>CM052440.1:116587655-116635973 GCA_028533085.1 Varecia variegata
GAAAGAAATTATCTGGCCAACTAAAAATATATATATATATACACAAAAAATTAGCCGGGCATGGTGGCGCATGCCTGTAGTCCCAGCTACTCGGGAGGCTGAGGCAGTAGGATCGCTTGAGCTCAGGAGTTTGAGGTTGCTGTGAGCTAGGCTGATGCCACGGCACTCACTCTAGCCCGAGCAACAAAGCGAGACTCTTGTTTCAAAAAAAAAAAAAAAAAAATGGCTAAACAGGATTTTTCTCTTTGGACTGGGTAGGAGAAGGAGAAAGGAAGCCTGGCTGGCAAGGTGGTCTTGCAGTGCAGATAAACCTCACAGTAACAGCACCCAGGGACATGTTTTTATTCAGACCTTTAAGGTCCACACTCTCTGCAGACCTGTCCCAGATCAAATAGGAAGGGCCTGGCTGCATTTAACAGAGATTCTCTACTAAGGCAAATCACTCCCCCAGCCTCCCCAGCCAGACAGCCTTCCAGCATATTCCTGTTTGCCCGGAGCCATCTCAAAGTATGACAAAGAAACCCCTTCAAGATATACAGCCCCTATAAAATCAGTGCATGTCAATTATAACCTTAGGATTGTAGCCTGAATGAACTCTTCAATGTCGATTTACCAGTATCTCCAGATGCAAATCAAGGAACAGACGTGATCACTCTTCTACCCACTCTGAGATTCACAATATGGACTACTTACCTCCTCTACCCCACCCCTCTTTTTTGAATGATCATCTTATGTAGATTGGACACCAAATACAAAGTCACAAGAATACCATCAATCACCTCATTGCTCACCTCTTTCACCCCTTTTTCCTGTGCACCCCCTTTTTTCCTTCATTTTCTAAATCCTCAACCTCTTCCATGGACAGTCCAGTCCACAACAGATACTTTGTGGCTGTGCTTTTCCTGGGCACATCCTTAAGGTCTTGGCTTAATAAACTTCAATTTAGCGTGACTGTCTCCTTTTCAGTCACTGATTATTTAAGTTAACAGCTGGAGGCCCTTCAAAAGGGCAGGCCCAAATTTACCATACACTTTTTCTCCTTGTCCCCACATAACCATGGCAAAGAGAAATAAACACAAAGCAAGCAAACCTAGCATCCCACTCAAAAATCACTCCTCCTGAATTTCCAATAATGACAAAACAAAATGTAAAAATAAGAAATTTTTATTAAAAGTTAAAAATGTTTTCAAAGTTTATACATGCAAGTAGATAATTCCACCATAATATGGACTTTTAAATCAATGACAAACAGTTACAAACCGGTCTGGCAAAACATGCATCAGCTACCTAACTCCCCCTAAGTACTTGTATCAGGGTAAGCCTGCTCACTGGGAAGGAAACCATACACTTACCAGTATGTCCCTGCTGCTCTTATTGCCCCCAAAGACTGGCACGGAGGGGAGGGAACAGTCCTCGCCATAACTGGGACTGAGAATAGCACCAGGACTCTCTGCTTCACCCCAGCAGCCATGATGCACAAGGACCAGAAAGAAGCCCCCTCCACTCCCGAGCAGAGTCCATCTGGGCCAGTGACCTTCTGCTATGCTGGGCTTCCAGCAGTTCTCAACACTGGCTGCAAGTTACAATCGTGGAGAAGTTTTCAAAATATCCTGATTGCCTGAGCCACAGATCAATGAAGTCAGAATCTCTGGGAATGGCGCCTGAGCAACTGCATGTTTTGAGAGCTCCCAAGTGGTTCTGATGCTCAGGGAGGAGAAAAGGACCACAGCCATTCCTGTCTCAACTCTTACCTTCTGAGAAGTCGCCCTTGTTCTGATTCAAAACATCTGGCATGTCTAACTTGACTTACGAAAGTTATGACATACGGATGCTTAGTTTCCACCACTGGTTTATGAAGGGGTAAAAAAAAAAATAGAGCACCCAGATTTCATAAAAAAAAGTTTATTTTCATATAAAAGTGCCAAAATATCCACGAATGTCATAATCTATCTCAACAACCAGTTTACACTAGCAATCAAAACACAAGCCTCTTTATTCACATTGTTTAAAAATCCAATGCTTTTCACACGTTCCCACAGTAACTGGAGTCTCTGGACAGTGGGAAGTTTGCGTTCCTATTTGCTGTGGTAGTCCATATGTCCAGGTTCATATAGGCACGAAATGGGTTAAACCCTGGGTAGTACTCCTTGCACATGACGGCCTGGTTTTCCATGTGAGTAGAATGTTCCGTGGTAGGATTGATGGGGCAGCAATTTTCATACACATCGCTTTGCGGGGCCCAAATGGAACCAAAAAGTCCAGACATTGGAGACAAGCTTCGGGTGCTTGTGAGGTAGGGCTGAAGTGCAAATGGGGAGGGGAAAAAAGGTTTAAAAAAAAAAAAAAAACAAACCAACAAAGTCGCATTAGAAAGCAATGTCGAGACTGAATATACACCAGTGGATACCACACAGGTATCGATCCAAGTTAACTTGGAAGTTATCAAACTATTCTCAAATTAGATCTGGCTTGCTTTTAACTCCATTTCCCTCAATGTGGGGGGACAGGTGTGAAATCCTCATCGAACTAGATAACCTTATTTGCAACCCAAGGAAGAACCCACTCACATGCCAAATGCCCTTATCTGGGGAGGAAAAAAGTGTCAAGTGGATGTGAAAGAGGAAAATGTTGGGCTAAATTTTTAGCAGGGAGTGGGGTGGCTCTCTCAGGACCCAGGCACTGACCACCCACTCACCTTCCTGGGACTTTCATTTCATCTCTTATCACAGATGAAAAGGTCAGTGAGGCCATTTAAATACAGCTGTATCACAGAGGACTCCCTGGCCGATGTTCAATTTTATCTACAAATGATCACCACTTGGTGTATCTGGGGACATCTTTCATCTGGGGTGGCTAGAATGTCAGTGTCTACAAGCTGCCCCCGTCTGACCACTGTCAGGCTCCGTCACAGGGTGGCCAGCCCCGGCCGGGCTCCAGCTGACCCAAACCCAGTGCTAACGCTAGTCGAGACCAGGATCAAAGATGCACCAGCAACAACCCGGAGCTGCGCTGGCGCTCACAGCATAGGACGGGCAACACTGACCGGAGAGTTGACGAAACTGGCGTGTCCCCAGGCAGCAGGCATGTTGGGTGGGGTGTTCCAGGTAGACTGAGAGTTGTGATCAATAAAGTCTGTCTGAACTTCGGCAGGGCAGGGGAAGCCGTTGGCGTAATTCATGTTTTCTACAAAGAACGGGAGACATCAACATGGGTAAACATCTTCATGGACAGCAATGAATTCTCACTCTCAGGCAAAACAGCTGTCAAAGTTTTACTACATTGACAAGTTAAAATACTCCCTCTGTGTGGACCAGGAATGTTGTTTCACTGTCATTGTCAAGGCTAAAATTTTACCAGACACACCACCTGGGAAACCCTCAGTGCGGAAGGTCTTCCTCTGGGCTTGTTTTTCTGTCTTTGATCATTTGATGGGAATCTTTCTATTATACCAAGTATGCTAAAATACTACTAGAGACTTAAATGGTGTCAAGATGCTTACCAGTCCTTCAAACAAATTTTTATTACCTGTCACACCACCCCCAGCCACCTGCACATATACTGTATGGGCTGATAAAGCAATTCGAAACCAAGCACTTCTTAGGTACCAATAAGAAGATAATAAACATGAAGCCTCACAATCATAGGAAGAAAGTTACAGACGCACCCTCTGGTGGTTAGCATGATGTAATGCATGCACCAAAATCTAGACAAGAATCCTATGTGGCTTATCCCTTCCCTGAAAAGGGAGTTCTAGTATAAGAAATCGTCATCAGACAGTAACATACAACAAGAGCATTTTCCATTTGATCAAGGAAATCTCATATATTTATTTATTTATTTATTATTACAGATGCTTGAGCCCAAGTATCTGCAATTTTCCACAATTTCCCCTCCAAACTCCTTTCCTTCTGCACCACCACCCAGGGGCAGAGGAGTCAGAATATGAGGAACCAGCAGGTCAATGTTTCTATTTCATGTGGGACTTGATTGCCTAAAAAGAACAGCAAACAACTAAAGTCCCAGCCTCCGCCTCCCAATGGACAACCCACAATGGTAGGTCCACATAGATCCAAACAGCCCAATTCTACCTAATGTGAAGGACTAAATGAATTAGGGTTACTTGTAGAAGCCCCCAGATACCCAGATTTAGAGGGCTTTTTGAGGGCTATGTAGAATTATATATGGCAGACACGACTGGATCCACATGAAGCCATTTAGCAGCTTACTGTGTGTTCATTCAAAGTCTGCTCACTGCTAAAAGGCACATTCTCCTGCAGGTTAGTGCCATAAGTCCCCACACTTCCTGCTTTGACCTGTTGAGCATAAAAGAATGGCACTGGGATTGTTTTCATAGCTTTTACCTTCTGGGAAGGCGTTGTAATCGTTCAACTCCAATGGACAGTACACACTGGGAAACTGGCCTTCGCACATTGCGTTCCAATCAATGAAACTGCGACAAAAAAACAAGAGGTCTAGTTTCAGAAACAGGATGTCAACATATCAAGTAAAGAAAGAGGAAAACAGTTTTATTGCCCTGCCACCTCATCACTACAAATTCCCCAATTTGGGGAAATAAAAGATGTACTTTCTCGAGTCACAGAATCAAAGACTTATTAAACGCTCATCACCAATGATGCTCCACCTGCAGGATGGATGGCTTGGACCAGGAGCCCACTTCCTCTGCCATCATGTCTGTTAATAAGAGACAGAATCCAAGCCTGTAGCTTTATTAGCACTGTGGAAGAAACACCCGGAAGGACTTGAACACGAAAATGTCTACCTTCCACTCAGAGCAAGACCAGCATTCATCTTGGGGAAGTCACAACGATAAGGACTATAATTCATGATACTCTGATCACTATTGCAAATTGGATTTGCATTATAGAAATGAGATGGTAAATACTGCTGTAATTAGCTGAACAAAAAAAAACCCTTCAAATGGATTCTGTGATTAAATAAAGACACTAACGTTTTCTCAGGGTTCACTAATTGAATGGCATATTAATATCAAATAGCAAATTTAAGAAACTGCCATTGTGTAACTGTTTTTCGATGCTTAAACTATTTGATCTTTTAAAATTTTAAATGTATCCAGAATATAAGCTATTGTCCTCAAGGAAAAAAAACAAGTAAGAAAAGAAAAAAAAATTTTAAATGTGTTCAAGAGCATAAGCCATGGAAAAATGGAAATCTTTCCTGTGTTAAGGGAGAGGCAATACGAGAGATTGTTTTTTCGAATTTGCCTCTAATGTATGAACAGATCATTTCTTCAATTTAAAAAAAGGAAGTAATGACATGGTCACCAGCTTTACCAGTTTTATGTCTTCTCATGTTTCTCCCAATGCCTGGTTTGTTATTTTCTAAGACATCACAACACAACTCTAAAAGGCAGCTACAGTACACGGAGGAGGAAGCCTGGCCCTCATGTTTGTAAGGAATACCCAACAAACCGAATTCCGATTCCAGCTGAGCAGGGCGCCCCTGCGAGGGGTGAGGCTGTACCTGTTATGCACGGGGGCGGGCTCCTGCAGCACACACGGCGAGCTGTTTTCCAGGCTGCAGTTTAAGCTGCTCGCCAGACACACCGGCTGGGTGGGCCACAGGTCTCCGGCCAAGTAAAGACCTAAGGAAGAGAGCGAGGCGGCTCAGTCCACCATCTCCCACCCGGCCCTCATCCTGCCCTTCTGCAACACTCGCTCCACTGCGCTTCCCTCCAGAAAACACTCCCCCAACATCACCCACGCGTGTAGACTCCTTCTGCCTTTTCGGGATGTTATTTCAGGACTTAATGGTGAAACAGCATATTGCTCTGACCATCGCTTCAGATGGTGAGCAACTGTCTCCTGACCTGGACGACAAGATGAGATTCACCTAAGTATCCGAGGCCTACTTTCCGCAAGGCCCCATCACAGACACCAGGGATGCTGCAGTGAACAAGTTTCACTCAGGTGAGCGGAGACAAACAGCAAACAAAAGAAAAAAGAAATATAGCAGGGCAGATGCTCTGTGTGCTATAATGGCGAACACAGAGGTTTTAAACAGGGCGGTCCAAGGCCTCGCTGAAGGAACAGCTCACCAAAGATGTGACCGAGGTAAGGAGGTGAGCCAAGTGGGTAGAGGGAAGCTCACGCCAAACAGTGCGCAGAGTACAGCAAGGCCCTGAAGCAAGGTGAGTTCAAGCAGCAAGGACGCCAGTGTGGCCAGGAAGGAGGGGTGGGAGGGGAGGAGTGGGAGATGAGCAGAGGACAGAGTCTGTGGACCCTTTTAAGGATTTGGGCATTTACTCTGAGTCAGATGGGAAGCTGCTGGAAGGTTCTGAGCAGAGTGACTGCTTGGAGACAAGTCTCTCTCCCGTTTCTGCACATCCTGCCAGCAGAGGCACCAATGGCCTTTGCTCCCGACTATCTTTTCCCAGATGTTTGCAAAGCAAACGCCTTGCAACATATAATGCCTCCCTCTGGAGCAAAGGGCAGGCATGCTTGTTGCCCATTATAAAAGATTTGGGTCAGGCGCGGTGGCTCACGCCTGTAATCCTAGCACTCTGGGAGGCCGAGGCGGGTGGATGGCTCAAGGTCGAGTTCGAGACCAGCCTGAGCAAGAGCGAGACCCTGTCTCTACCAAAAATAGAAAGAAATTATCTGGACAACTAAAAATATAGAAAAAATTAGCCGGGCATGGTGGCGCATGCTTGTAGTCCCAGCTACTCGGGAGGCTGAGGCAGAAGGATTGCTTAAAGTCCAGGAGTTTGAGGTTGCTGTGAGCTAGGCTGACGCCACGGCACTCACTCTAGCCCGGGCAACAGAGCGAGACTCTGTCTCAAAAAAAAAAAAAAGATTTGGGGCCCCCAAGCTCAGAGTTCCTCTCCTGTAATGCTACCTACTGTGTATGCTGGCATCTATCTAGGGCTGCCTGAGTCACCTGTGACAGCCAGGGCTAAGGACAGCTGATGCAAACAGGCTGATGCTCAGGGACTTGGCCCCATGGGCTTTATGTGAAAAAATGGCAGCTACCCCTCTGGGGATACTTTAGCCCCCACTCTGCCACCTAAAGCAAAGCTGCTGGCTCGGTGGGGCCCCTGACTGCCTGAGGTTCCCCTAAATGCCTGGGCCCGGCTCCCTGACGGTTGGGTTAAGCTGAAACCTGATGTCAGGATGCCGTAGCTGCCCACCCTCAACGCTGGCCATGCAGAACCAAAAAGGACCGCGGTCGCTCTGCTAAGTGGGCAGAACCCCAGGCAGTTCTTGTAGCTCTGGTCAACTCTCCCCTGATGAACCCTGCCGTGTTTTACTGACTGTCAGGCTGTTGCCAATGGCCTAGGTGTTTGGTCTGCCACTTGAAAGCTACAGGCTGGCAGATGAAAGATACTGCTCTCTGGGGCTGTGAGATGTGGAATGGACCTTGGCCTCTGAGACCTCAGAGCCACTCGGGGAGAGGTCCCTGGTGAAGGCTCGTTCTCTGCTGAGACTGACTGGAATCAGGTGCTGATTGGGTCTGCACCACCCAGACCGCCACCATTGCTGCCTGGGTCCATCGTGCACGAGACAAGGCGACATTTCCAGCGTCACAGACTGGACACAAGGGGAACTTCCTGGAAGGATAACTTGTTGGTGCACATCCCATGGGCAGGGGTCACTATGAGGGAGCCACCCAACTGGAAAAGGCTGGTATGAAATTTGATGATAACAGCTGAAGTGATCAAAGATACCACCTGGCCCTGGAAGGCATTCAGGGCAGCCTCAACTCGCTGGCCAGGGTGGTTACGGACGACAGAATCAACCCAGTTGTTCTCTTTGAAGTGGAGTCTACGCAATCACTAATACACCCTGCTGTACCTGGAGTAATGCCTCTGACCAAGTGGAAAGATCAATACAGAAACTTAAGGGAAAGCCACAGACCCCTGTGGCTATGGGATGTGTTCGGCTGGCTGGGTCTGGGACTCTGGTGCTCGGCCCAGGTGGACACTTTAGGGTGGCCTCATCCTGCTGCTTAGGGTCATGTTGATAGCAATAACATTAAATGTTATATGAGGTAAATCAAACAGATTTGGCCCTACTTGGCAGTCGGATTAATCGATAACCGTTTATGGAATGGTTTACTCATAGGAAAATCTACCAGAGGCCAAGGCTACATAGAAACAAGAGGTGTGTATACTGTAAGACACTTCTCTACAGGTGTCTCCGGCTTCTGTACTTCTACTTCTCCCAAGCAGCAGCATGGCTGCCTTTATTCTGCCCTAATTTCCAAGAATGTTTGTTAGGCAAAGCCTCAGAAGACAGGGGTAACATCTCCCTTTGCCGCAAGGGGCAAGTCAGCTTAATTTCCAACATAATAAAGATAATGTCTCCTGCCCGTTATAAGAGACGTGGGTTCCCTATGCTCAGGGCTCCGGTCTGTGTCATCCCCACAGGAGTCGGGACAAGCAGAGCTGACATAAACGTGCTGATGCTCATGCCTCTTGCTGTGCTAAAAGTCCGTTGCCTCTGACCCAGGAGTCTCCTGTCCTCTGCCAGCTTCTATAAAATTGTGGCCGGCTAACTTGTCAGCTTTTAAGTAGGGTAAAAATCTTAAGCATTTCCCAGTTCTTGACAGTGATGTGATCTGATGTTTAACAGGATCACTCTGGCTGTGGTGTTCAAAACAGATGGTAAGGTGGGGTGAGGGTGGAAGCCGGCAGAGCTGTTAGAAAGCTATTGTGATAATGCCAGCGAGAGAGAAGGGCGGCCTGGGCCACGGTGATTATGATGGAGCTGATCTAGTGATCAGACACTAGATATGTCTGGAGGGCAGAAGGCCACCAGAATAAGGCAATGGATCAGACATGGGGCACAAGACAGAGAAAGTCAAGGATGACCCCTTGGTGCTGCCTGGCGGGAAGACTGTAAGAGGAGTCCAGATGTGGCACCTGTTGGACCCCAAGTGCAGATGTCAAACTAGCAGTCGGCTATAAGTACTAGAGTTCAAGGGAGAGGCTCAGGCTGAAAATACAAATTTGGGAGTTGTCAGGGTGTAAGAGAGACTTAAAGCTTTGAAAGTGGATAAGATCACCCAGGGAGTGTGTGCACAGACAGAGAAGAGCTGAGTGCCAAGGACTGTGCTCTGGAGGGCTCCAGGGTCATGAGGGGGAGATGAGGAGGAACTGAATCAGGAACCTAAGGTTTACTGGCCGAACAGAACATCTAGTGTCTGTGCTGGTCAACGTGGGGGACCACAGACAGAACGGACCAAGGACTTAGCACCGTGGTGATCACCGGGGACCCCCAACAGTACCGTTTCAGAGGCATGGCAGTGGCAAATGCCATATTACAGGGGTTTCTGGGGTAGGAGATGGAAGGCAGGGAGTCTGAATCAGCAAACTTAGAGAATTCTAAGGAGTCCCTTAAAGACAGGAGCAGAGAACCACCAGAGCAGCGGCTGGAGAAGTGAGTTGAAAGGGAGTGTTCTGGCTGTTGTTGGCTTTTTAAGGATGAGAAGTATTACAGTATATCTGCGTGCTGATGGGAACAACCCGTTAGAGAACAACTGATGATGGGGGGGTGGCCTGGAGAGAAAGACTGCACTGACGATTCATCAGGCTGCAACAGGAGGGAAGCAGAGAACAGCGTGGAGGACAGGTGGATGGGACAGTGGGAGCTTTCTGAAGGTCTCTAACTGCTTCTCTTTTCCAGGAAAACCAATCAAGAACAAGGCAGAGGACTGGAGAAGGGTGGGAGGAGAGCAGTGAGTAGTCGAATCCAGGGAGAGGCTGGTGGTATGTGTGAATGCTGTTCTCCAGCTCCACGCACCTGCACAGGGACAGGTGGAGCAGGTGAGAAGTGGGCAAAGCCATGACTGTGGCTTTGCAAGGTCAATGCAATAAAGGGAGGTAAGACAAGAAAATGACGGTGACAATAGATCAGGCCATTTCAGCTGGGTGAGAAGGAAAGTGTGGCTATGAGGGAAGGGAGGGAGTACAAAGGTGATGGGACTAGGCCTTATGGACAACAGACTGTGGACAAGATCTACTTTTTAAGTGACTTTAGGACCTAACCAAGGACTATATATAGGTGATCAAAAGTAACTGCAGATTACTAATGAGGTCAAGGTAAAGGCACCTGAAGCACACAAACCGGGGCCAGGAACTAGACTGCACATAAATCTCCAACTGACAGTGGAAACAGAACATGAGCTAAAGGGTATCTGCTTTGACACAGTTTGTTATTTGCCCCACCATTAATTAAACCCCACCTCTTCTCCATTACAGAAAAAAGGTAGTACCATCTAAACCACCCCCATATCTTGCCTCAGCAAATTATGGATTACTGAATTTAAGATTTTTTAATTGAAAACACTTATTTTACTATACTAACCGTGAGTTCCAATTCACAGTATTTGTTGAAAATCTGACAAGCCCAAAACTTACCCAAGAAGCCTTCTGCTTGCAAAGTAAAAGCTCTCCACTGTGTACAGCAGCGTTTACATCCAGCATTAATTTATATGAGCAAAAGCAAGTATGTGTGTTAAAGCTATGGAGGGTAAAAATCAGCTTATCCTGCCACAATTCCTGACCCTGGTTAGGCAGGAAAGAAGCCTGGGATACAACAGGAGACCGAAGACAAAGACAAGGAGAGGCAGAAGAAGAGGAGGAGGAAAGGAGAAGAAAAACGAGGGGGAACTGGCGTTACCTCCCATCAGAGACCCCAGGCAGGAGTGGGGTTTCCTTCCAACCCACTCCTGTCTCCGCGCTCCCAGACCACTGTCCTCCTGCCTGCAGAAGGTCTGAGGGGGCCCAGGTCTCAGTCTCATCCCTGGCACAGAAGCAAGACCGGTCCCCGCGGCTGCTAAGGCCACATCGACAGGCCTCCAAGACAAGGTGAGTTGTGGGACCATATCGGGGCAAAGGGTACCGGCCTCGGCTGTAGGGAGGAACTCAGTGTCGAGGCACCGGGTCCCTAGAGCAGGTGCTTCCTAACGCAGGGAGCACGGCTTGGAGACGGCCCCGCCCCACTCAACCTGCTTTGTCGTCTCAAGCCCACTGGCCGGGAACACAGACCATGCAGAAGCCCTGGCTGGCATGTGCAGCGAGGAAGGCGCCTCACCTTTATCTTCCTCGACGCCCGCGGGCCCGGCAGGAAGGCTGGGGCAGGAGGGCTCTGCATACTGTGGGAGGTTATTCACGTCACTGTGGGGAAAGCGAGCAGAGGAGGAACCACTCAATTTTTTCTGTGCAAGGAAATACTGATATTGCACAACCAAATCTGATCCAGTTTTTACATGAAGTCTTCCTCTGGGAAACATACAGATCTTAGAAATGTACAAGTACACATCCAGAAAAGAGTCGAGGAATATTAAATCCCCAAGATCTAGCAAAGTCTTGTTTTAGCAAACAACAGTAGGAGCAATTTAACTAAGGTAACCTGCAGTTTCAGATCTGCCCACCACCAGTTTAGCAATTCCTGTCTCTCACTCACTTCCCACCCCTAACGAAACCAGTTCACAAAGGGCTTTCCTTGTCCGCTCGTGGAGTTTCCCTCCTCACAAACTCACCCATTTAACTGTCTCCTGTCCTCTCACAAGGAGGCAGGCACCTAGGAAACCTGATGACATTTCTCACTCTGAAACCCTCTCCTTCTCGCTCACCATGCTCTCCTCTCTCACCCAGGTTTATTCTGCCCGATGCTGCAGGAATCGTCACCCAGTGGAACTGCAAACGTGCGGGTTATCTGCTAGGTGCTTGCAAAATTTCCCAAATCATCAAAGCTCAGTTGTACGTCAAGGCCTAGCAAAGGGCAGATGATTCCTATCTTTATAATAACTACAGCTTCCTCTTTCTGCTTTTAGAATTGAGGTATTTTCTACCTTGGCCGTATCACTGAAAAGACCACTGATACCAGAGACAGGCCTGTGTGAACGGTGTTTGCTTAGAAGGCTTGTTCCTTCTGAACTAATAACAAAACCCGATTTTAACTTTCCTGCATTTTTAAAAGGTTTTCGTATTTTAACCTGCAGAATCAAGCACCAAGAAGAAACATAGTGCCTGATAGAAAAAGAGGTACATGAAACATACTGTAAAAGCTGGAAAATAGAAAACTCACATGGGGTTGCAGATGTTATGAGAAAGATTCAAGGAGATGGGAGTTTCAGAAGGAAAATCATTCTGTGACACACTGTCTCCTGCAATAAAAACAAAAAACACATCATCACAAGTTTTAAAAGTAGAATTAAACTGTATATATTCCATATTAAAATGCATAGATTTGTAATATCATTAGTCCCTAATGAGCAATTTTTTTCCCACTTTCAACTGATATTCACACATTAATTTTTAAAAGGCCTTTTATCTTTTCATTGAAAAGTTAACTCAATATTTCATAAGAATTTTGGATTAATAATTTTACATTATGAAGAAAAGTTGAAACCATCAATATTACGTAACTTTTTAATAAGGTTTTTTTTCCCTGAGAAAAGAAATTTAGCTACATAAACTGTAGTGTCCCTTCCCTCAGCTTATATAGGAATATGTCCATTGTAGGAAATTTATAAAAACACAAGGTTGAAGAAGAGTAATATGAATCATCTGCAATTATACTACCATTATGAACATTTTGGTGTATTTCCTTACGATGTCTTTTATGTGCATGCATATGTATAAAATCGGAATCGTACTTCATAGGCATTTTGTTTTTTGGTCTCCTATACCATTTATCACACTGGGGACACTTTCCTCCTATTATATAACTTTAAACACAACTTAAAGACTGTGCACTATGCCACTGTACAGAATACCATTAGTAATTTTCACCATTCTTTTAAAGGTGGCTTTTCCCCAACCAAAGCTGTACTTCTAGTTTTTCTTAACATTAAATACTGATTTTTAAAATCTCACATTAGCACATCAGGCAAACCTTCAGTCTTCAGACAGAGATACACAGTTGCTATCTACGGTACTGACATCTTATGGGGTGGGGCACTAGAAAAACCACATCTAAAAAGGCTGAGGGGAGAAGGGAGGGACAAATGAAAACACGCTGGGAAACGCTGACCGGAATTGGCTGTGGGCACCACCGCCAGGTTCTCACGGCCACTGCCACGCTGGTCTCTCAGACAAGACCTTCCTTTCAGGTCTCAGGGAGGCAGGAGAGAGGGAAGGAGAGTCCAGCACGGAGGCTGCACCCATCGCCCAGTGTCCCGTCGGAGTGCACTGGGCTCTGGGGCAAGGGCACAGGTCAAGCCCAGGTTGCTGTGTGGTGTCTCGCAAGCCCACACCCTCTCTGAGCCTGTCTCCACGTGGAGGCGGGAACAGGGACACCTGCCCTGCCCTCCTCACGGGGCACGTGGGCACAGTGTGAGATTGACAAATGCGAGGTGCCACACAAACTGCGCGATCTCACCGCCTCTTCCTTCTACAAAGGTTACAAGTTTACCGTGCTGAACTATATCTTTATGTAACACAGAGATATGAAAACATGGCTGAGTGAAAAGAGCAAGGTGCAGAGTGCTATACTGAATTATGATTCCATTTATGTAAGTTAAAGATTAATAATTCTGTATTTTCTTGATGGATATGTGAATGTAAAATAAAAAATGGACTGCAAGGATACACACCAAATTCATGATGTGGACAGTGATTCTCTCGGGTGGGGGGGGCCTGACACATGATAAAGTATTTTTTCTTTAAAAAAAAAAACCAAGAGCAAATGTGACAAAATTAAGAGCTGTTAGTTTGGGATGATAGAAATATAGATGTTTCCTTGACCTCTCTCCTGTATCATTAAATTTCTCAAAAAGATACTGTTCACAGCAGCATTAGTCATTAATAGCTAAAAGGTGGAAGCAACCCAGTGTCCATCCACAGAGAAATGGATAAACCAAATGTGGTTTATATATGCAATGGAATATTATGTAGCCTTGAAAAGGAAGAAAAATTCTGACATACGCTATAGCATTGATGAACCCTGAGGACACTGTGCTAACCGAAAGGATCTAGTCACAAAAAGACAGTCACACTGCACCATCCCACTCACACGGGACACTTAGAGGCAGCCAGTCCAGAGGCAGAGAGTGGAAGGGTGGTTGCCAGGGCTACAGGGAGGGAGGCCTGGGAAGTGACTGCCCACTGGGTACGGAGTTTCGGTCTCGCAAGATGAAAAGTTGTGGAGATGGATGGAGGTGATGGCTGCACAACAGTGTGAATGTACTTAACGCCGCAGGGCAGCGCACTTAAAAATGGTTAAAATGGTAGGTGTTGTGTCATATATACTTTACTATTAATACAATAATGTACAAATGAAAAATTCAATGTGGATGCACCTTGAATGTGTCAAAGACAGACACTAAATGAAAATGACGATGATGATGATAAGGGTAAAGAAAGAGGGAGGAGAGAGGAAAGACAAGAAAGTGAATGAGGCCGGGCGCGGTGGTTCACGCCTGTAATCCTAGCACTTGGGAGGCCAAGGCGGGCGGATTGTTTGAGCTCAGGAGTTTGAGACCAGCCTGAGCAAGAGTGAGACCCCGTCTCTACTAAAAATAGAAAGAAATTATATGGACAGCTAAAAATATATACAGAAAAATTAGCCGGGCATGGTGGCGCATGCCTGTAGTCCCAGCTACTTGGGAGGCTGAGGCAGTAGGATCGCATGAGCTCAGGAGTTTGAGGTTGCTGTGAGCTAGGCTGACGCCACGGCACTCACTCTAGCCCAGGCAACAGAGCGAGACTCTGTCTCAGAACAAAAGAAAAGAAAGTGAATGAAGTCCAAAGCAAAGCCCACAGGCCCACGTGTTCCCCGGGCGCTGGAAGGCGGATCTAGACTGTGCACCAGGTACTCAGGAGGGCAGGCAGAAGGGCCACTCGAGAGCGCCCGGATCCCTGCCCAGGACTCACCGGCCGGCAGGAAATGCTGGGTGTCCACCGCGGGCTTCTTGTCCCCGTCGGAGCTGCTGGCACTGCTCCAGCTGCCCCAGCTGCCCCGGCTGGCACGCACGCTGCCTGAGGAGCTCCCGCAGTCGGAGCTGGAATCAGAGCAAAACTTGTCCACACACTTCTTCTCCGGTTTCCGGTAGTAACCCTCTGTGGGAAGGGAGAGAGCAGTCATGTTCCACTGAAACAGCTGTCAACTTGATGCCATTTGTAACAAACGGAGAGAGGCACAAGGAGAAAGACAAGGTTCAGCTGTAGGGTCAGCTACCTCTCACCTAGCAAGAATAAAGAAGGAGTCCACAGGAACGAATGGTGGCACTTTAGAAAACAACAGGGGATGGGCCACGTCTACTCCACCTAAGGTGTGAGCAATTAGGGTAGGATGGCCAACCACCAAATATAACTGTTCCAGAAATAACAAATGATTTCTATCAAGAAAACTGAGGTTGCTCTCTTGGACTGGAGATTTGTAGGTGATTTTCTCCCTCTCATTTATTAAGATGTCTGCTAAGAGTTTCAAAATATTATTGACGTGTGGGTGAGAAGAACCTCCAATAAGAACAAAAAGCAACACACGTGTCAAGGGAATGAAAACCAGAGGGCAGAGGTAGAAACCAGTTAACTGGCTTGGGTGCACCAACATGGGGCATGTATCTGGGGAAAGTGCCTGTTGATTGAGAGGGTCGCAAACCTCCACCACTCTGTACCCCACATGTACTGCCAAATTCAGTGTCCCTCCAGCCCCCTCACTATCCTGCACCTGACCCCGGACATAGCACAGGGTGCCCCCCTATCTCCCACTCCCAGGGACACCGCCCAGCAGTCCTTAGGCGGGGCAGCAGCCTGGCTCTGCAGAAATTGCCTGACTCAGGTATGGGGGTAGCACTGTCTCGCCTGACTACTCCTCTCTTTCACCAAGGGCTCCTGCCTGGAGCAAGCAGCCACTGTTCCTTCAGCAACATGCACGAGGACAGTTACAAATGGCCAGATTTCTTGCTGGGGGGACACTAGAGGCCTACTCAGGCTCAAAAGAATCTTAGCCATCTGGTCTCACCCTGACGGCTTTCCAATTGGGCTTTAATTAGCTAAACTGCCTGTGAAGAGATAATATCGAGATGCCATTTCTCTCACTGAATTCTAGAGGAACCAAAACTCCCACCAGAAGCATCACTCCTAGCTCAGTGTCGTTACGTACCTGCCTCTCTCTGTGCCTCAGGCAAGCTGCTTGCAACTGCAGCTTCTGCTTTGCAAATCTCCCTGGCATCTTCCTGTGTACCCCAGTTTCTCACATCCATGTCGCCGCTCAGCTCAGGCCTCTCAAAGTCATTGTACACAAGCTTCAGTTCACTCTGCTCAGAAGGCCTGGAAGAGCCACACACACAAACCACATCCATGTGTTGTCATGTACACATACAGACTTCCCTTCCATGAGACTTACTAGAGGTGAAAATGTGAACCGGGACAACCTGAGGCCTCCTCTCTCTGGCTCTGGTGGGAGAATATGATGAGCGGAAAGGGATGCCAGGAAGAAAGGACTTTGCCATTTTAGGACCAGAATTAATTTGGAGCTCATTTAATATATTTTCACAGTTTACAATGAGAAGAATAATACTCTACAAGGTCACCCAAGGTCACATGATAAGTGGCAGGACCAGAACCCAAAACTCATGGCTTATTTTCCTTGTTGTTAGTGTGAAATATGATTTTCCATAGCTGAACCTGCTCCCTGATGTCTGGCAGGAGGGACTCAGAGATAATTTAAATACATCCTCATTCGTTCATTTAGCAAACACTCCTCAAACAGGACAGTGACCGCCACGCACCACGTACTATTACGAAAGCTGCAGTGGCTACGATGAATACAGTTCTTCCCCTGAGGATTTCAAAGTTGAACAACACCTCCCTTTCGACACCATGGACTCAAAGGCAGAACTGTAATACAATTTCATAAATAGCATGTGGAAATGTAGGAAATACTACAGGAGTAACTACACAATTATTTCACACGGTCCAATTTTAGTACCTAGCACGAGGTTCATAGGATGGCAGGTAAGAAGATCAAATAGGGGAGATGTATTGGATGATTTTACTGATTTCTAATCAAGGTAAAAAAGAGTATATAGACAAAAACAAGAGCCAAGGAAACAGACAATCCAACCACCACCACCACAGCCTACTTCTTAAGCATCATGGTCCAAAAACATTATGATTAGCTACGGGCTACTTGAAAGTTATTTTTTAACAACTTACTTATTTTTTCAGCATGTCAGAAATCTGCTTTTAAAAATGTACACTAACATTTTAATTGGTGGAATTCCACTCTAATTTTGTATCTTTCTGTATGTTCATATCAGGTAAATATAATACTTTTAAGTGACCTTATAGTCAATCAAATGCTTATGGAAATATATGTATATGAACATATCTAGGTCTGAGTTTTCCGTTCTACAGAATACTGCCTTGGAGCTTTCAAATCATTTAGTCCACATAATCCAGGCCTAAATAAGGAAAATGATCTGTCAATAATTAGATTTTAGTGTTACCAAGAAATTAATAATGGATATGTATGTTGTTTCCTATTTGCATTTTGCTGATTGCTCGAGGTGTGCTGAGTGCAGAACCCAGAGCCTAAAGAAGCCCTGGCGCCGTTCCCTGACCATGACCAGTGAGAGCATGTAAGAATCGTAAGAATCGCTGGGGAGTTTGTCAAGAGCTAAACCCCTGGCTCTGAGCTCCAGACGGCAACGTCCCCAGGGCCCCTAAACAGCACCATATGTGGCTGGTGCCGGCGGGCGGCCTGCCAGCGTTCCCTCCCCACAACAAGCTCCCCTGCAGCAAAGTGGAGCCCTTTCCCCACACAAATTTGGAACTGCTGGAAAAACATTTAACAGAACTATATTTACAGATCTAGCAGAGCTCACAAGAAAGAGAAATCCCTAGAAGTCAGAACTCAAAAGAACAAGCCTGAGTGGGGGGCATGGGGGTTCCTGGATAGGAAACGGGCCTCACTGCTCAGCAGTTGCGTTTTAGTGCCTGCTCACCACGAGGGGGCCTGGGACGGCGTCTCCGCACGACACCGGGGCCCCAGAAGGGGGCTCCTCAGTGTAGGGAGACCTGAGCAGCTCTGCCCACAGATCCCAGGGGGCAAAGGCAGGGAGCACGTCTTTGTCCGAGGCTCCCCCGTGTGCATGTCGGGGAGTCGGAAGCCTAATATAAGAAGTTGAAACTTGGAGACCATATACCACCTGGGGGGCTTTTGGGGGATTTGTGCACAACTGTTGACCCGGTGAAAAAAATCCTCCAGCTGAGAAATTTCTGTACATTTTGGTTTAGGGGGATATTTGTGGCACCCCTACTTGTGTAGAATACAGGATTCTACACAAACCCTGTCCAGCTCCATTTACAGATAAGAAAGTGAGAGCTCAGGGAAAGGACGTGCCTTGAAGCAAGCTTTCCAACACAGAGTGCCAAAGTGCATGGCTTCCAATCCTGCCTCTGCCCCTCACCAACCCTGGCTTTAAACCAACCATGCAATATCTGGGCCCCCCACTTCCCACAGCTGCTGAGAACCTACGTCTGCAGGACTGAAGCGAAGTCTACCTGAGTGGTAACCTTTTTTTCCTCCAATTCTACGTCATTGTCATGACCCCAGATAGCCCAGGTGGGTCAGTGGCCGACTAGGAACAGGCGGCCTGCCCGTGTCCAGCGGTTTCCTCTCGGTTCCTGCTCTGCAAACGCTCCTGCATTTCACAGGCAGAAGGAAGGGCTTCCCACGGAGGGATGGCTTATGCTTTTTCACTTAAACCTCCCATAGCTTTTAGCATTTTATACAGAAAAAATTTTAAAAATTTGGTCACTTTAAGGTATTTTTAGCAAAATAAAAACAATGGGAAAAATGTTCATTTTACGAATATATTTTAATCTCAAAATACGATCACCTACACTCTCATCTGTATCCAACATAACAGAAATAAGACTAAAAGATAATAGTTAAATGCAAAACCATAAAGTGAAAAATAGATGGAAACTGTAAAGGGATGGTAAAAATTACACACCTTGAGGCCTGAGCAACACCCCTTTTCTTGTTTTTTCTACATGTTCGGCTTTTATTCCAATTTAAATTTTGTAAATTTCCTTCCTTTTTCTCCTGAAGCTTCTTCTTCCTAGAAGAATCTTCTTGCTAAAGAGAAAAAAGAAAATGTTTAGTGGTTTAAACAGAGTAAACATGAATAAAAACCTGTGATTTTTTTTTTTTTTTTTTTTTAACTTTTGAGACCAACTCCATCTGAATTCAGAGAGTCCCAGCACTGGCGAAAACTGAGACATATGTTTCTCAATCTCTAGTTTGTTTTCATTTCCCTCCTTGCTCTACTTCCCTCAAGCTCCACAGAAAGGAAAGAAAAAAAAGAATTTGTTGCCTATAAAATTCCTGAGGGGCTAAGAAAGAAAAACATCTGCTAGCAATTTATGGTCAGCTTGCTGTTAACTTTAGCAGCAATAAATCCTCCGACCTTCACCTGTTAATTTGGTATGTGCAACTCACATGAATTACTTACTACTGAAGAAAAATCAGGTAAAAACTCAACTTAGGAGCAAGTTGTGTATTTATGTTTCTATTTGTTTACAGATGAACTTTAGGAGAACAACCAAATCTCCACAGAATGCTCCAAACTAGTTTAAGCTTCTTGGGTAAATAAGGCAAGAATATATTTGATGTTTTTGGTTGTTTTAGAGACAGGGTCTCACTCTGTTGCCCAGGCTACAGTGCAATGGCTCGATCACAGCTCACAGCAACCTCAAACTCCAGGGCTCAAAGATCTTCCCGCCTCAGCCTCCTGAGTAACTGGGACTAGGGGCATGCCACCATGTCCAGCTAATTTTTTTATTTTTTGTAAAGACAGGGTCTTGATATGTGCTCAGGCTGCTCTCAAACTGTCGACCTCAAGTGATCCTCCTGCCTTGGCCTCCCAAAGTGCTGGGATTACAGGTGTGTGCCACTGCGCCCGGCTGCTTGATGTTTTCAAATGTGGTTCTGAAAAACTTAATTCAGTATGAGATGTATATAAGTTGAAGATATGTGTATTAAATATGTACAGTTTTTTAAATTTGGGCTTTTTCCTCTTTTAATGTCAGCCATGGCCTGTTAGTAGGGAGGTGGATTCTCCTTGCTCTTTCAAATTTTAAAGCAGCTCAAGTCTTTAACATCTTCTAATACTTACTACTCCTCTTCCTTCCACATGCTGCCCGCTTAAAGCAGAGACTGTCAGCAGGCAGGAGCTCACACACCGAGACTCAAGGGCTTAAAAAACACATCTCTTAAGGTGTGAGGTCTCTTTGGGAGGAAAATGTCTTCTCCAGGGACCTCCCAGAAGCAAATCCAGTGGTGCAAAACAGTCCGCTTCCTATTGACCCTCGGGATTCACACTTCATGAAATGCAAACATTTAGCTAATTTTACCTTCTTTTTCAGAAGGTTGATCCAGAAATCAGAGTAGGAATCCATGAAGTTCTAACATACACTTGACTAACACGTATGACTTGGAAGGAGAAGAAGAAAAGGTTTCAGGCGCCTGTATTACCTATATATCCTACGCCTGGGATACTGGAATTCTCGTGCATCTACGAAAGCAATGTGCACACCACAACACACACACACTAGAAATAAAATGAAATTTTAACTGTATATGCAGTAGGATTATGGAATTTTTGCTTTCTTCTTTATACTCCTATAATTTCCCCCCCAATTAGTACGTATTAACTTTTTTCTGATTCTGAAGATATTTTAAAAACCTGACAAGTGAAACATACAAGGCCCTATCTATAGGACCTTATGCTAATTGCTGAAGTTCGATGCTAAACAGACACAGGAGAGACAGACTCATGATCCAATGTTAAACATTAGACACACACTGAATTTATTCATGTGCTGTTCCTTTGTGTATTTCTAACTGGGAAGGGGGGAGTTTCCCTCTCCCCCACCCTGTCCACTCAAGGGCCAACAAAGGTTTGTCAACACAGCAAGCACTTGAGCCTTTCCATCCCTCCAGGGTCAGGAACAAATAAAGGACCCATCTCTAAGTGGGGTCAGAGAAAGTATGAGCTGGCCAGCAGTCACGCTGACACTTGGCTGCCTTTCTCAGACCCACCTGGCTGGAACTGTCATCACGTGCGAGCAAGAGAGCCAGTACGTTTAGGACTACAGAGAGGTGGGACTCGGCGGGCAGGAGCAAGCCAGGATCTCCGTGAGTGTCAGAGAGGGAAGGAGCGTGCTGGACAAGCTGGCCCCAGAGGTGTAAGTGGAATGACCGAGACACAGGGTCCATGAGCAACACAGCAGGGGACAGGACAAAGCTATGGACGAGAGAGCAAGAGCATAAAAGATGTAGCGAGGAACGGAGAACCAACGGAAGACCTTTGTCTGTGCAGCCCCCGAAGCAACGGGCAGTGGAGAAGGATCCGGCCGCCGTGGGGCTGAGAGAGGAAGGCCGGTGGATGGAACACAGAGGAGAAGTGAACCGGGAGCGGAAGCAACACACTTGGCAAGAAGTCGAGGAAGAGTAAAGGGCAAACTGGCGCTTTGCCTTCTGGTACAGAGGGTCTCGCAGAGCGGAAGGCGGGACTAAGGACACTGAGCCCCACAGACCTGCAACGAAGACCACGGTTCTGAGGCTAAACTGCCTGCTTTGAATCTCACTCCCTGATTACTAGCTGGATGATCTTGGGCAAGTTACTTAGCCTCTTTGCCTCAGTTTCCTGAGTCTTCCTCAAAGGATTATTGCCAGGATTAAATCACCTGGCACCTAGTAGGCAGTTTATATGAAACCTAGTAATCATCATCATCATCCTAACTATTGAACTGTTTGGACTAGTTAAGTTTGCCGATCTCCCTGAGGAGGTGACGATTTAACTGATGGTTGGGTAAAGAAAGATTCCCTAAGCTTGAATAAAAGCAAAGGAGGAAATCAAAGAGAAATCACAGGCTGACTGCACAAGGGCATTCTTAAAGCCACTATCTGATAGACAAAGAGTTAATACCACTAACATGTAAAGTGCTCTTACAGAAAATAAGAAAACACTGGCCAGGCGCGGTGGCTCACGCCTGTAATCCTAGCACTCTGGGAGGCTGAGGCGGGTGGATCGCTCAAGGTCAGGAGTTCGAGACCAGCCTGAGCAAGAGCGAGACCCCGTTTCTATTAAAAAATAGAAACAAATTATCTGGCCAACTAAAAATATATTAGCCGGGCATGGTGGCGCATGCCTGTAGTCCCAGCTACTTGGGAGACTGAGGCAGAAGGATCGCTTAAGCCCAGGAGTTTGAGGTTGCTGTGAGCTAGGCTGACGCCACGGCACTCACTCTAGCCCAGGCAACAAGGCGAGACTCTGTCTCAAAAAAAAAAAAAAAAGAAAAAGAAAACACTGACATTCAAAAATTGGCAAAGGACGTAAAAAGCAAGTTCACAGAAGAAATATAGCCTGGGCAAGATGGCTCACACCTGTAATCCTAGCACTCTGAAAGGCCGAGGTGGGAGGATCGCTTGAAGTCAGGAGTTCAAGACCAGCCTGAGCAAGTGGGAGACCCCACCTCTACTAAAAATAGAAATATTAGCCGGGCATGGTGGCCGGTGTCGCTCGCCTGTGGTCCCAGCTACTCGGGAGGCTGAAGCAGGAGGATCGCTTTACCAAATTTTGTAATGAATATTTTGTAAATACAGGTATATTGAGCTACAATTTCCATTTTCCCTAGGTATGGCGACTTTTGGGACACCCTGTAAATAATGTTTTCAGGAAAGGCAAACGATACTAGCTTCTATGTAATTTTTCCATTTTGGTTTCAGAAAACACAAATGTGTTTATGATGCTTGTTTATACCTGCAAACACTAGGAAACAGCTGAGGAAGCAGGACCCTGCTAGCACTGTCTGCCTCTGAGCAGTGGAAGAAGAACTGGGTGAGACATTGACTTCTTAATTTGTGGACTTTCTTTTCAGTGGCAGGATTTTGGATGGGGAGTTTTACTTTTTTGTGTTTTTCAGAATTTTACAAAAAATGAAATGAAGGAAAGTGTTCACCTTTCCCTAGTAAAATGCAAACTGAAATGAAAAACAGAACACAACTGTTCACCTATCACACGGACCAAGATTTTGCAAACAACTGATGCTGGGGAGGAGGATGAAGTCAGCGCTCGCAGATACCACGCAGGTGAATGTAAATGGTACCAACTTTGTGGAAAGCAATCTGGCAGCACACATGAGTAGCCTTAAACAATTGATAGCCTTTAATTCTATTTCTCAACATCTGTAACAGGGATATATCAGGTATTATAGGCAAGAGCTATGCACAAAATTGTTCATCATAGAGTTACTTATGAAAGTAAAAAGTTGGAAACAACCTTAAAGTCCAACTGTAGGAGAATGATTTAAATTATGGTGCAGCTAAATGATGAAATGTTATGTAACCACTGAAAACAAAGCTTCCCTCCCCCCTCTTCTTTATGTTTTTATAATAATCATGAATTACTTGTCTAAGGAAGAAAAATCTGTTTAAAAGAAAATAAAAAGCTAGGGCTAAAATTTAGTTTGTGGATTCCAAACCTGGGCTTCAACCTTCCTTGCCAATAAATCTAGAGGAATGTTTCCCGTGTACTATACAGACAGATTTATACAATTTTCTAAGCTGCAAAGTTAGGCCCTAAGAATGTGCAAGAAAAATAAACACTGAGCACTGCACTTGGGAATGTGCTTATTGAGAATGACTTTCCCCAAACGAACAATGAAATGGAAAGTACACTCATGGGATTTTAAAGAACAGTTCTACAAAAGAGGGAGTGAGTCACAGAGACAGCAAAGAAATGACAAACCACAGCCTCCAAATCTGCACCAAAAAAATCCACCTTGGTTGACTAGGCTGGTGACAACCGTGAGCCACAGGGTTCTGCCTGAGTCCTCCAAACCCTGGGACAGGCATGCTTCCTGTGGAACTGGCTGCCACCTCAGGTGCAGATGTCTGTCCTCAAAGGGTCACGGACCAGACAAGGAGGGAGCACCTTATGTAACTATTGGGACCGAGTATAAGAACTGTCTGAGCTCTAGCAATAGAGGTAAAAGACAAGGCCCATGCCCTCAAAGATCTAATGGCAAGGACACACAGAGAAGAAAATAACTTGAATAAATTAAGAAAACTGCCATCACTAAGTCTGGCATGGAGAGCCAGGGAAGACTTCGGGGCTGGGGGCAGAGTCTGGAATGGTGCCCACACATGCAGTAGACAGGAGCCAGTGGCAGCACCAATGTCCCTCAGGGCCACCTTGGGCAGAGGGGACCTTGGGGTAATCCATTTCAGCCCCTCTTCCCAGCACTCAAGGCTGTGTGTCTGTGGAGTTGGAGCATCTCAGCATTTCATTGCAGGGCAACAGCTAAGTCTCCACAGCCCATATCAAAAGGATGTCAGGTTCAACTCCTAACTTCATTCATTACCCAAATTCACCGACTTTATTTCTGCTCTTGGAAGCATGTCCTAGCCTCACCTGTAGCCCTAGTACTTTGTACATCTGCTATACCTGCACCCTCTGCACGTCAGCACTGCTGCACACCAGCTCAGGGTCACACTCAGGCCCCTGGTCTTCCCTCTGCACACAGTTCAGAGAATCCACGTCTAACCGCCACAGGGACAACTCCCAAATCTCAAGTTTCAGGCCTGACTTGTCATGGACACTCGACTTCTCCATCTCCTGCTGTCTACCACACGTGTCACTTCAAAGTCCAGCCACCCCTCTCTGTTGGTAATGATCGTCATAACTGTCACTCTTTGGGACTTACTAGTTGTCAGTACTTAGTAAGTGCTGCCATTCTAAAGCAATTCTCACCTGAACCCATTTAATCCCCACAACCCTATGAGGCAGGTATACTATTATCATCTTCACTCTGCAGGAGGAGGAGACTGCATTGTAAGTAACTCGCCCAGTGTTATAGGATGAATAAGTGATATGTTGGATTGGAACCCAAAAAGTCTGCCTGCAAAGTCCATGCTCTTAACTACAACACAACATTGCTTTGACAGATACAAAAATGAGCCTGTCATATACATCAGAATTCCCCATCTCTAATCACCTAGGCTTTGAACCTTGGAGCTAAGCTATCTTTTGCGAATGGCTATGTAAAAAAAGATGACTCCTCTCCTTTATGCAATTTCTTGCTAAGAAGTCCTGATGGTTTTTCTTCTAAAATGTCTCTCATCTACTCTTCCTATCCTATACCCCTGGCTCCTGCCCAAATAAGGCCTTGATTGTATCACACCCCCTGCCAGAGTAGCAGCATCCTTGTTAGAAAAGACCTGGAATCCATTTCTTCCCTCTCCAAGTCAGTCTGCATACACTCAGGCTAATCTTCCAAAATTGGATCATTCTCACATTCATTCAAGCATTTACTAAATTGGTTCTATGCAGCAGGCATCCATCCTGCCAGTCTTTGTGAAACTGAACTGAAAAATATCTAATTACTACCTTCAAGATCACAGCCTACAGGTTGTTTCCAATTTATTATCCACCCTCCAAACCTCTCCCCTATCCCCTGCCCAATTCAGGAACCTTCAATAGCTCTCCAAGATTTGCAACAAGGTCCCCAAACTGGCAACCCTCAGGCCAAATCCTCCAAAACAATTTTTTGTTTGGACAAATGTGCTTTGAAAAATTTTGATTCTGCAATTCCTTAGCAGGCAACGTTTCTCCAGTTCTCTACAGGCGCCACCGCCTTCCTATTGCTTACACTCACCTACATCGCCATTTGTGTTTCCCACTGAGATCCAATGAATAAAGTCTGAACTTTTAATCAGCACTCAAGGGCCTTCCCAGTCTGGTAGGATCCTGACCCTTCCCTCCCATTACTTCCCAACAGGTGGCTTCTTCTCAGTCAGATGACTCCTGCCTCGATGGTGCCTCCACCCTGGGGGGCTTAGGGGTGCCTGCTGCCCACCCTCCCTCTCTGCTGTTCCACAGCCACCTGCACAAGTTTCCACCCCCTCCAGGAGCTTCCCATGACCACTGCAGCCTAAGATGACTTTTCAATCTCCAAAATCCTCCTACCATACATTAATTTTGGTGCTTGGTTACACAGAAATAACTTGCCTTTCTCAACCGACCACAAATTCCTAGTTTGGAATACCTGTCACATACTTGTTTTGTATCATTTCCATTGTATTTAAACAAAAACTCCATGTTTGTTATAAAGTTTAAGCAAAATGGAGCAATATAAAGAAAGGAAAAAGAAATCATACAAAATGCCACCACTCAGAAATAACTGTTCTCCCATTGATTATTTCACAAACCTATTTTTAAATATTTTTATATGAGCCTACATGCATGTAAGGATGACAGGACAGATAATAGGAATAATTTATAACACTGGGACTATATATAATTTTTAAATAAAAATTTAAGGCTCACTTTGATATGAATTTAACAGAAGAAAAATAAAGTAGAATCAAGGGAACTGCCAGTTTTCAAAGCATTGTTTCTTTTACATGTGATATATTAACTTCTTAAGGATCCAAGGTTAGGAAAAAGATTGTAAAAAATATTTTCTTAAATTTTAACTCTTTTAAATTACATGTTTCACTTTTACATAGCATTGTCTCTCTACCAAGAAAGACTAAAATCAAAACTTATTTTCACCTACTTCTCAATCCCACCTCCTGTTTTTTGCACATTATGTTACTATTTTTACTTTGTTAAAGTTTTAATATTTGTAATCTCTTCTGAAGTTATAACTGCCAATTATTTCACCTTAGTTCTGGATATAAAATGGATTGAAATCTCAACAAAAGATCTTTATGCCTTCTGCAATCTTGAGTCCTTATTTTTACTCCTATCTTGGTTAGCTAAACTTCATTAAGTTGATTTTTCAAGTAAGCCTCATAAGTTCATTTGTGTTTAAGGATGTCTGCCTGTTGCCTTTGTACCTGCATGTCAACTTGAAAGGACACAATTATTCTCTATTCACATTTCCATTCTCTCAATGACATTGTTCCATTATTTTCTGGCACAAGATGTTCCTATGGAGAAATCTGAGGCAAGCTTAAGTTTGTATTTCTTGACTTCCCTGCCTTTGTCTGCACAACTCTTTATGTCTAAAATTCAATTAATTTAACTAGAATGTGCCAATGCCCATTATTATGTATCAATTTTTCCTGGTGTACAGTGTTCCCCTTTGATCTGCAAATTTAGTTCTTTCCTCAGATCAGGAAAATTTTCTACTATTATATCAGGAATACTTTTTTGATCTTTCAGAGAGAAGACCATGATAGATATGAGGACAAAAACAGACAAAGAGTAATCCAACTCAGCAGGAGTATGCCCTGAGATACAGATGCTGGGTGACAACTGGTAGAAGGAACATATGATCTGGTTCTGCTTTGCCATCGTTCCCTAGGAATTAACCCATTTGCTTAAGAATAGTTTCTCTTGAGAGTAAAAAACTATCTGGTTTCTCTGAAAGGTATTACAGGATCACCTATACAATTATTAATAGAAGTTAAACAAAACTTTCTGAAGAAACACATCAAACTCATCAGTTATCAGTATGGATTCAAATGCAGTGAAAGTATGACATATACATGTTCACTTATTACACAGATATTTGCATTTGTAAGCCCTAAAAATGGGTTTTGTTCTTTTTCCTAGGCAAGAAGAAAAGGAATACAAACCTCCACCGAAGGTACGTCCTGCTTCTCAGAACATGTGTCTTCTTTAGATGCTTTGTGAATCTTCTTTTCTGAAGACTTTGCATCAACCTTTTTCAAAGTTTCACAATTATCTACTTCATTCTTGGCAGGCACTTGCTGGTTATTCCCTTGAACAAACAAAAACAATTCAATTTCTAGCTAAAAATTGCTGTTCATATTCCTCATAGTTATTAAATTTCTCTCTTATGCCAAACATCTCATTTAATTTAATGAGATTTAAACTTAAGGATTGTTTTTGATATCCCTGACACTCTAGAAATTTATTTTGTTTACAAGTGAAAATGCACTTAAATTAAGAGTTCTACAAGTAATCTTTAAAAGAGGTCAAGGGCCAGGAGTGGTGGCTCACACCTGCAATCCTGGCTAGCACTCTGGGAGGCTGAGATGGGAGGACAGTGTAAGCTCAGGAGTTCAAGACCAGCCTGAGCAAGGGCAAGATCCTGTCTTTACTAAACATAGAAAGATTAGCTGGGTGTGCTGGCACGCGCCTGTAGTCCCAGCTACTCAGGAGGCTGAGGCAGGAGGATTGCTTGACCCCAGGAGTTTGAGGTTGCTGTGAGCTACGATGACACCACTGCACTCTACCCGGGGAGACAGAGTAAGACTCTGTCTCAAAAAAAAAAAAAAAGAGGTCAAGGAAAAAACGTGGGAGGAGTACACCAATACTCATTGCATCATTATTCATGTTAAACAAAATTTGGACAAAATCCAGATGTCCACTGATGGATGGATGGATGGATGGATAAACAAAATGTGGTATATACATACAATGGAATACCATTCAGCCCGACTCACTGGATAACAACGTGAAATATTTGACACTATTGTACAGTAAAATGGTTAAAAAAGGAATGACATTCTGACACGTGCAAAACATGGATGAACCTTGAAAACATTATGCTAAGGAAATAAGCCAGACACAAAAGGACAAATGCTTTATCATTCCACCTATGAGGGACTTAGGTCAAATTCACAGAGACAGAAAGTATAACGGTAGTTACTAGGGGCAAAGGGAAGGGAATAATGGGTATTTATTGTTTGATAGGTGCAGGGCTACTGTTTGGGATGATGCAAAAGTTCTGGAAATGGATAGTGGTGATGGTTGCACAACAATGTGAATGTACTTAATGCCACTGACCTTTATAATTAAAAATAGTTAATATGGTAAATTTTATATTTTATCACTTTTTTTTTAAAGTTGGGGAAGAGGGAGAGAGGGATAAGGACTTGGATTTTGGTCATGACTCAGCCACTAATTCATTTTATGATCAAAGTCAAGTCTCTTAAGCTGCCTGTGCCTTTGCTTCCTTATTTATGAAATGAGCGAAGCCCCGCCTTCCTTGCCTACCATGCTTGATGGTTACAAAGATGAGAACAGAACAGACATAGACGCAAAGCATCCCACCAAAGGACACATGAACAACTTCAGGGAAGGCCCCCCTCCCCGACAGCAAACGCCCGCCCTGTGCCAGGGGACAGTGCCCGCGTGCTGCAGGAGGAACAGTCACGGAGTCACACGGCAGAGGTGGATGCTGGTAGGAAACCTTTTCTGAGAACATGTTTTTTCCATTTTTCTTTCAAGTGATTTCATAAGCGTACTTCTATCTCTTACCTCACAATAAAGGCAAATCAGCATCAACCCCACAGTAACCGGCCTCGGTTTTCTAATTTGGAACAGAAAGTATTTCAATACCTTCTCCTTTTTTCTTTAACTGAGAATCCCTCATGACACCTTTGAAATCCGAGAAAGTTTAGACGACCACAGTGCACATATTTCCTAGCAGAGCAGGCTACGGGCTCCGGTGGGACGGACAGCTGCCCAGACAGAGGCTCCGCTGCAGCCCTGGGGGGCTCGGGCAGGGCAAGTCCCCACCCACTAAGTGAACAGGAAAGTCAAGCCCCCTCTGATTCTGAAATTCCAAAGCTACAAACTAAACTCACGCAGAACAGGAGACATAAATTTTCCAGATAACACAAGGTAAACATACTTTCATTCTGTGAACAGATAATGATATAAATATTATGTAACTAGATAACTGCTGGGCAAGCGCATGGCCCATACCTTGTAAAGTAACACGGGTTTTTATGGTGTAAGTACAACTCAGCATGTTACGTCTTATACTTCCAGAAAAAGAGGCCCTATCTCAAAATTAATTTAAGGTAATATTCTCCAAATATCATAAGATGAATACAGAAAATTAAATGTTTTTGCTAGACTCATTACATAAAATATTATGGGATGTGTGAATGCCTTTGGCTGTGATGAAACAGACTTAAAAATGCAATGGTCAAAGTCGTATCCAGAGAAAAATCTGATCACTATCGACTGCTTCCTTTAATACCCAGGAATAACTTTTAACAGTAGAGTCAGCAAAGAATCTGAATCAAAGGCAACTAAGGAATTTCCGTCCCTATAGGACAGTCGGCCACCTGCCTGATGGGTTTAGAGTTGCCTTATTTAGAGGACTGCGGGGACACAGCTTTCAGATCCCCTTCAAACGTGCACATTCCTCAACTAAGAGCACCTAACAGCAGCCCTGTAGAATCGTCATTACCCCCAATTCATAAGCTGTCAAAATTAAAAGTCATTCTTTAGCAGAGAACACCTTTGAAATGTAATTCCTTCTACAACACAAACTGGATGTTAAACATCCACAAAGGAAAACACCAAACACTATGAATAAGTAAAGCAAACAGCCAAAGCAAGGCTGACAGGGTTCCTAACAGGAAAAGAAATCATGAATAAGGATTATCGCTTAGGATTCTGGAAGCCATAAAAATGAAACAGAATACAGACACTGTCCTCAAAAAATAGGTGCCATTGCTTTCCTAGCATCCTAATGCGTCAGAAAACAGATTTCCTTCAGTTTTCTTCAGGCCAAGAATACAGCACTGAAAGTATGAGTCATCAAATTTTCTTAGAAAGGATCCAAATTTAATAGCCAATACAAAACCACCCCCAAAAAGAAGTAAAGCACAGACTTTTAGAAAATTAGTAATGCCTTCTTTGGGGCCAAGAATCAGGATAACAATAAAAGGAATGTTAGTAACAAGTTTTTCAGTGATTCTTTCAGAAATTCTTACATGAAAATATTCAAGTATATGGAAATACGAAGTATTTAATTTACTTCCTTTAAAAATGGAGCCAATTCATGTCATCCTATTAAGCAAGCAACTTTCCCATGACCTCACTTAGAGTGTTTGGGACACAGTAAAAAATCAAAAACAAGTGGAAGAAACAGTAACAGAGGGGACAGGAGAAAACGCTGAGAAGTGACAAGGATGTTTACAGCCTTCGCGGTGGCAATGGTCTCATGAGTGTGTATGTGTTCCCAAACTCATCAAGGTGTACACATTAAATATGTATAGCTTTTTCCTCCAAAAGGTGGTTAAAACAGAAAACAAAAACCAATCGAAGAACAAAGAAGTAAACTTGCCAGCATTCTGCCTCAAGTTGTACTGTCTCACATCTAATCCTACGGTATATTTTGAGTAAACCATTAGATCTTCATTTCAAGTTATTAGTATGCGTAAGTAAATGAGAACATTTTTTTGAATTTCTGCAAATACTAGTAGTTTCAGAAAACTGGGGTATCTAATTCAGTGAAAACTTTCAGGTATTGTTAAGTTCGAGGCTTAGAGTATTATTAAATTGAAAAGTCTATTACCCTTTACTTTATTATAGGTAGAGAGCAGTGAAATGATTTGCTAACTATTTCTCTTTGGTAGTGCTGAGGCCAACCACGGCCTGTCTTTAGCCATAACTCTAAGTCTGTATTACTTTGATCAGACAATTAACACAGTTACAAATGTTTAAAAAGAGATATATTTCACAAGATTGCATACATTTACAAATAAAGCCCTACCCTTGTCAGATGATCAAGAGATTCTGGAACACATAACAAATGTTTGAAAAATTTAGCTGTTTCATAGTTGTTTGACAGGTGGATGCCAAAAAACAAGTGTGGGAAAACAGGGCCCTGAAGAATCTGTCAACAGATTTCATTTCTAACAGAAATTGTAATTCATGATTTACTACAGACCCCTGAGATGGAGGCAGTGGGAAAGGGGTGGGAGAGGGATAAGGCACATTTTCTGTTACTCAGAAAATAGTCTGTGTTTCTTGACAACAAGAAGAGTATGTCAGAGAAACATACCCTGGAACATTTTCCTCGCACACAGTAAGCTGCACCCGGGAGGCAAAAAAAAGCCTCAGAACAGGAGAAGGCACCATTCTCCAGGGGCCTCCAGGAGCTCTGCTGGGTTAGAAAAATCACTCAGTATTCTGAAGGGTCGGGGCTGCCCCCAACCCCGCCTTTCCTGTTAAAGGCAATCTTCACGCTAAAATTGTTTCTACAGAACATCTGTATACTTCGGGAGAAATGGCTGAAATGTGGCAACCCCATTATCTAGTTTCAACTGAGTGAGTTCCCAATTCCGCTGGGCCACACAGTAAACAAAGTGACAAGAATTCAGGATCCTCAACTATCAGGAGCGTAGCTAAGCTCAGCTCACAAGCCTGACGCTGTTTCCTTCAGATTCCAGAAAGGATCTTACGATGGCAACAGCAATGCTTTGCACAAAGTAAAATACTTTCCAAAATTAAAAAAGAATGAATTCTCAAAGTTGGAAGTGAAACTCGGAAGGCTCTTGTATACATAGTTTTCTCATTCTGGAGCGTCCTTTCTATAGGTCTATTTGCCATCTGCCCAGTTCCTACAATGCTTTCCTTTGAAATTTGACCAAAGAACCCAAAACTCTTAATATTGCTAGGAAACTTCAAATCCTACCTTCAAACTACAATTATCTTCTATATTTCTCAGTCCTTTCTTATTTTTAATATTTTCAATTCTTTACAATTTTTAAATTGTAAATGGGTGGCAGGCAATTTATTCACCTTTTAACCACTTTGATAATTTTCTTAGAAGAGTGTTGCAAACACAAAACAGAACAAAACACGTGTCAGTGAATGCACATCCCTGGGGGGAGTCCCCTGCTGCAGTCTATAAAAAGTACAGGACTGTAAGCACCTTTCAATCTGCTGGTCTGAACATGTTGGGAAGCCCAAGTTTTTTCATTAACTCTTATTTGATCTGATCAACAATCATCCTGATATCACTTAACATGTTGCTGATCCAGTCAAAAAGCAGCTTAAAAAAAGTCTCACAGTGAAAGATTTGTCTCCAATTAAGACATTATAAACATACTGGTAATGTGCACAGGAAGGAAAGATTGTGAGCAGGTTTACCATCTACAATGATGTAGGCAAACCATATGCTCATGGACTCCCATATGAAATTTACTCATATTTATGAAAGTGTTATTACATGGTAATCTTGGCTCAATCTTGAAGCACAATTCAGGTCTCCTCTGGCCCACTCTGATACTCCGTATCTGGCCCCTGCCTCTACGTTCCAACCACTCCAACATCCCATGACGTGGCAGAAGTTCCCTCCATCCATCTACCCACAATGCCACGGGCACTGCATTGCGCAGGCACATTTAGCTGATGGACACAATGGATCACAGAAACAGCACTGCAGGAGGGATGAGTCCCTCAAACAACTCTTACTTCAAGGCGTGTAAAGTCAGCCTACGTCAAAGGCTGTGTTCAGGCTGCAAGACTCACAAAACAAGGAAAAAGCCCAGCCAGGACTCACTCCATCATCTTACCCTCTTACAAGCATTTTGTAGTCTTGACCCCAGAGAGTGTCTGGGACAGAAATAGAACAATAGGCACCCAACCACCCCACCATAAAATGCCTGCAGACATGGCGTGTCATGGTTTGATTTGAAGATCTGGTTAACTGCATTCTCCAGGGGGCATACTCACACGCCATGTGGAGGAGACACAGGGCACAGTGTCAACCCTGCAGACCTGAGTCCACTTCAAGCGTGCACACTGCTGCCAGGGGAAATGGCACAAACAGGCTGGCACTAGGTGCACCAAGAATGCACGTGCAGCTGCCCAAACCACAGTCCACGCAGAGGACTCCGACTCTCTTTTAAGTTAGCAATGTCCTTTTACAGAACGTTCAAAACTCAGTTTGGGTTTTTTACCAAATGCATAAAGCTCATTAGTCAATCCATAATATTTCTGTACCTTCTCTACAATATCAAGAAGTGAAAAACACAAAATTATTTATATTTAGATGTTTCAAATAAGATCAAAATGACTGAATTTTTCCAGATTAAAAAATGTCAAAAATCGGACTTGTAACAGGTTCAGTAATGTGCATATTAAAATAGGCAGGATGTACAAAAGAAAAATAATATAAATAAGCACAGGCCCTTACGCCAGAGGCCAAAGGGACTTGTGAAAGTATAATCACAATTTTTTATGCAGACAGTCTTCCTAGTCTACTTTTGCTCGCATTTTCCTTAACGATATTTGCTACATGAGAACATGTATCTTCTTTTAACCAAGGAACACAATTAGAGAAGAACCAGGTTCAGGCAACATGAGATGGTGGCAGAAAGTTGGTGAAATTTTGTTTGGTCAGAATCATTTCATGGGCTGATTTTTGCAAATAGTCTGAAAACTCAAGATAAAAATAATTAGAAAAAGGTGCCCATATCCTCCCAAAAATAAAATATGACATTCACATGCCCCTAAACTTATGTACTAAAAATCAAACTTCCTGGTTGCCTTGTCTTAAACTTTTCATCTTACAAGTTGTATATCAACATTTATACCTTTGCTAAAAACTCTGTGCATTAACTAAGAAACTCAACACCCACAATTAAAACTAAAGGCCACAGGTGAGAACAAACTCCATTAAAAACAGACTGGGACACATGGGAGAGAAGCAGCATCAAGGAGGGTGGAAAGATTACCATTATTTTTCTTGGAAATTTCTGGCAAGTCTGACTGGTGGTAATGAGGTGAGTTTCTCGGCAAATGATTTTCAGGTAGTTTCTTAGAGGTCTTCAGTGGACAGAGCTCCCGTTCCTTGAGCTCAGCTGTGCTCCCTGAAGTTTTAATGTCAGTTTCCTTAGGAAACATACATGTCTGTATTCCCTCCTTCACATTACATTCTGAAGAAGGATTATGAACAACAACTGTGTTTTTCAGTGTGTTTTCTTCTTTGTTCAGTAAGTTTTTGGGAAGGGTTAAATTCTTCTGCAGGTTGACATTCATGCCACTGGCATATCTGAGGCTGATCCAGTTCTCCCCCATGACGTCAGTGCAAATATCCTCTTTAGCAGCAGACAGGGGGCTGCCCAGGGTCGAAGTCTGCTTTTCCTCAGTAGTAGTGTTGGAGCTGCTGGCCACGGAGGTGCTGGGTTTGTGTTTACTGTAATACACTGAGCACTTGTGCTTCTTCTGAGAATGACCGTACGTGGCTGGGCTCCTCTTGGCAGCGTTCTGGATCCTGCTCTGGGGAGTGTTCACAGGAAGGCAGCCTTTCCCTCTGCCTTTATCAGAGGGGCCATATGTATCGAGAAAGTTCTTGCAATTGCTTCTGAATTTAAGAAGAAAAACGTTTAGCATAAAGGCAAACTAAATCAAACTCTACTGTGTTTCTACATCCATGGGGAAGAGATAGCAGTCAGTAGTGTGTGTACTAAGGCGTTCTCCCTTCCCTTCTCCTAAAGCTCCTGGAGTTTTCTGCCAGGGAGGACACCAATAAACTGAGTCCTTACACGGACACTATCTTATAATACATGGGGCAGCTGTTCAAATGACAACTTAAAAAAAACTTATGAAAACAAATCTGGAATCAAAATTTGGATTACCTTAAAATAAAATCAAAAATGAGTAATATCAAAGGTGAGAACACCCCTACACACACACACACATACACACACACACACACACACACACACACGGATTCTTACTTGTGAGAGTGGGAGCTGATTACATCCATTGGACCACTATTTTGCTGTGATGAGGAGCTAGCATTTTGCCTCTGTCTTGTTTTCATGAATTCCATGAGAATGTACTGTGCTTGTTGGAAGGCTATTAAAATCACACCCAACAGAGACAAACTGAGGAAGGAAGCAATGAGGTTCATTACTGCATGGTTCTGCCTGGAATTTCAAAGACTAGTTTTATTACAGAAGAGTGATGAATGATTGATGAGAAACACCTAAAGATGCAGTATTAAAATTCCCTAAGATTTATGACATCATAATTTTTGAAGTTCCTTAAAAATAAAAAAATACCACCCAAATGTGCATATTTATGAGTTGGACATTATAATTCTATTTTTATAAAGTCACTCAAGGTTGGGTGCAGTGGCTCACTCCTGTAATCCCAGCACTTTAGGAGGCCAGGCAAGAGGATCACTTGTGGCCAGGAGTTCAAGAGCAGCCTGGGCAACATAGCAAGACCCCATCTCTACCAAAAAGTTTTAAAAATTAGCTGGGCATGGTGGCACACACCTATAGTTCTAGCTACTTGGTATTTGGGAGGCTGAGGTAGGAGGATGGCTTCACTTGAGCACAGGAATTCAAGGTTGCAGTGAGCTATGATATAACCACTGTACTCCAATCTGGGTGACAGAACAAGATACTATCTCCTTAAAAAAGAAAAAAAAAACCACTCAAAAAGTGTCATTCTAGCCTTCTAATCTCAAATTGTCATTGCACCAAGCTAATAAGAATAACATTCCTGTCTTCCACCAAGACTGCCAATGAACATACTATATATGAAGCATGATTGTTTACTATTCTCCTATAGTCTTATGACTCTCTTACAATGAGTCCACTATCACCTTAAAGCTTACCAGTTGCTACCTTATCTACTTCACGCATGTCAAAGTTCTCAATGCAATAAAAATTCCATTCAATTCATATGCTTCGACCACACTTGGGCAACTTATGTATTTTCATGCAACTTGCCTGGATGACTTCTCTACTCAGAGAAGAATAGTGGAGGAGGTGGTTTACCTGACAAAAAAGACTGTGAGCCTCCAAAATGACTCCTCCCAGCTGGGTCCTGGCACCACATTTGCACATAAGGGCAACAGGTGATGAGGGAGGGTCACGTTGAGAGTGAAGCGAAATTCTAGGTCTGCTGCAGTTACAAGCGTTAGGTCACGAATGACCCAGGAAGAGGTGAAGTCTGGAGTAAACCTGGTAACGAAAGATTCATCTTCATGAACTTTTAATTGTTTTAATTTTAGTCACACAAAGCAAAATAATTATACTGGCAACACAATTTTCTACTTCTACAAAACAAATACTTTTACAACTTAAGATGTCTTACCAATGGAAAAAGATCCCCCCCCCATTATTAAATATATCACAAAACTGAAATGAAGTTAAAGCCCAATGCTTACACGATGCTGATATCACGGGATGTGTTTGGGTCCAGGGAAAACTGATGACAATCTAACACTTCAAATCCGTAACCTTGGCAATTATATCCATTAATTTTCAGAGATGACACAGTTATAGGAAGAGGTCCAATATTCTCAACTTTAAAGCTCTTTGTAATAGACAACATTTGCTTGCTGTCTTTCGGTTCTAGTGAGGACAAGGAGTGGTATTTAGCATATATGAACTGTAAAATTTATTTTAAATAATTTATTGAATCAATATTTATTGAATCAACCAAACCATGATCTACATTATTAAAATGGGAAAAAAATTCCACATAAGCTCAAAGTACGATTTCTATCTAATTTCTAGAATAATCATACATGCTGTTATACAACCAGGATAAAACAGAGATACTTAAGTCGTCGAGATTTTTCTTAAGTTAAATGCTCTGCCTAGGTACCAAAAGTGATCAGAATCTCTTCTTTGGTCCTTTACTTATTGAAAGTTGAGGTTAAACGTTTATTTTTCTCAGAAGCCAAAGAGTTTGGCTTCACCACTGGCCACCAAATACTCTGTGTGTCCCTGAGATTCTCACTCATATTTAACCAAGTACCAGTTAAGAACATGTACTTCTCTGTAAAGTCATCACAGCTACTAGAAACACAGTTCAAACACCCACAATATTAAAAAGAAGTAATTAAATCCTTGCAAAGGACAGTACATTTTACACTGAGAGTTTGAAAAGAGAAGAGTTATGACAATTTTTAAATATACCTATAAATTTATAACCCATAATCTATTCCATATAAGGACTAATATTTTATCTGGTTTTATATTTTTATATTACTCCTTAATTCTATCATTCGAAGTCAACTCTAAATTACCAAATGAATGAAAGGAAAAATGAATGCCCTGAAGAATTGTGAATGCAAAGCTATTACCAAATCTTTTCAAAATCAGTGCTCATTTATTTAGCATTTTCTAAAACAAAAAAATTCCAATCAGGCACTAAAATAGCTCTACAAATTATCCAATAGTTTCACCAACTAGTTTCCTCTGTAGAAAACATACTAATGTTTTCAGTGTTTTCATAAAATTCAAAAATAATAATAGGAAAACGAGACAGAATTTACCAAAAACATTTCACATCTATTGTTTGATTTCTGTTTTAATTCCTGAGGAAGCTGTTGAAACTAATATAGGTGATTTAAAGGCATTTAATTTAAATACATGCATAATTTAGAAATCTTCTAGTGTAACATCTCAACACATTTCTAAATCTTCATTGTCTAACACCATTAGCCATATGTGGCCATTTAAACTTAAACTGATTAAAATTAAATAAATTTAAGAATTGAATTCATCAGTCACACTAGCTATTTTAAAGGTTACTTAACCACATATGACTCACAGATGCTGCATTTGATGACACAAATACAGAATATTTTCATCATCACAGAAATTTCCACTGGGTAGTGCACATTTAGTCTACTCTCCATCATTTTAGTGTGATTTTCTGATTAAGGTAACTGACAGCCAAATTAACTGCTTCATATATTTATCTTAAATATTTCACACTATAATTGCACTTTCTTTTTTCCTTCTCCATCTATTATCTAAGTTGAATTAAATATCTAAAGCTATTGTTCTAATCCAGGGATACCAGCCTATATTATATGCTCAAATGTCAGCCTGATTTAATTATTTGCATCAATACCATGAATTTATTGTAAATTTTTAGCAGAATCTCCTTATAGAAGCCTTTTGCTCTTGGCTTTAATGCCAAGCCTTCCCCGTTGGAGCGCCACACGTGTGAACTCACGTCGACGGCAGTCCATGAGCGTGGACTCGGGCACCTTAAATCGCAGGGAGCCTCCCGCACCCGGAAGTCTCCCGCCCACTTTCAGTAACTCTCTCGCTCCAAACCCTTCCACAGCAATCATGTCGAGAATGGTCAAGTTATTCCTATTGTGAAAGGAGACAGAAATAAAAAAGGCATTACCACCGAGTCACAACACAATGCACTTGAATTTAAATATTCTCAGCTAGCAGAACTATTTTTAAAGTTTTTAAAAAAAGATCAATTTAAATAGTGTGGCATCTCCTGCCATCGCACGGAATAAGGGGTGTCCGCAGGCAATGGCAGCTGCCGAGTCCAGAAGAGTCAACGCGAGCTGACGACAACAAGAACCTGTGAGTGACAGTGCTCACTCTCCATCCACCGCCACAAATGTAAACCCATGTGTTTGTCTAATAACCACACACCGGTGGTCAGACATCCAAGAGAAAAAAGCTGAAGAAATAAATTGGAGGACACAGAAAAACACTAACAAATTTAGACAAAATGATGAAAATTGTTTACAGAATGAATTAGGAGTTTTCATAGTAATTGTGATAAGAAAGTCTGCTTTAGGGAGGATTCTAGTAATGAAATTCTACCGTTTCCCTTGAATCAACAATTTAAAATACCACCCCGCAACTAACTTATGTCTAATCAGATTCTTACTAGTTAAACAGTAATTCAGACTAACATGTGCCTTTTCATTAATTAAAATCATGATTTCTAGGATAAACAGGTTAAGTGAAAATTTTATTTATTTATCTATCTATCTATCTCTCTATCTGTTAGTCAGTTAGTTAGTTGAGACAGGGTCCCTGATGCCTGGTCTACAGTGCAGTGGCATCAGCATAGCTCACTACAACATAATACTCCTGGGTTCAAGTGGTCCTCCTGCCTCAGCCTCCCGAGTAGCTGGGACTACAGGCATGCGCCACCATGCCTGGCTAATTTTACTATTTTTTGTAGAGATGGGGGTCTCACTCTTGCTTAGGCAGGTCTCAAACTTTTGGTCTCAAGCAAATTTCCCACCTTGGCCTCTCAAACTGCTAAGATTAAAGGCATGTGCCACTGCACCCAGCAAAAATGATTTTTAAATGATGCATTCTGGACCAAAAGCTAGTTGTCATAAATACTGTAGAAGCAGGGAGATAATTCATTTTACTTTTATATAATAATTATGCAAAATACATGAAAATATCTTTACATCTTTATCTAAAGGATTAAAAAACCTTTGTTTAACCATTTAAAGCCTTTCAGTGATACAGCATTAGATGACTGATATTATTTACAAAATGGAAACTACCAAAAGTAAATTAACTTCTATAAAAAATTTAAACTTTCTTTTCGAGTCTGGGATAGTTCAACCTGGGATGAGGTAAAGTTTATCTCTTCACTTCCTATGACCTTAGTTCTTTAAGGAAGAATAGGTTTAAAATGAAACATGTTAAATCAGCAGGGCATTAGGGATTTGTAGTTAAAATGCTTAGGAGAACAAACTCTCTTAAGAACTTTAACATATTTTCTCCTTAGTAGCATTCATTTGCAGAAGAACAGACTCTTACATATTAAAGTCCTGAATAAGAACTATTTTCCCAGTTGATCAGATGCTATTTAAAAATAACTAAAATGTCATTTATTAAAAATTAAATTTGTGTTAGACTTCTCACCAATGCAGAGAGCTTCAACATAGACCTGTATTTACCATGAATTTTTAAAAGAAGACTCTCAATAAAAACTACCTAAAGATGAAAAATTTTTTTAAATGAAACACATTGAGCTGCTCGAATCAGTTAGCAACAACTACCATTTAAAAGAAAGAAAAGGGCCGGGTGCGGTGGCTCACGCCTGTAATCCTAGCACTCTGGGAGGCCGAGGCGGGTGGATCGCTCAAGGTCAGGAGTTCGAGACCAGCCTGAGCAAGAGCGAGACCCCCGTCTCTACTAAAAATAGAAAGAAATTATCTGGCCAACTAAAATATATAGAAAAAATTAGCCGGGCATGGTGGTACATGCCTGTAGTCCCAGCTACCTGGGAGGCTGAGGCAGTAGGATCGCTTGAGCCCACGAGTTTGAGGTTGCTGGGAGCGAGGCTGATGCCACGGCACTCTAGCCTGGGCAACAAAGCGAGACTCTGTCTCAAAAAAAAATAAAAATAAAAATAAAAGGAAGAAAAGAACCAATGGGCTCAAACAAGCACTTTTTCCACTGTCCTTTGGGGGCTACAGAGAATTCCAGAAGCACGAAAGAGATGAGAGTGATGTAAATTCATTTAAATACTGCAGACTGGAAATGTCGACAGTAGTGTTTCAATTATTTTTCTACGCTAAGGACAGAGAAGTAGACCCACGTGTGTTCTGCCTTGTGTGACAGCACTGGAGGGGACATGGCGTGAAATGTACCCCCTCTGGGAAACATGGCACCCACTCCCCATTGGAAAAGGGAGGAGACTGAGGCCTGGAGATTAAAGGAGGAGCCCTCAGCAGTCCCTCTTCTCAGCTACCCGCTCTTTCTACCCTGCAAAGCAGCCCCATCGCCAAGACCTGAGTCAGAAGTGAACGTCAACTATTAGCTAAAGAGATTCTGTATTCTCCAGAGACAGAAATTGAGACGGTCAAGTCAGCAAGAAAGAAACAGACTCCGTGACAGGGACACACCTACCGGATTAGTATGAGTGAGGTAACTTTTCCGTAGTCAGCGGGCGTGAAAACTACGCCAACCCTTTTCGTTTCCAAAGGCTGCAAATGGAATTGGAGGGTGCCCAGCCTGGACTCCTCGGAACGCACTCCCTGCAAATTATTAACAGATACAGTCAGACAACTTCATACTCCCACCAAGCAAGCTTCCGTCATCATGAAGTGCATCCTACAGTATAAACAAGACTGCTTTTCTTTTAATGTCCAGATTTAGCCATGCTAATGAACCTGTTTGAACTTGTTTACCTTGAGACTTCATGCTAAGGAACACCTCCTAAGCCAGAGGAGGAAGATGGGCAGAGGGGGGATTTGCCTCCTGGTTTGGATGGGAGTTGGGGCTAGAAGCTTTCTGTACAAAGATGCTTTGAATGTAAAATATCAATCAGAAAACAGACCAAATAGTCTCTGCTTCAATGCTACAGCCATCTGACAAGACCACCCACCCACTGCTGGACAACCCTAAGATCTCTTTATATAAATTCTTTATGTTGAATTTAAGTTTATACAGAAACCATCTTTACTATATTTAGTCTCTCTAGTCAGGAGAAAGATCTTTATTTATCCTTTAAATAAAGATCTTTAATCTATGATCTCTTTCTCAAAAAAGGCTTGTCCTTGAAATTTAATATCCAAGATTTAATTCTTTATCTTTGTAGTAAACCTACTTTCCCTCTTTCCACTGCTTTTTCTCCTAGCTCCTTCTAAGAGCGTATTAATTTCTTAGTACTATTAATCATATAATCTGAAGAGTAGTACTTCCTCTTTCCTATGTTCTCCATGTTTAAATTTGTTTTATCCTTCAATTACTACTAAGATTTCCCATGCTAGCTGAAAGAAATGGTGATGGTATTTGCTTCATTTTCATTAGAATTATAACTCCAAGAAGGGAGAAACCCTGCTTTATAAATATAACATGAATATTGAATAAAAAAGCTGCTGACTTTCAGCATTAAATTAATAATAACAACAGTACCTTTATTAAATGGTTCTTTATGCCAGGCACTGAAATTTTTAAGATATATAAAAAATTCCACATGCTCTTAACCTAAGGAACTGTATTCCTACAAGCAAAGCATCAAAATTAAAATGCAGGAAGACTTTCTTTATATGACAAAGAGTTCTAATAACAATTTTTTTAATTTCAAAATGTTAAGAGGGTACAAATATCTTTGTTACATGGATACCTTTTATAATGCTTAAGTCGGGGCTTTTAGTATGCCCATCACCTGAATAGTGTTCGCTGTACCTGACAGGTAGATTTTCACAGCCCGCCCGTCCCCCTTCTTAATTTCCTATGATCTTTACATCTTTCTAAGAACAATTTTGAGTTACATTTTGAGTGTTTTCAAGGCATTAATAGTGACTATTCTTTTTGTCAATGTAATAAATTAACAACGCTAATAATTTCCCTTATCCTCAAAGCTGTAATATTCTTTGGAAAAGTCTTCATAGATAAAAACTTTTTCCAAATGAGAGCCACCACTTGTTCAAATCCAAACAGAATATATAGATGCGAAAGAAACTGGCATTATTTTTGGAATTTCAAACTATATAGGACTCAGTATCAGTGGAGCAAAACATCTCTTAGTATTTTGGACTAAGTATCTCGACTGCTTGGTGGAGAGAAGAAGGAGAGGCACAGACAGGGGCAGGCTTGCTAACAAGAACAAGGCCACACCTGGGTGCAGGGCTTCCCCACCTCTAGAGCTGCCTCGACCACTTAAGAAGAGAAAGGAAAGTTTGCTAGTAGTAGGTTATCTGTGGGCTCCCCTCCTTCTGTTATTCTAGAGCCAACAGTATACTACTGGAGGGAGAATGATAAAGAAGAAAATAGTCAAGGCACTTAAATATGTATATGTTGTAAAAAGAGAGTTATATGTATCTGTGTGTTTATATGTGTACGTGCATATTTTTTTAAAAGATGCTCCACTTTTGAGTTGATGTCAAACACAAAATACCTGTGAAGCCAACACTCAGCTGTATACAAAACAGCTACAGAATAAGTGGAAACTGAGAAATACAGCTGCCAAGTCCCAGGCAAACACCCTCACCACAGGACATGTTTACTCCTACTCTAAGTATTTAGGCAAGAACTCATGATTGTTCAGAGGCTTAACAATTTTAGAGAAGTCCTTTTTTATGCATGATGTGAACATCACAGTAATTGGGTGACTTGCTAAAAACATGAAGACAATTTATTTAGCAAGAGAAGGTTTTTTTAAAATGTATTTTTTTTTTTTTACCTTATCTTGCCCTGAAAAAAGAATTTGAGAGAGCCAAGGAATCTTAAGAGAATTATAAATTCAGGGGGTCTCAAGTTTTATGGTTTTCTACATAGCTCTGATTCAACTGTTATTTCTTCACTCACATGATTCTAAATCATCAAATTAAAATGATTTATAGGCTAACATGAACCCGACTTCTACTGCATTAGTTAATTGGAAAAATCTGCTATGTATCCTTCATGTCTAGAGAACTAAAATAAAAGAGCCACATATAGTACATAAAGACACTCTAAACACAAGTCAATGAGGCCCATCTGCTGATGTATCTAGTTTGTTGGCATTCTTTTTTCTTTGTAAAGACAACATCCTACCCGGTAAGGGCAAGCTTTGGTGAGCTGGAATTCACCAGTTGTGAAATTAATCAACTGCATATTGATGCCAAACCTATAAAGAAAAAAGCAAATATTTAAAATAGCATTCAGATTTGCCAATAAAGAAAGATTTACTAATGTGTGTGTACATATATATACTTATACATTATAGGTGAGCCCATGTTTGTGCACATGTGTGTACACATGCACACACACACACACACACAAAATCCATCCCATCCTGTGACCACCGTGCCCCAGCTACATTCCACACCCCCACTCCCACACCTGCCATAATGTAAGTGCTCAGTAAATATTGCTGAGTGAATGACTTTGGCAGGACAGGATATAAAGAAGCACATGGTGACAAAAGCTCTAAATATAAAGTTTGTTTTTTTCTCCAAATGGTTCATAACTATGAAACCCAAAAGGAAGTGACTCTCAACCAAGGGCCATTTTACCCCCCAGGGGGATATTTGGCAATGTCTGGAGACGTGTTTGGTTGCCATGGCATCCAGTGGGTAGAAGCCAAGGATGCTGCTAAACATCCTTCAATACACAGGACAGCCCCTTCCCCCTCAAACAGAATCATCTGGTCCAAAATGTCAGTACTGCTGAAGCTGAGAAACCCTCAGTAGATCTTACTAAACCAAAAGGAAGAATCATTCTAAGTAAAACTGTGATTGTATGAAAATAGGCTATAACAGACATGAACTAATACGATCATCATCTTATTCTGTTTAACACTAGGTTAGAGCATACTGTCTCTGTATCGGGTAGGCTCCATATCCATGGGTTCAACCAACTGTGGGTGCAGAGCCCTCATTTAAGGAGGGCTGACTTTTTCCATGTATGATTTTAAGGGACTTGAGCATCCGGGAGATTTTGGTATCCTTGGGGGTCCTGGAACCAATTCCCCTGAACACACAGAGGGCCAGCTGTACTAAAACACCGAGCTCCTTTCTTGTGTTGCCTGGAGATCACCGTGATTTAGATTTTAAATTTTAGGAGTATATGTGAAAAATGATGATGATAAAGGTTTCCTAACTAAACAATGTTCTATCGGGAAGTGGACTTGACACAGTAACACTGAAGATACCACATCACACAGAGAACCAGGAATTTTCATCTAATCCCATGCACCAAGGGCCTGGTGCCCAAGGTACATGGGCCAATGGGTCAACATGATACACACATCCACAAACAGGTCCTGCTTGGAAAAAGAGCATGACTTTAAATCAGTCCTAGTATTAACAATATTTCCCAAACCGCCCACCAGAAAGTCTTCGTACCATCTGTGGAGCAGATGCACCGCAGCTTCGGGTCTCGGGTACAAGGAGAGAGGCAGGAGCTGTAAGGAAACTGGCCAGGAGGACGGGTTCTTTACCATAAAGTACTTCACCTAGGTATGGGGAAAGGAAAGTTAAAACCCTGAGAAGGACACAGCATCCTTCCTAAGATAGTCCTGCCAGAAAAGCATAACCTAAACCTAATCACAAGGAATCATCACTAAACTCCAATTGAGAAACACCTTAGAAAACAAACAGCCTGCACACTTCAAAACTGTCTATGTCATAAAAGGCAAAGAAAGGCTGGGGAAGATTCAGAGACTAAAAAGACCTGCCAATGCCATGAGATCCTGGACTGGATTCTGAACCAGTCTGCTATAAAGTGTAACAGCAGGATCCCTGGGAAAACCCGAATACAGACGGTAGATTAGGTAACAGCAACATGACGAATGTTCCATTTTCTGATCTTGATAACTGTACTCTGGTTATCTAAGAAAATGTCCTTAAACTTAAATAATTCACACTGAAACAGTTAGAGGTAAGGGGACATAATGTCTGACACTCAAATGGCTCATAAAAATATGTGTACAAGTTCAGAGAGAGAGAAAACAATAAAGCAAGTGTGGCAAACATTAAAAAACTGATGAATCTTTGTGAAGGGCAATTGGAAGTTCTTGTCACTATTCTTGAAATTTTTCTCTAAGTTGAAATTATTTCAAAATAAAAAGTTAAACAGACCACCAAAAAGGATGTTATCCCTAAGAAATTCCACGTGCACCTGCTATGGTCTGCATTGTAACTCCGATCACGTGTGGTGTGGTTCTCGGCAATGAGACTTATGAGACATACATGGAAGTCTGCTGGTGGTACCTCTTTCCCTCTGCCCCTCTTGCTGCCACCCCAGCTGGACGAGAGAAGCACACACGAGCAAGGAAGCCGACACATTAAGGGTGGAAAGTAGACAGAAAGATGGAGCCTGGGTCCCTGATGGCATCACAGAGCAACCTGACCGGCTTTGGACCGCCCTCCTTTGAGAGCTTCTTGTTATGAAACACACTAACTTCTATTTAAGCCACTCAAGATTTTCTCTATTGTTCGCAACTTTCTTAGCAAATACATTTTATTTATGGTGTTCACATTCAATTCAAAATCTATTTGCTTCATGCATTTTCATTCAGTTTAGCATTTCACTCATCTAGTTCTTTTGACATCTCCTTACTGAGAGTGATGAACCACGTATCTGTGTGAATTCAAATTAATTTTGGTTCTGAAATAATTATCTCCAGGTGGAAACACTCTGGTACTTTGGAAAACCCAAGAGCTGGGGTGTCGCTGACAAAGAGATTAAAAGACACGCTGTTCTTACCACACTGTTCCTAAGGGCAGTGGCGCTGAAGTTTAACACGAGGCCAGGCTCTGCAATCAAACGAGGCAAGAAGAAAACAAAGGACTCTGACTCCTTGGATTTCTTCAAGTGAGCAAACCGAGTCAGTCCCAAAACATTCCTCCTGTTTAATTGATAAAGAAAGAAATTATTATGAAAAGTAATTTTGACATTAAAAAAAGGGGAACTCTCTAAATATTACTCCCACTACAAGGAAGAAGGGCTCTTGGGAAAATGGCTTATTCTAGGTCAGAGGAAGAGAAAGTATAAGATTGACCCTAGAGTGTCCTGTTTTACTAGAAAACGAGGAAGTGCTCAACGAACGATGGGGATATGTTAAAGGGACACGCAAGCCAGCCAAATTTGGGACAATTTTTCATCAAAAATAACAGTGATGGTAATAGAGTACAACCCACTGACTAAAGAATCCACAGTGATGCTCAACAAGAAGAGATCCTCTTTTTTTTTTTTTTTTAACAGTATCTGCTAATGAATGTAGAATGAACAAAATAATTAGAAACATCACCATTTTGCAGTCATGAGTCTAATAACTGATTCAGTCCCTGGGACAGAACATTCTTAGGGAACATAAAATTTATATGGTATCAAATTATCACAGGATAGATTATTTATTAATTACAATAGGAAAAAGATATGTACAATGGTCAGAGCTCTGTCACCTATCACCTAAACCAAACGATCCAACTTAGCAATGCCAATAATGGAACTAACTGACATGTATGTAACTCTTGATTTGTTATGACAACAAAAGACTCAAGATCAACCTGGTGACTCACATACATGCCAAAAATGTTTAACCTGAATGTAAACTTCAGGAAGCAATCAGAAAAATCCAGTATGTGGAATGTTTTATAAGACAGCAAGCCTTAACTGTGAAAAACTGTTGAGAAATAAAATCCTAAGTGCCCCACCAAATTGAATACACTCCCAGAGAAACCTTAAAACTGAATTCCGGCCATGACAGGGAAGGGAGGTCAGTCACACCTCGTTACACCCCCTTCCCAGCTAACCCTCATCAACCTTTCTTCTCTAAGGGTCACACAGCACCAGCTCCTTGCAAAGACCTGCTCCACGGCCAATCTCAACCAACCACCTGTTGCTGCTCCTCCCTTTTGCCATTTTGCTAGCATTCCTTCCTGATGCCACCGACCTGAGTGGTTCTGACCAGTCTATGGAAGCTGTGCAGAGGGCCTTCATGTGCCCTGCTTCACCTTTGGATGTCAGAGGCTGAAAACTCCACCCTTGGATCATGCTAATCATTTTTTAAACATGTGACCCATGAAGAGATATGAAACTCAATTGCACATGCTCGTGTTTCTCTTTTCATAAATATTCATGACTCCTCCTACAGCTTCTTAACTCTGTATATTTGGCCACCTGGCTCAGCATAAATTCCTGTTCCCCTGTTCCCTTTATCCCTCCCTCAAAATGCCTGCTTTTGGCTTCTGCCCGAGGCTATGCTTCCCAGCCTGCATGGTGGCCAGCCTGCAGGTTGCCACCCTTTATGAGAAACAAAGCTCTCCTTTCCAAAGCTATGAACCTCATGATTCTTCAGTGGATACTGTCAGCATAATTAAAGAGGAAGAAAGGTGGGAAA
>CM052440.1:116636473-116749883 GCA_028533085.1 Varecia variegata
CGAGTAGCTGGGACTACAGGCATGCGCCACCATGCCCGGCTAATTTTTCTGTATATATTTTTAGTTGGCCAGATAATTTCTTTCTATTTTTAGTAGAGACGGGGTCTTGCTCTTGCTCAGGCTGGTCTCGAACTCCTGAGCTCAAACAATCCGCCCGCCTCGGCCTCCCAGAGTGCTAGGATTACAGGCGTGAGCCACCTCGCCCGGCCCATATATTATATTTTTGATTAACAGTGAGAGCAAATATTTTCAAAGACTATATCCTGGTCCTTTTGAGTTCCTTGAAAAATTATTTTAAAAAAAGAAAGAAAGAGAGATCTCCTAAAAGTAATTCTAAAAATGTTAAAAGAAAAATACTTGCTTTAAAAATCATAAGTTAAAATTAAATTTTATAAATAATAATTTCATAGCATTTGACCTTAAACAAAGCTTAAAACTTAAGGCTAACACTTGGGGGAAAAAATACCATATGTACCTTTAAAATGTGCTTGGTCTCCTTGGAAATAAACACATCATTTAATACAACACCACGGTCAAAACGGTTGTGGTACCATATTGACCAAACTCCTGATGTGTTCTCGTGAGTCTCTATGTGAAACTGGGCTGCAGAAGAGTCCATTCTAAAATACCTGCGAACAGAGGACATGCATGCTATCAGCCCTGCACGTAGGACAGCCGTCTGCACTCTAATGAACCTCTGACTGCAAAAAGAGGAGCATGATGAACCATTACTGAACGAATGCTAGCGTTGGCAATGACCTCAGTGATCACCTCCTTCAACCTTCTGGCTTATGCGTGCGGAAGCGACCAGGGCCACAACCAGTACAGCTCACAAAGACCACCAGGGCAAAACCAGGACCCCAAAGCAACTCAGAAACACCATGCGAATATGTATCCTTTTTGCACACCTGGCCCCTAACCCAGAACCTATTTCATGAACTGCATAATTCAGCTTCCTCTTCCCCATTCTGCTAACAGCCCTTCCACTGCCTGTCAGCAGCAAGGGAGGCCAAGTCCAGAGAGAAAGGGAATCTTACAAGGTCGTATCAGTTATGTTATTAAAGCATTTCTAGAGAGCAGGGAAAAAAACATGATTTCCGGGAAAGTGGAATTAACCTACCCTTGAACCACAGAAGAGGAGAGGCATGCTTTTAGTGTTGGAATGTTTTTTGTTTTCTTCACGTCTTCCATAATTCCACTGTCACATGATGTAGCTGCTTTGTGATATAAAGAAATAAATGTGAAGTACAAGTATCTTTTCTTTCATTAGGCCTTAACAAAAATAAGATTTATCACTTATTTATAAATTCTTAATTCACTCTTCTGTCTCCATGAAAGTAGTGAATCAGACATAAATGGTCACATACTTTCTCAAACGCTCCTATTTGTCCTTCTTTCCTGGCTTGTTGACAATGAACTGGAACGCTGTGTCTACTCCTCCCCTGGACACATACACTTTTTTTAAAAAACCTCTCATTTATTCTTTTGGGGGGAAAATAAAGAGTCAATGCTTTGTGGCTTTTCCTTTACAAAGATCTGTATTCACCATAAATAAGAGGGAAGTCCTCAGGTCTGCTAGAGGCGACAGTGAGAAATGATGCTCCACTGGGTAGAGAAAGGGGCGTGTGCAGCCATAAGCAAGAAAGAAATCAAACCAAACAGCCAAGAGGAGCTACCAGCAAAAAGTAGGACTGCATTTCAAAACACTGCTCCTGTATCAAAATAACACCTGTAAGCTTTGCTTGATTTGGGTGATAGTATTAAATCATTGGTGTTGAATTCTTAACTCTGATGCTAATACTCAATTCTTTTTTTTTTTAAAAGCTACACATGATTCAAAAAGCAATCCAAACACTCACAAAAAATATGAAAATAAAGCCTTTCACTCTGACTCCCAATTATCTTAGAGGAAACAACTGTTAGCAGTTTCTTGAGCATCCTTCCAGGTGTTCTGTGCACAAACAAGTTCACAGACACCCTTTAAAAAAAAAAAATTTAAATGTACACACACTCCTTGCATGTCGGTGTATTTTTTTTTTTTTTTTTTTGGAGATAGGGGTTAGATCTGTCGCCCAGGCTGAAGTGCAGTGGTGAGATCATGGTTATCATAGTTCACTGTGACCTCAAACTCCTGGGCTCAAACAATCCTCCTGCCTCAGCCTCCCACGTAGCTAGGACTACAGGTGTGCACCATCACAACCACACTAATTTTTTATTATTATTATTTTTTAGTAGAAACGGGCGTCTCAGTATGTTGCCCAGGCTGGTCTTGAACTCCTGGCCTCAGGGGATCCTCCCATCTCGGCATCGCAAAGTGCTGGGATTACAGGCGTCAGCTACTGTGCCTGGCCATGTATGCTTTTGAATAGCTGCAGAGTCCGTCCCTCTGTAGATGGACTACAATGTAACCAGTCACCTACCAATGGATGTTTAGGCTATTCTGTCATCACCAACATACATTTCTATAGATAGTTTTGAATACACATGAGTATATATAATCCTAAAACTAGAATTAAAGATTGAAGACCATATATGTACATTTTAAATTTTCATAGAGATTGCCAATTTTCCCTCCAAAATAGCCTGCACCAATGTATACTCCTGTCAAAAACATAAGAGTGTTTTCTTTCCTAATCATTACCGATATAGGATATTAACAACCTTTTTTATCTTTATTGATCTAGGTAATACATTGTACCTCATTTGTTGCTTTAACTTGTATTTGTTTAAATATGTGTAAAGCTGGGCATGTTTTCCTATGTTTAAAATCCATTTGAATTTCTTTACAGACTTTTTTTTAATCATAAGTAAGAACCCGAAGATAGGGTGGGGTTTACATGCACTAGACGTTCTGTGTCACATTCTACACAAGGAAACAACACAGGGCAGCCCCGTAATGCGCTGTGGGTGCAGTGGCACCTCCCTCTAACACATGACTCCCTGCTCTTCCAAATCACCAAGTCAAGCTTTTAACTCAAAATCCTACCTATGTGGCAAGATAAAAGTAGCACCACTAATAGTTTTTATATCATACTGTCTATCTCTTAGAACTATTAAGGCTGTGGTTTATTGAAACCAAACCCATTCCACTTTTTTAAAACCATGCCTCATCTGTACTTGTCAGTCATTTCACAGAAAAAACTGCCATCGTAACAACTAGATAACAAAAGTAAAAAAAAAAAAAATCTCCAGTATGTTCAGTATGTTTTAAAATCTGTACCTTTGCAAGTAAAAGAAGCAATTTTTGTAAAGTTGGTTGTAGAAGTAGGGAGGAGCACTGGTTCAAACTGCAGAGACACAGCATCTCTCTGTGAGAAATGATGTACATCCTATAACAAAAAAAAAAAAAGAAAAAGAAAAATCCCACATTACTACTCTTGGCTGGGAGAATATTCATCCAGTTTGAATCTACTGCTAAAATAAGGGACCAGCATGGACCAGCTTACATAGCAACCGCTCAGCATCTGTGTGTAGTAGTATGAAGGGGGCTGCTGACAATCTTCACACAAACAGTGGTTCAAGCACAGAAAAATCGGTTTAAATTAAAGCAAAAGAGAACAGGTACAGTGCTTCTATGTTTGTTCCTGAAAAATCCTCACATTCTACAATTAAATGCACATGTGTAATTATAAATTTCATTCTATGTAAGCGTTAACAATTACCTGTATCCACACAAGGCTGCTTCCTGAATGTAAAATGTACATATTGACCGTTGAATCGTCTGTAAAAAAGAATCAGAGCAAGGAGATTAAAACAAGGAGCCATCTCATTCCTATACCTTATTCTAATAATTAAAATATCACATCATACATTTCTATAAAAAATGGTAATTTGTTTCTCAACACTTAAACCGAAACTAGAAGCTGTTTTCTTTTGGGTAATTCTTGTAAGTCACAAGAAAAAAGGTCCTTACAGAAAGACTGATCTACTAACCTAAGCTCTCTAAATGATGAAGAAACAGCAGGGAGGAAATTTTGAGTTTAGCATCGTGCTATGTTTCCTCTGGGTGCAACTAACCAACTGGACAGCTTCAAATAAAGCTATGTGGTCCAGGTGATTAGACAGTCCCTTGTTTCCTCATTTAGACAACAACATTTGGAAAGAATAAAGCCTGGAGATCTCAAAATGCAGGCTTCCTTCAGCCCTCACTGACAGAAATGTTCCCCACGGCTCAGGGCTCTGCCCCACATTGATGTTCACCTGATCATTGTGACAATCACCAAAACAGGAGAGCTCTCCCACTGATCCATTACTACTACAGCCAACTCTGAGGACTGGAAGGTAAATCATGTTTGACCAACAAGACTGCCAATAGGCCAGGCGTGGTGGCTCATGCCTATAATCCTAGCACTCTGGGAGGCCAAGGCGGGAGGATCACTTGACATCAGGAGTTTGAGACCAGCCTCAGCAATAGCGAGACCCTGTCTCTACTAAAAATAGAAAGAAATTAGCCGGGTAACTAAAAATAAAAAAAATAAATAAATTAGCCAGGCATGGTGGTGCATGCCTATAGTCCCAGCCATTCAGGAGGCTGAGGCAGGAGGATCGCTTGAACCCAGGAGTTTGAGGTTGCTGTAAGCTAAGCTGACGCCACGGCACTCTAGCCCAGGTAAGAGAGTGAGACTCTGTCACAAGAAAAAAAAAAAGACTGCCAATTAAAAAACTACACTTTTATGTATGATTTGTACCATTTCTTTGACTATGAATACACATATATACTCACATCCACAAGAGTCTTGATAACCAAAGGATAACAGCAAATCCTGCATTATGAAATTCATGGGTCATATAACGTCGTCTCCCACAAAAGTTCTTAGAAAGGTAAACTGATGAACTAGGTTATTTCTGATAAGCAGGACACACATTTCCAAAGATAATATTCATAAAACTTAACACTAAAATTCTCTAACTTGTCAGGCATTCGGGAACAACCGGCATCCTATCAACTATTAAAAATATAAAACAGTATATGACAGACAGTATGATTTGGTCAGCTGAGCTGAAATCAGTAAAACTGGAACAAGAAATCCAACACTTCAAATACTTTGTGAATATTTATATCAGACTGTCCTGACCACTTAATTTGTTTACTATCTCCAAAAATGCTAAAAAAAATCCATTCCCAAGGAAACTCAGAATAGTTTGCAGTTGTCACTTAACTTCTCCCCAAAATAAAACAGTTTTATCAGCAGTGGCAGATTGAGAACCAGTCACTGTTACAGTTTTTTAATAATTAAAACAAAGGCTCTTCGTCTTGGTTTGCTATGATGCAATCTACAAGTAAATGCTATAGAATGATGATGCAGGTTAATCAAAATATATCGTAATAAAAATTTAAAAGATTTCACCTTACCTGAGGTCTCAGATTTATCTGTAGCTACATAAACAATAGAGAGATGATCTAACAAATCTTGTGTGTTTTCTTCAAATTCTTTTGAGGAGTTTTCCATTGTTACCATTATGCTCATTTGTAGGCGCAAAACATCATCAGATTCTAGGTAACAACTCTGAGATGGGGTGGAGGGGAAAAAGAGGAAAAACTCAAAAAATAATCTGAACTTTGTGATTTCAAATTTCAAAAGAAAAAAAAGCACTTATCTAAGAACAGAATGTGCTGTTTTATTTTTAAGCAAAGAGGAAGGAAGGCAGGGAGAAAACACTAAATATTTTACTTTACCTTTAATTGCTGACACACTTTATTATGTAAACTGCATTCCAGTTGCACCTGCAAGAGGCTAGTATTAGTGGTTTCTGCCTAAAAGAAAAAAAAGGGGAAAAAGAACTTAAAAGGAAGCAAAAGGCTCCATCTGGCATTAATAGTAAACAATTTATCATTTACTCAGAAACTATACTCATTCATTCATTCAACAAATATTTGAGTATCTACTCAGTGCTGGGCATTATTCTATATAACAGCGAGCAACACAGAGATCTATGCTGTCACTTTGCTTACGTTCTAATGAAATCATAAGCAACATAAGAATTCCTATTAAGGCAATAAGCAGGTAAATATGTTCTAAATATACACAGGAACACTGTAGTTTGGCATTTCTAATGCCTGTTGAACATTTTGTTTAAATATAGGCGTCTACTTTTATTTTACTCAGTAATAGCCAATTAACTGTTTTTACGTATGCCTTCCATTGGTACAATGTCCTTAGAAGTCATGATCCTTAAATCAGACAAAACCATTAGGGAATGTCCAAAATTCAACTGGCTATCATTTTTAATATATGGAAGAGCTATGGGTGGAAGAGACAAAAGTATATGAAAAGAATAGTCAAGTTCAAGGATCTTAAGAGCCACCTGGGATGATATGGACATAGCTTCAAGAAAAGGAAATGAAAAATCCAAACAAGAGATACAGCCATGTGGTGGTAGGGTGTGGGCTACAGACATGTGTGAATATGCACAAAACTCAGTCAGTGCAACATGTGAATCTAAAAGACCTGGGCCATAAGATTTCTTCTTTCGTTAAGTTTAATGTCCCTGGCATAGTGACTATATAAAGGTACTCGGCCTGGGAGCCAGTCAAAGCATCGGGGAAATAGCGACAAGATAAGAAGGAATTCCCCAAAGCCTAACCTGACTTAACTGTGGGTGAGCATCTATTATTAATCCCAGGAAGATGCATTATTAAGTAGAATCACCTCGATTATGTTGAATTTGTTAGATTTATAAGACTTACCCAAGTACATTATGTAAAAATACATTTTTAAATACTTCAATTATCATTCAGGCAATTAAAGAAGCACAGAAAAAAAGAATAACATAAATTACATTTAAAATGCAATAAAAATATTTAAAGAGTTTAACTCAGTTTGTAAATGAGACCAAACATCAATGAAAGGCTCTTTTAAAAAATTATCATAGCCTGAGCAAGAGCAAGACCCCATCTCTACTAAAAATAAAAAAATTAGCCAGGTGTGGTGGCATGTGCCTATAGTCCCAGTTACTTGGGAGGCTGACACAGGAGGACCGCCTGAGCCCAAGAGTTTGAGGCTGCAGTGAGCTGTGATGACACCATGCACTGTACTCTAGGCGGAGCAACCGAGTGAGACTCTGTCTCAAAAAGAAAAAAATATATATCACTAGTAGGGCGAGCATGGTGGCTCATGCCTATAATCCCAACACTTTGGGGAAGGGGGAAGTCACTTGAGGCCAGGAGTTTGAGACTACCATGGGCAACACAGTGAGACCCTGTCTTCACACACACACACACACACACACACACAATTTTTTTTTTAATTAGCCCAGGAATTTGAGGCTGTAGTGAGCTATGACTGCACCACTACACTCCAGCCTGGGGGACAGGGTGAGACTCTGTCTTAAAAGAAAAAAAAAAAATTGTTGCTAGTATCTGCCAGTGTTCTTAAATAGAATAGTATGCAGTTATAAACTGAACTTAAAAGGGGAAGAACTAGATTTTGAAATTTGTCTTTCTATGAACAAATCCCACTATAAAAGACAAACAAAAAAAGCACCCTACTTTCTGAAACTGCTTTAACCAAGGTTACAAATGATCTTCGCAGGGCCAAATCCAATAGAAACTTCTCATTTTGCTCACCCCTTCTACCCCCTTTAACATCATTAACCATTTGTCCTTCCCTGGGTTTTTCTTCTTTCTCTCTGGCTCTTCCTCCTCTAGCCATCAGACTTTGGGGTTACCCCGGATGCTGTCTGTGCCCTCTTCACTGTCCCAAAGCAGAGCTCTTTGACGTGCTGAAGCCTCCCCCGTAGACTTCTCTAGCTCGGACCTCTCTGCATGCCCATGTATCCAACCAGTGACTGGGCAGCCCCCTGAATCCCCACGCAGCCTAGCGAGCCGCCTTGCTATGTGCCCCATCTTGGCACCATCATTCCTCAACTGCACCATCGTGCATACAGCTTAAGCCAGAAAACTGAAAGCCAACTTCACTTCACCTTCTCACTTACCCTTTTCAAACAAACCCATAACCAAGGTACACTGATTGCACCTCCTCGATACCCCTTAAACCCACCCACTTCTCCTCATTCTTCATGCCCTAGGGATCAGGGGCTGGCAAGCTATGCCCACAGGCTAAATAAATTCAGTCCGCTGCCTGTTTCTGCAAACAAAGTTCTACTGGAACACAGCCATGCCCATTCCTTTACATATTGTGCTGCATGTGCTACAACGGCAGAGTTGAGTACATGCAACAGAGACCGTATGGCCTGCAAAGTCAGAATAAGTACTCTAATGACACTAACCTACAGAGACAGTTTGCGGTGCAGTAACTTCCTCCCAGTCTCCCTGCGCCCACCTATGCCCTTTCCGCTCCATTCTCCCCACTGCATGAGAGTTTACTAACATGCATATCTGGTCATACCACTATTTGCTTAAAATTCTTCAAAGACATCCCACTTGGCAAAAGTCCCAATCCTTTACTTTAGCTATAAAACCTGGGCACTTACCTAGCCTCTACCTCCTTGGTCATGCTCTAGCCTCACTGGTCTACTCTGTTTTGCCTTACAACCTTTGAATTTGCTGTTCTTTGCCTTGAACCCACTTCCCCAACACACCCATCCCTCCACCTAGCTAAATCTGACTTATCCTTCATGTCCTGGATACCACAGCTGGGGTAACTGCCCATTCATTAATCACACCCATAGCACCTTCCACCTGACCTTTGTAACACTTATCACTATAATGTAACAACTTGGTCTAGGTCTATCTTTCCCAGTAGATTCTAAGCACCTTATTTGGTGTTTTTACCACAATGCCTATCACTTAATCCGTACTCAATATACAGCTGGTGAATGAGAGTAGAGGTGGGCACACAGCCACTAATGCTATGGAATCCAGCAAGCTTAAAAAGGGAAAGAAGCTAAGAATAGTAAACAATGCCTATAAAAGAATATAGCAAAACCTGACATTTGGTGTATACCTCTGATCTGATCTGAAACTTTCAAAAAACACTTAAAGAAAACATCATACTAATATATTTTCAAAGTACACATTTATAATTAAGGTTTTTAAAAAAAAAACTACAACAATTTAACTATGTTAAGATCTTCATCTGACCAGGCAATTCTCTACCCTAAGATATTACTTCAAACGAAGAAATAACATTGAAAGTTCAAACTTAAGACTTTGAACATGATTAACAACCTATTTGCACAGTGACCTAACATGATTTAAAGCCTAATATTTTGTCACTCTTGGTAAATCTCTGGAAGGATGAATTTATAATGCACCTTAAATAAGATTCTTCTATTAGCTGGAAGTTTAACAAAAATAAACAACTACTTTGTTTCCTTTGCTGTAGGACATATTTCAGAATCCCACAAGGGGGAGTTCTAGCACCTCCAAACTGCCCTTGAAGTATGCTGACTTTTCTAACAAAAATTTAAAAGTTCATGTCTGTCTTTCTCAAAAGAACAAAACAATTGAAATCTTAACTTAAAAAGAGAAAGTATAACCAAAACCTGAGCCAGTCGGGGCAACCACACACAATGGGGTACAAATTCCCCTGAAAGGACCCCAGTAGGACATCCCCTAATCCAGACTGTGCCTAGGCAGTTTAAAAAAGAAAAACAAACAAAACCTAACTCTCTATTTTTGAAACCTCCCACATTACTTTAACAAATTAGTTCATAAATTTTATAGCTAAAAGAAAAAATAACTCCATAAATAAATATTTCCTTAGTAGTCTTCATATAACGTATATGGTATTATCCTCTTTTAGAAGGTGGGTAGGGGGAAATGTGGGTTGGAGGGGTTTAAATGATTTATCAAAGGTCTTGGGGCTAGTTAATGGAAAAACAAAAAAAATAGCAGGTCTTTTAATGCAAATTAGTACTTTTTCCAAGTAAATCACAATAGACCAAATCTAGGTACCTAATGGCCTAAAAATTCATCAACACAGAGACATGTACTAGAAAACAATGCCAAAATATAATGTAACAGTCAAGAAAATAGAAATGCCAAAGCTCCTTTTTTATGGCATGTATTCCCATAGCTTTGTGATAAAAGAGTATGAGTTTAGGAAATCAGATACTAGAGAAAAAATAATCATCTCCCTTCACCTGCTAAGGAACTGCTAGTGTGCTGGCCAGAGAGAATGTGATTTGGGGGGATTGTATGAAATTAAACAGGAAAGAAAATGATAGACTTAAAGTACTAAATCATTTTAGATGACTTTTATTAACAGTAAACCATATCCTAACAAAAGTATATACGAATTTATAATACATTAATCCAGACAGAGTGAATAAGACACTTGAAATTAACATTCCTGGTAATAACCACATATGAAAATCTTTTAAGAACTATAACTTGTGAAATGTAAAAGAACTACTTAGATAGATCCCAATCTTAGATTCTGTTTTTCGCAAACATCTTTCTCCCCTCTCATAATTTTGAATGCTAAATTTTAGAGGTCCTTATAAAAGTATATCTCCTATGCCAACACGTATACCAACAGGAACATAGATTCTGTGTCAGCCATGTGACCATTCCAGCCAGTGGCCCACACATACAGTGCTGTGTACGATGGGGTCTATACAGCAAATACTCTTGTAAACAACAGGAGCTATCCTGGTTCCCTTCCACACGACACGCAGGCACTATAACCACACTCCTTAGTGTCTGCTGCGTAACAGCCAGCCTCGGCTGAATTATTAATAAGCACTCTACAGTTGTTCTACCCTGACATTAAACAGCAATTCTGCTTCCATCCCCACCATTACCACTCGGATACAAACCACGTAAGCAAAATTCACCTATGAGTAGTTGCCAGACCTACTCATAAAAATATTTGCAAAAACCTAGGAACTTGGCTGAAATTTGTTTGTTTGTTTTTAAGGAAAAAGAGGTTAATGCATATGTGTAATATTTTTCCTTATTCACATCATTTTTAAAAAGGCAGTGTGGCCAAGTGGCTTTGCAATCAATACCAATTCAAGATCAAAACCCAACTGTAGGCCGGGCGCGGTGGCTCACGCCTGTAATCCTAGCACTCTGGGAGGCCGAGGCGGGTGGATTGCTCAAGGTCAGGAGTTCGAGACCAGTCTGAGCAAGAGCGAGACCCCGTCTCTACTAAAAATAGAAACAAATTATCTGGCAGACTAAAATATATATAGAAAAAATTAGCTGGGCATGGTGGCGCATGCCTGTAGTCCCAGCTACTCGGGAGGCTGAGGCAGTAGGATCGCTTAAGCCCAGGAGTTCGAGGTTGCTGTGAGCTAGGCTGATGCCACGGCACACACTCTAGCCCGGGCGACAAAGTGAGCGAGACTTTGTCTCAAAAAAAAAAAAAAAAAAAAAAAAAAAAAAAAAAACCCAACTGTACAACCCTGGGGACACTCTAAGACTCAGCTTCATCTTCTAGAAAATGGAGTTACTGAATTCACAGCAATAGTATGAGTGATAAATGAGATACACATACAAACCACCAGGCACAGAGTAGGCCCTCAAAGGGAAGAATTATTATTTGTATTTGTTCATTCACGATTAATGTATTTACTTAGCAAAATCTCAAATAATTTAGATGCTTGTGGGAAACACTTTTCCCACATTAAAGTTATTAGAAGAAAACTCTTCTTCCCCACTCCTTTGGTTTCTAAAACTTTTTTTTTTCCTAAAACATTTCAAATTCTTTTTGTCTCATTTTACAATCAGTTCAGAACCCAAGAAAAAAAGTGTCATTTACTGCACACCCCCTCCCAACTCCCTGACATGTGCCAGAAACCCTGAGAGACAGACAAAGAGCAATGGGGAGAATAAGCCAACACTTGAGATAATGAGACTTTTGGTCGGACCAGGTGGAGGTAGCCTACACACTGTGCAACACACACCTTGGTTTTCACACTGGGCTAACTAGCTTCTAACTATTACAACCTGGGCTGGTAGTTTCAGTAGAGCCATGTGGGATTTTCACCTTGGTAGGTCATGCAGCCTATGGTGGCTCTGTCCAAAGGCAAGTAGCTATTTTTATACAATTGGCTGATGCTGGGCCTTAAGCAAATGGCAAGTGGGTCCTCAGGCCTGGCGCAGGCCCTGAACCAGGGCTCAGCAGAGGCAGAAGTTCAAGCTTTGTGATGCAGGCTGCCGTGGCTTGACCTTGAGCAACATGGTCACAGCTGTTACTTAGGCAGGCACGGCCATGGCGAGAATCACGCTATAAAAGAAAGGGTGTTGTGGCGGTCTCACAAAAAAATTAAACGTAGAATTACCATATAATCCAGCAGTTCCACTTCTAGGGATATACCCAAAAGTGAAAGCAGGGACTCGAACAGGTAATTGTACACCCATGTTCACAGCAGCATCATTCACAACGGCCAAAAGGTGGGAAAAAAACAAATGTGCATCAATGGATGAATAAATAAACAAAAATTGATATAGATGTCCAAGAGAATATTAGCCTTAAAAAGGAAAAAAATTCTGATACATGCTAGAACATGGATGAATCTTGAAAACATTAAGTGAAATAAGTCAGACACAAAAGGACAGATATTATATGATTCCACTTATATGAGGGACCTGGAACAAATTCATGGAGATAGAAAATAAAACAGTGGTTACCAGGGGCTGAGAGGAAGTGACAATGAGTTAGTGTTTGATGGGTGTGGAGTTTCAGTTTGGGGTGATGAAAGAGTTCTGGAGATGGATGGTGGTAATGAATGCATGGTATGAATGTAACATACACAAAAAATTGTTAAAATGGTAAGCTTTGTGTTAGGTGTATTGCACCACAAGAGAGAAGGGGCAAGGGAACAACTAGACAAGAGCTGAAATAGAAAAAGGAAATCTCGTTTGTTAACAGATACAAAGCTACAGCTAGAGAGAAGGAATGAGTTCTGGTGTTCCACAGCACTGTAGGGCTACTATGGTTAACTACAATTTAGTGAGTATTCTTAAAAAACTAGAAGAGAGGATTTTGAATGTTCCCAACACAATGAAATGATAAATGGTTAAGGTGATAGATATGTTAATTAGGCCAAGATGATTATTATACATTTGTATACACATATCAAAATATCACTCTGCATCCCATAAATATGTACAATTATTACATGTCAACTAAAGATAAAAAGAAAAACACCCTGAAAAGCAGGTTATAAGGACATAAAAAGAGAAATGGAGATTCCCTGGGATCTCATTGAGAAGGGATTCAAAATGGGGGAGATATATCTCTGTGCTTATTGGAGCTTTAAAAAATCTAATCAAGGAAGACAGGAAAGATCTCAGCAGTCTGGAATTCTTCCCCTCCAAAGAAACCAGGATTCAGTTCTAGGAACTACGGAGAAACATACTTTTATTTTTTTTGAAACATACTTTTAAATCCCTCATAGTAAGAGCAATTGAGGAGCTATACCTCCAAAGACGTAGGTAGCTATACCAAGGGTTACATAAGTCTGGACAGGCTTGTGAGAAGGAAACCAGGAAGATGAGTGTAGAAAGTTCAGAGCATTATTCGGTGGAGACACAATGACTGCTCCTGCCCTGAGGGAATATGTTTGAAGAATTTATAGAATTAAGACTCAGTCAAGAGAAGGCACAGCAAAGAGGAAACCGTTAAAGTAGAACCAGGCAGGCCAACATAAACTGAGCCCAGGCCTGACCTAGATGTTGGTATGATAGGCGAGTATCTCTTATGTAAGATTACTCAATGCAGCAAAGAGAAAAAAAGATTTATTTGAACAATAGATGTTTCTAGTAGAACCAGAAGTCGATTGTATCTCTCTTGCTTTGGGAGAACTCATTAAAAAAAAAAAAATCTAAAGAAATATCTAGAGGGAAAATGTTAGAACAAAAAGTAAAGTAAAAAAAAAAAAAATGCACTAGGTACTTTAGAAAGAAAGAGACCAAGAGACCAACACAAGAAGCTGATTAAATTGCTAAAAACTCAACTGAGCCTTCCTAAAAGGAAGAGGAGAACCATTGAGGACAAGCAAATCCTGGGGACACAGCCCACTACTAGAGAAGGGACACACTCACGCCTGAGACAGACAGTAAGTAGCACACGCCCAAGGACTAGCCCTGCTAGGCCCTTAAAGACAAAACTGAAATGTCTCCTAGCACTCTGGGAGGCCGAGGCAGGTGGATCGCTTGAGCTCAGGAGTTCGAGACCAGCCTGAGCAAGAGCGAGACCTCATCTCTACTAAAAATAGAAAGAAATTATATGGACAGCTAAAAATATATATAGAAAAAATGAGCCAGGCATGGTGGCACATGCCTGTAGTCCCAGCTACTCGGGAGGCTGAGGCAGAAGGATCGCCTGAGCCCAGGAGCGTGAGGTTGCTGTGAGCTAGGCTGACACCACGGCACTCTAGCCCGGGCAACAAACAGAGTGAGACTCTGTCTCAAAAAAAAAAAAAAAAACCAAAAAACTTAAATGTCAGCAGCCACTCCCCTCCATGAATGTACAGAGAAATCCTCTAGTTGAAATAAGTAGGACAAAAAGGGAAAAATCCTCCCTAACAAGTAGGTTCCAGAAGCCTCGGTGCATCCACAGCAAGAGACGTTGGAAACACACAGCGTACAGATCTCAGTCTCTGCGCACAGACTTTGCAGACGCTCTGTCCCTCAACAGAGCCCAGACACCACTCAGCACGGAGTGCCAGAACGCAGGGCCCACGGAAGAAACAGAAACCCACATATGCAGAAGAGAAGGAAGGAAGACCTAGTGGCTGGGTTACTGCCAAGCAAATTTCTTGCTGGGGGGGGGGGGACATGCACAGGTGGCTCCTCCCAACCCCCCCAACCAAGTACCCAAATTAGCCTCCTGACTAATGGTGACCTCTCCCCAGGCGGCAAGTGCAAAGGTCTTAGTGATAAACAACTGGCATGAACTCACACTGAAACCAAGGTGATGGTGCTCTCTCTCCATCCTCTTTCCCTCTCGAAGGTAAATATGAAGTACTGGGAACAATTCTGCTTAAAATTAGTGCCTGGAGGGCTGGAGGGAGTTTTCCAAATTTCATGGATGTGAGGTTGATGATCTGGTATTCCTGCGTGTCTTATTAAGATTCTAGACTCAAGTGAGACCCAAGAGAGACTGAGGGTTGAACTACCATAAATTCTGAAACCTCGGGGAAAGTGCACACACTCTAGTGACAGCAGCCTAGGCTGTAGCTGCTGCAGGCTCCCTAGCTGCACACAGGCATGGAGAACCTCTCTGGTTAAAACAAAGAAAACAAGAAGTTGGGGAGGACTTCAAATTCTTCAAATGTTAACTCACAGATAATTTGATATAGGACTATAACCCTGGGACTAAATCTCTGAATTTTAAATTTTTCCCAGAGTTTCATAAGAGAAGAGGGTTTATATTCAAAAACTCCTTTTTAAAAGTTAAGTGATGAATGCATTTTAGCTATGTGCCAGGTACTAGTTCTAAACTCGTTACATGCATCAATTTATTTAATAGCTACAGCAATCCTATCGGGTAAGGCTATTATTATCTATTTTACAAGATAAGCAGAGACACAAGGATATTAGGTAATTTGGCCAAGGTCACTCAGAACCAAGATTTTTAGCCAGGTGGTCTGGTTTTGGAATTCACCTTCTTATTCACTCTCACTATGCTTCTTGATGGTGGGCATCCTTACATGGCTGCTATTTTTTTATTGCGGTCCCTTAACGCTGTTATTTAACCCATCACAGAAGCCCTGATAAGCTGTACTGGATATCACAGTCGAAAAGAATTTGGGATGGGGAAACAGATAAGCAAGTGAACTTCCAACCTGGGGTAGAGTGTGGCCTTGGAGCAGATTATTAGTGAATTCATCCACTCCACCTTAGAGCATTCTAGGGGCACACTCAGCAGTGCACTCCAGCAGAAAGAGAGAGATCAACAAAGAAATGGGGGGAGGGCTCAGCCCTGGGTGCAGAAGGAGGAAGCACAGCTGCTACTGTAGGTCCGATGGAGCAAGAGCACAAAAATCCAGGAATGTTACAAGGAAAGGATTCTCTTTCTCTAAATACTCCTGTCCTTTTTCCCCAAGCCTTCCTCTCCCCTCAGAGGTAGAGGGATTACCTAGTTAGTGGACAACAGACAACAGCCCTGTGCGGCGGAAGGAGGGAGCAGGGTGGGGGCTACTGGGCAGGTGGTTTCTCTCCTCCTCCTCCTCTCTGCCCCTTGGGAAGTGGGTCTGTCCTTCAGGCTCAAACTTCCCCTCCAGGGAACCATCCGGCAGTTAGCAACTACTGGCTCTCTCATCTCAGCTGATACAGGAACATATGGCTTATCAGAAATACAAAGGTGGCTTTAGTTCTCCAACTCCTGATTCTCACACACCCACGAACGCAGAATGTAGTCAGGAAGAGAGCTGTTATCCATTGGGCATCTCCTAACAAAGTCTTCTAACAAGAGCTTCTGAGATAGTCTCATATAATAAACGTTTCAAAGAAGTCAAAGGAATATTTGTGTCTCATTAACTTTGCAAATAGCTTATTATAAATGTTCTCCTTTTTAAGATTCATTTATTCAAGCATCCATCATTTATTTACTACACGTTGTATTGCCACATTCTGTGCTATGTAACAGGAACAAATGAACAGTGTCTGATTCCTGCTCTTACAGAGCTTATAACCTGGTAAAGGAAAACGCATATATAAAAACAAAAGCTTTTGAGTTTCATGCTTGCTACAATAGGGATCTCTCAGGGTTTTCAGTAAGGAGCTCATCAATTCTCCTGGGAGGCAAAAAATGAGACAAAGCACTGAGTTAAAAGAGGGACCAGGAAAATGTGTTCTCACAGTACCCAAGAGAGCAGAGATTTTAAAGTAAACAGGAAGAAGATGGGAAAGTGGAGAGAATCCAGAGTCTACAACATACATTAGGGAAGAGGGAAGAAGAACACCCACACATCTTGGTATTTTTCTCTTTCTAGTGCTTCCTTCCTTTCTTCCACTCACCAACCCTCCTCTAGTTCTCCTCTGCCCAAGTTCCCATGCCACTGAATCATTTTCACTTGAGACCCTAATGAAAAAAAGAAAATTCTGCCTGGGTGTGGTGGCTTATGCCTGTAATCCTAGCACTCTGGGAGGCCGAGGCAGGAGGATTGCATGAGGTCAGGAGTTCGAGACCAGCCTGAGCAAGAGCGAAACCCCATTTCTACTAAAAATAGAAAAAATTAGCTGGACCTCTAGGCAAGCATCTGTAGTCCCAGCTACTCGGGAGGCTGAGGCAGAACGATTGCTTGAGCCCATGAGTTTGAGGCTGTAGTGAGCTATGATGATGCCACTGCACTCTACCCAAGGTGACAGACAGAGCAAGACTCTGTCTCAAAAAAAAAAAATAAAAAATTTATTTTTTAATGTAAGCCATTTCCCTCTTTAAAAAAAATCCATATTCAGAGGTTGGTCAATAGAGGAAAATTAAGTAATAATATGTATTTATACCTAATATATACTAATAACTTTCCAAAGTTTGACAGTTTATGATTTTTTTTTTTTTTTTTTTTTTTTGAGACAGAGTCTCGCTCTGTTGCCTGGGCTAGAGTGCCGTGGCGTCAGCCTAGCTCACAGCAACCTCAAACTCCTGGGCTCAAGCCATCCTTCTGGCTCAGTCTCCCGAGTAGCTGGGACTATAGGCATGCGCCACCATGCCTGGCTAATTTTTTCTAGATATTTTTAGCTGTCCAGATCATTTCTTTCTATTTTTAGTAGAGACAGGGTCTCGCTCTTGCTCAGATTGGTCTCGAACTCCTGACCTCGAGCGATCCTCCCGCCTTGGCCTCCCAGAGTGCTAGGATTACAGGTGTGAGCCACCGCGCCCAGCCAGTTTATGATTTTTATATAAAAAAGATCAAACAACTTTTATCCTGCATTGAAATGTTATTACATAAAGTTACACATGTATTTGTAGGAATTCCCAGCCATCACACTCAGAAAACTGTTTATCCAACTATTAATAATTATGTAAGACTACCAGGAAAACAGAGCAGCGCTAGAGGCCCTTAAACTTCCCCCGTTCCCTATCTATTTTCCTTCTCCAAATCCTAGATCAGACTTTTGCAACTTATTTGTGAGAAACGTGCCCCTTTCCTCTGTCAAGCTGTGATCGAAAAATCTTTCCCCATTACTCTCCGTACTCTGATTTTACAGCTTCCCTGCCAGATTTCCACATATAATTGACAGGGATCAGCACCTAAGAAGGCAAGTAGGAGGTCACCACTGGGGCATCCTCCCCCCAACCTGGCAGGCAGCAGCCAGGCACCGTGGCCCTTGCCCAGCACCTGTCCCCGGCAGGCGGGCACAGGGCTGGCAACACACACCAAGAGCAAAGGCTGTGCCAGTTGTAAAAGGTTAGGAACTCCTGGTCTGAAATGTGTTAGATATGACACAGAATATCCAGAGATAATCTCCCCTGGACACATTCAGCAACATGACGCCGTGGTGGGGGAGAAGATCCCTCAAACACACACACACACACACACACACACACAGAGAGAAAAAATACTGAGACAACAAAATATTAATTATGGTGACTTTTGACAAGTGTGACTGTGGTCTTGGGGTTTATTTCCAATGCTTCGCTTCTCTGAGTTTCGCATGTTTTTTCTTCTAATCACATTATAATTTTTTACAATCCCAGAATATCCTGAAGACACTCCCTTTTAGACAGTTTAATAATACGATACCACGTTGAGATACACACACACACACACACACACACACACACACACACACAAAACCACCTTTACTTGGTAGAACTATATGTCATGGAGTTTCCTCTAACTTTAAAACCTCTCTGACTTTCCTATATTGCCTTATAATTACATTTTTAACAATAACGTTATTTACCATGATAGATTCCAATAATAATACTTTAAGTTCTTTTAAACCTCTCAGACTAGACTGTATATGCCAGATTTTGCGGCAATGCCAATTTCAAATACTCTGTTTTGCCCAAATAAATCACCGAAACACTCCCGGAATCTCAATGGCTTGGATCCAATATGGCGTTGAATATTAAAATAATAAAATTTCTTCCTTTCTCATGAGCCTAACACAACTCATGAGAGTTTTTACATGTTAGATTCTACCATATATTCACAATTACAATCATAGCATATAGTCTAGCTTATCTACTCACTTGTCAGACGTTTCCACACAGGCATCACAATTACAATTTGGAAGAACTACTTAATATTCTACTATGTGGATATACTTAAATTCATTAAACCTTTTCTACTATTTGGGCTATAAGTTATTTCTCCTTTTTTGCCACAATAAAGATGCTGCAGAGAATATTTTATCTGCATTTGTCTTTCCTGGATCATGAATTACTAAATTAACAGATATGAAAATCATTATGACATTTACTATACTGGGGAAGAATTTAAAGCATACTGAGCTGGCATTGCCAAGGACCCAAATGAGCCCATGCTATAAGAAATGAGATATTCTTAATAATTATTTCCTGGCTCTGCTGTTGACCTCAACCAAGTAACAAACTCTAAGTCCATTCTACAATTTCTAAAATAAGAGTGATAGCACCTGCCCTGGTAGTAAATTTGCTGAAGGTCAATCGGTTGGTGTGGTGAAAAGGTAAAGTTATACAAACCTTAGATGTTATAACTTGTAGACAGGCTATTTGGGGATCTCAACTCAGATTCCCATTGACTCATCTATCTATTAAAAACTCTGGGAGTCCTCAATGTCCTAAACACTAAGTTGATATTGAGGTTATAAAAATAAAAAAGAAGCAGGCCTTGTCCCGCAGAGCCTCATGGAAAAGCAGGGGAGAGACAGGAGCCAAGACTCTAAGCGTCAAGATGGGGTGTGGATCTGGAGGACAGGTGCCAGAGGAGGCAGTATCTGAACTGGGTCTTGAAGGACGGAATTAGAAGAATAATCAGAATGACATGAAAGCTTATGCGGGTGAAACCGCTTGGAAAAATGGATGGCACGTTCTGGGAATGCTGAGAGGTTTATGAGGCCAGAGTTCAGCAGAGAGGGCTGAGAACTCAGCCTGGAGAGAAAAACGGGACCCAGGTTAGGAAGGACCTTGTGTGCCAAGCTAAGGAGCCTGGACTTTATCCTGTAAACAAGAGGGGACCCAGCTAAGGCAGTGATGGGGGAAGTAACGACCAGTTGTGTTTATGACACCACCAGCACCGGAGCGACAGGACAGCCGGAGTGGAGAGAGAATGCCGAGGGGAATAACCCAGGTAAGAAACGATGACAAGACAGCAACAAGAGCAGAGGAACCTCGGATTTTCATTCAGACCAGCTGTAAAGTGACTTCTCATCTGCTAGGAATTCTCTCTTCCTGAAGGTCAAAATAATGGAACAGAAGGATCAAACAAAAAAGTTTAAAAAGCGATCTTAACTCCTCATGTTTCCCTGCTGTCTTAGTCCATGTGTTGTACAACAAAATACCTTAGACTGGGTAATTTATAAACAATGGAAATTTACTGCGGAGGTTAAGACGTCCAAGATCAAGGCAACAGGAGAGTTGGTGTCTGGTGAGGCGCCACTTCTCACAGATGACGCCTTCTGTGTGTCCTCGAATGGCAGAAGGGTGAACAAGCTCCCTAAGGCCTCTTTATTAAGGGTACAAATCTCATTCATGGGGGCTCCACTCCCATGACTTAGTCCCCTCTCAAAGTCCCCACCTGTTAACACTACTGAACTGGGGAATAGATTTCAGCATATGAATTCAGACCATAGCACCTACTTTCTTCATAATAGCAGATTAGGTGCAGCAAAGAGAATAAAAAAGTACATTACACTGAATTCAGTGATTTCTATTTAAAAAAATGGGGCCAGCAAGAATTTAGACATAAGACAAATCACACAAATACTCTTGTTTTCAGCAGAAGTGAGGAAGCCATTTCATCCAACTGAACTGAGCAGGAAAAATGGAAAAATCAGGTAAGAACGGGTAATACACATAAATAAAAAGGACCAAAGAACGGGTAATACACATAAATGAAAAGGAGCTTATTCTTGAGCTCATACTACAAAAATAAGATATTCCTAGTAATTATTCACTGGTACTCTATTTTACAAGATGGACAAATTTTTTGTTATTCCAAAAAACAAACTGGGATATTAAATTTAGGATTCATAGTAAGAGGGCAGAACCAATTACAATCTATGATATGATAAATAATAACAGTTTTCCCCTATTAACAAAAACAAGATCAAATAAAATGGACTTATTTTGTTTGACCATTTTTCTTAAATAAGTATTTTTTTAGAAGAGGACAATACATCAAATAATGCCCTTTTGAGGATGCTTTAATAAAGTTATACCATATGATTTTGTGCTAAGCTCTATACCGGGTGTTTTACGTGTACTCATTTAATGCTGTTCAGTGGAAAGAACACAGGCTTAGAATCAGACAGACTTAGGCGTGAAATTGGCTTTTTGACTTCATGCAAGCAATTAATTTTTCCTCCAGCTTGTATCCCTTGAAAAATACCCATTTTTTTGAGCATTACTTAACCCTGATTTTTTTTTTTTTCCAGACAAGAGTCTCACTCTGTCACCTGTCTAGAGTGCAGTGGCATCATCATAGCTCACTGCAACTCAAACTCCTGGGCTCAAGCTATCTTCCTGAGTAGGTGGGACTATAAGCACATGCAACAACACTCAGCCAATTTCCCCATTTTTAGTAGAGATCGGGTCTCTGTCTTGCTCAGGCTGGTCTCAAACTCCTGAGCTCAAGCAACCCAGAGTGCTAGGATTACAGACGTGAGCCACTACACCTGGCCTTAAACCTAATTTTTTTCACAGCTATCTAAGCTGAGCTTAGGTATCTGAGCTGATATGCAAGTGGTGGAGGACCATGGGTTTTGGGCACTTGGGTTCTAGGCACTGTTCTAGAGTTTCTGCCGTTAATCATACTGTCACATGACTAGCTCAGCTTCCTGACGTCTGACAGTGGATGGAACCGTATGAAGTGTTTCCCTTCACCTATATCATAACAGTGCACAAAGGTAGCATCTGCTTTCTGATTGCTTCCAAGTTCATTTCTCATGACAGAATTTTACTGGGTTTGCAGCAGCAAAACATCTGTTATCTTCTGTGATTATTCTGGTAACTCAAATTTCTTTCAAGTTTTGAAACAGGTAGCTCATAACCATCTTAAAAATGCCATTTGAATTGTGCATCCTTAATTTTCTACATCAAGCACATCTTCCACTTTCTGACCCATACTCCACCATTATATGAAATATTCCTGTTGTTTTTCCTTCTCGGATAAGCATTTCACAGATGGAAGAGTCAAGCAGCACCTGCAAATTCTGGAGCCTTCACCTTCCAGACTATTTATGTCCAGGGATTCTCAGGTACATGCCTTTTTAGCCTCTGCCTATGTTTAAGGCAGATAATTTTTTAAATACTCAATGAATTACACTAAAGTCCAATTCTGGTTAGACCCACATGTAAAGCAGACCCACACATATAATCAGCCTGTACTTTGTATCCACTCACATAAAAAAATTCTAAAAATTATATGGCTCTATTTATTCAGTGAAAATACTTTTAAATTACTATTATCATCTTAGTTTTCTTGTTCATCATGATTCAATTAACACACATAAAACAATTTTATTTCACCTCTCAACTTTAAATTTAATCCTAAACAAAACAGTTATTTCTCTTCACATGGAGCTAAGAGGACAAGTTAAAGAAAAGTTGATGCCATATGTATTTCTATCTAACCTTCTCGCTCTTTAGTCTTCTATCAGATATCCTTTCTAGCTCTATATTGAAAAAGAGGCAATTATGTCTTGAGTACCTTTCACATCTTTTACCCCCTCTGGGGGAGACTGACTTCTGAACCCACCCCGCACCCCAATGGGTTCTTGACCAAAGGCAGAGAGAGAATAAAAACGTGAAACAGAGTATCAAAATAAAGACATTCCTTTCTCATCCGGGTATGGTGGCTCATGCCTGTAATCCTAGGACTTTGGGAGGCTGGAGCAGGAGAATCATTTGAGGCCAGGGATTCAAGACTAGCCTGAGCAACAGAGCAAGATCCTGTCTCTACAAAGAATTTTTTTTTAAATTAGCTGGGCATGGTGGTAGCATGCCTGTAGTCCCAGCTACTCAGCAGGCTGAGGCAGGAGGATCACTTGAGTCCAGGAGTTTGAGGTTGCAATGAGCTGTGATGATGCCACTGCACTCCAGCCCAGGCAACAGAGCAAGACCCTATCTCAAAAAAAAGAAAAAAGAAAAAAGAAAAAAAGACATTCCTTTCTGAGGGAAATGATAGTTGGTGAAAAATTCGTATATGTATGCAGTTTAAATGCAGAATATTACAGTCAGGATTTTTTTTCTTTGAGGAATGTCATCATTATTTCTTAGGTTTAAATTTCATTAAGTTTTTGTTTTTAGGTACAGTAAGCCTTGAAAATACTTTAAAATTTCTTTTTCTGAGTCATGGTAAAACATGGAAGCAATTGAAATAATTGCCTTTTAAGAGATTTTTTTTTGGTATTTAGATTTTTAAATACTTGTTTCTAACAAAAGATCAGCCAAAAAAATTGGATTTTTATCTACAAACTCTGAAATGTATTCTATAGTGTAACATCAAAAGAGCAGGCACATTGTGTTGTGTTCATGACTCTATCATTTATTGGAACATTCATGAAATAGTGTTCAATAACTATTTATTGACTGACTGACTGATAGGGAAGAGGTATGGCCAAATGGGGCAGCCTTAGAAAGTGACCTGACTAAACCCACAGACCCCAGTATAAATGAAAATTGAAGGAGGGAATCTAAAGCTGGGAATGGAGCCAAAGATGACAGTCAACAAGGATACCAAGATAATTCAATGGGGAAAGAACTGCCTTTTCAACAAACAGTACTGAGACCACTAGATATCTACATACAAAAGAATAAATACGAACTCCTTCCTCACACCATATGCTAAAATTGGAAGTCAAGATGGGTCATAAGCCTAAATAAAAACTATGAAACTAAATAAACTAAAAGACTCTTAGAAGAAAGCACAGAAGTAAATCTCCATAACCTTGGGCCTTTTTAGATACGATACCAAAAACATAAGTGACAAAAGAAAAGAAAAAAAAAAAAGAAAAAAGAAAAAAAATAGGTAAACCGGACTTCATCAAAATGTAAATCTTCTGTACTTCTAAGGACACCATCAAAAAAATGAAAAGACAACCTACAGAATGGGAGAAAATATTTGCAAATCATGTACCTGATAAAGGTTCAATATCCAGAATAAAAATCTCTTACTTCTCAACGATAAAAAGACAAATAACACAATTTAAAAATAGGCAAGGGATATGAACAGACACTTCCCCAAAGAAGATATACAACAAATGGCCAATGAGCACATGCAAAGACACTCAATGTCATTAGTCATTCTGAAAATGCATATCAAAACCACATGAGATACCACTTCATGTCCACAAGAGACCAAATGTCGACAAAGTTGTGGGAATACATGAATATTGCTTGTGGGATTGTAAAATGATGCAACCACTTTAGAAAAAGTTTGACAGTTCCTCAAAATGTTAAACACAGAATTACCATATGACCATTCGTAGGTATACATTCAAGAGAAGAGAAAAAATATGCCCACACAAACTTACACATGAATATTCACAACAACATCATTCATAATAGCCAAAAAGTAGAAACATCCCAAATGTCCAAACATCCAATTAATGAATGGTTAAACAAAACATGGTATTCCATACAATGGCATATTCTTTGGCAATAGAAAGGAATGAAAGACATGGATGAAACTTGAAAATATGCTAAGGGAAAGAAGCCAACCACTAAAGACCACTAATTTCATTTATCTGCAATGTCCAGAATAGACAAATCTACTGAACCAGAAAACAGGGGAATGAAGCAATGAAAATGTTCTAAAATTGGACAGTGGTGGCTGCACAACTCTGTGGATATACTAAAAACCAATGAATGGTACATTTGAATGGGTGGATTTTATGGTATGCAAATTATATCTCAATAAAGCTATTTATAAAAAAAATTGAATAAAAATGTAAAAAAGAAAAAAATAAATTGAAAGTTTGGTATCTGCTAAAGAAGAAACAATGATTATGAAAAGCCAAGTCACCACCAAGGTAGGCCACAGGGCAGGGAGCAACAGAAACCGACTCCAGAGGACAGTCCCAGAGCCGCCCCAGGCCACAGCTTCACTCAGCCGTCACTTCCCGGGCGAGGCTCAGGGAGCGGGCGGGAAGCCCAAGTGGCCGTCCCTGCTTTCTAGGAGCTCTCATCGCACAGAGTGAAGGAAAGAGTGGTGGAGTCATCACATGGCGTGGGCATGGGATGACTTAACGGAGAGGACGGCCCTCTGGGAAAGGAGCGGAGTCCTGCTACAGTCTAACAAAGTCCCTGAACTAGAATGCAGACAGAGGGCAAGACTCCCTGAAGAACCCAAACCTGAGCTGAAAAAGGAAAGATGAAATAAGGGTTAATTTGGGGAAAAAGTGCCTGGGGGGAGGCGGGGGCGGGGGGCAGGGCGTGGGAGGTTTGAAAAAACTGCAGACGCAAGGTACCTGTGGCAGGAGGGAAACTGTCACACGCAAGCTCACGTGGTCGTGGGGCAGAGAACAAGAGCGAAGGTGTGCAAGGGGCCTGGCAGACAGCAGCTGGGCCACACAGGCCTCACAGCCACCCTCGGGATTGGGTTTCGATGCTAAGACCCAGGGAAATGCACTGAAAGGTTTTAAGTAGGTGACTGATGTGGACCAACTTGCATTTTTGGGAAAAGGATAGGAAAGGAACAAAGTAGATGCTCACAGACATGTTAACGGGCCCCTACGGCAGGCCAGGGGAAAGAGGAGGATGGCCTAGACTCAGGAAAGGGCAACAGGTGCCACGGGAAGTGGTTAAGGGCAGGCTGATCTAGCCTCTGTGAGGCCTGCAGGGTCACTGTCCCCTCTCTCTTCATTTCACATACCCCTCATTAAGCCCCCAATAACTAAGGTAATCTGAACACTCGTCTCTGTTCCAATGCTTAGATCACCGCTGATATGGCATCTGGCACTCTGAGCTCCCAACCTCAGTCACCAGAGGGACCTGGCCATTCTCAGCTGCCCCGTTTTGCTGAAGGACAGCCCTGAGATAAGCCTGAACATGTCCATGTGCTGAACCCCACCTGCCAGCATATGCAAATTAAACTTACTCAAGCCCTTCCCAATCCCTTCTCCAAAAATGCAAGTTAGATCCATCAGTCTCCTGCTTAAAATCTTTCAATATGTCCCCACTAGTGTTAGGATTTAAACCAAATCCAAATTTGTAAGTTAAATCTTCCTTAAAATTCTGGGAGGAGGGTGATTCAATTTCATAAAAATGAAATATTAAAAATCCCTGAGAATTATCTACTTGGTGACAAGGACCTCAAAGACTACACTAAACGTAGGTTAATTGTTTGTCTCCCCCCCGGAAGGCCAGCTCTGTGCAGACAGAAACTCTAGACCAGGGCCTGCCACACAGCAGAGGCTCCATAAAAGTGCTGAATGAATGAAAGCACCAGGCCCCAAGAGGACTGATGACAAATTCTAAGCAATGTTCTTTCTGCATCAATCAAAAAGAACGAGTATGTAAGGTTCATAATATATTGGTTCAACAGCTTTTTTCAATTACAAAAGTTATCCAGAGTTACAAGGAAATACGGATAATCAAAGGGAAAAAGTGGCCAACTCTATAAACTTTTAATGCAATGTGTATTAATAGAATTTTAAGTTACCATTACACCTCTACTACGATATCAAAAACGTTTCTTCCCATGAAGCCTCATCCAGGCAGGACTAGAAGCAGGGGGAGGGGAAAGACAGCAAGACACCCTTGGAGGCATGTCCTTACTGTGGCCCACAGTGGCTCTGTCTTCCTGAAAAGTAACCCAGCAAGATTTAACGAGCTCTATAAATGCTTCATAGTCTTCAACTACAGGATCACTCCCCTCTTTATGAAATATACCTCAAGGAAACAGATGATTCAACAGGGGAAAAAAGGAACTTATAAAATAGGTACATGGCCTAATGGTAATAACAATAATAATGAAAAACGGGAAACATTTCAAATGGCTAACAACAGGACTAAGTACCCTACGGAATGTCAACATCGTGGACTCTATAGCCATTAGAAAGACATTATGTGGATTCCACTGACACTTTACATATGTATATTATTTCTATAAATGTATCAGGATTTTTTCAAAAAGCAGAAAATAGTAAATCCCAATTCTGACTATGTAAAAAGGGCTGTACATACTCTGCAAAAGATATACAAATGGAGAGGGTTACAAAATATCGTGTTTACTGGCATTCAAAGTAAATTTATCAAAATGACCTGCGTTTGTGACCGCTGAATGCTCTGGACCTGTGGAAGCAGAAAATAAGCATTTGGTAGCTGCTTTGCAGACCCTTCTGCAGAGATTCTGCGAGTGCCAACTCCAGATACCTGCAGAAAAAGAAAAAATTGTTCCTCTGAGTTTTAAAACACATTTGCCATAATCCTAAAACACCTCTCCAAAGGAAATCCGTATCCATCACCATGGCCTTCAAGACTCTACTAATCCAGCCGGGCTCACACCTATAATCCTAGCACTCTGGGAGGCTGAGGTGGGAGGATCACTTGAGCTCAGGAGTTCATGACCAGACTGAGCAAGAGCAAGACCCCGTCCCTATTAAAAATAGAAACAAATTATCTGGCCAACTAAAAATATATATAGAAAAAATTAGCCGGGCATGGTGGCGCATGCCTGTAGTCCCAGCTACCTGGGAGGCTGAGGCAGTAGGATTGCTTAAGCCCAGGAGTTTGAGGTTGCTGTGAGCTAGGCTGACGCCACGGCACTCACTCTAGCCCGGGCAACAAAGTGAGACTCTGTCTCAAAAAAAAATTAAATTAAATTAAATTAAAGAAAAAAAAAAAACTCCATGAATGTTGCTGCATTTAAGTTGAATGTTTCTCACTGTAGCAAAAGTTTTCACAAGTAGGCAATTCTCCTGATGGGGGACCACCTGTTTAATGGCCTCCAATAAGAATTAACTATAAAAATGATTGATCTTAGCACTTAAATCACTTGATGTCACACCCTGTTAAAGATGCCACAAGTACCATTTAAGGTAAAGATTCCTAACTGTTTTTGTGAACGCCAACCAGACTCTTCACGCTCCCTCCTAGTACCTTGACATGAACAGTGAGCTCCCTGGGAACTGACCCCCAAGCACACAATCAATGCCTCCTCATGAGAAATACTCCCGAGCAAGGAGGGCAGATAGGCAAATCGCTACAGGCTCCCCTGACAGCTCCCTCCCTCTGAACTGTCTGTGAGGTGAGAGCCATGAGTTTTAGAAGCCTGCTGTATCTTATACCAGGAAACTGTGCATGATACATTTCTTTGTTTTGTTCCAATACCCTTTGAAGATCCATGGTAAGGATAGAGCCCTGTAGTCTGTACTGAGCACAGCCAACAGTGCCAGGTCAGGCAGAAAAGGTAAAAGCTGATGAATTTAACATCACCAACCATCTTCTATTTTAATGACATAAACCAGGTGGCAACATTTCCGAAAGTCTTTTTTAAAATTCCCAAACCCCTCTTCTTAAAACAACCACCACATTATGTGACAAAAGGAAGAAGTTACTCACATGATAGGAAAGGACTCCGTATGAAGAGGTATTAATAAATAAAGAGCTTTCAATGCTTCCTTCTTCAGTAGGCAAGAAAATAATTCTGAAGGAAGTTTTCCCCATTGCTGGAATTACCTGAAAGACAGGTACCCAATTAGCCATGTGAAATGGCACCTTTGATAAACTGTCTTTCACAGACTTTCTTTTTGACAATTTCTATTAACAGATAATTGCATATTCTGCACCGTTGGTTTATCAGTATCATAAATCTATGAGAATACTCAAACTGATCAGCATCTAACAGTCTAAGAGGTTATATCAAAGAACATGCCACCAACTTGAGGGCAAGATAGTTGCTAAGCTCTTGGCCTCAGAATGGAATTGGGAGTCTCACATCTTTCCTTTTCATCCTCTTCCACACCTACACATCCAAGTGTCTTTCTCTAACATGGTTCTCTCTCTCAAATACAGAGAACAACCAATTCGCAAACATGTTGACATGTAATAAAAAATCAACATTTACCTGGAATGTCATAGACCAAATATTGGGCTTCCCCTCACATGTCCTTAGTCCCAGTATTTTTAAAAAGTGCATAGTATGAGGCAGCCATAGTGAGCAAAATAAATAAAAACCTACTAGCATTTAGGATCTTCATTAAAAGTTAAAGACCACTGAAATTAAAACTATTGGACGACTAGGGTTTTGAGCTCTGTGTTATGGTGCAAAGTAGCTTTATAAAGAGCCATTCACTACCTTACAGGCCTACATTCAGAAAGGAGCTCTACCTTTCTAAGTTTGAGAGATGGAAGAGCTCACAACTATAAACTTGCATGAGTTACTTAACGCCTCAGCATTTGTAGTCATTCCAAGATAAATAATATAAACTGTCTTTAGCTCTGATAAAGCCATGTTAAATATACATACATGACTACCTAGTTTAGACTCTTCAAACTTTTTTCTCCAGGTACATACCAAGAACTACTCAAATTATAAAAACGAACAACTGAACAAGTAAATGCTAAAGCAAACACACAGAAGGAAAAGGTCTGGGTAGCAGAGAAAGGGGAGACAGGGAGCAGAAAGTAAAAACTCCAGGCCAAAGAAAGCAAGACAACCTGGCAGGCTGCCCTAGCATAGTTTCCAGGAGTACATCAACACTCACCCTGCAAGGAACGGGAGGCACATGGAAGTGTCCAGCAGCTGTAAACACGGAATTCACCACGACCTCGCTGTCCCTGCTAGGGTTGTAAGCATAGAGAATCTTTGCTGCAGGATGTCCCAAGAACCTAGGAGGGGAAACAGAAAAATCAAGATTATAAATATTACTAATACATATATAAACACACACACATATTTTTAAACCCAGAAGCCTGCTGATGTTCATCACAAAGTTAAAAACAACAATTATTAAATCCTGCTGGTAATAAAACATTTAATCTACAACAGTCAAAAATCATAAAACAAAAAACTTTCTTTCATAAGACGTATGCCAACCCACAGGAGCACCCCCATTGGTTTCTGTGTTAGAAGAATTCAACACATCTAGACCATTAAAAGCTTGCAAAAAAAAATACATCTTGGAACTTAACTGGCACTTCTCTGACTTAGGTCTCTAACTCAAATGAAAATATGTTTAGATAAGAAACAGTACTCATAGAAAAACCCAAATTTTCTTAAGGTTTGTTTTCTGAGTAAATTTTTTTTGAGGGGATTGTGTTTCCAACTCACAACAAGACTTTATTTTATGAGGTCTTATAAAAGGAAAACTTAATTGTTGCTAAAGGCTGTTCTCCTGAGAGAAATGAAAACCCTGCAGCACTCCGTGGCCGTGGTTCTCATCCATTTAAATTATGAGCCTTTCAGAAAACTCCGATGCAAGCTCTGGCTCCTCCCTCCACACACATACACTTACAGGAAGTTTTACACATAATTTCAAAACCTTCCACAAACCTCACAGTGAGACTCCCTGCTCTATGGCAAACACACTAACTCATGAAGGACTTAATGCCAATTCTTCTCCGCAGCTCTCTCCACCTGCAAGGACAGCTCTGACAAAGGAATTGCCAGAGGAAAGGAGAAGGGGGTCTCTGGCCCACCTACAAAGTTCCCTCTAAACTCTGGTTCCTATGCCCAATACCAAATCCAGGCTAGCTCCATTATACTGTAATGAATAAGGAAGCAACAAAAGTTTCACTAAAGTCATTTCTCCAGTATTAACACCCTCAGTGGCAAAGACCCAAATACACAGTTGTCATTAGTATGGCATAGTATGGCATAGTATGGCATAGTATAGTCATTGTATATGACATTGTATATGGCATTGTATATGGCATTGTATATGACATTGTATATGGCATAGTATATGCCATAGTATGGCATAGTATGGCATAGTATGGCATAGTATAGTCATTAGTATGGTATAGTATAAAACTATATTTTAATTTAAACAAACAAAAAAACTCATTCATTATGCTTCTATTTCTCTGAATTTATTCCAATTTGTCAGGTATTAAAAATGTGTGCTTTAGGAGAAATGAAATGCAGGTTGTTTCCCATATACAATGGGATTTCCAAAATACTGTATTACTACCATCAAATCCTTCGAATTTTTCTTTTCGCTTTCACTCCTACTTTTAATCACTAGTCTTAACAAAAAGTTTAAAACATCCAATGTACATTTCAAAGTGTAAGTTCTTTACATACAGCTACAAATGAAATACACATCAATGAGATTAAAACCTTGATTTTTTAATGTTCTTAAATAATACAATTTTTTAAAAAACGTTTTTTATACTACCAGACATATAAAGGGTCACACCTCAATAAGCCCTACCTCAGAGTATTGAGGTCGTATTTGCCTTTCTCCCCACAATTAAAGACTTCTGTGGTTTTAAGGTTTTAAGTAAATAATATGAATCGATCAATCAATCAAAGTTATTAATACCTATCCTTCAAGCTTTATGTCCCATTCATATAACTGAAATACAAGATTTCTGGTTTCAAAGGATACAAACATCTACCAGAAAAATGCATTAGAAAACAAGACTGTAAAACTGCCATGCGGCAGAGTCGGTGACTGCAGTCACCGGAAAACCTGACCAGACCCCACACAGAATGCTAGCTGAAACCTAGCTACCACTGTGCTATTTTTGTTCTATTTTTTTTTAATTCTATTTTTAAAAGTGTTATGAGGATATGAATTTCCTTCACTAGTGACAACTGGAAGATACTCTTTTAATTTAATACCACAAAAGAATGATTAAAATCTCTGATGAATGAGTGGCACTTTTAATCTCAGGACCAACAGAATATTAACCCTTAAAATAAGCCCTAGGAAATAAAGCAGAAAGCAATGGGGTAACTTGATCCTGATTTTGCATCCTAGAAGGAAATCAAAGCTATGGAAAGGCATGGAATTCGCTCAAGGTCAACATCAAAACAAACAATAGCAAAAGCTGAACTAGGGCAGTGAGGAAATCAGGAGAACTCTCTGGCTGAAGTCTTACTCTAATGCCTACAATTTATGCCATTTGTTAGAAGGTAAAACTTGACTAATTTTAGATGTGTTCTAATTTAGACTAAAGTTTGTTCTGATTGAGATTTTTTTTTTAACTTCAGCAAAATAACTTATTCCCATTATCATATCCTGGCTCTCACTAATAAGAAAAACAGCAGAGTGAATGCTGGCTTAAGAATCAGATTTATTCTACCACTCCTCATGAAATGACCTTGCACGCAAAGGACATTACTTCTCAGCAACAAATGCACGAACACATTTGTAGGTAGTACATGCTCAAATCTGGAGATATCTGGAAATGATACACACACACTCAGATAATGCCTGCCTGCAGGATCCTTACAGGACCGATATAAAACTCAAATGACAAGAGCCATGATTATGCTTTACAAACTATAAAGTACTATATAAGCATAACTGAATCATCCAAAAGTGACTCAAATCTAAAAACTAGTAATCCTTTCAAATCAAAGACTTTAAACATTCTTCGGCCGGGCGCGGTGGCTCACGCCTGTAATCCTAGCACTTGGGAGGCCGAGGCGGGCGGATTGTTTGAGCTCAGGAGTTCGAGACCAGCCTGAGCAAGAGCGAGAACCGTCCCTACTAAAAATAGAAAGAAATTATCTGGCCAACTAAAAATATATATAGAAAAAATTAGCCGGGCATGGTGGCGCATGCCTGTAGTCCCAGCTACTTGGGAGGCTGAGGCAGTAGGATTGCTTAAGCCCAGGAGTTTGAGGTTGTTTGTTGTGAGCTAGGCTGACGCCACGGCACTCACTCTAGCCCGGGCAACAGAGTGAGACTCTGTCTCAAAAAAAAAAAAAAAAACATTCTTCAACATGTCTAGTAATGAGGACCAGCAATTAATGTAAATTGCTAATTAACATATGTAGCTAATATACAGTTGGCGCTCCATATCCACAGGTTCTACATCAGCGGATTTAAGTAAACTTGATCGGAAATATTAAGAATAAAAATAACAATACAACAAAAATATAAATAAACAATACAGTATAACAACTATGTAGTATTTGCATTGCACTGGGTAGTATAAGTAATCTAGAGATGATCTAAAGGATAAGGGAGGAAGGCTGTGTGTAGGTCATATGTAAATACTACACCAAGGGAGCATCCCCAGATTTTGGTATCTGTGGGGGTCCTAGAACCAATCCCCCATGGATACTGAGGGATGACTGTATATGCACACCCATGTGCATTGGTTACAGGATTTTTTATGTTACTTAAGAGCAAAATACATATATTAGACAGCCAGGATCCTATGAACTGGAATTATTGTCCTAATCTAGCTGCACTTACTACTATCCATCTTATATCTACCAATCTATCATACATACCCTTTAAACTAGGTCCTGCATTAAAATTTCTTCTTATAATAAAGATGTCTGACAAAAGCAAACTACTCTCTCAGAATTTGAAATCAGTGAGATTATGACAAATTCAGCTTATTTATGTTATCAGTTAAATTATCATAAATTCAGTTTCTGGTAGTTTATCTAAATAGAGTAAAATATAAAAATTCAAAAGAAGCAGACACCTAGAATCTTGCTAAGTCAGTGAACTCCCTTCACAGTTTTTTCTCTTCTTCCCCTAAGCTACTTTTAAACTCCAGGTTCATTCTCCTTCACTGCAGCGCTCACCTTCCAATGATCGGAAGGACGTGGAAAGTGACCCAGATGAATCAGGGAGGGCACCCCGGGGGGCCACCACAACAAACTCACCCCAGACACTCTCCAATGACCACGGTTATTTCATTCTCAAAACTTTGCTTCTACCTCAAAAAGCTCTTCATAAAACTGAAGTGATGTACTCAGGCCATTGAAACAAGCAGAGCTTTTACACTTCAAACACTCGGTTATACTCACCATTGAAATTACTAATTTGAAGTTTTATCTTTCCAATGCTGCTATACTCTGCATCCAGGGCGCTTAACACTTCAAGTTTCAAACTTTATCACAGATAACAAGAGTCCTTCCATTGCCTCCTCTCCACAGCTCGACCCTTCTCCTTAACTTCTCCAGGTTCCCGGATCAGGCCCGCAAGCTACACTCAGATAACAATCCCTTCATTTCACAATTCTTAATGTTACGTACTATAAATCATTACCGCTTATACACTGTCTTCCCTGCATAACTTGACATTCCAAAGTCTCTATCATAACAATCGTAACTACCGTGCAACTTTGAATACAGAAGGCACACAGCAAGAAGTAAAAAATGAGTCTAGGTTAAAAGAATTCAGAAACCACCAATATTTAGAGATTTTCATTATAAAATAACCTAGTTTCAGAAAAACAAAGACTTAACATTGACTTACTAAATTCCAGTCACTAAAAAATATTAAAAGTTATAGTTATTAAAAACTAAAGAAAAGTTACTTGATATCTTGTGATATGGAGGGAAGAAAAAAAAAACCTAAAGAAAGGGGCTGGGCACAGTGGCTCATGTAATCCCAGCACTTTGCAAGGGAGAGGACTGCATGAGGCCAAGAGCTTGAGATCAGCCTGGATAACACAGCAAGACCCCCATCTTTACAAAAAATTGTTTTTAAAAAATTAGCCAAGTGTGGGTGCACACGCCTTTAGTCCCAGCTATTTAGAATTCTGAGGTGGGAGGAATGCACCAGCCTAGGAGTTCAAGGTTGTAGTGAGCTGTGATCATGCCACTGTACTCCAGCCTGGGCAACACAGCAAGATCCCATCTCTAAAAAAAACAACCAAAAAAAAAACCTAAAGAAAGGGGTAAAACAACTCTTACACACTCCTTCTCACAAAAATATTCCTTTTAACAAGTTCCAGGATCAATGTCCCTTAATATTATTAATATATTTAAAATGTAACATTATTCATACATATATATGATACCCTGAAAGTAAATAATACAAATAAAATGAGTTATTGTTTTTAATTATGAAGGAAAGACACTTACTGTATTCCAAAATCTAGAACTGATGGCTGAAAATGTAAGCCTTTTCCACTAAACAGTTTGTCTGAGAAGCTAAAAAAAGGAAGAGAAAAGAGAGATTAATTTTTGTTGAAGTGTTAAAATTTGGATACTGAGTTAAGACAATGTATTATACTTAGACCAATGACTCTCAATGCATGAGATATAATTTTACTCCCTTACAGATGAATCTGCACTAGATTTTAAATGATAAAATTGAATTATCAGAAGTCTAGTATTATTCTTGCAAAATTTAAGAAACCCTTAGATTATGGTTAGTATAATGTCATATCAAATGTATAGATCTTATAAGCATTCAGACAAAAATGGGGATAGATTTAATTTTTAATAGGCTTCATTCCTGGATGCGTTAAGATAACATGGCTATTTTCATAAACCCTAAATCAAGAAAAGACATTACAAGTAAAGTTGGTTGGAAGGGAGGAGACTTTTGGCCTCTAAATTTGTTAGATCACTTATAACAGGGAAAGGGCAGTGTAGCATAGAAGCCACCATTATCTGTATTTTTAAGAATAACAATCACATAATATGTCACATGGCAGGTCAGGTCACATTTTCAACAGTTGTTAATCATTATTATGATTTCATCTGCCTTCAGAATCAAAAGTCACAAATCAATATAGCAGAAAAACATACAAAGAAAACATGTAAAAGTAAAAACATAATAAAGATATAACAAAAAATACAAATGTTACTCATTTAAAAACATAAACTACTACATATATATATACACATACATGAATATCAAAAAACTATCAACTTCCATGTGACATTTCAAAAGACACATAATCCAAAAATGTATACTAGAGAAGCTCCCAAAGGTAACATACATAACTGTTTTCAAAGACTGGAACAAGCTTTCCAAAAACAGAATCTTCCCATTTTCTCCTCCCACCCAGCAGCCCTCGACCAAGCTGGTTTCCAGGCTGGTCCAGGCATGGACACGAGTTTTAAACCTGCTGACCAATAAGCAGCTTTACAACCTTCAGAAAGTTCCTCTCCAAGGTCCCATTTTCTCATCTTGTAGGAAGAAGTCTAGCTGCAATCTTTTCTTGCTGCCTACGCTTTCTGCCTTTATCTGAGCTTCTCTTCCTCTAGCCTCTCTCCTAAAAATCTCCCTCCATTACTGTCTATCTGTATCTCCTTTATTCTGTCTCCAGCATCAGCTGTATTAATAATAAAGGTGACTCCTCAGTCCCCACCTGCCTAACCCTTGTCAGTCTCCACTTGTTTTACGTGTGGGCAAAGGGTCCGCTATTTACTGGGCTCCCTGAAACCTCAAAGGCCGGCACTAATTCCATGACTTGCTTGCAAAGAAGGCCTCTAACATACATAGTTGCCTCCAGAAATGATTTCAAGAGACACAGGAGGCGACAGAGGTGAAGAGGTGTACCAGGGGTACCCACTCCAGACCAACTGGCCAGGGCTCAGCACTCCAGAAAAAGGAAATAGGCATCTTCACGTACCAAAAATTGTCTTTAGAAAAGTCAGGCTGCTGGATACGTAATGAGTAAAATAACTAATGACAGTCTTCTTCCTGTCTTGTGCACCAAAAAGTGAATTTGCCATCAGATTTTACACTCAACTTCCAAATGAATAAACAAGGTTTGGAGGATTTAAGTGATTCACCGAAGGTCGCATAGCTACTAAGAGGCAGAGCCCAAATTCCAGTACCGATCTGTTGGGTTCAGGACCACCAGCCCTGTGTCAGGTTAGGTCATTGTGTGACCTACTCAAGGAACCGATGGGATCCAGGCTGCTGGTGAGGGCTTGGGCTGCAGAGGCCAGACAAACCTGGACTCCAGACCAAGGCCATCACTCTCTAGTCCTGAGTGGGTCAGCCACTTAACTTCTCTGAAGTCCCAGCTTTATCATCCGTAAAATGGAGATGACTGAGGATAAAACGAGATAATGATGCCTTTGCTTCATTTCTGGCACATGGTTAAGTGCAATAAATATTAGATCGTATTACTAAGAGGATGGCATTCATCTAACAAGAGCAAAGAGAACAGATGGAGAAGCCAATTGAGCTTAAAGTCAAAGTTGACCTCTGGAATTAAAAGTCCCAAATGAGATAGCAGTAATTACCTCTGAATAGAACAAATGAAATATGAACCTGGGCTGTCTCATATCCTCATAAGAGATTTTTAAATCCCACAATCAGAAAGTTTAACACACCCAATAAAAATCGGACATTTAGGGCCCAACCTAAAGTAATATGGTACAAATAGCCAGAATTTCTTTAACTTCAAAGAAAACTCTATTTTTGATCCCAAATGGAGGAATAAAACTATGCCAATGTTTTTTCCTAAAAGTCATAAAATAGATTCTCTTTTCCCATTGGTTGATTTCAGCTAACTTGACTTTACAATTTGTAAAACACTATATCAAGTTACAAGGAGGTTAAACATCACTACATAAATTTGAAAGTTCTTATAGGTAAAACTATTTTAGACATAGGTATTGATCTGGAGCACACTCACAACATACATGTCCTTAAATATTTGTTGAAAAGACTGGGGAGGTGGGTAGAGGTGGCAAAAAAGCACCAAAATTTAGTCCACTATGACCTCAACAATTATCCCCAAATATCAGTGCTAGCTAAGAAATCATATTGTATTTGAAATGCCAAAGTTTCCATTTCTAAACTGACAGCATCAAAGCAATAACTTAGTCTCAAGGACCACAGTGATACAAGATAAAACTTCTTCCCTTTTCCCCTTTCTCTCAAAAGTCAGCATTTCACATTTCACCCTTAATGATACAAATGACTCATTTATGTCAAAGTCCACCTGGCCTCGTTCCCTCTTAGGAGTCTCCACATCTGGCATCAGACACATGCATCTTATAAATATCAATTATAAATATCAATTATATATTTATGCCACATATTTTTAACTTTACCATTTCTCTATCTGCAAGAGAATTGTAAGGAAAAGGTCTTAATTAAAAAAGAAAAATAAAAGAGGGGCAATTTGCTTCTATAACAGGAGACAGGACTAGGGATAAGAAACGTGAGCAAGAGTAACGTGAGGGGAGTGAGCTCTCATTTCTATGGACCTGCTCCACGCACTCTTATTCCTTATTTTAAAGACCTTCTGCAAAGAGCTGGGTGGACATGTGGACAAAGACTTTTGCATGTTATTTTGAAAAAACATTTAACTTTGCCTAAGATTACCTGGCTTTTTTATCTTTCTCTTTTTTTAAAACTTTGGCCACATTTTTTTCTATATACATAAAACAAAGAAACAACTGGAAAAGGTGGCTAGCACTTTCCAAAAGAAATTTCACTGGAAATGAGAAGGCCCTGGGTCAGGTCCCAGCTGTGCTGTGAGCTCCCATGTGACATGCGGCTTCAGTTACTTCTTCGGCAAAATGAGCGAGTCACACAGCATGATTCCAAGATCCTTAGAAAAGCAAGTGGATGCCCAGATTCCTTATTCCTAGGAAAGTGAAAGCTAACCGATGATATCAGACACACCCTTTTTAAAAAAATCAGTCTAGTAACTTAGATTATGGAAATAAATTAACTGTGATCAACTGTGCCTGCTGTTCACACACGTTATCTGATCATTTCAAAGGCAACGCAGGCTCCTAGGCCAACAAGCAAAACTCAACGATCAAGAGAGTGCAAGGAGTTAGAGACACGCAGGGCCAATTGCCTGGGTTTAGTTGTAGGGAAGTGGCCATTTAGAAAATTGCAAAAAAGTAAAAAAAAAAAAAAAAAGATCAAGGGAGTTCAACGAGAGAAGAGGGGAAACCCAGCAAAGGCTTCGGAGTGCAGGGCTATCTAAGTGGGCCTCAACGAACAACTAGCAGAGACGGACAATGAACAGAGGCCACGTCCAGCAAGGCTAAGGGCACGAACAAAGATGGAAGGCTGAGGACAGGCCATGCTGGAGAACACTATTAGAGCAAGGACACCAAGCACAAGCCAGCTGGCCTGCCAGCTCTGCATGCAGGAGTGCAGAGGGGAGCCCTGGGCAGAGGGCAGCCTGAGCCCACCGCAGCTACAGGGAAGATTGCTGGCCCAAAGGGTGGCGGGGAGGGAGGGAAAGCCAGCAGGCGCTCCATCAGATCTGCGTTGACTAATTCCTGGAGAACACAACAATGCTTCAGAAGAGCACCCATCCTTCTCAGGTAAGTGAAGAATACCTCCACCTCCTAACAGCAATCTGAGACACAATGGTAACTGCCTGGCAGGGGCAGAACTGTCAGATTTTCCATATTCCTCAACAAACTACTTTTCAACCATCTCTTGACACCTCGACATCTATGGTTAGCTGCCTTTCACATGCACAATCTTTCAACACCTGGAGAAAGCAGTATGTGCTGCAAGAAAAAAAAAATCTTTAAGGGCATGAACAACACGACACCTTTAGCCACCAGATGCAGGCAAAAAAAGTAGCAGAACAAGAGGAAACTTTCCTACCCTTTGACAAACCTCTTCTGCCTCAAAAAAGGCAGAAGTAGACTGCACCAAAATAATGCTATTGTGTCTAGACTCTGCAGTGTTCGAGGAACATGTTACGCTAATGAGACACTTACTGGGCTGTTCTCATTAGTCACAGGAATGTGAGATCCCACAGCTGGAAATGCATTGAGAGACCCGTAGGCTCCAGGACAGGAGAGGTTCGTGTGTTAACCTCCTTGGTCCCCTTCATCTAAAAAGTATGTCCAATGGGATACTGCTTAGTCATTCACCATCTTCACCTGAGCAGGGAACAGGTATTTCTAGGACTCCACTGCTAACTGCAGGGAGCTCAGAGGAATTTAGTACTTTTCCATTAGGCAACTGGACCTCAGATCAATCCTTGCACAGATATAAAAAGCCCCAGCCCAGGGGGAGTCTAGACTGATGCATGCCAATAATTAGCCTGGCCACTCCAGGGCAAGGCCTCCCCGCCAGCTCTCAGCACCAGTGCTGCCTGGAGACTCCTGTGATCTGAGGCAAGGCACTGAGCTTCTCGGCCTTCCCTGAAAAACAAACAGCCTGAACTACATGATTTATTAAATAAGTTATATAACTACATGACTTATGAAAAGTCTGCACCATAACCTTAGCGCAAGTTGTTTTCTTCTGTTTTTATTTTTAATTAAAAAAATACTTCTCCCCCAGAGGTTTACTGATAGGAAAAAATGCCACAGACACAGGCATTGGTACTTAAGTTTAGAACTGCCATTCTTCCTGGTCAATTAACTACTTGCAAAGAACCATTTATAACAATGGAGGCAGAAACCAGTATTTTTCCCCATTAAAATCCCACAGAGGGGACAAAAAAGTCATTTTGTTGGATATGATTTTCCTACAGTTTCTTTCACTGTAGAAAGCTTTAGGCTTCGAGGTCAAAGCATTAATTAATTAAACAAACAAAGAGGAATCAGAGAAAGCCCTTGGAGCAATACTGACAGTGGTCTGTTGGAGGCACTCTCACCCATGGCAACGCCGGGGGTTCCTGGCAGGGCAGCGTGTAGATGGCCAGGCCTTCCTAAGGCAACCACAAAAGTCCTCCATGCGAATCTGCCCCTCCAACTGCTGATGACCTTCTCGGAATCCATACCTCCCATGGAGGAGATGTTGCTTCTCTCAAAGACTAACCCTGCTACGTTTTCTGGATGAATCCTGGGTTCACAGTCCCTGTGCAGCCCTCTCTGGGACTTCTACCTCTCCCTCCCCACTCTGTCTCCTCCACTTACACACATGAAGAGACTCACGTGCCACTCAACTGAGAAAAGACCCTCCTTCCTAGCTGCGCCAAGCTCTCTCCTCCCTCCGTAGCCAAACTGCTGGTGACAGTAACAATGACTGCAAGTACACTTATTGAGCACTTACAGTGTACCAGATGCTATGCCAAGCACTTTATTATCAAATATAATCCTAAGAACTTGGTGTGGATACTATTATCACCCTATTTTTGCACACAAACAAAGAGACGCTTTGAGAGTTTGAGCAACTTGTCAAAGCCTGCTTAGCTCTGGGTGGTTGAACAGGAATGAGTACTTGTGTTCAGAGCCCCTCTGCGCCCCTTGGATACACCGCTCCCACCCCACTGCTCTTTGGCACCCACGCCTCTCATTCCCCCAACATGGCCCATCGTGGTCACCGATGATCACAAGCTGTGAAACCAAGTACTGAGCTTACTTAGCTTTTCCACTGGCTACTCTCTCTTGAACCACCATCCCTCGGTTTCTAGGAAACCTCCCCACTTTTCCTCCCTCCTCTGGCTGCTCCTTCTCCTCTTCCCTCTCAAGCTCCTCTTCCTCTGCCCATCTCTCCCACGCTGCCCTGAGACTCTTCCTCCCTTCTCTTCTCACTCTGGCCAATCACACCCACCCACTGGGCTCACCTATCACCCCTAGAGTGACACTTCCAACACAAACATAGGTCGTTTCTGTGGCTGTTCGGCATCTTCCTTACTCCATTTGTAGATTTTCTGTTGTCACCCTTCTGGATTTGTAAAGAGCCAGTTACTAGATTCACTAGCCCTGCTAGGACGCTGGCAGGTGACCTAGACATCTCCAGACTGACCAGCCTGAAGCATGGCCTCAGATACCGATGGCACAAGGAGGGAGGGAAGGTGGAGAATTCGTCCTGGGGGCATCCACAACAGCACTGCAGCGGGCAAGCAGCAGGGGGTGTCGTCCTCCACAGTCTATTTCCGTGGCATAATTTTGGCTGTGGTTCTAGCTAGGTCCCCTTTTTACTGGTTTGTTCTCCGAGCCTGGTTCTTGAGTCTTCCTAGAGATTCTGTTAGCTGCCCAACTTCTTTTCAATAAATTCCTTTTCTGCTTGAATCAGCCAGGGTTGGTTTCTGTGGTTTGACTGATTCATCTCCCAAGCCTGTGTATCTGTGGCCTAGACCCCTCCGCTGAGCTCCTGACTCGTGTTTCCATCTGCACCAGAAGCCATCCGTGGATGGCCCAAAGGCACCTCCAAAAGGAATCCAAAGTGCAGTTCAACGTTTTGCTTGCAATGCCCAACCGGTTTGCTGTACTATGTTCCCAACTTGGGGAGTGGCTCGCCCCACCTGCCCAGCTGAAAGGCTTGTTGACACACTGATTCCTGTGTCTCACTCTACTCCATACGCAACCAATGCCAAGGGCTCTCCAGGGATTTCACACCACTCAAATCTGTCCCCTCCTTTCTATTCTCACTGTCAGGAGAAAAGCATTACATTTGCCATTCAAAGAATTTTAAAATATATTATTATGTTTACACATTTAATCATACCACATTCTGCATGCTATAAAGAACTCCTTTAGCCAAGTGGTTAAATGACTTTAGAAAAACCTATAAAAGAACAGGCTAGCAATTAAGCTCATGTTCCCCTAACTCTCATTTCAACTTTCTCCTTACTGCAACTCATGGCTTCTCCTCCGTGGTTTAAAGATTTGGGCCAGGCTCGGTGGCTCACGCCTGTAATCCTAGCGCACTGGGAGGCCGAGGAGGGAGGATCGTTTGAGCTCAGGAGTTCAAGACCAGCCTGAGCAAGAGCGAGACCTCATCTCTACTAAAAAAATAGAAAGAAATTAGCCCGACAACTAAAAATATATATAGAAAAAAATTAGCCAGGCATGGTCTAAAAATATATATAGAAAAAAATTAGCCGGGCATGGTGGCACATGCTTGTAGTCCCAGCTACTCGAGAGGCTGAGGCAGAAGGATTGCTTGAGCCCAGGAGTTTGACGTTGCTGTGAGCTAGGTTGACACCATGGCACTTTAGCCCGGGCAACAAAGTGAGACTCTGTCAATCAATCAATAAAGATTTGACATCTTTCCTCTCTATGTGTTTAAATAATTAAATATGATTTCAAAATCTGCGAAATACAAAATCCATTTTGCATTACCTTTTAGCTCTAGGGACAAGTCAGCATGAAAAGTTAATTCAGGATTAGATGCCCCTAGCATCAACAGAATTTGCCAGATGCTATACATAAAAAAGAGGAGGCCAAAGCAGAAATTCACATGGATGAAGGACATTTTCCTCTCTGATCACAGGTGGACAGTGCAAGTTCATGCAATACCGTAACTATTTTTAGAAAACCAACTTTGAGTGCTCATCGTGTCCATATAAGTTTAGATATTACTTCCATGAAGGTGAGCTAGCCATTTTTTTTAAAGCTCATCTATAACATTTTGAGCAATTTGGTAGATGAACTTATTCACACTGTAAAAGCAGGAATGCCAAATCCCACTGTAATTCATTTCTTCTATCTATCCAGGCAGTTAGATTCAGGAATCCAGAGACAAATAAAACCGGCTGCCTAACTTTCATAGGCTTCTAGTATCATGTATGTATCATATATCAAAGATACATATCACATATGATACAAGGTAGAGCACTTTGAGTGTTCACAAGAGGAAAAGATCATCTGGTGCAGAGTAGGTTAGGAAAAGCATTCTGCAACAGGTGGCATTTGAGAGGGTCTAGAAGGCTGGATAAACTGTCTTCAGATAAAGTTGGAGGAAGAAGTTTCAAACGAACGGAAAAACACAAACACTAAGGCATACAGACTGCAAAAATGTTGGTAAGATAAAAACTGAAGCACAAAACATAATTTTTTAGTTTCTAAGGAAGAATAATCCTATACAACTGTATGTCCCAAAACATTTAATTAATATTTTAATTAAAACACACTGAACAGGCCAGGCATGGTGGCTCACGCCTGTAATCCTAGCACTTTTGGAGGCTGAGGTGGGAGGATCGCTTGAGGTCAGGAGTTCGAGGGTGCAGTGAGCTGTCATGATGCCACTGCACTCTAGCCTGGGAGACAAAGAGAGACCCTGTCTTTAAAACACGCTCACACACACACACACACACACACTGAACGGACTGGTATTTTATTAAAAGATCTCAATATGAACAAATGTATCAAAGCAATCTTCAGACAAATACAAAGAATGTTAACAACGCCGCCAGAAAAATCTGATGAAAAATGTCTAAGCTTTTTAACCACTCCTTGAAGGGCCAGCCTCCTGGCCTCCCTGGCCACAGCGAGTGGAGGAGCCTGCAGCTTCCCAGGAAGCGTCACGGTCTCGTACAATACTAACGTGTGTAGCAACGTTTCACTGCCCAGGCCCAGTCCTGCTCCTCAGAATACCTAGACGATATGTCGTATTCAAAAGGTTCAAGTCTTCTCTCTTTAAAATCTAGCCTAAAAATGCAATTTTTAAAAAAAGTAATATAGCAGAAGCCTTTTTAATGAGACAAGTTCAAGTTGTCCACTAAACACACTAGCACATACCACACACTCACAGAGCATAACTTACTACTGCCACCCTCACTTCTTACATGATATACTCCCGCTGTCAGAAGGGCTTAAAAGCCGATTTTTCTCATGTGAAACCCAAGGAATACTGACACTGGAGAAACTGGTCTAAAGTGTGCCCAGAAAAACAAGTACTCCTATACACAAATCAGAGGGGACTGCTGGGTTTTTGGGGTTTGGGTTTTTTTTTTCCTTTGGGGAGAGAGGTATAACTTCAAAATGTTATATGAAAAGTAACTTTCCCTTGAGAAATAGTGGTAAAGGTCTCACTGTTTCTTCCCCAAGGTTCTGTGACAGGGAATTCTCTTTGGGTCCTAACGTCCCTGCTCTCCTTCCATACAATGGCATTTTTAGTTGGGCACATTTCCGAGGCTCCCTTGCAGCTGGATGTGGCCACGGGACGAAGTTCCAGCCAACAGGATGGAGGCTGAAGGATCACGTGGCAGCTTCAATCCACTGCGTGAACATCAATGTCTCCACCTTGCACCAGAGTCTGAGCCCCCATGCGATGGGGAAGGCATCTGGAAGGAGCAGGGCCCCCAAAGACTTCCTGGAGCCAGCGGGCTGCATATCTCTCGGGAGAGAGAAAACTCAACTTTAATTCTAACTGAAGTAGGTTCTCAACCTTTTCTAACTCCAGAAACCGCCAGTGGCAGCTGCCCAAAAGAACTAGGACTATGCAATGGCCCCATCATTCCAGCCTTTCTGGGGGGGATGGGGGAGGCGAGGGGGCGGGTTCCAGCAGTGTCAGCCTTTCTCAGTGCCCAGAAACAGAGCTTCCCAATAAACTATAAGGCTAAAGCAACAAAACTAACCCAAACCTGACCATAAGACAAATAAACAAAAAGTTCCCAAGTAAGAAAAGGATGGTCCTGCTGCCCTTCACTAGGAAAAGCCACAACCTGTGGCGGGGGATTACGGTGGCTTTGTCTCCTGCTGATGTAAACTGAGACATGCTTGTGTATGACTGGTTCATACCCCATCCTTCTGCCTCATGACCGGACATGCAGGGGCAGGCAAGGACCTCCGTGAGACATGTCAGGGCACCAGGGTGGGAGGGTATTCCAGATGGATGTGCAACACCAGAAATAAAAGAGGTGTTAGAAGGAACACACAGGTGATGTCCCTACCTGGCCTTCTAGGAACAAAGTCCTGGAAGGGGCCTCGCCAATAAGAGCCCACCACCATTTACATTTCAGGGAAGGCAAGAGGTAAAAGTTATTCTACTTTTTAAAGACTGCTTGAAATTTCTTCAATTTTTGATACATATTACACCTCCTTACCCCGGGCTGGTTGGCAGGAACCTTACGATGGAAAACAGTTGTGTTCCTGTTCCATTTAGAGTTGTTCAACACTGTGTCAAACTGCAGAGCTCTTGCAAAACCAGAAGAGGAAAAACTGGGGAAAACTGCATCTTGCTTCCTAGTCAGTATTAGGAGAGAGGTTTCCACAGCAGTAAAAGAATGAACTTGACCAAGCACATGGCTCGTGCCTGTAATCTCAGCACTTCGGGAGGCCGAGGTGGGAGGATAGCTTGAGACCAGGAGTTTGAGACCAGCCTGGGCAACATAAAGAGACTCCATCTCTACAAAAAATTTAAAAATTAGCTAGGTGTGGTGGTGTTACAAAAAGAATGGCCTGGAAAGAGAAATTGGCAAAAATGTTTTCTGTCTCTTTAAAACCTCCTCACCCTTTTCCAAAACCAAAACCTGCATCCCTGCCTCAGTCTGGTGGCAGGGAGGGGCAAGGTACTGTCTTTTGTTCTATGTGCTACAGGAGATGGATCAACTAACCATCCTGGGCAGAGATCACAGGATTGTCTTCAGAGGAGATGGAACGATCAGAATTATTAACTGTAGAACTGAAAACCATCCCTTTAAAAGCTCCATATTTCTGCTTAGTATTAGGATGATGGCATTTTTAGGCAGGAGTCTCCATCCTCCTCATTTGCTGGGCAAATTAATAAACTCCTCTTTCCTTCTCCTCAAACCACTTGTCCTCATTCTGTCAGGGGGGCTCAGAGTCTGAAATGTCGGTTCTTGGTGCACTCTAGGCCAAAGAATGACCAGACACGCTGAAAGCAAGGTGAGCACAAAAATGAGGTTTATTGAGGAGAGGAAGATAGAATTACAGGGCAAGAGCAAGATACAGGTTTACACAGCAAGATACATATGCCACAGAAGACGACCAGACCCATCGTTGTAGCAATAGACCTTGTTATGGTCTGGATCTTGTTTTATAGTATCTGGATTGGACTCTCCTAATGGCTCAGACGTCACCATGGAACCACTCTGATTGGACGGTTGGGAGTTCTATGACCTGAGTACTCACTTACTACCCATGCGGATCTCCCATGAGCCCTTTTAAAAGCCAGTTGTTCTAGGTCCCTTTCCAGACTCTATTGTACCTATGCTGCTTGGCCCGTGGGCTAGAGAGTCCTCTGTATTCTTTTGCAGTTGGAGCGCTAAGTTCTGACTGGAAGATTCGTGGGGTGTTCCCTCCTCCCCCAGGTGTGGCAGTCACCCGCCTTTTCCCCAGGAGGGGCTGGAGGTCCCTAGCTGTCTACCTAACAGTTCTGATGTGGCCTCCAAGCAAGTGCTGAGCTTTCTGTAACAGGGGCAGTCGCCTGTAGTCCCAGCCACGCACAAGGATCCCTTGAGCCTAGGAATTCGGGCTACGATGACGCCACTGCACTCTGGCCTGGGTGACAAATCGAGACCCTGTCTCAAAAATAAATAAATAAATAAATCAAGGAAAGGAGGAAGGAAAGAAAGAATGAATGAACGTGGCTAAATTCTTACAGGCTCACTGGATCCCAATCAGAGACTGCACAGAGGTGGAGTTAACTCGAAACATCAGCACAGGACATCATCTAATGTTCCTGAGATCAGAATTTCAGTTTCCATTGTTATAAAATTGAGGTAATACCCTTAAATCCATCGTGAGGACTAAATGAAATGTGTCTGTACAGACCTTTGCCAAGTGTCTGGCACAGTGTTTGCCCTTGGTGAGGACAGTCCATTCTAAGGTCAGCAAAAAAGCAGAACAGTGGGATTCATACCCTGACGTCCACGGACTCTACAGAAGCAAATCAAAGGAAGGCTAAAAAGTGTGTGTTTCAGAATTTCATTTATTAGAGGTTGCGGGGAGGTGGGCAGAATGCCTCCAACAGAATTCCAGAGAGCTGGCAGCTCCAGGCCATACTCCATGGGAACAGCAGCAACCGTAGCAGGAGCCTGCCTTTCAATTCAGCCCAGGGAATTTAATTGTTCTTAATTATACAGAAGCTACTCATATGCAAATCGTGCACTAAGAGTTTTCCTTTTAAATTGTAATTTTTCTTTCAGACCCTTGAGGCACTGGAGTGTTATCGCTGAAGATGTCACAAAAGAAAGACTGGCCCTGCATGGTCCCTCAAGCCCAGGAGCGAAGGCCCCTTTACCCTCTCAGTCCCGCACTGCAGCTTGTCACCTCCCACTGGCCAGGTCTGCGGCATCTAGCTCCTGGGTCTGGTTTTCAGCCCAGCTCCTCTCTAACAACTCCCCCTCTCCTTCCAGCAGGCTGCATCCCTAGACAAAGCACAGTGTGAAACCCGTGCGCTGGAAGGCAGGGGGAAGCAAACATCAGCTGGGAGCAACGAGGTTTCACCCAGCCAACCCTTGCATCTATAAACGCTAATTCCAAAAGCAGCAGAGCTCTCCAACAAAAACTGTGTTTTGAAGATTATAATAGCAACACGGAAAAAAAAGTTGCCGTGACAAGTAAATAAAAGGAAACAAAACTGTTGTGTGCAGCATGATTACAACTAAAAAAAAAATAAACAGAGGAAAATGAGACGGCAATTACCAAAATACTAACAGCAGTGCTAGGATGAGTAAAGCATCAGTCACGTTTCCCTTTCGCCTGATTTTCCAGAATTGTTACATGGTTCAGAACCCTTGAGGATATTAAAAATGTTCAGAGGGATGTGCTTTTAGAGAACGCAAGAGCCACAGGAAGGTACATTCTTCCTAAACATAGCTTATGATTATTTCTTTTTACAGATTCAAATAGCACATTTCCACATTTATAAGTTCTTTAAAAGCTAACAATAGTTTTAATTCCAAAACACTTGCTTATGGTATTTTGCTCCAGTTCCTTTAACTCGATCCTCAGTCTCCTCTGCCACTCGATGAACGCAGAGACACCCCGGGCTAAGCTGGGCCCCTGTCCCTCTTCTTCAATCCATCCAAAATCACTCACCTGATGATGTGATCCAACCTTAAGGCTCCACAGGTCACTGGAAATTTACATCTCAAGCCCAGGCCTCTCTCCAGCCCAGCACCCCAGCTGCCCTCCCACATGTCCTCTGGGATATCTAAAAGACAGCTCACACTCAACAGGTGTGAGGCTGAGCTCCTGGTCACAGCCATCTCCGCTCAGTTGTTCACGCCAGTAACCTCGGAGCCCTCCTGGAGCCCTCATCTCACACCCCAAATCCTATCTATCGGAAATCCCGAAAGCTCTGCTTTCAAAGCAGCCAGAACATCACCAGCCCTACTGCCACAGCCGGTCCCAGCACCACCATCTCTCTGGAGCGCTTGGGTACCAGCTGCAAGGGCCTCACTGGTCTCCCTGCAGCCCCAGCTCAGCACAGCCAACAGGGCCTCTTTAAACCTAGTTCAGACAGCATCGCTGCTCTGCTCAAAACCCCCACCAGGACAAGGCCTCACACAGCACCCCCTCCCCACTCCCAAAAGACCTCACCTCCTCACCTTGGTACGCATCCTGCTCTCACCTCAAGGGGCTTTTGGCTGCACCATGAATACACCAGGTATATGGTCCCACCTTAAAGCCCTTGCAGTGGCTGTTGTCTCTGTCTGGAACATTCTTCACCCAGAGAGCCTCACAGCAAACTCCCTCACCTTCCTCAAATCTCACACTCTTAATGAGCCTCAACCCCCTGCTTGTAACTACAGCCCACCACACAATCCTCACCCTCTCCTTCCCTGCCCTGTTGGTTCAACATTTTCCATACCACATACTGCCTTCTAACATCCACAAATCTCAGCTACTATATTTGGGTTTGCTGTCTCTTCCTCATACCCTGGGAGACAGCAAGGCCACTAGGACAGAGGTTTGGGTCTATTTTGTTTGCTAATGCGACCCAAGCATTTAGAAAACAGTTGCTCAGTAACATGTGTTGGATGACGGAAAACTTTCCCACTGGTGACATGGACCTATAAAATCGCAATTCAGCCCTCAGAATATTTCTTTTTAATTATCCAGTATGAACCTGGAAAAATGTTTCCCAAATTTCAACTTAAACCTTTACAAAAACCAAGTATGTGTAGAATATTTTTGAAAACCAATGTCAGGTAAGTCATATTTCTTATTCAGCTTCTTAAAAATATCAGGTCTAGTTATGCCAAGGGTATACAAAATTAGAGTGATTTACTAAATTACAAATACTGCAATTGTTAATAAGATGGCAAGATAACTAAGAAATCTAAAAATACAGAAGATGTAGGATACTACCAAGGAAAATAAGGCATCGAATCAGGCACTGAAAAGATAGGTAAGAGATTAAGCTGGAAATTGTGCTATGGGGTGGGTCTGGACTGTAAGAAGAGGTCCAGGTTGTTAGCCCTTGGTGTGGGGAGAATCTTTTTGAGAGCAGTACCCACAGCCTGGGCCCAGTTCAAATCCTTTGACTAACCATCTGAGTCAGCAATGTCAGGTACTGCAACATGCCTGAGATGGTTCTTACAGTCCCACTGCTGGAACGAATACATCTGTAATCCCAGAATGGAGAAATACATCAAAAGCCATAGTATTTATAAGCCAGTTACACAAGAACATAGGCAAGCTGAGGTGAGGCACAGCACCCAATCCACAACCTCCCCTCTGCTCTGCTGCAGACACGCACCCCACTCCCACATCTAGTGTCCTCGGCTACAACGGGGGTGAATGTAGCTACAATGGGGGTGAATGTAGCCAACGGGAAGATAAAAGAGCTGAGCAATAAAGAACCCTCAAATCCACTGTGCCTGAGGCCAACACCCCTGCTTCTTCCAGGTTCCCAGAACAAATGAGTCCCTTTTAATGCTTACGCTAGATGAGTGGAATCTGCCACTTGAAGCTGAAAAGGTCCCACCCAATAGGTAGATGAACCCAGCAACTAAAATGTAATTCATGAGGTTGGGTCTAAAAGTCAGGAAACTGGAACACTGAAATACATTTTATGACTATTTATGAAAACAAATACCTTCCGAGAAATAGGATGATTTTGCAAAAGGCCAAAGATGATCTGCATTCTCACTAAAAAAAAAAAGGAAAAAGGTGTCCCTTAAAAAGTGCAAATTACATTATCTTTATAAAAGATACCAACGGCCTCTTTTAGGAGGGACAAAAATATTCTAAAATTAGAGTGCAGTTGTGGCTGTACAACCCCACAAATACACTAAAAAACAATGAATTACACTCTTTAAATAGATGAATTGCATGGCATGTGAATTATATCTCAATGAAGCTGTTTAAAAAAAAAAAAACACAAAAACAATAGCAACTAAGTACATACGCCAGCCTCCTGATTGAATTATTCTTGTCAGGATTCCATCCAGGAAAGCAAGGAGGAGGCCATTTCTGCAGATGCAACTTCTCAAACATGTACCATACAAGCTCTGCCCAAGCTCATTCCCTTTCTGGGCACACATCCGCCTCCTGTGCATAATGAAAATGCCATATGCAGATGCATTTGATTAGCACCATCCACATTTCCCATCATTATGCAGCACCTTGCAAGCTGCAGTTAATTCCTGCCTATTATCCAAGTGCAAAATCATTCTGCCTAATTTCAAGCAGCCTGGCAGCTGCAGAGGAAGAACAGCCTTGCCCTTCAGTGGAGATCCATTTGACATATAACCCCTGCTGCTACAAGGACTCCAATCATCTAGACCTAATCAATTTCAATCAAACAGGCACTGTTAGACCAAAGAACAATGGAGACTTCCTTCTTCATCTGTTAGCATGTACCTTAAAAAGAGCCAGCATGAGAAGATGAAGAGAAGGGCAGAAATCAGGACTGGGTTTTGAGGGAAGGGTGGAGGTGGAGAGGGAGGAGGGGAAATCAAGTAAGAGCAGAACAAGTGCTTACGGAAGACACATGATCCTTAAACTACCTGGCTTCCCCAGCTCAGTGAACTCTAATACCGCTAAATTATTCCGAATTCGCCAGTCTCCAAATAATCCCTTGACCTCTCTTCTTAGGAGGCATTTCCGTATTTTAAATAACTTCCATTGTGTCTTCCCTTTAACTATAAACAGAGATAAGAAAATATACTTAACAGCACTTTATACAATAAAACAGTGTATTATCCTGTAAAATGCCATGTTTATATAACAAAAGACTGTATAAAATATTCTGTTAGATTTTTAACTCTCATTACAAGCAACTCAATCTTTATTCTGTATTCTGTGACATTTTTGAAATATATTCCTTTCCTGTAGTAATAACAAAAGAGGGAAGTCCTGTATAGTCCACTCTAGAAATACTGCCACATTCTGGCAACAGTTACAGAATTAATCCCTTTAAACCTGAGAAAGGGTAAAAATCCCCTGTAGTGGAATCTTTAAAAACGTGTAGCTCCTAAACATTCCCTCCTCCCTCTCCATTAGGAGAACAGGATGAGTCAGAGTATGTGGGTTCAGGAACCACCAATCCACTTATCCCCCAACTGCTGCTCATTCCCAGATACTTCCAGTGACGCTGCTGTTTCCAATGCAGTTCATTCCCATTATAAAATTCCTCAGTTTCAGTGAGAATCAGGTTGCAGGAAACAAACTAGCTATTTTAAGCAGAAAGGGACTCAATACGGAGAATTAGGTGCTTACAAAATTGCTGAAAAGTTCAAGGGAGCCGACTCTATGCAGGGCCTCCAGGAAAGACTCCCAGAGCCATGGGGAACTGGCCCCCCAGGGATGCCCATGCCTCTGCCACATAGGGAAGGTGGGGTGCCTCAGGAAGCCGTCCTGGAACTACTGAGTCAGCCACACCCTGTCAGCTGTGACCCCAAGACCTAAGAGCTGCTGCCTCTGCCACCACAACTGGTCTTACATCACCTGTCCACTAAGTCTCATGGTGGGAACAATCGCTCACTTTTCGCTATGCTCCAGAAGTTCAACTTGCATGAGTTAAACGTGCTTCTGATGCTACTGCACTGCTTTATATTATCTAATACCTTTTTTTTTTTTTTTTTGAGACAGAGTCTCGCTTTGTTGCCCAGGCTAGAGTGAGTGCCGTGGCGTCAGCCTAGCTCACAGCAACCTCAAACTCCTGGGCTTAAGCGATCCTACTGCCTCAGCCTCCCGAGTAGCTGGGACTACAGGCATGCACCACCACCATGCCCAGCTAATTTTTTTTTCTATATATATTTTTAGTTGGCCAGATAATTTCTTTCTATTTTAAGTAGAGACGGGGTCTTGCTCTTGCTCAGGCTGGTCTCGAACTCCTGACCTCGAGCGATCCACCCGCCTCGGCCTCCCAGAGTGCTAGGATTACAGGCGTGAGCCACCGCGCCCGGCCCTCTAATACCTTTTAAAGGTGGTCGCCAGAACTGAGTCCAGCATGCCAGCGTACCCTAGACAAAGGAGTCTAACATACACTCACCCAGCATTTCCTTTCAAACAGTCTCTAACGCCAAGTCTCTTTCACCTACATTTCTTCCTCTGGGCCTTCTTCTATTTCCCCTTCCTGTGGGGAAACTGCCAGTTCAGATCCCAGTACTGTACAGTGTATTTTTAATTTCTTCTTCAAATTAGCTCATAATGCAGCCTGTCCAGATCTTACAAGGTTCTGATTTACCATCCAATAAACTGCGTCTTTCCCCCCAAATCCCGTCATTCACCAAATTAATGACACCTGAACTAAACTGATGGGGATACATTTAGAAGATACACTGACATCACCTCCACTGGAAAATTCTAATAGTCACATTATCAAGATCTGCCAAAATCCAACCACAATTTTTACACAGTATTTTCTGGACCCTGTGGCCTACACAGCATTAGGTGCAGTGAATGGACAGATGTATAAAACACAGCCCCTGACCACAAGGAGTCCGTATTCTCAGAGAAGCAGCAGAGACCTAAGAAAAAAGACCATTAGAGACAGTAAGAATTTTAGATGCTGTGAATGGAATATCTGACACCAATATGAACTATAAACTACTTAGATTTGAAATGACAGTTGTTCTTTTCTTAAAGCATGTGTGAGATCTCCTGAAATGAACATATGGTAACATCTTGTGTAACAGCCTGTTTTAAAAGAGCCCATTTTTGCAATCAGATCTTACTTAATACAATACGCCGTGTGACTTCAAAACATGGGCATATGTCAAACACGGAAAATCTTCCACAGGTTAGCTGGAAGGAGTGGGGAGGAAAGAGAGGTCTTTGGAGCAAATGAAAACGTTCCCAACGCAAGGATTCAGGCCAGAGAATACACCACAGTGTACCCTTAAATTTTTAAATTTATTTTCCCCCATGAGCAAACTACTTTTCCTCCTAGATTTAATTTGATATTGTATTTGTGTTTGAGTTAATTGACATTTTTCCCCTGAGGATTAAGTTTCTCTCCTCTTTGGTTTTTCACTTCTTTCAACCTATTCCCCTTCCAAAATGCATATATCTATTTCTAAATAACTAGTCCACACAGGTTTCTTTATATATTCACTTTCAGTAAGTGGAAACATACACACTGAATAAGTTTCTCTTCAAGTTATGCGGAAGGTGCAAGAGTTACACCCACAAAAGCTTGCCAATTTAAGTGGAAATTTTACTTTCTTTTGTAAAAGGATTCCATCCCATCCACCACGTTTTGAAAGCATGCTGTGTATGATTTCCTTAAATAGAAAATTCAGAGTCCTCAGTCATTTCTTTTACTACTGCAAATACAACCGACTTCATATGGAACAGAACATTTCCATCTTCTACAGATCAAAGTCGAAGTTCACAGACACTAGGTGAAGTGTCACTTCTTACAAGCACCAAGATAAAATTAATCACAAAACATCCCAGAAGTCACCAGTGATCGTGGAGCAGGCAACTGATAAGTGGTCTCTAGAGCCCTCCAGACAGTGGGGACAGAAGCGATGGAAAAGTTCTTCCTCACCTCACCGGATCCCACCTCTTTAATCAAGAGGCTACAACCCTCCGGGGCCAGACTCTGCGCAACAAGCTGCCTTACAGAAAGGGCACAAAAATTAAAGCCTGACCACTGTACATGGTCAGATAAGAAACCACTGTCGATGTTTCTCTTGAGTTTCAAAGTCTACCCTATCTCCAGCCCACACTCTCCCAGGGAGGGGCTGGCCTCCAGCCCCAGACAAATCCCTTTCTACCCTACACTATTTCCATTAGTCTTGGAAGCTCTAAAACTGAGGCAGACATTATACCTGCTCTGCTTGTTCAACAGCAACTATGAAACAAATGCATTATAAGCCAGGCCTAGAACTGGAACCTATGAGAGACAAGACCATTATTTCAAAAAAAAAAGTAGGAGGAACATAAAAAGAAAATGGAAGTGAGAAAGGTATTTCCTCCTTAAATTCAAAAGTATTTTCCTTCTTTATCTGCTTTTAAACTGACACTTTCTCTCACGTTACTGTTCATTGTTTCGAAACCCCCTAAGTTTCCAGAGGGGAATGGTTTATCTGCGTTACTGCAACCAGACTGCACACTCAATTTTAAAACTAGTACTCTTTTTTTAATATTTTAAAACATGTCACATAGTTTTCTCCAGTCACTGGAAAAGGATATATCAAATACAAAACTTATGTTTTGCAACCCACTCAAATCTACCAATGCCAACTGCTAGGAGCTCGAATAGTCTTGCTCTCTGTTCTGTTTTCATATGCTGGGTTTTCTCTCTTAATAAGTTTCCATTGCTACAACTAAATAACCCACCTGAAGAGACAAGCTATAACCTGCTTTATATTATCTAATGCCAACATCTAGAAGCAAAGCTCTGATATTTCACTCCCAGTTTTAAAACCACATATACGTCTACACGGCTCTCCATGCCACAGAAATGGGAGAACTCAACGGGCCAGGGCACTCCAAGGCCGAGGCAGGTGATGTCCTTCAGCGTGGCAAGGAGACTCCTACCAGACTCCAGGGAAAGGACCTGTTCAAATTAACAGCACGGCCACAGCATTCAAACAAGGACTGCAAATCAGAGAAGCCTCTAAAAATTGCACAAATATGATACCAAAAATATGAAACTGAAGAGAAATAAATGCAAGGTGGTCCCCTGAGGCACGAAAAACTAACAAGTGAACAACAAAGGGACAAGGCTAGACCCCAATGGTGCAAAAAGAGCCTTCATCTCAGGGCCAGGGTCCAAGGTTACAGTCCAGGCCCAGCCAGACACTGCCCAGGTAAACATGTCAGGTACTCTTTCTGGTGCTCCATTTCCTGGAACATAAAGGACCCCCAAATTCTGATTCTTTCCCTGGCTACAAGCTATGCAACTGTGAAGAAAAGCCAAGATGGGGATGTAAAGATCAAATGAAGACACAAATGGGGGGCGGGGTGGGGGCGGTGTCACACACCCTCCAACTCAGGCCCTGCCAGCAGTCAGCCTGGTTTTGATCACCGCACTATAAAAAAGATGAGAAGACACTGAGGATTTGGAAACGAGTCACCAAATAATTACAGCAAAAATGACTTCCACTGTCATAAATGAATGTGCGATTCATTTACTACTGCCAGTCACAACTACCTGCTAGAATAACCCCAAATCCTAAAACATCAATAGACTATGTCCAATATGTGAACTTTATGTCCGAGGTGCAACTGAAAAAAGACAGTGATCTGATGCCTGAGCAAGGATCTTCAGTCTTTCTAGGAGGGTTAAATAACCTCGTCCATTCACCATGTAGTAAGCACTACCATGTCTCAGGCACTGTCCCAGACAAAAGGGACACATGCATAAATATAAGCAATAAATTAAACAAAGACCTTCTCTCAAGAGCCCAGAACCTTACAAATGCTCTCAACAGAACAGACATGATGTGAAAACTTAATTACCGGAACGATTTCTCCCTCCTCTGTTTTCACAGCATTTTATACCTACTTCTATTCTAGAGCCATTGCACAATATGACAGCAGCTATTCACAAACCCCACTGGCCTCATCCCGAGAAGGCAAGCTTCCTGGGGGCAGGGAGTATGCCCCTCATCCTTGCATCCACAGGCCAATACAGCACCTGCAGGAGGAAGTGCTCAAAAAACATGTGTTGGATACCTGGAGTCGGTAAACGACTCTCATATGAATAATACAGGTAGTGAGGGGAAGAAGAGATGCCTCCAGGTGGGAGGACAGGTGGAACTGGGTTTGGCCTACATAAACTTTATGCCCTTGCTATTCAAAATGTGGTCCATAGAGCAGCAGCACTGCATCGCCCAGGAGTCTGCTAGAGACGCACCATCTCAGGCCTCACTCCAGACCTACTAAATCAGAATCTCCAAGCTAACAAGGCCCCTGGATGATGTGTGTGCACCTCAATGTTTAAGAAACACTGATCTAGAGATCTAAGTGGGAAACCAACTAACAAGTGAGGAGAACCAGTTAGATTCAGACAGCAGCAGGAATAAAAAGAAAAAGATTTGTTTATGAGGCCGTTAAAATCTGTGATGAAAGAACAGGCACTGGCTATAGAGATGCTATAAGAATCACTATCTCAAGTTCAAGAAAATTAGGGAAAAAATCCTTTAAAAAAACCTAAAAACAAACTTTCAAATATACGCCTGATCTGTTTGCATCACTCACACATACTTGATAGGAGGAGGATAATCACTTTGCATCAAGTCACGTCAGCCCATAAAGCAGAGGACGCCTGTCAGATACTTGCACAGTGTGCCGTTACCACACTTAGCACCATGAAGTACACTTCGCTGTCCAAATGGCAGTGTGGCCATTAAAAACCGAGCCACCCAACAAAGCCACTTACAGAGACAGCCCCAGCTTTTATTTCACAGCACGTTCCTGGAAACCGTAACATAAAGCCATTCACATCTTCTCATGAGAACTACATTATAACCGAAGGGTTACATCCAGGCCAAAGGCACTCAATAAATCACAGTCATGACGACACTGCACAAAATCTATGCTATAAATCCTCTAAATAATACAGAGTGATAAAATCAGGCTTCAACCTTAACATTAGAGTTTTTAGTTAGAAGTGACCTTAAAAGAGCACAGGGTCTAAATCTCTCCTTCTCCAGGCCAGGACAGAGAAACCCAGAGGCGCATTTGCCCAAGTTCAGGGATCTGATTAAATAGCAGAACTGAGAAATAAACCCAGGCCTTCTATCAACCAATCCCATGCACTGCTAGACAAGCTTGCCTTTTTCACAGAAGTCCCTTTAAATAGACAAAACACATACACCGTTAATATATAAGCTGTCTCTAAAATAAGACATGCAAAGCTAATACAAATATAACTCTCCCATGTAAAGCATTTTACCTGGGAACAATGTCAGCCACTAAAACTTATCTCTCTGTATGCCTGTTATAAGCTACTATCTTTCTTCTTGGCCTTATTAAAATTTACAAAGCACTGTGGCTTTGGCCCCAGCTGGCACAGGACGCTGAGCTCTGGCCCCTCCTTCTGGTTGGAGACACCGACAGCCTCCCCGAAACCCGCAGGCTCCTTCCCTGGACCACGTGCACTGGAAAGGAACTCTTGAGACACGAAGCTCTGAGAAGGGCATCTGCAGCAGCCAGGGGCCAAATTCCCCACCAGATTTCTACAGGAGAGACTGCAAAAGTCAAACAGAAGCGAAACGTGGGAAAGACAAAAGGACATCCCAGCAAATCTCAGTGAGATGTGCTGGTAGATCGGTTCTCAGCGAGGAGAGTGGGGTGATGATGATTTTTACTGTCTTTGTTCTTTTCTGAATTACTTAATCTTCCTACAACAAACATGACTTTTGTAATGAGAAAACTATGTCATGAAGTAAGGGCAGGGCTGATACACAGCCAGAAAATATTCGCTTTACAAACTGTTTAAGGCCTCCTCTGGTGGAGAGAAACCTTGGGTATCATTGAGTATGGGGAAAAAAATAAAATACAACTTTCTGTATAATCTCTGAGGTTGACTGCAGAAGTAAGAGGGATAGCCTCTTTTCTGGGTGTGACCCTGATCTGGAAAAAAGTTTTAATTTTTTTTTTTTTTAGACAGAGTCTCGCTCTATTGCCCAGGCTACAGTGCAGTGGCATCATCATAGCTCACAGCAATTTCACATTTCTGGGCTCAAGTGATCCTCCTGCCTCAGCCTCCCAAGTAGCTGGGACTATAGTCACATTCCACCAAGCCTGGCTAATTATTTCTATTTTTAGTAGAGACGGGTCTCGCTCTTGCTCAGGCTGGTCTGGAACTCCTGAGCTCAAGCAATCCTCCCACCTGGGCCTCCTAGAGTGCTAGGATTACAGACGTGAGCCACCGCACCCAGCCTGACGAGGCAGACTTTCCTCCACAATCCTATGAGTAATAATACGATAATGAATGACCACATGAAAATGCAACTATAAAACTTTGAGGCCAGTCAGAAGCATACAACCTCCCTTCTGAGTAGTTCCCACGAGCACATCCTTCAGAACAGTTAGCCAACCTACTCTGCAAATGTCAGCCTTTGCATCTTCTAAAACTTCAATTCCTCTTCCTCAAAGACTTCCCCTTCTTACCTTCACACTGACATCACAGATTTGGTTTCCTCCTACACAACGAAGTTCTGTTTTCCTTCAAAATTTTAATCTTTGGCTCATCATGCTTCTCTCCCGCCTCCATTGCGTTCCTGAGATGACTGTCGCTAGCTGTAGGCAAACTGCCTGACCTCACGTCTTATAGAAGGAATTTCATTCAACAGGCAGCAATGGAGACAGATACTAGCAAATTCCTAAGTTTCACAAAGACTTCCAAGTTTAAGAGCAACATAACTCTGGCAGTTTTAAGTAACGAAAGTAAGTACCATGGTCTGCCAATGCCTGACATAACATTTGAGAATTCTATTCACAAGAAACTATACTTCAGGTTTTATTCTGACATAAAATGCTAAGAGCACAAAAGTTAAAAATACAGGTAATCCGATGGCCTTTAACTACTTTTGAAGAACTCAGAAACACAGTACAACAGAAATATAACACATGATGGGTAAGTGAATAAGCCACAAAAACCTACTCAATCCTTAAGTCCTATAAAGCTCAACCACCATGCATCAGAGTGGGCTAAGGGAAAACCCAAGCTCTGCCGCCCGGCAAAGGCGCCGGGGATTTCCTCTGCCCTGGCTTGTTCACCAAAGTGAACTCTAGGCAGGGCCGCAGGCAAGCCCAGCGCTGAGAGCCGTCTGTGGGCGGTGGAGGAGGAAGGATGGGGACGCCATTGGGGAGGGGACCCCCCGGGTGGGGAAAGGGAGATGAGGTGAGAAATGAAAATAGGCTATGGCACAGGATGAGGCTCGGGAATGATCATCTTCGGGGGCAGGCTCTCATTCATTCATTCAACCATTCATTCCAGGAAACGTTTATTAAAGACTGTCTAGGGCTACGGCACCCAACTAGGTGCTAGGGATACAAAAATAAAAATAACTGAAGGATTTTGCTCTTGAAGAGCTCGGCACACTGGGTAGAGACAAGAAAGAAGTAGGTAGAGCACCAAAGGTTCTGGCAGAAGTAGCACAGGGACTGGGGGAGGGGCCAGGCTTCCTGGAAGAGCCACACCCTGCAGAGTCCCTCGGCCCTGAGGACCGGCCCTCACCCCAACTTCCATCCGCTCTCTTCCTTCCCCTGGCACCCAGCACCCGGCTTCGCCCCCTCACCCGTACCTCAAAGGAAACAAGCTACCTTTTTGAGGTCTCCGAATATTTGCACATAATGAAAGTTAAGACTACTATTTACTACGAACTTAGGAACTTAGAACTCACAAACTTAGAAAGTTGAAATTAAAAGGGCACAAAACAGGAACTCAAAACCCACAAGCTCAAGCTTCAAAGGTGGGAACGTCCCATTTCGTAAATGGCGGTTGAGGGTTCCCACTTCGCTGCTCCACGTTTCTCCCCCGCCTCCCTCACCACAGTCTAACACAGGCCCACACTTGATTTCCCACTCTTTTCAAAACTCATATTCGGGCCAGGTGCGGTGGCTCACACCTGTAATCCTAGCACTCTGGGAGGCCGAGGCAAGAGAATCTCTTGAGGCCAAGAGTTCAAGACCAGCCTAAGCAAGAGCAAGTCCCCATCTCTACCAAAAAAAAAACAGAAAAATTAACCAGGGGTAGTTGTGTGCACCTGTAGTCTCAACTACTTGGGAGGCTGAGGCAGGAGGATCACTTCAGCTCAGGAGTTTGCGGCTGCAGTGAGCTATGATGGTACCACTGCACTCTAGCCCGGACAAAGCGAGACCGTGTTTCGAAAAACAACAACAACAAAAAACACTTATTTTCAACAGTTCCCTCATGCCCAGAGAAATGAGAGGCCCTAGCATAGCACATGCAGGATTTCACTCTAAACTATTCTGCTTTAAGACACAATCTCTGCAGAAGCACATACACCAAAATAACAAGAGGTCTGCTGGGTAGGGAAATCATGGAATCTTTTTATTCTTCCATATATTGTTGAAAGACTATAACATGGACATGCATTTCTTCTGTCATGAGAGCAAGATATAAAAAACAAAGAACCACAAAAAACACATGCAACAACATGGATGAACCTTGAAGACGTTATGCTAAGTAAAATAACCTAGTCCCAAAATACCGTATGATGCTACTCACACGAGGTACTCAGAGTAGTCAAATCCATAAAGAGAAAGTAGAAGGGTAGTTGCCAGGGACTCAGGGCTGGGGCAAGGAGGAATGGGGAGTTAGTGGTGAATGGGCAGAGTTTCAGTTTTGCAACAAGAAAAGGTATCTGGAGATGGATAGTGGTCACGACTGCCCTATAATGGGAATGTACTTAATGCCACTGACCTGTACACTTAAAAATGGTCAAAAGTTTTATGTTATATATATATATCTTACCACAATTTTTAAAAATAAATAAATAAAAAGAACAGCCTTCAAGAATGTATTAGCATTTGATCTAAAATAAGGTCCATCTGTATTTAACAACAACATGTACTTTTCTCCAGCAATCCACAGTGGTTCCAGTGATTATAATGGAGACTAATTTCCTAACTAGAACGGCGAGGGTGGAATACATACATGAGACAGTCCTGCCTGGAAGGCCAAGGTCCAGAATTCTTCCTGGAGAAACACTCACCCGTGGTTCTCAATGATATCAGCACCATCATCCCCAAGACAGCCACCACCGCTGCCATTCGCTGAATCTCTAACATGTACTCACATTATCCCATCCTCACAACCAGCCCAGACAGGTACCATCCCTATTGTGCACATGAGGAAACAAGGCCCAAGATTCCAGAGCTGCAAGGTGATTAAAGTCTACGTACCCCAACCTGTGGGCAGTGCTGCTCCACAAGCTGGACTTACCTCCCTCCTCCCCCAAAATCACTCACACAAAGAATGGGCTTCCTCCATTCACTCCTTCAACACAGGCACGCCAAACACCTGCTCTGTCTCTTCCGGGCACTATCTTAAGTGCTGGATCCAAAGGTCTCAACTGAAAAAGCAGAAGCTACAACTATCCCCATGAAAAGCTCCCCAGGCCCTCCTGTTAACTAATTCTAAACCAAAAATACTTTAAGTAGTACTCCAACAACTCTTCACATTTAATAATTAATCCATTCCAATCATGAATCCCTGGCACACCCACTTGTATCACAGAAATGAAGCATTTAATAACTGCTCCTTACCAACCCCACTCAGTTATCAGGAAAGAGGACAGAGAGCACAGAGCGGGTCTTCCCTAATCACTCATCAGCGGTTTTTCATATTTTGCCCTCTGAAATCCCAACAGAGGAGAATGAATTGCACTGAGGACCTGGGACCTTCCCCGTTTCCTGCCTAAAGTGTGAAAAATATTCAGGACTAGTCATCTATTTTTAAGATGTATGCAAATTGAGCTCTCCAACTTTTATTTTAATATAAAAATCTTCCTCCCAAATCCTAAGTAAAATTGGTACCAAGAAAGATGGATATTGTTCAAAGCCTTCAGAGGCCCCCGACTCCCAAAGCCAGACCAGATGGGGAAGCAAGTCCGCACAGACGTCCTTACCGCAGGCCCCAGCGGATTTCTGGTTCTTTCCGTGAGCAACTCGCTGTTGCATGTATCACTCGCTTGGGCTTCACCCTGGTAGTTTTGTTTTCATGTGTATAAATGTGTGAACTCCCTGTGGTCAAGGACTGGCAAACTTCCCTATTTGTCCATAGCATCTAATGCTATTTCTCACACGTAACAGCCACTTGCAGGTTCTTCAAAGAGTCCTCTTGTGTCAAAAGACCATCTTCCTAGAAATGCACAGTGAATTTCTGTCTCAAAGCCTGACATGCCCGCCCCTCAATCCTCATGGGGTGTATAATTGCAACTGACCCTGTGGGGCCCATTTTACCTTCATCCCTACCTCTGAAATTGGCCAAATTACCTATGTTCTAAAGGCATGTATCTGCTTTACAATTAGCTTTCCCTGTTGTTTCCCTCCTATGTAAACCGACATATTGAAGTTTAAGATTGTTCAGTCATCCTCCCTATTCTCAATGTGCCGGCTAATGGACAGGTAAGGATGTGCAAACTCCTTCCATAACAATGTAAAGCATCCCCATCCCTTTATCCCAGCCTTTTTCCTTCTGTTAATGTCACCCAAAGTTTAAGTAACACTTCACAATATCTGTAGCAAAAAGAAACAGTGAGAGGCCCATCCATCTGGACTTGGGTACAAAGTCTTCAACTTCAAAAAAAAAAAAAAAGTATGCTAAGCCACTAAATAATTTTCAGCAGTTTTCACTAAAAGCTTGGCCCCAAGCAAGCAACTCAGAAAAAAATATTTACACATGACAACAGAACAACTGCTGTTGAAATCCCAGAGAACTTTCCCTACCAAATCTCTAAGTACAGAAAGTACCCAACAGGGCCAACGTCTCACCAGCAGGTTTCCAATGCCCACAGGACTTCTCATTTTCCCCGAGGCTATATCATATCACTGATTTAACAAGTCCTTTCACATAGAATTCTCCCCCCAGGAGAGTGGGGAGAAAAGTATTACACATAAGCATGAGAACCAGATCACAGGAAATGTAGGAACAGTGTTCAAATGCTTAAGATACAGCAAGGAAATGTCTTCATGGCCCCAACAGCTAGAATTATCATCAATGCCCGCACTGACACGGAGAACGCAGGAAAGAGCAGGCAATGTTCGGATATAGCTAAGAAATCAGCACCTGCACCCCCAGAATCATATATTCAATGAAAAAGCTCACAATCGGTTTTGATACAACCTAGGGAGAAAACAGCCTGAGCATCAAGTTAGGCTATTGATTTTTACAGCAAACACAGCCAACACATTCACAAGCCTGTCATTTTCTTTAACTGTCACACATTATTTCAATCAATAGGAAATTTGTCAAGTCAATAGCTTACCCAAAGTTCCCGTTCCACATATGATGCTCAGAGCCTCTACACCCGGACCCTGCGACATCAAACACGTCACACTGTTATACACCTTTTTTCTCTCCAGGATTATGTAGTGCTGAGACCAAAAAACTAATTTTTCACTGTGTTTTCAAGTTCCTCTATTCTATTAACAGTCTCTCAGCTAGCGATGTCTGCTTCTTAGTTTCATAGACCTCGATCGTCTTTGGATGTGCTCCAGTGTGTCCCTCCTCATCCCTGGCTGTCTCAGCTTTCTATTGTACCAAAACGCCACCTTCTGAAATGCTCAGCAGCATCCCGCAGCGCTGTCCAAAGGTGCTCAGGACACGAGGAGAGCTCTTCATGTGAAAGTGTTCGGTCCTATGATCACAGTGCACGGTACGGGCAGTTCTAGGGACTGTGAGAACGCAAACACCTGTCGACTGACCTCAACCTCGATTCTAAACGTGAACCTGGCTGGAGTCAAATCAAAGCCCTGCACGTTCGCTCCCATTCTCAGATCTCAGTCCTCACTAAAAACAAGTCAGAAGTTTTCTGCTGGATTTTTTTTCCACTCCATTATAAGATACACACTCATAGTAAGTTTAGGAAATAAAGAAAACTAGTAAACAAATCACTCAAGTTGAGCAAAGTTTCAAGTCATAAAAACAGGGTCCAAAAGACTCCTGCTCAGTGTAAGGGCTTTAAAAGAGGTGAATCACAGAGAGTTAAGAAAGAGGCTACCCTGGCATTGAATAACTCAACCTGGCTATCACAGACAATCAGCAATGTAGCGAAACAGATGTTTTGCTTTCCAGTTGATAAGGTTTGGGAACACATGACTGCATAAACACACACACACATGCATGCAAGATTTATCCTAACTGTTAAAAACCTCCAAAGGGTATTTCTTTCACAGCTACCATGTTTTTCATGAGCCTACTAGTTGCCAAGCCTCAGATTAAAAAAAAGGCCTCTGGACTAAAGAGCAAGAAAGCCAGTGAGCACTACACTTACTGGATTCTATTCAGTGCAACAATATATTGAACACCTAATATGTCCCAGGCAGGGGCAGATCCAGGTTTTGTGGGGTTTGAAACTTATGTGGGGGAACAGGAGGAAGTGGAGTATTTTAAGAGAAAAAAATACACTATATATTACTTTTGAAAATTCAATACAAAAATAACCTTATAATAACATTCCTAGGAACCCTCCCAGGGCGTTGGAAAGGACCTATGCAAGTGAGGACGAGAGAATGTGTTTGTGTCTGTGCAGGTGAGGGAAGGGGTAGGAAAAGCTTCCTAGGTTAAGGGATGTCCAGGCAGGGACTGGCGGATGCCCAAGAAGTAAACTCGGGCACAGGAAACAATTCCAATGGTGGAAGCAAAGAAGACTTCAGCTTCATCTTAATAAATAAATGCAAACTGAAAGAGGTATATAATACCAATTTGGCCCTCTCGGATTAAAGTTTTAAAAATGAACAAAAATACTGGTACCCAGTGCTGGGAAATTTGTGAAGACACTGACAATCTCAAGACACTGGCCTAAGGGCATAACTGAAATAAACTTTTTGGAGGGCAATTTGGGAATATTTTTTAAAGACTTAAAGCATGCCTACTTTTTGACCCAGCAAGTTTAGTTCTAGTAATGTATCCTAAAGAAATGACTGTGCAAGCATTCAGAATATAGAAGCAATATGGTTGGGTTGTTTTTTTTTTTTTTTTTCCTTTCAAATAAATCTCATGAGGCGTGGAGCAGTGGCTCATGCCTATAATCTTAGCACTCTGGGAGGCCAAGATGAGACAACTGCTCGAGCTCAGGAGTTTGAGACCAGCCTGAGCAAGAATGAGACCCTGTCTCCACACACAGACATACACACAAACACACAAATATATATATATATATAGAGAGAGAGAGAGAGAGAGACAAAGAAAGAGAGAAATTAGCCGGACATGATGGCTCACACCTGTAGTCCCAGTTACTTGGGAGGCTGAGGCAGGAGGATCTCTTGAGTCCAGGAGTTGGAGGTTGCAGTGAGCTATGACGATGCCACTGCACTCTACCTGGGACAACAGAGCGAGAATGTCTCAAAAAAAAAAAACAAAACCTGCACACAAATGTTCATAGATGCATTATCCATAATAGTCAAAAACTGAAAACAACCTAAATGTGCATCAGTGGATGAATGAACAAAATGTGGTACATTCATACAATGGAATACTATTTTGCAATAGAAAGGAATAAAGTATTGATATATGCCACAATGTGGATAAACCCTGAAAACATTAGGGTAAATGAAAGAAGGTAGTCACAAGAAGCCTCATGTTGTATGATGCTATTTATATGGAATATTCGGAATAGGCAAATCTACAGAGACAGAAAGTAGATTAGTGGTTGGCAAGGACTAGAGTAGCAGGGGTGGGAAGTGACTGCTACTGGGTGTGGGGTTTTTTAATGGGTTGATGAAAATGTTCTGAAATTAAATAGGGGGATGGTTGCAAAACTGTGAATATATTAATATTAAAAACCACTGAATTGTATGCTTTAAAAAAAGAACTAACCCAAAGGTGGGATTGTGTGAATTTTGAGTTGTATCTCAACAAAGCTGTAATTTTTTAAAAAAATACAGTACCTATTCTCTGTATTTTATGGTGGTTTTAATGTTTATATTTTATAGTATTTTCCTAAGAAACTTTTTTTTAACAACAGACATGACACAGTTAGGCAAGCCTGAGTGAGTATTAACTTTGGTTCCCTATCATAAGAGGGGATAGTATCAGTGCCCATCTTAATGGCACCTCGATCAATTTTACTGGAATGATTAAATGAGAAGCCATTTGCAGAGGGCTTTAAAGAGCATCTAGGATAAAGCAAGCACTCAATAATTAGCTATTATGATTATAACCTTTATAATAGAAAACGCTATTTCCATTTTGAAAACCAAAACATGCCCTCCTACTTACATCACCACACATTCTTGACTCATTTCTCATCATTTAAAAAGCAATTCTCTTCTCAGCTGAGACAAATGCCAAGTGAAAAGCAATTGAGATCCAAGAGAAACATGGCAAATAATTCATGGTAGCCTCTGGTCCAGTTAGGGAGCATGTGCTATTGCGTAGACCTCACACAATGATCTTTATGTGCACTATGCCATTAAACTTTCTCAACAACCCTCTAGAAAATGTACCATTATAGTCTTGTTTTACAGAGGAGGAAATCAAAGCGTGCAGAGATTTATTTGGCTAAGGTCGCCCAGGGCAAGAGGCTGAGCCAGAATTCAAACCAAGTTTATGATTCCAAAGCCTGTGCTGTGCAGTATCCCAGGGAAAATTGGTACCTCAAAAAAAGCTGCTCAAAGGAATCCACTTAAAATCCACAATAATGAGAGGGGGGGAAAAATGAGATTTATCTGAGACTTTCTTAAAAAATAAAGCTAAGTTATGAAAATAAATGTTTCATATTTAATAAATTTTGTTATAATTCCAGCCATGCTCTAAGTCTCAGAAGGACAAAGAATGAGTCAAAAGTCGAGAATTTTTATCGTAGTTCTTGACAAAATTGTAAGCCAGCTTGAGATAACATAGAGAGGGTCATAAAGAGGTAATTTTTGCTAAGATATTTAAGAACATTTTCACAAGAGCATCTCTTAATGTTCTGACATTTAAACCAACTTCTTCTGAAGCATCAAACACATCATTCCTTGTCAATTTTCTCTTTTTCAATTGCCAAAGCAAGGACACTGGCTACAGACCAGATGGGAAACGGGAGGAACAGAAGCTGGTATTAAGCAGGAAGATATTGAATGGAGACCAATTTTATAAGTGTTAAATTTATTGCTAAATATTTTCATGTTATGACAGATCCCTATGCAACCTCAGAACTGGAACTCAAAGAATAAGTAAGAAAACAAGAATAACTATACCGTTTCCCCAGTACCTAACCTGCTAAAAAATGTGAGAAGAAAACCAAACCTCTTCTGCCCTATTTCAATCTTTGGTTTACTCATTTGATAAATATTTTATATATATATCTTTTCAAAAGTCAAAAAAAAAAAAATCAGAGGAGAGCTCCTATCCTACTCGGACACCCTGAGCCAACAGAAATAAGCTTATAATACATAGTCAAGTCTCACAGTTTCTCTAGTAAGTATATAAATGTACTCTGGCATAAAGCGACCAAAAAGGCAAACACCGATTTTGTTTTCCCATTCGGTTAACATGACAGTCTGCAAAGCACCTGGAAATTCAAACAGCTTCCTCGCAGTGAGGCCAGATTAGACAGAATACCGACCCCTAACTCCAGAGCTGCACTGACTACCTCATGCCTCCCCAGTCTCTCCGGACTCCTTGATAACAAAAACCAGCAAATGAAAAAAGAATATTAGCAAAAGATGAAGGCATGAAACTTCAGTTGTGCCAACTGATCATGCAAATAGCCTGCATATATAAAATATGCCTTAAAAAATGGCAAAAGACATCCAGATGTCAGGAAAGGCATGGACAAAGGCTCAGGAAAGAAGAATGGGCCTGTAAGAATGATCTTAGAAAAAAAGAGTATGCATTTGGAATGTCACATTAAAGTTAGGCAACTATCCTTTTTTGTTAAAATAGCGCTACGGTTTTAAAATATCCCAATCAGTTCATCTTTCCAAGAATTTTAACTAAAGAAAAAAATAAATAAATGCTCACTGCCCTCCTCCTCTTCACCCCTGCCCCCATGACAGCCTTTGCCCAGGGTTCTTCACATTTTTGTTTGGGTAACCCCAAAAAGGATTTGGAAAAAACTATGGGCTCTTTTACACACTTTCAAGTTAACATTCAGAATTTCACAATATAATTTTAAATGACTGGCAAGAATATAATTTCTGGCATATTGTAAATACTGAGTTTTAAATAAAACAATTACATCTCTTAAAGGCATCCATTCTGTTCTAAATGCCATAACCATTTCCCACACTCAAAATCCATTTAAAGAAATAAATGAACAAACTCTTTAGGAGCTGGAAATTGTACATCATTTCCCTTTCTCCTTGATCTCATCTTTTCATTCCACTTCCCCCACAGTATTCCAGCCTATCACTTCCAAGCTTCAAAGTCAACTGTACTCTTCTCCAACAAAAATCTGTAAACAAATGAAATTTGTACATATAACCATAAAATTCAGTACTAAAAGTTTCTTCTAAATTGAAGTAAATTATTAAGGGCAAAATTGGCCAAAAGAAACTATAGATTATTCAATGTAAGTGAAATTCTATTGGAAATGCATAAGACAGATGAGACTTTCTAATTAGGTGATCCTTTGTAGAAGATTATTACTTATTACTGGAATGAGACAAGATTCTACATGAAATCTATTACCCTGTTTAGCTCTTGCAGACGTAGGCAGTGAGAAAATGTGTTCTCAAAAATAAGTAGATAGAAAAAATAAATAGATAGATGGAAAAAGGTTTTTTCTAGCAAAGAGTAGTGTGCATCCATGGATTTGAGACTTAATAATCTATTAGCTGACCACTCAATTAAGTTGTCTTCCAATTTTACTGAAAGCAATGGGAAACTTATTTGCAAAAGGCTCCTCTACTCAGTCATTAGAGTCATTCACTTTCTCAGCAACCACAGCAGTATTTTAATTATCCCCCTGCTGGGTACCCTGATGATTAGGGGTAGGTGAGAGGTGTGTCTTCCCTTCAAACAATGCTAATTCTGAAAGAGGAGGTGTGAAAGGAGAACCAGCAGGCCACCTGGGCCACAGGTATTTTCTCAGGAAGGTCAAATTTAGGATTGATTACACTCAAGATCTAAGGATCAGCAACTGATTTCTTTAAATGATCGGAACCTGCATGTTCCCTGAAAAGTCTTCAAGTACCTCCAGGTGCGCATCCTCTGGCTTCAAGGCCAAGGCTCTAAGTCACCTGCATGGACAGACCTCAAGATCAAAGGCAGGTAGAAATGACAGGGAAGCACAAGATAAAGATTTTTTTTTTAATTATCCAAAGTCTGATACTAATTTGGGCTGCTTCATACACATATGCTTTCACAAGTGAGAGTCAGGTATCGAAATCTTGATATAAAGGAAGTGTTTTCAAATGCCTTCACTTCATCAGATGTGCTTTCATTTTAAAATTAAAATTTAGCCTTCTACAAAATGAACATTGTAGTCCCTCTCCTGACAGGTCATATTCCACTGAGCAAGATCAAATCAAGGGCACCATAAAAGCAGCTGCCATCCTATGACAAAAGTAATCGCCACGCAGCAGTTTTCAACTGTGGTGCCCATATTCTGATTCAATTACTTTAGGGTGGGCCTGTAGGATCAGTAGTTTTTTTTAAAGCTCCCCAAGGACTCTAAAGTGTGGGTCAGGGTTGAGAATTACTGAACGGAAGTATTAAAATGAGTTTTCAACTGTGGAGGGGTAATGTATATTTCTAATTTGTAGATTAAGACAAAATTAACCTATTTTAATTTTAAGATGATTAACAATTAAAGAGCAACACAGGTCGTAGAGTTCTATGCAAATAAAAATGCACCACCTTTTTTAACTTATTTAGTAGAAGCCATTTAAAGCAAAACACTAAATCACATCCTTCAAGGAAACTAATGAGATACATCATTAATCAATTTGTGTTGGGAATCTGTTTAATGGATGACATTATCAACAACACAGATACGAGAACAAAGGATTAAATGAGAAAACACATAAGGAACCTAGCACATTGCTTGGCACACAGCAGGAGCTCAGTAACTGTGTTTTTAAAGATCTGAACTTAGAATTCAGATGAACATTTACATAATCTTCTAACTCTACAATTCCAGTCTTCAGGGTCTTCATTCATTTTACTTACTATGACTTCTCAGATTAGGAAAAATACATCTTCAAAAAGTACCAAAATTTGACATTTGGACACCACAATTTTTCTGGTTATCTTGGCTCAAACTTTAGAGTTTTAAACCTTTTTTAAAATTATGAAAATACTATAAGCATGTCACAAACATAACATACAGCAGGGTATAAACTGAAAAGTATATCTACCTTCCTATTATTCACAACCCATTCCTACATCACACCCAAATCTATTTCTCAGAGGTAATGCTAAATAATTTTTTCCCTTCATTTTCTTATTCCAACCATCATTAAATGTGATTCATTACTTCTTTTATATTGTCCTCAAATCCATTCTTATGTTTTACTAAGTCCATCCCAGTTCAGGTCTTCACTTTCTAATTAATCTCCCTGCCTCCAGTCTTTTTTTCCCCACAACCCATCCTGTGAATGTGTCAGGTTCGTAGTTGCTAATTACAGGACCCATTCTACATGTTTTAAAGTCACTTACTGCAGCAGAGTACTAGGTTATACCCAGGCCTAGGACGGTGGCTGAGTCCCACTGTAGAGCTGGTCTGGTGAGGGAGCAACTGCCATCACCATCCCTAGACCGACCCCGCTCTACCGCCATCAGGAAGCAGCCTCTGAAATCACCAAAACCATACAATAAGCCTTCCCTGCTTTTTCACGTTTCAAGCCGGAATCCAAGTCTTGCTAGGGGATCTCACTCCAATTGGCAGAACTTAAGTCGTATGCCTGCATCCTAACAGCGAGAGAATCTGGGTAATACAGTTTGATGGGTTCTTACGTTTTTGTCTTGTTTTGCATTCACTTTTGGGAAATCAGGATTCAAATGCAGAGAACAACCCAAATGTGAGATGATGTTCAAAAGAATCTTGGAAGCCACAGAGTAACACGGGTCTGTAGCAATGAGAAGAAACTCAGCTTCCTAAATTACCCCTGTAAACACAGTCTTCTAAAGAAAAAGCAAGTATGGTAGACATGGAGATATGACACCCAGATTCCACTTCAAGGACCCATTGCCTTAGTGATCATAGACAGCCTCCGACAGTCGGCTCCTTCAGGGTGTGCCTCAGCTACTGACAGCCACTCGCCCAAAACACACCCTCCAAAGAAGGGCAGTTCACATCCAGTCACTGATGAAGACGTATAAAAACTGCCAGACCATTTGAGCCCCACACTGGACAGCTCTGATGGGCCATAAGCACTCTAGAGCTCTCCATGGTGTGGTTCAAGGCTGTGCAGGGCTATGTTGCAGTTTGACTTCTCCCTCTGCCCCATCCTGCTTCTACCCCCTCCCTTCCACGAGTGTTAATCCTTAAAAAATGCACATTCCTGTACACCGAACTCTGTCTCAGCATCCGCTTCTAAAGAAGCCAAACTGCGCCAGCAATCAACCTCCAACAGCCTCCAGTTATGGTTACAGGGAAGGTTTTTATTCCCCACCCTGGTCTCCTCTGCTGTTTGAGTCTTAGATCTGTAAATAAGATAGTCAGTGTCCACTATCAGTCACTTTGCTGAAGTTTACCCAGTAATTTCTTGGTTGAATAAAGCTCATCCTCTAACAGATTCCTCAACAAGGGCTCAAGGGTACAGAATTCCCTGAGTTACTGTGTAAACTGTTTTTCTAGTCTTCATACCTGAAGGCTGAATATAAAATCCTTGGCTGTCACTTTCTTTAAAATCTTTCAAAGATGCTTCTCATTGTTGCCTTGCTTTGTATGTCATTTTGAGAAATGTAATGGTGGTCAAATTCTTTTGTGCTTGTAAATTATTCGATCATTTTGCAAGGAATCCTTGTGAATTTTTCTTTATCTTTGAAGTCTAATAGTTTTACTCTGAGGAGTTGATAATTTGGGGTTAATTTTTCCAGGTACCTGGCAGGCTCTCTCTGCCAATATGCAGATTCATGCCATCTTTTATTTTCAGCACATTTTCTTGGATATTAAATGTTAGTGCCACTCCACTATTTTGTTTTTCTCCTTCACAGTCCAGTTATACATAAGTCATCTCTTCTTTGCTATCTTCTACTTCAAACACTTTCTCTCAGATCTTTTTTTCCACTTCATGCAAAAGTTTTAATTTCACAGGCTGTCAGAATCCGGTACGACTTACCTATGAGATACACGCTTAACACACTAAAACAAGCCCTCTGCTCTTGACTGTCTCCTCACTAAATCCTGGGCTCACTCTAACCGCTTCCAACTTGACATCTCCAGTTCCTCTCAAGTCCTCTCCTGCTTATTTCCTGAGTCCCTCTCTCTCACCATTCGGACCCCAAATTATCTCCCTTTTTCAGAATTCTTATAATTCTGAACTCATTTTAGTGGTATAAGGTATTTTAGCTGGGAAATGAAATTATAGCGCTATCTTATACCATTAATGTGTCATGTGCTGCTTATAACTCGCTCTCAATTGAGTAAGAACCTGAATACTGAGAACTGTGACTTACATTTTTCTTTTCCCCTTCAGTACATGTTACGGGCTGAATTGTGCTCCCCCAAATTCATATGTTGAAGTCCTAACCCCCAGTTTCTCAGAATGTGGCTACATGTGAAGACAAGATCTTTAAAAAAGTAATTAAGATAATGAGGTCATTAGGGTGGACCCTAATCCAATATGACTGATATCCTTATAAGAAAAGAAAATTTGGATACTGAGATGGTACAGAGGGAAGACTGTCTGAAGACGCAGGGAGAAAATGGCCATCTACAAACCAAGGAGATTGGATCAGAAGAAATAACCTTGCTGACACCTTGATCTCGGACTTCTAGCCTCCAGAACTGTGAGAAAATAAATTTCCATTGTTTAAGCCACTCAGTCCATGGTCTTTTGTTAGGCAGCCCTAGCAGACTAATACAGGCCATAATATGCTTCCAAATTCTAATTCAAATGATACATAAACATGTGTATACTCACACTGTAATTAAAGAATAAATTTACAGTTTTGGAGTTCAGACTGGTAGTACACTGCAAATATTTATGGATACAAAACACATGTGAATTGTCTTTATCCTCCCACCAAGGTCCCTGATACATGATCTACACCCCACAATTTATACCTAGCCAATCCTGCTCTCTTCTCCCACATGTCCCCCTGGAAACCTAACCTTTGCTACCACTCAGCAAGGCTGGTCACTCTGGAAAAACAAGCCGAGATTCAAGTGAAGGCATCCATTCTGGAAAATAGCATGTTGTATGTGGCACAAGAGACAAGGAAGCAAAAAGTCCACGATTCTGTTTCTCAAACATCCTAAGTTTCATTAGTTTGTGGCAAAAGTCTTATGGGGGAAGCAAGCTTATAACCGAGTTAAGAGAACTATAACATTTTGCTAATTCTGTAAGATAAATGAAAAAAAATCATCATTTATAAGAAAATTTAGACTACAACTCAGACTACCCAATCAGCAAAATAATTATTCTAATAAGCCAATTTTTCTCTTGCTTAGCATAAAACACAAAGAATAAATGCATTCAGTGTTCACTATACAGTACTTTTAAAAGCAAAGGCTTCAATTTCTATTGAAAAATCAGAGCAGTGAGATTCTCTAATTTTCTGACTTTCCTTATTAAAGATTTGCTCCTAGTCTCTGCAGTAACTTCTATATAACCTAACCTTACATTTTCATGACCCTTAATCAAAGTCCTTGCATAAGCACTACCTTATTATATTCTTGCTATGAAGCTAGCAAGACATACATTAGCTTTATTTTGCTTACAGTGAAACAAACTCAGAAGTTAAATGACTTGCTCCAAATCACATCCCCAGTAAGCTGCAGGACCCAGACCCTATGACTCCTTGTTCTGGCTCCAGCCATGAAACAGAATTAAGGCATTAATTTAATATATAGTCAATGTTTTTTCTTAACTATTAATATTTCCATTTATCTACTAGTATATCCTAACAGGTTTTTCAAAGCTATATCCTAGTTGCTTTAAATAGAATTTAGTACAAATAAATGACCAAATTTGAAAATAACAGTAACTCACAGAATCTGCTCATTTTGCTATATATTAAACAGCCACCCATTTTATACCAAGTCACTTAACTTTATTCTATCCTAATATGGTTAATCCTGTCCTGGTTTATGTACAATTTTAAAAGCTATGTTATGTTCCAAGAACAAGAAGGAATAATCATATCCTTAAAATGTGAAAATTCCCTCACATTCTAAAAACAAATAAGGGAAAAAGTGAATTAAATGAGAAAGTTATAGCAATGGAAAAATCACATGTGCATTCACTAAGTGTTAAATTTCTTGAGAAATTTCCTAAGTGAGAAAACACTCTCCAAGTCAAATGTGAGAAACTGAAATTATGTTTGTTTGTTTTAATGCACAGTTTATAGAGTTTAAGATGAGCCTTTAGGCATCTCTGAGTTTTTTCTAACTAAAGATAAATCCCAAGTATTTGGATCAAAAGAAATAAACATGGTCAGGAAGAGCAGGAAAAAAGAAAAATGATCATTCAGCATGAGACTTTGCAGTAACTGGCTTTCTAGAAATTTTAGATCTAGGAACAGGGTTATGGACACCTATTTATCCTCTTAACAGAAGGGGACAATGTGAAAAACCTAAGATATAGATTTCCCAGGAGTGACAATCAAGACTCACAGCACTTCCAGAGCAAAGAGATCAAGTAACAGGAAGTTATGAACACCAAACGCTGTAAGCAACTTCTAATAGTCACAGCAATCTGCACAAATTATCTCCGTCCCAAAAGGACAAGGTATGACTAATACCAGCCTCACAAGATAGTCTCAATAATTTGCAATTTTCTTATCTGCAGATGTTTTTGAAAGTAATGGTAAGCTGAACTTTTTCAGAATCCACGTAAATGCACCTTCAGCCATATTAATAAAAGCTTCTGTGGTTTAATGCTTAGTTTAATATCTAATAATTCATTTGTCAACCAAAGTATAAGTTAGTATGTCAACAGTCCTTTGTGCTAACTCCCGAAGAGTTAGAATAAATCTTGTATTCCAGAAGCTTAGGACGGAGTATACTGACAAAGCTCACTATGACAAAGAGAACACTGGCTGCCAAACCCAACAGCTGGTTTTTCCTGTCCTCTTTAAAAGTCGATTCTTAGGTAGTAGGCACATGGCTGCGTGTCATAGACTCCTTTTCCCAGCCTCCCTTGCAGCTGAGAAGCAACCATATGACTAAGTTCTGGAAATGAGATGTACACAAAAGTTCTGGGGCTACTTTCAGGAAGTGAACTGGAAAGGGGGGTGGAGCAAATGCCACTCCAGCGCCTTCCTCCTTCCTGGAGGGAAAATGAGTATGACCCTGCAGGCTGATCAGTCGCCTTAGACGGGGAGACAGAAGGAGCCCCAGCCTTGATGATCACAGAGCTATCCCATCAGCCCTGGCCCGCCCACTGCTCTCTCAGGTAAGCAGTCTACAGGTAAACTTCTATCTCGTGTATGCTACTGGGTTTTCTGTCTCAGGAAGCTGATCCTAATCCTACCCGACACACTTCCTCACCACCGCAGCAGTGGCAGTGATGGTAAGAACAGTAGTTGCAATACTTGTAACACCTGCTCACACACCCTGAGTCCTTACCACATGCCAGAAAATACATTCAGGGCTTTACACACATTATTTAATACTTGCAAAAACCCTGTGAGGTGGGCATTATAAGTCCCATTTCCTTAGTTAAGCATCCAGTGTGGTGTCAGAAATCCCACTGTGGTGTCTTTATTAGTGACCTGCCAAACTCCATCCCTAGCCCCAAAAACCTTTGAAACTCTTCTCTTTATCCTTGTTGTTCTGAAATTCACAACATGCTTGGTGGGAATCTTTAAATCCACTGTGCAGGGTACTTGGTGTTCCCATGTACTCTCCCACGTTCATGCTGTAGGCTTTTCCCTGCCCCCTTCATCAGTTACCATCTCCATCCATGCTCTGTCTTCCAGAGTTTTTTGGAAAACTCTTACCAACTAACAGCTCCTCTCTCAAACATTTCTTCACTATGGGTTTTTTCTACTTTTTAAATTTCTATCCTGTCATTAAATGGGATCTTGGGTGACAGAGGAGACTAAGTCATGTGGTAATTCCAGTTCAATTTTCACAACTAGGGGAGGAAAGTTTGTGCACGCACGCCTGTGTCTGTGTGTGTTTCTTTGGTCTCAAAAGGCTAAGATCATTCCAAACCAACAAGATGATACCGCACAACTGCGGTCCCCAACCCCCAGGCTGTCTTCCACAAAACTGGTCCCTGGTGTCAAAAAGGTTGGGGACTGCTGCCTTAGAAGACCAAATGGAAATAGTTAAGTTTTTTTTTTTAAACAAAGGCAATTAATTACTTAAGTGTATATTGAAAAAGAAAACTTAGCAGTTCCTATTAGAAGGAAAAGAGGCCAGGGCAGTGGCTCACGCCTGTAATCCTGTCACTTTGGGAGGCCAACGTGGAAGGATCATTTGAGTTCAGGAGTTTGAGACCAGCCTGAGCAAGAGTGAGACTCAGTCTCTACAAAAAATAAAAAATTAGCTGGGTGTGGTGGTGCACACCTGTAATGTAGTCCCAGCTACTCAGGAGGCTGAGGCAGGAGGACCACTTGAGCCCAGGAGTTTGACGTTGCAGTGAGCTATGATCATGCCACTGCATTCTACCTGGGGCAACAAAGCAGACACTCTGTCTCAAAAAAAAAAAAAAAAAAAGAAAGAAAGAAAAAAAAGAAAACAGAGAGAAAAAGGAAGCCCTAAGGTTTTTGTTTGTTTTTGTTCTCCTTTGGCCATAAAATCAACAGGGTCCAAATAGGATGAGATTGCTGCTAAAAGTGCTAATGAAATTTTAGGCTTCGTTAAAATAAGTAGAGTCCAGACAAAAGAAGAAATGGATTCACTACACATAGCACCATTCAGACCTCAGTGGAATCACACTCTATCCACTACTGGTGAAACTTAAACTAAAAAAAAAAAAAAAAAAGTTCTGACCAAGTTAACAGCAAGACTGAAAACAATGAGAAATAATTTAGTCTGGAGAAGTTTCAGAAAATAATTAGGTAAAAACAACCCAATGGAGAGATTTGATAGCCATCTCCAAATCCGTGCACAACTGCCTGCCCTATGGCAGAGCGGGTGGACTTACTCCGCTTTGCTGCCGAAGGCCAGCTGGGATCCGACGGTGGAAGACCCAGGATGGCAAACATGACATCAAAATCAGAGAACACCTTAAAATGAGAGAGGCTCAGAAACAGAAAGTCGGTCTCAAAGGTGAACTCCCCATAACATGAAGTGTTCAAGCTGAAGCTGAATAACCAATCAATGTAAAGACTGCCATAGAGACACCTCTCTCATCACTGGCAGAGAGTTAGAAGAATCGTGTCGAGGCTGATACACCAGTGGGGCCTTGGAGCCCTGAAACAGTGAGTGCAGGCCTGGCTCACCCCGAAATACTGACAGAAGAAAGGAGAAAAATGAGTTGTGCCTAGGATGTGCCAGACAGAGGTTTTAGAAAATGAGAGGCTGCCCAAGTTCTCTACGTAAGACTACGTTCAAGGAAAAGGACAACAAAAACAAACATTAATAGAGCTCCGAGAAGGGGCAACTTCCAGCTTTCTACAATCCCAGGCTTACACACTACAAATGCAGAACTGGCTACACTATGCAGTGTTGTGAGGTTTCTCTTAATTCCAGTGGGCTTTTTTCCAAGAAAGGTTGGCAAAAACTTTAAGTTGATATAACTGCAAAGTCTGAAACAAACTCTTTTTTGCATATGTTGCATAAACTTGTAAATGGCAGCTTCTCTATACCCAGCTCCTAACTACTAGTTTCTAAAGTGACTGAAGCAGAAAAAGATGAGAGCAAATGGGGAGCCCGGGCTTGCTCAGGAGCAGTGCGTGAGAAGACTCCGGGGGCCAGAGGGCTGCAGGATCTCACCTCCTCCCTGTTAACACTTTGCATAAGTACTAAGGGGAAAACCCCATTTTGCATCTTGTGAAGAGAGAAATTAAAAGAACTGTACTCACTCCCTACTTCTCTACCCACCTCCAAAAATACACACACCCCACACACACATACACGCTCTCACAGAGTGCAATTAGCCATGTATATTGTACTAAAGAATGTGCAGTCTGTATTCCAGAATCCTGCAAAAAACATTTTTATGAACCAATTCACTAAAACACATGTTCCAGGATTTCAAATTCAGCAGCAAGCCAGGAATGAGTGGGAGAGTAGGGGAAGCTGGCCCAGCCCTCCCTGGCTCTGCCGCTACAATCCCTGCCTCTGCCCAGAGTGGGCTTTCAGGGAAAGCTGCCAGCAGAGGAGGGTCCCCCAGGCTCTTCGGCCTCAGAGGGTGCAAGAGCAGATAAATGGCACCCTGAACAGGACTCCCTAACCCTGGCTCTGTCCGGGGCCTGCAGAACAACGTTTGTGAATAAAGCAAGCTGCTCATTTTCCATTCTCCTCCATCTTCTCCCACCCGCCTCCTCAAACTTACATAAACTCAGAGAATGTCAGGCAGGCTGAACAGGAACTGTGCCTTAAACCTGACAAAACAAAAAGAGAAGGCAACATAACACTTTTCTTTTTCTTTCTTTTTTCTTTTTTGAGAGAGGGTCTCGCTCTATCACCTGGGCTAGAGTGCAGTGGTGTCATTATAGCTCACTGCAACCTCCAACTCCTGGGCTCCAGTGATCCTCCTGCCTCAGCTTCCTGAGCAGCTGGGACTATAGGCACACAAGTGCACAGCTGGCTAATTTTTCTATTTTTATTTTTTTAGAGATAGGGTCTCACTATGTTGCTCAGGCTGTTCTCAAACTCCAGGCCTCAAGCGATCCTCCTGCCTCGGCCTCCCAAAGTTTTAGGATTACAGGTGTGAGCCACCTCACCAACACTTTTCTTTATTTAGCCAAAAACTCCAAAATGCTCACACGCTGGCTTCTGCCATCAGGAGCTTTAAGGACGTCTATAGAAGCTAAACCCAGGAGATGAGTATTTGGGTGCTCACTGTACACAGTCTTTCAACTTCATTTTGGAAAATTTTTGTAACAAAAAAGGAAACAGTTATTTAAGTATTTATGCATTTTGAGATATATTTTTATAAACGTGGACGAAATAGTGAAGAGTAGAAAAAAAAGTATAGTCTGTCTATATGCACTAGTATTTGTCACACTTTCTAACTTCATGTCTGTGAAGTCAGCATGCAAATAACTTTCTTTTCCAGAACAGGACAAAGCGGCACCAACAGACACATGAACCTCACAAGATTCAAACTCAAATGCTTTACCAGAGACGCAGACTACAAAAATACATCTTTGAAAATATACAGAACATAAAATGTAAGCCCTAAAATCCAAATAACTTTCGGTAGATGATCTATGGAGAGCAGAAACTGTCAGACTGGATTAGAGAGGCAAAGGCTGCTTCTGAGAGGTTTGTCTCGGGGGCCAGAGGAAGGAGGCCTAACCTAGGTGTAACAGGATGTTTTCGGCTCCAAGCAGCGTGAGGCCTAACTCAGAACAGGATAAATAAGAGTACTTCTTTCACATGACTCACATGACCTGAAGCCCTAGAGCAGCCTGTTCCAGGACAGGTTGATTCGGCCGCTCAATGATGTCATCACCGTTTTGGACTCTTCCCACCCTTGCCACCTACCATCTCCCCCAGCAGCACAGGCTCACTGGTGTCCTTCAGAGGAGAGGAAAACTTTCCCCAAAGTCCTCAAAAAACATTCTAAAAATGTCTTCATAAACAACCAATCCTAAATCATTCACTAACCAAACCGAAGGGACCAATCCATAGGTCACAGTGACCCACGTGGGGGTAGAGGGGCTGGTCTTCCCTGCGGTACCTGACACCCGCTGAATGACATGCAGACCAGGGGGTGGTTCCTGAAAGGCACCTGTGCCTGCGCCTCCGTGGGCCCTCCCACCTCCAGTGCGGCAGAGCAGCCCTGAATTTAACTGTTATACCAGGCTTCTACAGAAAATTCAGTTTAAACAAAGTGTTCAGTGGATTTTAAGTGTTTTGATTTGTTTTTCAAAACTAGTTTAGGGCCAGCTTCTCAAGTAGTGCTTAGGCAAGGACAATTTGATACCTTTCTAAGGAATTCTTATCCACTAAACCCAAAGCCTAATCTATTTTGATGCCCTGACTCTGAACGGGATTCTCTTAAACAAACCACCTTTCTGATTTCTGGTTTCACCACCCTGGCGCGGGGCAGACCTGGCATTCGTAGGCTTTGCTGGCACTCTAGGAATTCATCCTCAGACTTCCTTTCTGGCCAGGGCTGACATCCACTCCCTAAGCAGGGGCACGGCCACATCCTTGCGAGCTCACTGAAACAGCTCCACACTTGTTGGTAAACAGCTCCCCAGGACTGAGCAGCCACAGGGCGAACACCTGGCAGAGCAGGGCCTGGCCGGTCACCCACTATGCCCTGAGCAAGTACCACCCTAACCAAGCCCACTGGTGTCAGCTCTCTTAGAGCTCCTCTGACAGAGAGCTCCAAACTCCTGTTAGCTCAAGAACTTTCCAGCTTTTCCCTTCCCACAGTCTCATAATCACTCCTCATTTGCAAGCAGACAAAAATTCCTGTTCTTCAGGTGAGACAGCCTTAGGCAAAGTCTGCAACTGGCTGAAAACAACCTTAGCAGAAGGGCTTTTCCCAGGTTCACAGGGCTCAGGACAATAGGCCTGTTCTATCAGACAGTAAAGGGAGTTATTTCTCCATGTTCTGTTTCCCCCTTACTGTGAGTTTCCCCTAGTCAAGATGTCTTATTTGTTTAAATGTAACTTATGGCATAATAAACAAAAATAAAATTAAAATAACATCTTATTACCAAATGAAAACAGTGAACATTTGAGAATGTATTCTTCCAGACTGCACAGGTAATTTTTTTTTTCTGTAAAGAATTCAGTCTCACAAACAATCTTTGTCAAATATTTGACTACAGCACTATCTATACGGATGTACTGTTGGACACTTAGGTTGTTCCTAATTTTTTCCCAGTATAAAGAGATGAATATCATTGTAAATACAGCTTGTGAATTTATCCTATTTCCTTAAGAAATTCTTAAGAGTGGAATTTCAATAAAGCTTGATAGGTACTGCTGATTGCAAATCCCATTATTAACAGTCTCTTTTGCCTGTACTGACACACCTTGAATCTCCACACCACAAGCCTGTAAGGTGGGTACTATGTCCCCAAGTTTACAGATGAGAAAGCTGAGGCTCAAGACCACACAGCTGGAAAGCCACAGAGACAGGCTTCAAACCCAGAGCCCAGGTCCTTACCCACACTAATTGTGGCTACTCAGATGCAACAGTTCTTTAAAAAAAAGGATTCTGTGCCCACCCGCCAAGCTGGGGAAGGGTGCAAGCCTGATCAGGCTACCTCGCAGCCACCAGTAAGACAACGGCACCCTTCTCGATCTCATAGCAGGTCCAACTGGAGCACTTACATGCAAGGCACTGTTCTAAATGTCTAACATGTATTTAATCCTCACAACAAACTCTGCTAGGTACTAATATGATACCCATATTTGAGGGAGGGGCAAACCTTATAAGGCACAAAGAGGTTTGGCACATCGCCAAAAGTCACCAGCTAGTATGACGTCAGATTCAAACCCAGACAGTCTGGCCCCAAGCATATCTTTTAGCCATTGAGCTACTGCCCTACCTGTCAGGGCCCAAGCCTCCTGCCTCAAGTCCTGTACAGCCCTGGCTAGTTTCTGACCATCACTTCCCTACACCTCCTCGCCAGTGTCTCCTCCCCAGCTCAGCCTGCTGCTCTCCTCCCCACCAACTCAGCCCACTCAGCTGGGTCCCCACTCTCCATGTATTCTTCCCACTTTGCCCTCAGCCCTGAGCCAAATCATACAAAGCCAGAAAAGATAAAACTAAATTAAAAACTCAGCTCATAACCACACCTTACTTTATGTGTAGCCAAAAGTCACATGTTCCTTCTCTTAAAGCTATAAACATTCCTTGAGAGCAAAGCTTGTGTTTATAACCTACTAGTTTAACCAATTGATTCAGGGGCTCTCTAGTAGTCATGACATGCCAGTTTCTTATTACTATTATAGTATCTTCTCATCATTTATCACACCAGAATATTCATTTTCCCTAGGTACCAATTTAGTAGGTTTACAGTATTTTATGCACAACCTTGAGACTCAGGTTATGATTTAAACAAAGTCTTGTACATACTGATTAATGCAATAAGGATTCAGAATATTCTTTGAAAATCTAATTGAAACCTCATTGAGAAAATGCAATTATTTGGATAAGGTTTGACTAAAATTCGAATTTTCAACAACCTTCCTCTATTTTTAATTGAAGGTGAACTAAGAAGAAAAAAATTGTAATACCAAGCATTTAATTATTATTAAGAATAATGTACAGTCAAACCAATGTACGGTCACCATCATCATCATGGACATTTTAGTCAAACCCCTGGAGCTAAACTGTGTTTTATTTTAACTTTTCTTTTAAATAATTTTTAGGTCAAAGTTTCTGTAACTCAATATCGCATTTTCCCAGTTTATGTAAATTAGCAGCATTTTGCTACATGTAAATAAATGATAGTATCCTGTCTTGCTTTTCTTGTTCTCCTCATCTTACGAGAGGGGACAGTAGACTGAGAAAGAAAGGCGAACAAGTGACAACATTCAAACCATTTCAATTGACATCATGCCCACAAATGTGAGAAACTCAGACTAGTGGCCAGGTATCTGCACTCCAGTCTTAGCTCTAAGCCTTCTCATCTGAGGCCAGAACTGAAACCCTGAGGGCAAAGGTGCAGACAATGTGCAGCAATTACTTCACATCCCAGTCTCAAGGGTTACTGTAAATGGAGATAAGGCTATTTTCTTGTGGGAGGGTCTATGAATTAAAGCAGCTAACATTTAACAAAAACAGTCAGAAATGTTAAGTGTTTGATAAATGTTAGTCCTCTACACCTAGGATCCTGGTTTCATTAGCCCTGTTTTCCAAATGAGATCTGCTTTACAAGGTTATAAATGAGAATACACAGCCATATGCTTCAAGCTAAAAAGTGCGGTATGTTAGCAATTACATAGAAAAACCAGTATGCTAAAAGCATACTTAGCTTTACATTTTTTAACATTTTAATTTAACTTCAAAATAAGTTTTTTTGGGGGGTACCAAAGGAATACATGCTCATTATAACCAAAAAAAAAAAAAAAAAATCAAACTGTAGAAAGAAGGGGCAGATTCAGGACTTGCCCATATGGTGCTTCCCTCCGGGAGGACACAGCAGCAGCTGGGCCTGGCAACACCGTGGGCGGTGACATAAAGTAAAATGCTCAAGTTCATTTACTCCTCCTGGTCTCCACCCCAAAGGCCAGAAGAGACAGCTTTTTAGGGCTTCAACATTCATGATTACCTTAAAAGCTAAATACTTAACTTATTTACTTATAATAAGAAGTATGCTGAAGTCTCCTAATCAGATTTCTATCTCATAGCAGAAATAACATGTGCTGAGTGCTGCCAAATATATCCAAAACTGACATTCCTCTAAAATAGCTACAAGAAAAAATACTCCACCAATGCATATGTACGGTTCTGCAAAGTGCCTGGAACATAGTACATGTTCAGTAAGTGTTAGTTCTATTGGAAAAAAAGAAAGAAAAATACTCCAAAAGCCTGAAGTTTAGAAAACATGCTCTAATAGCCTAAATCATGTTCGGGTACTAGAAGAGTCTTTATTTTGGGAACCAAAAGCAAGCTTAAAAAAAAAACAAAAAACCCCACACTCTACAAAAGTACCACTAAAGAAAGAGTAATGCAGAAATCTAGAGATTAACTATATCCAATGTGTACAGAGGGCTTTTACTATACAATCATGTTAAAAAATAAATGTACAAACCATACAAATTGGAATAAAGTGACTGATGTGACAATGTTTAAAGCTGTCCCTAAACAGACTTACTGGAGTTTGACCACATGAATGATTACAGAGGAACAAAAAACTGATAAGGATCACTGAGAAAACAATAATATAAAAGACTGGTGGTTTAATGTCATATGACTAACACCTATAATCACCATCTACTGAATCAATATCCCTAACATGGACCAAAAAATGCCCCCAATCCAAACTCTCTAGAGACGGATTCTTTCCTCTTTACCAGTTTCCCATTACCCTGACTTCCCATCCACTCCCCCTTCTCTTCTTCTAGTCAACATTACAGGCATTCAGGTCTCCTGGAACATCTCTTTCCTCCTCCAGTTTCCCCTTTTATCCTCAACTCAAAAGGGGAAATAGAAAATGTAAGTAATATGCATTTAAGTGACAGGCCTTAAACTCAGCAAGAGACCAGGTTACTTGCTATCTGTGTGCCCATAAACCCTATTTCACATGCCACAAATATTAATATATTTCTGAACTTGGCAAGGACAATACCCAGACACAGCTCTGAACTGGGTTTTGTTCTTTATCGTGCTTTTGTCTGTGTTTTAGACTCATTTTTTAAACCTAGAATTTTGGTTTCCAACAAGGATCAACATAACTTTCACAGACCCTTAGTGTAGGACGAGAAATCTAAGTTTGCCCAAGTAGACAATTAGGAAAAACCTTCCTCTCTTAACTACGACCTGAATGTGGTGAATTAATGAAACCCCTTCCTAGCCACCTAAATACACTTTCGAATTAAAATGAAGCCTGAATTTACAACCCAGGTTAAATGGATTAAAAGATTAAGAAACAGAGAGCAAGCGCTTTCTCCATCTCACTCTCACATTTCAACCTCAAATTACCCCAGCCCTGTAATGACTAGAGTAGTCACTTGGAAGGCGCCTAATTACCCACGAATTACACCAACCGTAACCAATTTCAGGATCACAGATCAGATTTTCCCAAAACATAAATCTGCTAATTAAGTTACATGAAAGTCAAAGGAACAGGCAATTTGGATGCAGCATTTATCCACCTGAATGTAGACTTACAGGGTAAGTATTTCAATTCACAATGACAGCATCTACTTCTTATGGATAGCACTATTACGCACTTGGATAATCGTAGCTAAAATATATGGAAGGAGAAAGAGATCCATCTTCGTGAATCAAGCATTTCCAGGAAATAACAAAAGGGTTCTCCTGCCAAACCAATGAAAGGCCCACAGGGATCAGCTTCAGCCTGTGAGTCAACCCACGCACATTCACTTGCTAAGTTAAACTGGTAATGAAACAACAAGTCTACGATAGTCACATACACGCAGACACACCACAGCACACACAGCCTGGCAGCAGTTTCAGCAGCTGTATTTTTCTGAATTCTAATCAAAGGAATATGGTTTGATTTCATGGTTTTACCTATTTGCTCATTAAGCTTCAGTCTTAAATCAGTGGTCCCCAACCTTTTTGGCACCAGGGACTGGTTTCATGGAAGACAACTTTTCCACGGACAGGGGGTCCAGGAGCTCAGGCAGTGATGGTAGCAATGGGGAGCAGCTGTGAATACAGAAGAGGCTTCCCAAGGCTCACTCACCTGCCGCATACCTCCTGCTGTGCACCCCCCTTCCTAAGTTTCATGGGGAGGGGGAGGCAGAGTTCAGGCGGTGAGGCGTTGCTAACAGGCCACGGACGACTACCTGGCCACGCCCGGGGGGGTTGGGGACCACGGTATTAAATCTTCCCACTTACTTCCCACAGGAAAAAAAAAAAATCACTAAAGAAGAAATACTTGTCCCCAAAGCTCACAATTTTAAGTGAAGAATTTTCCTTGGAACTGCTCCTACAGATACACAAAGAAATAATTGAGAAATAAAATACATTTGCCCAGAAGGCCAGGTTCAATGAGTCGGTAAGAACTCCACGGCCCGAGAGCCGCAGCTGCAGCACGGACAGCCCAAGCCGCAGCTGAGCAGTCCGTGCTGCGCTCAGAAGCGAAACTTCACAATCTGTCACTTAACAGAGCCCAACACCGAAAAGTTATTTCCTAGGAATCCTGGAGTTGGGGAGGGCAGGGAAAGAAGGTGCGGGGACACTCACAAGGGCTCACAAATGAATCTCACTGGTCATTCACTACACGTTAGGGGTTAAACTGTGTCCCCCTGTACCCCGAAAATGATATGTTGCAGTACTAACCCCCAGTACCTCAGAATGCTGACCTGACTTGGAAACGGGATTATTGCAGATGCCATTAGCTAAGATGTGGCCCTGCTGGAGTAGGGTGGGCCCCTTCCCCAGTACTACTGATGTCCTTCTAAGAGGACAGCCATGTGAAGACGTGGAGACACGCAGGGACAGCACGTGTGATGGCAAAGGCAGAGGCTGCCAGGAACCCAGCAGGAACCGGGAAGAGCGAGGAAGGACTCCTCGACAGGTCTCAAGGGAGCATGGCCCTGCTGCCCCCTCGGTCTAGGACTTCTACTAGCCTCCCAACTGGGACAGAATGAACTTCTGCTGTTCTGAGACCCAGTCTGCGGTACTTTGTTGTGGCAGCCCTAGGAAACTAACACACCGCACATGAACTTGGGCTGCTTCCTCCTGCCCTGCTCCGTACAGCCCCCTCAGCGGGCAGCCGCTCCCACCAGCCACTGAAGACCGGCAGGGAATCCCCAGACTGTGTGTGGTTGAGGGGGGGGCTCTCCCCTACAAGTGACACATGACGGGCTCAGCTTTCCCAGGCCCCGTCCCAATTTTATGCCTTCTTTGCAGCTCCCAGCTGCCTCCTCTGGGCCCCACCCTGCCCCTGGGCACCATCCCTGCTCCTCCCCTGCGCATCCCAGATCTGCCAAGCTGGGTGGGGGGGTGTGGAAGTCCCCTTCAGCGTGGGTGGCGCCTGCGCTGCTTCCGCCCACACTGGTTCTCACAGAATTTTTAGAACACTTGTTAAAGTTTTTACTTAATATCCTTCCTCATGCCCCAACAACCCCCTATTCGCACACGTGCACGTGCTCAAGCGCTCTCTCTCTCTCACACACACACACACACTCCACAGGGGGCTGGGCCAGGAGGCAGATCTGAGTACACACACCACCCTGTCCTGTGAGTGGCCACTCCTATCCAACAACTGAGACTTTCTGTTACTGGGCCAAGGTTTTCTGCCAAACTCACTTCCCTTATAATGAATGAATTCTCCTTGAGAAAGTTCCTCAGTTCTCCCCTGACGCTGACCTGCGGTGGCCTGACCCACCTGTTTACTGGGCGTGCTCGGGCCTGCTGATAGGTGGATGCCAATGCACCCCACCCGCGGAACTGTGACAGAACTCCTTTAGACAATGTGGACCAGCTGGCTGAAATGTGATATCATATGAAGGCAATACGTATGTATTCTAGGTGTGCTCAATTCTTGGGCCGGTGACAGTGAGCCAGGTTGGAAAACAACCTCCATCTCCCAGCTTCCACCCACTGTTTTATCTACAAGACCATTTCTGTCTCTCATGATTTAATTGTCAACAAAAAGTCTGTTTTGAAATGTGGTTCCTTAGACACCTTACCCTAATGGTTCTCACTCAAACGTGAGCACGCCTCAGAACGACCTGGAGGGCCTGTTAGAACGGATCCCTGGGCCCCTCCCCTAGGACTTCTGACTCACAGTAGGTCTGGGGTGGAGACGAGAACCTGCCTGTCTAACGAGTTCCCAAGCAATGCTGATTCTGCAGGTCCCGGGACCACGCTTAGAAACGCTGCCCCAGACCGCTCATTCCTCCCTAGCTCAGGTGGCTCACTCAGCGTAGCACACACACTGCTGCTGGCCTTCCCACCATCCGTTCCCCTGGCTGTGGTCAGTGACCACGACTCCCTTGTGACCAAACCCTGCTGGGCAAAGCTAATCACGTGGTTCAACCACTCACTGTGTAGGCCGGTGAGTGGTTCAAGGTGAGTACAGAGCCGTATCTGACCTGTTGGATGAAAGGGAAGGTGTGCTGGGGGAGCTTCTGAGAAAGAGGGCTTTGGGTTATCACGACCTGCCTCTGGATGTGCAGGTGGGAGGACGCAAGGCTGTGACGCCTGCAGCCCTCCTGCAAGTGTGAGGGGAGCTGGACGGCACACACAGCCCGGAGAACAGACAGGTAGAAAGAACCAGGCTCCTGGCGCTGACGGGAACCTGCTGAGTAAACCAACCCAGAACCACCCTGCCTCCGGGCTTCTTGTTAGGTGACATAATGCATTCTTTATTGTTTCAGCTAGTTGAGTCAGGGTTTTCTGTTACTTGCTGCTGAAAATAATCCCAAAGCAAAGTAAGCTAACAGGATAGCTCAAAAGGCAACCTCTCAGCACACACTACAATGGCCTGTGTTCCACAAGGTAATCCCAAAATTCCAGATTATTTCAAAAGCTATGTAGCTGAATGTCCATGGATGATAGGCACTTAGATATAGTGCAAAACTAAAGAAATTATCTAGCACAAAGTACAATATTACAGAAGATCCAACTCTGGGTCTATCTTAGAAGAGCCAAGCTCATTTTTTTCAGTGCTTTGCTAGGAACCATATAGTAGGGCCTAACAAAGAATCCAATCACTTCCATACATTAATCTTAGCCTTAGTCTCCTTCTGCAGAGAGCATACTATCAGTGTATCTAATTGGGAAAGTGGTTTTCCAACTAGTTCACTGTAGATTCAACACCATGGTAGACAAGCACAAACATGGAGAGGGGACACCTAGGATCATGTGTGTGTTCTGTCACTTCACAGCTCTGTAACCTCAAATTGTTCTACCTTGATGAACTTTTCTCCTCACCTATAAAATGGGAATACTACCACATATCCACCTGGTTATTTAAGGATAATGCCTGTGAAAGTACTTCGTAAACTATAAGGTATAATATGAGAGCAATTACTTTAATTTTTATGGATTAAGTGGATTAACATGGTCTGATTTGAAGAGGTAAGAATGAATCATGATCCCAGTAGAATTACTTCACCAAAAAGTCACACTATATATACCTGTAATAACTATCAAGTGGAACGCTGTCTGGACTGTAATTCCAACTGAACTTCACCTTATAGTAAATAATTTAGTGGCAGCTAAAAGAACCAACATCCACAAGGTAGTACAGCCCTAAATGTCAATGTTGTACAATGCATGATATCAATATGAATAATATACTATGTACATTTTCACAATGGTCCACTTGGCAGGCCACACACAATGACTCTGCTTTTATTGAAGTTATTCTCTGGGATCTCCCTTCAAATGAAGCACTGAGTGTCTGGATACTTCACAAAAGGCAAGCCATCTTTCCTGTGGTAGTAGTTTAGTTTTAGTTCAATGGCCACATGTCATTCAGAGCCACGTTTTCTGAATGAAATACTTGAACTGGGTAAAAACAACAGGGATTGGAGGGAGGGAAAAAACAGGTATGGCACTAGACTGTGAAACTGGGATGTGTATGTGTGTATCAGAGAACACAATGCCATGAATTAAATATGGCCATCTTCCTGGAATATACATTTTACTAGAAGATTTTTAAAGAATAATAAAAAGGAATACTCAGTGAGTAATTTTAAAATGATTAAAAATTCTAGGCCGGGCGCGGTGGCTCACGCCTGTAATCCTAGCACTTGAGAGGCCGAAGCGGGAGGATCATTTGAGCTCAGGAGTTCGAGACCAGCCTGAGCAAGAGCGAGACCCCGTCTCTACTAAAAAATAGAAAGAAATTAGCTGGCCAACTAAAAATATATATAGAAAAAATTAGCCGGGCATGGTGGCGCATGCCTGTAGTCCCAGCTACTCAGGAGGCTGAGGCAGTAGGATTGCTTGAGCCCAGGAGTTTGAGGTTGCTGTGAGCTAGGCTGACGCCACGGCACTCACTCTAGCCCGGGCAACAAAGCGAGACTCTGTCTCAAAAAAAAAAAAAAAAGATTAAAAATTCTCAGCTAGGGCCAGGCGCAGTGGCTCACACCTGTAATCCTAGCACTCTGAGAGGCCGAGGCGAGCAGATTGTTTGAGCTCAGGAGTTCGAGACCAGCCTGAGCAAGAGCGAGACCCCGTCTGTACTGAAAATAGAAAGAAATTATTTGGATAACTAAAAATATATATGGAAAAAATTAGCCGGCCATGGTGGCGTGTGCCTGTAGTCCCAGCTACTCGGGAGGCTGAGGCAGGAGGATCGCTTGAGCCCAGGAGTTTGAGGTTGCTGTGAGCTAGGCTGATGCCACAGCACTCTAGCCTGGGCAACAGGGCAAGACCGCATCTCAAAAAAACCCTCAAATTTTGAATTTTTTTTTAATTCAAAGACTTTTCATGCTTATAGTAGACTTTTAAAGACTACATCCCCACTATTTTGGGGTAAAACATAGAGAAGGACTATAATAAGCAAACAAGACTTTTTCTTGTATCATTTATAAACTGGTTACAAAGGCAATCCTGAAAACATTAATTGAGCACCACAGCATCTGCGAAATACTGTCTAGACTACCACAGTAATTACTTGTAATGTGACAACATTCTTTTGTTGAACTGATTGGAGGGGGGAAAAATCACTATTACTCCAGAGTCATATTTCATATATGTTAGACTCTAAAAACAAACTAGTAATTGATGACAATTCATTTAAAATAAGTAACAAGCTCCCAGGAGACCCCATTATCTTGATATTGGTGTTCCTAGACAAAGAACACTGCCTTGGGAAATTTAGGTCTCCTTTGAACCTGGAAATCCCAGGCTCTGCTACCTTCTGAGGCAATAAGAAGCTTAGTGTCACCACATATCCAGAACACTTTACAGAACTAATCATCAATAATACTGCTGCTGACGTCGGGACACATCCAAAAAGTACCTTCCTTTCTCATCGATCCACCATGGCAAGACCAGGAAAGATCAATCCAAAACACAATGCCCGCTGCGTAAAAGCCACCTAAATGTCAGCTCCTCTGTAACTATCCAGCTATGAGCTTTCCTGAAGAAATCTAAGCGGGGTTTTAACACGGGTCAGCAAAACACCCAAGTTTCTTCTCTTGCTTACACACGGGTACCTTCGCTCTTGCCTGAAATAAGCTTCTCACAAGTCTTTTAATGCATATGTTGTGTTTTCCACAGGCATGTCTTCCTGGGTTGTTGAATCTGGCTAGCTCTTTGTTCAGAAGGCACATCTGATCGAATGGATTCCATGATGTTATTTTAAATATTGTGCCGTGCAGCAATAAATAATTAGTCAAACCACGGAGTAGCATAGCGAATGAAGCAAACTTGAGAGTCACGCTTCTAGTGCTGAGTTAAAACCACCTCTCCCAAAGGCAATCTCCAGTCTAAAGGAAGGAACACTGAGGTTCCAGAACTAGGTCACCACATTTACGTATGATAACCAACCTCTCCAGACTTCAACTCCACTTTTTTGTCTCAGGAATATTAACATTAATGAAATGTTTTGCCTATTTATATTCTATGATAACCTTTCAAAATTCTTAAAAGAATTAAGAAATTCTTTAATATGAAATTATCAAAGGTTCAAATATCCTTTTCAATATAAAAATACAAATAAACACAAACCTAATCACCCCAGTGCCTGTAAAAAGATATATCCAGAAGAAGTAAAAATTTCAATGAAAACCAAAATTAGGATTCTGATCCTATTGTACTATTTTTCTAATTTATTTCAACTGAAGCCTAAATAATTATATTAAAAATGATCAAAAGCTTTGTTAAAAAATTCACAACCTAAGAAAACAAAACCAAAAAGGTTTTTGTGGCTCAAAGACAATTTTAATATATACCAAGAACCCTGTTTAAAAGCCTATATTGGCTGGGTGCGGTAGCTCACACCTGTAATCCCAGCACTTTGGGAGGCTGAGGCAGGAGAATCGCTTGAGGCCAGGAGTTCGAGACCAGCCTGAACAACATAGCAAGACCCCATCTCTACAAAAAACCAGAAAAATTAGCCAGGCATGGTGGGGCACACCTGTAGTCCCAGCTACTTGGGAGGCTGAGGCAGGAAGATGGTTTGAGCCCAGGAGTTTGAAGATGCAGTGAGCTATGATGATGCCATTGCACTCCAGCGTAGGCAGCAGAGCGAGACTCTGTCTCAAAGAAAATAAATAAAAAATAAAAAGCCAACAGAAAAGGCAAGATCACCTAGGGAGATGACAGAGTAGGAAGAGAAGAGGATCTACAATGGAACTCTGGAGATGCTTCAGATAAAGTATGAGATCCTAGCAATAGGGAAGAAATTTCCATTTCTAAAGGAGACCAAAGTGAAAGGTAGTTCCATTCCCTGTGGAGACTCAGAGATCCTTCACTGCCACAAAGAAGTTTTCCCTAAAGATTACATCGTTTTTGTCTGCAATTATATCGTTTAGTATGTTGCTGAAAGGTCACCAAGATTCTCCTCCTGTTCGGACTCTTGGAACCTGCCTTAAATTGGCATTAAACTACAAATCAGGAGAACACATTTTGCTGCTGTTATTAATCAGATAAAAATACATTTAAAAAACAAACAAAAACAAAGAAAATCTTCCGCAGACATTGTACCTAGCCAGTATTTATGACTTTTATAACCATTTTTAAAAGCTGAAATAATATATTATTTGTACTTTACCACTGCTTAAACTTTTCATATCCTAACAAATATAACCCCCCAAAAAAGCTTATCAGAGAGAGAGATATACAGAGAGCCAGATAAGCTTCCCACAGAGTATTCAATTCTGGTAAGAGCTGAGGCCAGCTCTCATCACTGAATCCCCACAGCAATTTTTCTCTCTTAGCAAAAGACTAGATTACTGCTGACATTTGAGAACTCCCCAGAGAAAAATGGGGGTGAAGAGGAAAGAGGGAAGAAAGTTTTTCAAATATTGCTTTTCTGGCTTTCAACCAAATACAATTACCTAGTATCCGCAGAAGATGACGGCAAGACAACATAAACAAGATCTTCAATGAGGCCAATTACCCTGAAAGCTTTCCCAGACACTGAGGTAACAGGCAAGCTGTCCCCTCCCACGCCACCCCACCCTGGGCAGTCTTGAGGGTGAAACACACAGACTCCTTCACTGTCTAGATCCTCTCCAGTGACAGGTATCAGTGCCACCTATACTTCCAAAGGGACAGACTGAGACTCTGTTTTACAGCCAAATTTATTTCTCAAGTCCCAAGTTAGTGGCGACTCCTCCACGTGCATTCCACCAATCTGTACTGGTGAAGCTTAACATCGCCTAGTGACTTGCCCCCAGAGAGAATAATATAGAAAAAGAGGTGAAAAAAAGAGAAACTTTCCAGTGGAGTAACCCGACACACACACAGCCAGGTGGTCAAGGTCAACATCAAAGTGATAAGTCATGCTGATAGTATGTATATACCCTCGATGTGATGCCATCACAATTTATCTACGTGGCAATCACAATTTATCTATGTGGTCTTCTTCCCCAAAACCCGTAAGCCCGATCTAACCATGAGAAAAATATCAGACAAATCCAAATTGGAGGATATTTTACAAAATACCTGACCAGTACACCTCAAAACTGTCCAAGTCATCGAAAACAAGGAAAGACTGATGAACTGTCACAACCAAGAGGAGCCTAAGGAGAGATGATCACTAAAAGTAATGTGGGGTCGTGGGTGGGACCCCGGGCAGAACTCTGGGGAGTGCATGTTCAGGTTAAAAAGTGTAAGATCCTATCTACTTTGGGGTTTTGCTAAAAACACAGCTAATATTGGATTTTAAACCAAAGTATAATATCCAGGAGTCCATATGGACATAAATAAATGACTGAATAAATAAAAAAGAATAGACAAATCTCCCATACACAATTCCAAATAATTTGTGTAAGTGAAGCTCAACTTCACTTAATGACTTGCCTCCCGAAAGGATGATGAGGGAAAAAGTAGTGAAATCTGAATAAAGTGTGGAGTTCAGTTCATAGTAATAGACCTCAGTTGGTTTCTCAGTGGTGACAATTGTGCCATAGACATAACATGAGGGTAAACAGGGTGAGGGGCACACAAGAACCCTCTGTACCATCCTTGTAACTTTTCTGTAAGTCTAAATCTATTCTAAAGCAAAAGGTTTATTTTTAAAGTAGCATGACATTAGATGGGTTTTGGGGAAATTAAAAAATTAAGAAAAAATTCCCAATTATGCAATAGAAGATAAATGAATAGTACGTACTTAGGTGACTAATTTACCAATCACAGAACATTGCATTTAGAGAAAATGCTTACAGAGAACTCCAGAATCTGCATTTTCAGAAAATGGACACAAAGATTTTCTAGTAGCATCCCACCCACATTGTAACTTTCCTTTACACAAAAGGAACAGATCTCAACCAAAAAAACCTAAAGGAAACAAAGAGGCATGGAAGTCAAGTTTAAAAAAAAAACTACGGATAAAATAACAGCAAAATACTAGAATACTCAATATCAGAAAGATAAAACATATAAGTCAGGGTTGATAAACTGCAAACCATGATCTATTTAGGAGTTGGAGGCTGATAGCTAAAGCATAAGACACTTCTTTTTAGGGGCACAGAATCTTCTAAAATTGACTGTGGCAATGATTGTACAACTCTGTAAATATACTAAAAACCAAGTGTGTGCTTTAAATGAGTGAATTGTATGGTATGTGAATGATATCTCAATAAAAATATTATTAATACGTAAATCCAGTAGGCAGCAACCAGTATTTTTTTAATGAAACAAAGTGTAATAGAAAATAGAGAACACTACAGGCAAATAAGGGGGAGTACTATTTTGTGAAACTTAAATTCATTTTTTCATAAATATATAGATCACATACATGTACATATATTCATACATGCATACATATGCCTGTAAGTACATGGTCGTGTTGTAAAATTTATTTCTTACATAAGTCACCATCAGAAAGTTTGAAAGCCACTGTTCGAAATCAACACAATTCTCCCTCACCTCCCACACCTCTCCTGATAATCTGACAATATGTCAAAAGACCAATAAGGATTAAATTACTAATACCTTTAAGTTAGAAAATTGGCAAAAAGAGAGAAACTAGTTCTAATCCATAAGGATGGAGAGAATGGCATCTACAGAAGAAGACAAACACAAAGGCACGTGCAACGAGGCTCTCTCTGAGTTGCACACATCCACACTGGGATCTGCAGCCCAGGCCGCCCGCTCCTGCCTACTTGGACGTGTCTTATCAAGTCCGAGATTCCTAGGAGATAACCAAACACAGTTCCTGATTACCCTCCCACTAAATCCTTTCCTGTCACAGTCATCATCATTTCCCCAGATGCTCAAGCCACAGTCTAGGTGCCCTCCACGCTTTCTCTTTCCCTCACACTCCACAACTGGCTCAATGAATCTGTCCTATCCCAAAACTGTATCTCAAAACCTTCCACTTCCTTTCACCCCACTACCACCACTCTGGACCAAACTGCCATCAGCATTCCTCGGTATTTTTTGCTCCCAGACGTCCAGAAAGCATGCTTATATCACATTTAAAATTTTATGACTTTAACTGTTGTAAAAATGTAACCTTTGCCATATTGTAAATACTGGCATTTTTAATAAAGCTCCCAATTCCTTTTTAAAACACATTCAATGGTGTCTAAATTCTACCGCAATAATACCTACCATTATCCATTTCTTAAAACACACAAATAGGCTCCTTATTGCTGGATATTTTACATTGTCCCTTTTCCTCCGTGAACCCTTATTGCTACTCCATGTCCCTCAAAGAATTTTAACTTAACATACATTAGTGTTCAAAGCCTACTGCAACAAGACTACAGATATAAATTGAAATTTCAGGCTTTAAAAAAAACTGCCTATGATCAGAGGGTCTAAGTGTGAAAAACGTTTTTCTTTTGAATTATCACTACAATTTTTATTAGTACAGTCATCCCTTGATATCCCTTAGGGATTGGTTCCAGGACCTCCCTAAGATACCAAAATCCAAGGATGCTCAAATTCCCAATATAAAATGGTACAGCATTTTCATATAACCTACGCACACCCTCTCATACACTTTAAATCACCTCTGCGTTACTTATAATACCTAATACGACGCAAAGGCTACGTAAATAGTTGTTATACTGTATTATTTAGGGAATGATGACAAGAAAAAAGTCTGTACATGTTTAGTAAAGATGCAATTTTTTTTCCCAAATAATTTCTATCCACAGTTGGTTGCATCCATGGGCGAGGACGTCATGGATACCCGGGGCCAACTGCACACAATTGATCGAACCAAAAAATTTTACAAATTTTGATAGGTAATTAAACATAAACAGCAAAATCTTATTGGAAATGTTTTTCCCCCAATTGGTTCATGTGAACATTATTTACTGCTAGAATGAGACAGGTTTAGTTAGCATCAATTTAATCCTATTTTTCTTATTCTTTTTTTTTAAATGTAAGCACTGAAAAATCTTGTCCACGCGAACAGATGTGAACGGAAGGTTTGCTGTAGCACCGTCGCTATATTCTCTCAACTCGCCCAGTGTTTCATCCAAAGACCAATCACACAGTAATCTATCATTTAAAATAACTTTTAATGATCTATCAGTTGCCAATCCGATTAGATCCTCCTTCAACTTGAGTGAAACCAAAGATCTGAAAACCACCAAGGAATTAGTCATCTAGTCAGAGTGAATCACTTTTTCCTAACCAACACCAGTATTTCAAATTATCTCTGCCCCAGATAAAGTAAATAGTAGGGTTGGGGCTGGGCGAAAGATATGGCTCTTTTGTAAAGTGGAGAAGAGAGACTGTGAAAGCAGAGGTGGAAAATGGTCATTAAAATTCTGATCAATTTTAGGAGAATACATGGCCCCTGGGGATCTGGAAGCTACTTGCATGAAAGTCACCCACATGCCCAGATACCCCTTAGGGAGTCTTCAGGTAGCTCCAATGGACCCAATTTGACAACTAAGCAAGGCTGCCCCATGACCAAGGTACTCTCTTAAAAATGTAACTCATGTTTTTTTAATTTGCTAGCCCCCTGCTTAAAATCCTTTAACAACTCACACCACACTCAAAAATAAAACCCCAAACTCCTTCCTGTGGCCTCTGCAGTCCCACCTCATGTCACTATGCTATAAACCACACTGGCTTTCTCTACATTCCTAGACAGCTGCCAGCACTTCCAGCCTCAGGGCCTTTGCACCTGCCATTCCCTCTGTCTAAAGCACGCTCCCCAGCCTGCTGTGTGGCTGCTCCTACATCCTCCAGCCTTCAGCTGGAATGTCACCTCCTAAGAGGAGCTTCACCTGACCACCCCGTCTGCCTCACTGTTCTCTGCCACAGGAATCTAGTTCTCGAAAGCTCTTAGCACAGGCATCATTATTTCATTTACAGTAATGCCTGACTCCCCAAGTACATGCAGTGCAGATCTTGTTCAATGTCTGTGTTCAGCACCCAGCATGGTGCCCGACGCTCCGGAGACATTCGTGAACACGAGGCAGGGTGTAAACACACCATGGAAGAAGTGAAGTCGGTGTGTGGTGGGGGCAGGGGTGTTTCTAACAGCTTTTTGCACAATCTTGTTTTAAAACAAAGTTATATTAATCATTAGAGAGTACAGGTATCACAACATGTCAAAGAGAAAGGTGTAGCACAGATAACATTAAATACATAAATGTGGACATATACCAAGATTTCAGAGAGCATGCAAAGTGGGCAGGGAAATTTAGCCTGTGGGAATTCGCTCCCACTTTCCCCTTACCTCTGTTCTTCGGAAGGCTCCTCCATATCTTCTTCAGAATCACCCTATCAAAAAAGAACACATTTTAATGGTTGTTTCAGAGAAACACAAAATCACCAAAAGAAACAGTTCTTCAAATCTCCCAGGGGTGATGAATTTGCAATGAATGTTTAGTATAGTAACTGGCACAAATACTCTATGTTTATTGAAAAAAAGGACACTAGTAATGACACAAGTCCAAGCCACCAATTACCATGCGGTCTCTTCGAAATTCACTCCAAGTATTCTACCTGCTTAAAAACTCGACCTGAACATAATCTCAAAACTAGATATCATTTTTCTTCCAGAGCCTATGTTTAATGTTTCAGTTTAACCACACAAGATAAAGTTTAGTGACGATTTTAAATTCCCAAATATAAAGAATGTATTCAGTTTAGCTCAGAATGTCCACAATGAATACATGTTTTGACACCAATACAAAAAGGCTAATTTTTTAAACGGCATAAATATCACACTCAAAAGCCCTTCCAAAATCATCTGCCAGATTTACTGTGACCACACGTAAAAAGAAAAGGTGCCTGAAATAGCAACAAAAGGCCAGATCCACTTAAACACTCCACTGGACTTTGCCAGACAGACAAGCTCTCGAGGTACTCGTTCTGTCTGGAAGCCGGCCAGCGCTGGCTTCAGGGATCCGACCTTCCTGTCACTGCAGCTGCCCTCTGACCCAGGTCCTGCTGGTAGCCCTTCCTCCTTGCCCTCCGCCCCCCGCCCAGACTCCTCTGCACTAATTCCCCCAGAACGCTAACCTGCGGTTGTAACCGTGAGCCCCATATCCCTGTCTCCAGCCCCAGCTTCTCGCTCCATCACGCCCAGAGATACTCGATAAACACCTGTCTCCACAAGAGCCAGGGCTCAAGCCGTTTCATTCAGCACAGCGCCAAGCCCCGTGAGCAGCACATGGTAGGAACCCCACAACCCTAGTCCTATTTCCAAAGGCCTCCAGGATATATAAACCCTGTCTGGCACTTGGCTCCCCAGAAACAAGTATGACCAACACCAGATTTATCAACATCAGGGTCCCTGCCAAGCGGCTTCTGTTTTCACTGATTCCCCTCCTCGTGGAGGATACCAACCTGCTCCTTGATGCTGAGCAAACCTCAGGTTCATCCTGCACTGCTCTCCTCCCCACAGCTCCTACCGCTCATCAGAAACACCGTTCACACCTGTCCTTCATCACAACACTGTTCACACCTGTCCTTCATCAGAAACACTGTTCACACCTGTCCTTCATCAGAAACACCATTCACACCTGTCCTTTCTCCTCCTCCTCTCTGCCAGCACCTCAGCCCACACCATCAGTAGCCCGTGCCTCAATTGCCACAACAGACAGGGCCTCTGCGTCCAACCCACCCCATGCAGCCCTGCACCCTGTGGTCACACGCCAGTCTTCCTCAGTGTCAATCATCGCTCACCACCGTGTGGTAGAACCAGCACTCAATGTCCTCATGTCAATCCCTGCCCAAGAACCTACCATGGCTCCCTACTGCTAGTCAGATAAACTCCAAGCTCTTCAATGTAGCGCAGTCTGACATAAGGCTCAGGGCCAGCCCCAGTCACAGGTTTGCTAACGCACATCTCTAAGAGCCTCCCTCCTCCCTTACGCATTTGCTGACCCCTCCCATACACACAGCGCCTCTTCTCTCAGTTCCTACACTTCATCACCTACATGTCGTCCCAGGGTATTACCAGCCTTATCTCCCCAACAACACCAGACTCTCAAAGGGCAGGGACCCAATCCTGTCATTCCCCCACCCCTGGGGGCCCTTGCAATGGCTGTTCTCTCTCACCACTTCCAAGGGTCGGCTCAAACACCTTCTCTAAGTGGCCTACTGTGGCCTGCTGTGACCTCTGAAATTAAAACTGCAACTCCCATCACCATATTTGCGCCCTTGGAAGAGACTAAATAACACAATGTATTATCTACGTGCCTCCATGTAGACTGCAAGCTCCACGGGCCAGGTGCAATTTTTCTTTTTTCGTGCACTGTAACATCCCCTACACCTAAACACTGCTTGGCCACAGCACATGCTCAAATACTTCTCTGCAGAGCTGAGCACAAGCCAGCTGTTTCCTAAACACAAGTGGACATGACTACTACTGAAAACTTCATTAGGCAGTATTTTCTAAATCAAAACAGAACATGAAATTATTTCCCTTAGACATAGGAATTTTATCACCACAATCCTGCTTTTCTGATCAGATTGTACTAAAACTAACAGAATAATGCAGTGGCTAAAAACTCAGCCTCTGAAGCTAAACACTTCCTGGGTTCAAATCCCACCACTGCTACTTTCTTATGACCTTGGGCAAGTAATTTAATTGCTCTGTGCCTCAATTTCCTCATCTAAAGTCAGGTTATAGTACCTCATAGTTTTGAGTGTATTAATATGAGTTAATACTCATAAAGCACTTAAGCGAGGCCAGTATTACTCAGCCCACGTTAGTTATTTTTTCATGTTCACGGTGGAAGTAGATTAAAACAAAAATAAAGGCCTATGACAAAAAGATTTCCAAATACTAGTCAATGATTCACTGACTGGCGCACGATGCTATTACATAACACAGTACCTGAGATAATAATAAGAACTCAGATGATCAGTGTACCGTTTCCTGTTTCACTTTCTACCAATTTCCGTTATCTATACCCAAGGGGCGGGCAGAAACCAGACATGATACTTTTAAAGGCAGAGACTTTCTTATTCATCTCTATATCCCCAGGGGCCTAACTGGGCCAGGCCCACAGACCCATGTTTGCTAAATAAACAAACAAGGCCAATAGAGCATTGAGCCTTCCCAGCCCTGCCCAGAACCAACATGATTCCATATCAGGTAACAGCACCTGTCTCTGGTTCCCAAACTTGCTAACCAGGGGCATCAGGAGTGAGTCTTCTCTTCTCAGACAAGCCTGAATGGATTGAAAGAGCAGATTCTAGACTGCCCTTCTTGCTGCCAGAACTGATAAAAAAATATGTGACTGTCAAACAATACTAGGAAATCTACACTTAAGGCATTTTTCCTGCCATCTTCAGACTTAGCTTATAAATAGGGAACCTGGGCAAGATACTAACTGCCTTTCTCTCCTCTACCAGGAAGACCTCATGGGCTACCTACCGAATGCCTACTGTATGCAGGACATTGCGGCCACAGCAGGGCCATTAGGCCTTAGCAACCCAGACCCTCTTAACGGCAACCCAGTTAGGGAAACATGACACACACAAAACAAAAAAGTCAAGACACCACAAGAAATTCCAAGAAATAGAAATGATGACAATGCCACTTCAAATTAGAAGTCAGGAAGGACTGACCCTGAACAAACAGCAGGGTGACAGCATTTGTGCTCTTATTTAACAGATAAATACTGGACCTGCTCAGCCAAGGGTCAAGCTGGAGAGAGCATCCCAGAGCACTGACCAGAGCAGCAGGACAAGGTCAGATTGTGGAAGGCCCTGCAGACCAGAGGGGGTCAAGTGGACATCACCCTGTGTGTGGATTACAGGGAATCACAGATGGTTTCTGACCTTGAAGGTGAAGAAGGTACACAAAGCTGTATCTTGCACACACACAATTACTTCTTGACAATAAACTAATAAAAACACTTGTTTGGTTTCTACACCATCACCGTTTTGGATTCAGTGCACTGAAGTATGGATGAAGTACAGCTGGAAGAGAGGGAAAATTCTGTAAATCTAAGAATAAAATCACATTTTTTTCCTTCCTGTCATTATCACCATGGATAAATATACAGTTTTTATGATCCTATACCAAATAAACATAAAAGAGCACATAACAAAAGCCTATGATAATATAACATATCTACAAATTCGTGGAGCACATAATAGCACTGAGCTATCCACACTGGTTCAGGCCCTTCAAAGCTGAAAGGTGTTCATGCTTTCCAGTGACCAAGTCTAGCAGTCAGCTGAGAAATCGCCAAGATAACAGGGCACCTGGATTGGATGCTCACTTAGGTTCCAGGCACTTCATCCTCACAAAATCCTCTGAAATCAGCACCAACATTCTCCCCACTTTGCAGATCAGAAAACTGAGGACAAAGGTACAGAGCTAAAAAGGGATAGAGCCAGCATTCCAACCCAGGAGATCTGGTCAGAGGGTCTGGCAGTTTATAACGTCATTGTTGACACATTATTCAAATTCTTAATCACTTAGAGACCCATTAGAAAATGAAAAAAATAAAATAAAAAGACCCAACCGACAGCAGACATTTGCAAAATAAATAATTGTACAGTGTTAGCAAATACGTTGGTATTGTTTAATGTCACATCCTCTGATGTTCCTAATTTGACCTACCGTTGACAAATCTTAGGTTCTGAAGCTATCTTTAAGTCTTCCTTAATTAATGAAAGGAATCCAACCTAGTCAGTTAAGCAGAAAATCCTCAAATTTACATAACACCTATAAATATTCTCTTTTCAACAGACTCTATATGTCACACACGAGGGAACTGTCACTGAAAAAAATTCAAAATACTTCAAAAAGGATTCGTTAAAATAACTTTCATCGGAGCTCTCTGCAGCTTATGAGAGAGAGGTCTGTGTGTGTATATACATAAAAATGCATATATTAATATATATCCCTCATCTCTGCCCAGGTATATGCAGGGTAAGATAGTTTCTAAAAAGTACGCATATAGATATGGATGAAGTGTTTAGAAAATTATTTTTAATAGCAGTTTCACTTTCATTATTGCTTTGATTAAAATAGCTTAGTTATAAATGCTTCTATATTGAGAATCCCAGAAAGACAGTCTCTCAATTCTAACATTTTCTTACCAAAAAAATTGTATTATACATATAAACAAAATAAAGCCAGAAATTAAGAATTTTATAAAATAACTTGTGAGCCTATAAATAAAATTATCCATCATGTAACAGGCCTTGACATTTCCATCTCTGAGTACAGCAACTAAATCTTCAACTAATGCTCTAATAAATAAGAGTCTATAATAGATTCAAATGTCTATAGTTTACTTTCCTTTTAGTCTGGGTTGGCTTCCAGCACTAGCCAGTAAGAGGTGGAAAGTACAATTGGGCAAAAATGCAAATACATCTACACAGATATACACCAGTGCTTCTCAACCTGGGCAGTTTTGCTCCCCAGGGACATCTGGCAATGTCTGGAGACATTTTTAGTTGTCAAAATTGGGGGTAGGCAGGGTTGAAGAGGAAGCAGTGAGTGCCACTGGCATCTGGTGGGTAGAGGAAAGGGATGCTAACTGTTCAACCTCCTACAGTGCACAGAACAACAAAGAATTCTCTGGCCCAAAATATCACTAGTGCCACTGCTGAACAACTCTGATACACACAAACACAAACCACTCTTTTTAAATTAAGTGTAGTTCTCTCAGTAGGAATGCGATCCATTTCTATTTTGTTCCTTTTGTCTATCTTTTGCAGACCTTCAACAACATACACGTATTGTTTATAATCAGGAAAAAAATACATTTTGGAATAAACTTTTAGGAGAAGGAAAGACTGTTTGCTTCTCATCCAGATGGGGCCTTTTCTCAAAGGACTGGGCTCATTCAGCCCGCTAGCCTTCAGGGAAGGTCCAGGAAAATTTTCCTCTAAAGTCACCTCTCCGCCTTGAAGCTGTTATTCATTAGCCCTGGCCAAAAAGAATATTCCAAATATCTCAAAACCAGCTCTCTCAATGTTTCACATAGGAGGGAGAAAGCTGACATGTAAAACTGCGCAGCCTCTCCAGTGAAGTTATAGCTAGACATCCTGTTTTTCTGAACAGCCACAAGAGACAACACAGAATTAAGTGCTGCCACCAATGTGGGAAGGAATGAACATCTTAAAAATTACTGCACGTAAACTGAATATTCCCTTTATAATTCAAACCCCTCCCCCACAAAATGCATTTTGAGTCACTACTGTTGCTGATGAAAAGCAGTCAACAATATTCAGTTTAAATGTGCAGTCGATGGGAATTTCTTGTAAAAGTTAAAACTTAAACCCAAAAGCTTTGCAGTATCAGTTGCAGCAGTACACCCTATTATGATGCTGCAGATTCCCAATAAAATGTTAGTAATTATTTTTCCACATGCAATCATTATATAGAAAAAATAAACCTGAAATTCAAGTTCTTAAGTGGGTGTATCTTAACAGGAATTAAAGGCACTTGGAGCAAATCCAAGTTTACAATCCTTTAAAGTCACATCTTTATCCCAAAGCTACTTAAACGCTAATGGCAAATACCACTCACTAACATTTATGAAATCAATACTCCTGTTGTCCTCAACCTTCCAGCCACTTGCCATGCACACAGCACCAGCTAACTTGGAGAGAGAACAGTGTGGCCCAGACCTCCCGCCCGCCGAGCAGCTCGCCCGGCCCGGCCTCGCCGTGCGGAGTCTCTGGCCGCGGCCCTGCTGAGGTGGCCTGGGCTGCCACCTTCTGAACTTGGGGCCGGCGTGACTCACGCCCCGTCACATGGCGAGGGAGGAGGCCGGGAAGGCCACCGTTGCCAGGTGTTCGTTCAGGCTCTGCCCACTGATTATTTGCCTTGCAAAGTGGCCCGAGCGCCTGTACCGCAGGAGGGGGCCCGGCGGCCTCCCGGCCCCTCCTCCCTCGCACACCCACACCCGCCCCCTGTCACCTAGTCGTCCTCACCTGAGTGGGCAGCAGGAGTTCCCCTTCTTCTGCCTGCCACAGCTCCACCACGTTCGGCAAGGGCTCAATCGCTGCACGAACACCAAAAAATACACCACGATTGTAATGCACGGAAAAGAAGCGCTTCCTGTTTCCCCTACCGTCCCCCCGTGCCACCCGCCTCACCAAAACAAGTCCCCTTTTCCATCTAAAAGCGGAGCGAGCCAAGGATAAAAACACAATGGACGGGGTGTGAGCCGGCGGCCCCTCTGCGGGAAAGGCGACAGCGTGCAGGCTCGGGGTGCTAGTGCTAGGGGGACGAAGGGAGGGTGAAGCCACCTCACGGGGCACTCCAGGCTCCGCAGCCCGAGCATCTGGGGTGTGGACCTCGGCGGCCAGGCTCGGGGGAACAAAGCTGCTGGAAGCCGGGCCGCGGCGGGGCACCCGCGCGCCACACAAAGCGGGGGCTGTGCCCGGGGCGCAGGGGCCCGTGCACAAAGGCTCCGGGGCGCGCGCGGCTAGCGGTCTCGGAGCCCCGAGACTTCCCGGCTCTCCGGCTGCACAGCGGGAGGGGGCGCGGGAGGGGACGCCGTGGACGGAAAGTGTTATCAGCGGAGAATTGCAACAGCTTTCCTTCCTCCTGCTGCCCCTTTCCCTTTCCTCGCCCTCAGATAGATTTCAGCAGTTCCCTAAAAGAAAGAGAAGGGGGGCGGGGTGGAGGGGGAAATCGAGCCCAGCGGCGCAAGGCTGACCTTGTCCCTGAGCCCCTCCCGGGCGACAGCAGGGCAGCAGGACTTGGAAGACGCCCAGCAGGAGGTTCACGGCCGCGGCGGTGCGGCAGTAGCAGCCGGGCTGCGGGCGTCGGAGCCCCGCCATGCTGGTGCTCGCGCTCCTCTCGGTGCTCGCCGCGCTCGCCACTCGCTAGCTGGCGCCCCGGCCGCCGCGTCCCGGGCCCGCCCCCGCGCCGCCCGCCCCGCCCCGCCCCGCGCCCCCCCGCCGCCGCCGCCGCAGCTGCTGCCGCTGCAGCTCCAGCCAGGGGCGCGCCGCTCGCCCTGAGCGCGTGTGCGCCACAGATAGGGAGGGACGGAACGCGGCGGGGTGCGGGGAACGTGGACAATGCGAACGCGGCGGCCACGGCGCCCCGCCCCGGCGCGGAGCACATGGCCGCGTCCCGCCCGCGGCGCCCACTCTGCGGTCCCCGGCGCTTTCCGCGGCTGGGACCCGAGCCGAGAGCTGCCCGGAGGGACTAGCAGCCCACTTTTGCCAAGTGCGTTTTCAGGAACTTTCGGATGCTTTCCACTTTGTTCGGGCACCCGGGTCTCAGTCGGGACATTACCTACGAGGCAGGGGGCGCCGGTGGAGGTGGGAGGCCTTAGACACAGGATATTAGGGGAAATAATGCAGTGGTTGTCAGGAAACGCGAGTGCAGCCACATGGCTACTGCCAGTTATGCAGCGAGGATATCCGGTGGCTGCAAAGTCTGTAATTTAGAATAAAAAGAGCTCTCCCAAGACCCAAGAGGCTGACCTCAGCGCCGCGTGGCGGTGGTGCGCCCGGCACCCTCCGTGGACACGGTCCAGGTCGTGACAGGTGGGGAAGCCTCTTCCCAGGGGATTTACAGCTTCAAAGACCCCGCACATTCTCCCTTTCGGAATCATGTTGCAAAATTCAACCAGCGTCTTCTGAAACATGGTCGAGGCTGAGGACGTGGTCTATTATGCTAACATTGGTGAGACAATAGAAGTCATACTTGGAAATATATTTTCTAGCCCCATGTTTTGATGCTTACAATCAAAAAGTCTAAAATCTGATATCTCATTTAAGGTTACATCTTGCCTTTGCCAATGATGTCACAAACAAGGGCTTATTCAGGAATCAATTTGCATAACCTGGAAGTATTGGCAGTCTTAAGATTTTTTTTTTTAGTTGATTTACTGCTTCCAGTGTAGCTTGTATGAAATTCAGAGACTATGAGCAATATGGTATAAAGAGGGGAAGAGGGGCACACCTGTCTGTTTACATTGATCCGCTATTTAATTGCTTCTGGTGCCTTACAGTCTAGACTATGGAAAAGCCTTGGTGGCAGAGCAGGACAGATGCCAGAGAAGGACAAAATGAATTACGGATGCTTTCTCTCCTAAAGACACAATACAGCACTGTGAACCCAGTCTCACACTGTCTCTGGAAATAACTCTGAACAAGGTTAAATAGCCTAATTGCTTGGACAGACTTAACATTTAAGAAGATTAGCATAAATATAGTTGATGTGGGGAAAAAAGGCAATTTGAATTATCCAACTTGAACACCTCCAGTATTCACTGTGCCTTACTTTTCTGTATTCCCTGCCAACATCTTTCTTTCTTTAGTGTAGGTCTTCGGTCCCATCCCAGTGTGCCCTTTTTTTCTTTTCATTCCACTTTTCCAGGTTTGCCCTTTGGACTCTGAAGGTCCCCCACTGTCTTAAAGGGGCCTTTAATGACGAGAATACTTGCACAGCCCACTTAGGCAGCAACTGCACCTTCAAAGTTTGTTTCTAAACGAAAGTCCTCTCATGGGCCTATTTATTTACAACATGTAATTTTAAGTCCTCTTATGACTGTACTTATAAAGGAAAACAAGCAAACATTGACAGCCTAACAGGTTTTATTAAACAAGTTTAACAAAACGTCATGATGCAAAACTTTTTTACTAACTTTTAAATTATTTTCCTTTTTTACTAATAAAGTCTTTCCCACACTAACCAGTATCACAGCATCACCAGAAATGACTTAAAGGATAGACTAAGATTGCTGTAGGCCATACATAAATACCGCTCTAATTTGTTTTTCTGCTTAAGCTTTTTAAGGTCAGCTTGATTTTTCAAGTTGTGGTCTCGTGGACTTTACAAAGTGGGTAATACTATTTGACTGTTGTTGAAAAAGCCAGCAGTGTGTATCTGCAGTGCCATGGGCTTGGAGAGGGATACAGGATTACACAGCTGTCTTCTTAGATAAATCTGACCTACTTAGTCTTCTCTGGAGGTATTTTTCATGCTGACTCATGAACAACAGGAAAGTTATGGCCCATTAAGCAGCATCCATGTTTTGCAGTAAACTTGTTCTCCAAAGAAGACTCCTGTGTCATTTGTGCTATATTTCCATTATTCCCCTTGTCATTCGTAGATATTGTCAAAGAATATGAGAGCTGGAAGATTTTGGGAAATCATTTAGTAGCCCAACTGCCACATTTTACAGAAGAAGAAACTGAAGCCCAGACAGGATTAAAAAAATCCATGTTATAGAGCTCCTTTTAGTGGCAGAGTTACGAAGAAGTATAGGTGAAATAATGTTAACTGAAAAAAATTTAATGTAAACAGGAATTAAGTCAATATGAAAATTATATACATAAGACTAAAGTGTGGAAGAGGCACTAAGGTGATATATTAGTAGAGTATATCAATGTTAAGTTAGATCAATATAAGATAAAATGCTTTTCAAGGAAAAATAGACCTGGCCAGTCGAGGTGGCTCATGCCTGTAATCCTAGCACTCTGGGAGGCCAAGGCAGGAGGATTGCTTGAGTTCAGGAGTTCGAGACAAGCCTGAGCAAGAGCGAGACCCCTGTGCACCTGCAGTCCCAGCTACTCAGGAGGCTGAGGCAGGAGGATTGCTTAAGCCCAGGAGTTTGAGGTTGTAGTGAGCTACGATGGTGCCACTGCACTCTGGCCAGGATGACAGAACAAATAAAAAAAAAACCCAGACCTATAAGTGGCAAAATTTCCACTTATTTTTAAATATGCAAGATGTTGAGCATGTTTTCTACTTACTTAACCATTGTTCTTTTTTTTCAACGAGTACAGATGAAAACTAAGCAAGTGTATAAATGTGAGTCACATCTCAACAAATCCTACATAAAATTGACAGTGGAGTATCAAGCCCCACTCCTCTATCTCTAATCCAGAGAAGATGCAACACACCAGGTCACAAGGTGGCTGTGAAGATTAAATGAGATAACATATGGTAAACATCTAGTATTAGGTACTCAATAAATGCTATTATAGAAATATCATATATTCACAGCGTGAGGGCATGCCAAACCTTTCATCAATATGGTAAATTTGGTACTGATATTCGATTACTTGAATTATCTATTCATTATCATATCATTTATCACTGAGACATGCTAGAAATGGGAATGATTAATAAAAATGTACATGTAACAGCTGTTTGCTAGCCTAGCCATCCGTTTCGGGCCTTACCCTATTGAAGACAACAAAACCAAGTGTTTCATTAAACCACCACCACCATCATTGCTGGGATCCAAGCCTCATCATTGTCCAAGAAGAAATGCCCAGAAGGGATGGTTCTTGAGCAGGGCAAAAACCTAGAAAGTGGCATCAGCCTAGCTCACAGCAACCTCAAACTCCTGGGCTCCAGTGATCCTCCTGCCTCAGCCTCCCAAGTAGCTGGGACTACAGGTGCATACCACCATGCCCAGCTAATTTTTTTCTATTTTTAATAGAGACAGGGTCTTGCTCTTGTTCAGGCTGGTCTCAAACTCCTGACCTCTAGTGATCCTCTTGCCTCGGCCTCCCAGAGTGCTAGGATTACAGGTATAAACCACCATGCCTGGCCTTATAGTCATATATTCTTTTTTTTTTTTTTTTTTAGACAGAGTCTCGCTCTGTTACCCGGGCTAGAGTGAGTGCCGTGACGTCAGCCTAGCTCACAGCAACCTCAAACTCCTGAGCTCATGCGATCCTACTGCCTCAGCCTCCCGAGTAGCTGGGACTACAGGCATGTGCCACCATGGACGGCTAATTTTTTCTATATATTTTTAGCTGTCCAGATCATTTCTTTCTATTTTTAGTAGAGACGGGGTCTCGCTCTTGCTCAGGCTGGTCTTGAACTCCTGAGCTCAAACAATCCACCCGCCTCGGCCTCCCAGAGTGCTAGGATTACAGGCGTGAGCCACCGCGCCCGGCCTAGTCATATATTCTTAAGGTGCAAAGTGCCCCTTTGACTCAAGGGAAACTTTCTTACTATAACTTTATTCCATCTCATCTTATGAAGCCTCAGTTAAGTGCGTTGGATAAGGATTCTCTCCTTTCTCAAACTACTGTGTTGTATTAAATAATTGTTCTTTTCCATTTGGGGATTATGAAGCAATTTTGGGAGAATGGCAGTATTCACCACTGAAAATAGTCACCTTTCTTTAGATTTTCTTTTAATTCATAAAACTATACAATGAGTAAATTTTACTGTAAAATTGATCAAAATTTTAAACTAAAAAGATAACTTTTTAAAAACTTACAAAAAATTTTAAAAGAAGGCTAAAATGTGGTTTATATAGGATGCCTTAGGTATAGTCCTGCTAAATGTTTAAATATGATTGAATAAATGATACATGAATGAAAAAAAATAGTCATCTTCTCAGCCCCCCATGACCTTGTCATGGCTATTTGGCCTAGTTCTGGTCAAAAGATGTATGTAGACTTCTGGATTGGCTTCAAGGAAAGCTATTGTTTTCCTGATGAAAAGGAATAGACTCAGCCAGCACACATTTTTCGTTCTGTGTCCTTCATCCTGCTGGAATACAGATGTGATGCCCAGGGGATTTTGTCAGCCATCAGGCAAGGCTGATGAAGAAAGCTATGTGCTGAGGATGGTGTATTAGAAAGGCAGAAAAAGTCTGCATCCTTGGTGGAATCATGGAATTGCAGACCGTCTTTAGACATCCTGTTTTGTAAGCAAAAGTAACCCTTTCTTACTATGGTCAAGTTTTGTTACTTGCAGCCAAAAACATTCCCAAGTGAGAGGAAAAAAAAAAGCCAACCAAAACAAAAAATGAAAATAAACAGTGATCATTAACAATAACTAGTCTCAAAGATATTAATAGAATGCTCATATAACAAGAGATAAATAGCAAACTAGTACTTAGTTTATTTTACAAATGCAAATAAAAGCAACTAGCTGCTCTTCAGACCCAGAAATAAATAAATAAATAAATAAAAACAACTATCATGCATCATTTTATATCAATTAAATTAGCAAAACAAATGAAAGTAACAAAAGTAAACACTGATTAGATATCTGCAGAGAAACAGTGCTTGTCACTTAGTAAACCAATTTATTCCCTAAAAGACAATCTACTGTCACCAGGGCCATCACTAAGTCTGTGTGAATGGTACTCCCGGCATGTGCCACATGCAGCTCTGGGTACCATCTGTGATTTCCCCCGAGCTCCCCAATCTGCTTCATAGCCTTTTCCTTCTATGTCCACCGTCAAAAAGTAAGCCTACCTTAGGATTTGGTCCTGGACACTCTTTATGTGTTTGGATGAACTCACCTAGCCCTGTGTCTTTAAGTACTATCTATGAGCTGAGGAGTCCCAAATTGTAACTTTAGTCCTGACCTGAAGTTCCAAACTCATATATCCGTCTGCATACTTTCCATTTCCACTTGAATATCTAATAAGCATCTCAAACCTAACATGATTGTGCCTATCCAAATTTGTTACATCCCTGGTCTTCCTAAGTTCAAGTCAATGGCTTCTACCTAGAAGCCAAAACCCAAGGAATCATTTTTAATTCCTCTTGCCATTACAGTCTTCAAATCTATCAATAAGGCTATGGTGCCTTCCTACAGACTATTCCCATACCTACCCTTCCTCCTCGCCCACTGCCCGGATCCAAGCACCTCATCCCTCACATAGACACCCACCATTGCCTTCCACTCATCTCTCTGAGTCACTCTTGCCCTTTACATCTCAGTTGTATAACAGCCAAAATGATCTTTTAAAAATAGAATTCAGATTATGTATAAAACAAAACCCTCCAGTGGTTTCCTCTACAGTTAGAATAAAATCCTCCCCCTGCAAGGAACGGTACAACCTGGCCCTGCCTACCATCTGATCTCAGCTCCCACCAATCTTTCCTGTGACAACTGTTCTTCACCCGGTGGCCTTCCTATTCTTCAGGCCCAGCAGGCTTGACATCATCTTGGGGCCTTTTCACTTGCTGTTTTCTCTACCTGGAAAGCTCTTTGTCCTGACTGTCATATGCCTGGCTCCATCTCATCATTTACACAGGGCTGCCATGTTTGGTTGTGCATGGTGTGTCCAAGGAAGAGGGGCTGAAATCCAGCTCTCTGATTCATGGAGCTGGGCCCTGGCTGGAGGATGCCTAGAACAGGAGGAGCCTTGTGATTCCACAAAGCCATGGACCAATGCCAAGCCATGTGTCTATAATATTTTGATTAGAAAGAGGCACACCCCTCTGTGCCACTATTTCCCATGTCTGAGAGAAGGGGGAACTAACAGTCACTGAGCACTCACTTTGCATGCATGTCTTATGCATGCAAACCTCACAGAAACCCGATGGGATTTGTGTTATTTCCCCTATTTTACGTGTTAGAAACTGAGATTGAGAAGGGTAGGCAGCTACTCCAAAGTTAAAATTGACCTCTGACTTTATTGTACCATGCTGTCTCTAAAGACAAAGATGGAAGAAAACACTTTGAAATTTCCTTTCTTTTTTTTTTTTTTTTTTTTTTGAGACAGAGTCTCACTCTGTTGCCCAGGCTAGAGTGCAGTGATGTCAGCCTAGCTCACAGCAACCTCAAACTCCTGGGCTCAAGTGATCCTCCTGCCTCAGCCTCCTGAGTAGCTGGGACTACAGGCATGCGCCACAATGCGAGGCTGATTTTTTTTTATATGTATATTTTTAGCTGTCTATATAATTTCTTTCTATTTTTAGTAGAGACAGGGTCTCGCTCTTGCTCAGGTTGGTCTCGAACTCCTGAGCTCAAACAATCCGCCCGCCTCGGCCTCCCAGAGTGCTAGGATTACAGGCGTGAGCCACCGCGCCCGGCCTAAATTTCCTTTCTTTTAATGTTTTAATCCTACTTGTTTTAGGATGCTTGTAGGAAGGGTAGAAAAATCTATGATAGCCCAGAGTAAGTTATTACTGTGGCATATAGCTACAAAACACCCCATCTATACAGTCTCCAGGTGTTAAAGGTAATATAAAATCCAGTAAAATCTGTAATTTTTCTTTTGAGTCTCCACACTTTGGGACATAAAGATCTTGTCCTTTTATGAACTTTTGTACATACTAGTTTATAGCCTATTGGGAACGTTATCTTTGTAAACCTCTAAGCTAGTGATGCATTAACCTCTTTAATGGTTTGTACTTGTTATTGAAATCTTCTTGGAGATTCAAAATGCAGACCATGGTAGAATTTTTCTTTTCCTTGTATTTGTCTTTCTTCCTTGTTGAAATATAGAAGTAGGCCGGGCGCGGTGGCTCACGCCTGTAATCCTAGCACTCTGGGAGGCCGAGGCGGGTGGATCGCTCAAGGTCAGGAGTTCGAGACCAGCCTGAGCAAGAGCGAGACCCCATCTCTACTAAAAATAGAAAGAAATGATCTGGCCAACTAAAAATATATATAGAAAAAATTAGCCGGGCATGGTGGCGCATGCCTGTAGTC
>CM052440.1:116750383-116789639 GCA_028533085.1 Varecia variegata
TGCGCCACCATGCCCGGCTAATTTTTTTGTATATATATATATTTTAGTTGGCCAGATAATTTCTTGCTATTTTTTTTTTAGTAGAGACGGGGTCTCACTCTTGCTCAGGCTGGTCTCGAACTCCTGACCTCGAGCGATCCACCCGCCTCGGCCTCCCAGAGTGCTAGGATTACAGGCGTGAGCCACCGCGCCCGGCCTGTTTTATGTTTTTTAGGTTAAACAACAGAAGTTTATTTCTCCCAGTTCTGGAGGCTGCAAGTCAAAGATCAAAGTACCAGCATGGCTGGGCTGCAGATTCCATCTTCTCATTGTATCTTCACACGGTGGGGAGATTAGGTTTTCATACATGAATTTCATGGGGACACAAACATTCACACGATAGCGCAGATAGGTAAGGTGTAATTGCCCATGATCATAAACCAGTAAGTGCAGAACTGGAATTCAGACCTAAGCAGTCTAGTTCTGGAATCCTTGCTTTTGGCCACAAGGGCAGTGTTACCTTTATTCCTTTCAGCAAGTAGGAGGTTAATGCCGACCACTGTTGTAACAGTGATCATTAGAAAGGTATGTGATTGAAAACACTAAATAAAAGCCATCATGGCACTACAAAAACTAACAAATTATTTTTAAGAAGATAAATCAATATTCCATAACCAACTTCTGGTTATTGACTGTTTCATGGTTCCAGAAACAATGTCGTGCTCAGTAGCGGAAATGGGAATTTTCTGTTTAGGTGAGGTAACCTTGATATATTATATTGAATTAAGTCATGTGAGCCCATGTTGTTGTAGAAGCTCCCCAAACTAATGCCAAATATCAATTTTCATAGTTATATGGGGCCCTAATTGCAGTACTTCAACAACGTTTATCTGACTTACTCATGTAAACAATCTAACTACCATTTTGGAAAAAATGCTCTATAACCTTGAACAAGGCACTTCACCTCCATGGGCCTTTTTTTTGTGCCTAACAAAATAAAGCCATAAAATGATATGATCTCTAAGGCCCTTTCCATATCTACCACTGAATGATTTTTTTGTCCTGACCTATTAGCTTGAAAGCAGGAAGCCTGACCTTTTTTTATTCACCGTGTCTTACTGCTCCAAAATCCACTGAGTAAAGCAACTTCACAGCTTCCTGAATCTGCGTGCTTTGAAATTACAGCCATGTTAATTTTGGCACTTAAAGTTCAAATAAAAAGCTGCCAGGTCAGCAGCAGGGAGCCAGATATTATGAAAAGGGAGTGATAAAGAGAAATCTGTTCTTTCCTTTGGTGTACACCTGCAGTGCCAGTCTAAGGCCACTTGGCAAAGTTTACAGTTGGTAGAGTCTAGTGTCCTCTGGGGCCTTGGACAAGTTTCTTAACCTCTCCGTGCCTTAGTTTCTCACCTGGAAAACAGAGATAACAATAGTCTGCCTCATAGGTTGTATCACAAAAATGAGTTAGTATATGTAAGCACGTAGAAGAGTGCCTGCCACATAGAAAGCGCTACCTAATGCTGTTTTGTTTTGTTGTTGTTTCCTTTATTGAGAAAAACAAAGAACTTGAGGAAGACAAAACCTGAGAGTTTGGACAGGCCCTTCAGGTACTGGCCACAAAATACTTGTCCCAAGTCAACTTTAATGCCAGATGGACATGAAACTCATAATGCCCTTGTATTGTGAAAAGGCCTCCTTGTCAGTTCTTTCATTTAGACACATGTTTAAAATCCAGGTCCCTAAGCCAATATAGGGCTGCCTTACTTTTTCCCAATTGCAAAATAAAACTGTCCACTGATTGAAAAAGGAACATCTTGGATAAGGTCTGATCTGTGTATCCTCCTTTAATCTCCCTCCCCTTTCAAGGACGAACAATAATGGGAGCAAACGCTCACATAGGCAGAGGTGAAGTAACTTCCCAAGGTCACAGAGATAATAATGGTGGGACTGGGATTCAAACCTGGGCAGCCTGGCCGCAGAGTGTGCACTTGTGTGCTAGGAACCACGACATTTTGTAGCAACAGACAAAATTCAGCATGTGTGGTGTGTGTGTATGCGTGTGTGTGTTTGAAGAAGATGACAACAAAAGTGCGCCCTAAATGATCTGAGAGGCATGCCTGCTGGATTATTGACAAGGACACACGGCGCACAGAACATGACATCTGACCCCACATCACTCTAAACATAGGCCTCCCTATGCACGTCCCTCAGCAAAGAAGCTGCAGAACATTGACCAAGGAGAGGCCCCACCAGCGCAGAAAATGACTTCCAGGCGACTCATGATCCTCATGCCCTGTGTGGCCATGGCAGATGCACAGAGAGCAGGACCCAGCAGCTCAGGAGGAGAAACCACGCAGGAGGCAAACGGGACAGGTGGGAACACAACCTGAGGCAAGTCTGCTGCCAACGATAGCTGGCGGTCACAGCAGGAAGCATCGGCTGTCCGAGGCCGGAGGACTCCGGGGCGGCGCGGGAGCCCAGGGGCGGAATCACACACAGCAGGCGACAGAGCCTCACGCGGGGGCTGTGGCTACCGCTGCCTGCCGGACGGACGGCTGTGTGGAAAGGCTCCAGCGTCACCCGGCCGCCCTTCTGAGACAGCTGAAGGCCGGAAACGAGTGAGCAGTGCAAGATGTAGGAGAAAGATCAGTGGCCAAGACTCTGAAGACTTAGACTCCAGTCCCAGCTGTCCTGCCCTTGTCCCCCTCCCTAGGGCCCTAGGTCCCCTGTGAGCACATTGAACTGGAAGCTGTGTGGTAGACGACTTGGAGAGGTGAAGTTTGGTAAATTGGTTAAGAGATTTTGGCAATCATCTGTGTGTGAGGAAATATTAATAAGTATTTAGACGAGAGGGTGGCAGCATTCTTGCTAAATAGCAATCCAGCTTTTCTCCCCACAAAGGGTAGGCCAGTTCTGTGTCTGCCCCACAGAGTGAAGGGGTGACCTAGCCCACCTCCCTTGGAAATTTTTTTTGCTTTATGTTAAAGATTATCTTGGTCTTGAAATTTTATATTGATAGCTCAGCTTTACTTAGAAGCACGAATTAAGACAACTGCAGCACCTAATTTTAATTTGAATGATTTAAAACTAAATTTAATGATCAAATTAGCAGTAACAATAAAAGGAGGTCATTATAAAACCCAGTATTGGGAAGGATTCAAGGAAGCCCACTCTTACAGTGCCAAGGACGAGATAAGTTGATGCATTTTCTTGAAGGCAGCCTGAATACGCAATAAGAGCCATAAAAATGACCATGCCCTTTGACAGAATTATATTCTTGGAAATTTATTTTAAAAGAACAATTTTAAATGAAAGACATTTTAAAAGATATTTATGGCAATGTTATTTGTAATAGCTCCAAACTGGACACACCCCAAAGAAATCCACTAACATGGCAAGAAATACTATGATAGCTTCAGTGAAAAACTACTTGATACAATGACAAACACATATAAATAAAGAGTTTTTAAAAAGAGAAAAAAGTATAAGGGAATGTTATACACACACACGAGGTTGGAACAGAAGAGACTTCAAGGCAACAAAATCGGGAAAGGGTGGAGGGGAATGTTTCAGTGTGGGCAGAATATGGGGCTGGTGGAAGAGGATTCCAGCATTGGAAGCCTGGAAGGTGTGTGAGTGCTAATCAACATGGATGAGGCATGTGCACCTAAACACAAACCAGGAACTGAAAAGCTTGGGAGGCCACGGTCACAAGCAATTTGTTAGTTTATACATTGTTCTATCAAATGATTTCAAATTTTCAGTTGAAAGAAGGGAAATTGTGTGCATGGTTAAATAGGATACAAACTGGAAGACTGTAGAGTAGCTCATCAAAGAGAAGGTGGGTGAGGGGTTGGGGCTGTGAGCCAGATGGGAAAGGGGACCAATGCTTGGACTCCCCTCACTAAGGCATCTCTGCAGCAGGAAACTGGCACACAGGTCAGTGGCTCCAAGGAGCAGGGCTCTGAACAGGAAATGGCTAAGACAGTCTTCGTAGTTGTCAGAGGAAGTTGATGTAATGAAGATAGTACCCTGGGAAAATGTTGCTCAAATATTAAGGCTAAATACTTCTGACCACCTGTGAAGAAGCAGCCCAGATGGTTTCTTAGAATAAAAAGGTAAGAGATCGAGAGGATTCAAAGAAATAATATGGGTAGAAGTGCTTTGCGAACTGAGAAATGCTTTATAAATGCTTGCTCTGAAAACTAAGCTTCACTCTCCAAAAAGACTGCAAAGTTAGCCAAGAGTATTCTTTAACTATAATCTTAATCTGTGATTTTACAAATTCTTATAGTTCTAATTTTGAACAAGTGATGGTAAAATCGTACTCTTTTCTATCTGAAACTATGATTTTATCTTGAGCATTTAACTAGACTAACTCTTTTTTAGTAGATTTTTGGTGATCTATAAACCAGCCATAATTAAATAGATCATGTTGTAAATTAGTGAAATAGTCTAGAAACACCAAATCAACCATGATTGGCTCAGTGACTTTTATAGTCTGAATATTTTAAATCACATGACCATTCATTCATTCATTCACTCAGGATAATCAGGAGAGAAGTGCTTTGTCTATATAAGCAACTATATGTATATAATATATGTATGTAACTATATGTAAGGTAGAAGTGGGAAGCCATTAGAAAGGTACAGAACACCATAGATTTTAAGAGAAACATAAAAGCAGGACTACATTATATAAATCATTCTTTCTGGTGACCTCAAAGTGCAAATAACTTACATCTTTTCAAAAAACGACATCCGATCTTTCTTGCCTAAGATTAGGATTTGGCTTCACGAAGCCTGCTGCATTATGCTAGTTTCATGCTTGCATTTACACGCACTTACATGTCTCCTTAATGTTTGACTCACCAGAGCCAAGAGTCAGCTTTTACCTCATGCCTCAGGGATATCAGGTTTCAACTCACGTTGTTTGACTCTTCTATACATCCCTTCGTGCATTATTAAAATGAACGCTTTCCATTTGATTTTCTTCTTGCCACCATTGGGTCTAGTGGTGTTTCTAGTGTTCTCTTTCTCTCATGTTGTTAACCATCACCTGTGACATTAAGCCCAGACGTATGAAGGCATATATTTAACAGCAACATTTCGAGCTGAGAAAAGTGATGATCTCGACGTGATACCAGTTTATCCGTGTGATAAATGTACCATTTCATTTTTGATGGGCTTAACTTAGCATTTATCCCTGGGGCTGGGTTTTGTGTTGCCTCTGTAAACACACTCACACACACACAAAGAGCCTAGTTCTTTTTAGGCACTTCTCCAGCTGTGAGTTTAGCAAGGCTTCCTGCTAATGGGGAGACAGACAGAATTACAGCTCCAAACATTCCCCTGCCACTGATCCAGAACATGTGTTATCATATCGCACACTGTAAATTGATTCCAAATTCCTGTCAAAAGGGCACAGTCTGCATTCCAAATATCCACGGCTCTAGAACAATGAATTGTAAAATAGAAATATGCCATGCTTCCCCCTTTAATTTGGTGTAAGCTTGAATTAAGTTTGCTAAAGAGTTTTGATTCTTTAGAATATGATTTTTTTTGCAAACATAGAACAGCCTAGGAAATCTCTGTGTCGTAGTGACAATAGACTACTTTGAAGTTCCCCGGTCCCCTCAATTGTTAATGTCTCTTCCAATCTCTTGGTGAAGGCTGGTTATCAGGAAATAGGGAAAGACAGAGGGGAGCTCACATTTAAGGTAATAAAGTGACTTTCATTCAACTGATGAGAGACATAAACAGTCTGACTACGTAGTGTCATTGGAGTAGAAGTCTAGGATTTCAAATGCTGTGTAAACAGTTGCAAAATCTCTGCAATTACTCTAACATTGAACTCCTAGCACAGATGACAGATAAGGAATAATCACATATTTTCAGTTCTATGCTATCCCGTGTTGGCAACCTGAGTTTACTGTCAATTTATCCCTTACCTGAAATAAGTGTGTAGATCAACACAAAATCATGGCTAAAATTTGTCTTTGTGTTTGTGACTTTTGAGAACCTAAAGCAGAAAGGGGGAGACGAGAGATTAAGTGTCACAAGCAACCTGGCACTGGGGACATCTTGGGAATAAGCTGGGAGGTTGATGTAATCTCCTCAGAAGTCCTCAGCCCCACAGTGTCTAAGCAGCCCCAAATTGGTTACCATGGGGACACCATTCCCTTCCAGTAATGTCACCTGACAAGGTCTCTATTTTTTCTTCACATGGTGAACATTTAGTTCATTCTGTTTTTTTAAATAATTGTTTTTTCAAATTGACAAAAATTGTATATATTCATGGTGTACAACATGATTTTGAAATATGTATACATTGTAGAATGGCTAAATGAGGCTAATTAACGTACGTATTGCCTCACATACTCATTTTTGTGGTGAGAACACTTAACTCCCACTCAGCCATTTTCAAGAATAGGAAACCCATTCCTTTTGATCCAACTCTTCCTCTTTGGATCCTAAGAAATAGCCACACGGGAACATGGAGGTAGTTAATACTGTATGGTAAATTGGCTAAAGCCAGAGGGTGAACTGCCACAGCAAGTACTCAAACATCATAGAAAAGGGTTCTGCATAGTTTCAAGTTAAATCTCATTACATACGTAAGAGTGCTAGGGTAATGGTGGCTTGGCCTGGTTTCCCCCCAGATTTATTACTTAGTGCTAGCTAATAAACAAATACAACCTGGATAAATGAACAATTTACCCCACACTATTTTGAAGGTGGCCTGGGATAATAGTGACTTGGCTCCCAGGATCAGCCTGTGGCCACCCAGCTGAGTGACTTCAGGCAAGCCACGGCACCTCTCCAGGTCACTAGTTCTTTAACAGCAAAACGGAGACATTGAAGATTTTAATGTACATTTCTAGGTTGATTTCTTCGAGCTTGCTAATTTAAAACCTAAAAATAATGATTGAAGGAGGAATGTATATTATCCAAATAAGGGAACTCTAAACTTGTTATATAATTTTTAAAAGATGTAATTATGTCTGTTTGGGAGAGGCAATATATAAAGTTTAATAGGAAAGAACAATTCATGGCTATTTAAGTATAATAGGTGTTTTCATTTCCTGAAAAGTCCAATTATGAACAATGGCTATAAAACTAGGTTTAAATTGTATAATAAAAATGGATTCTTCTTAAACATCAAGATGTAAGTCTGTACGTTCAAAGTCCTTCTTAGGCCAGGAGTAGAAGTCTAGGATTTCAAATGCCGTACAAACATTCCAAATATGCACAGCTTGGGGACAATGAGAGCTCACGCTTGTAATCCTAGCATTTGGGGAGGCCGATGTGGGAAGGATGGCTTGAGGCCAGGAGTTTGAGACCAGCCTGGGCAATAAGGAGACACCATCAGTACAAAAAATTTTAAAAAATAGCTCAGCGTGGTGGTGCGCACCTGTAGTCCCAGCTACTCGGGAGGCTGAGGCAGGAGGATTGCTTGAGCCCAGGAGTTTGAGGCTGCAGTGAGCTATGATGACACCATGGTACTCTAGCCCAGGCAACAGAGCAAGACCCTGTCTCAAAACAAAGAAACAAAAACTAAGTTAAAAGTAATAATTATAGCAATGATTACTCTATGCCAAGTAGTATATTCAACTACCCTAAATTATGTAACGGGCAATCTGTGCCCTCAGGGAACGGCAGAGTGGTAAAGCCAGATTTATAAACAGAGTTTATAATCACACAAGATGGTAAGCGCTACGAGGCCCAGGCCTCCTTACTTGGTGAAGCTGTCTGCAGCTCTCTCAAGTGCAGTGGATGACCTTCTTGTCTATGTTCTCTCAGGCGGAGTTGGTCGTCACCTTGTCATCTGTGTTGCCCTCAGGTAAGCTTGATCACACTTTTTTGATCTTACTTGTCTTTGTATCCCCAGCACCTGGCACATGGTAGGTGCTTGGCGCACGTTTCAGAACCAGCTAGCCTTCTCAGGAATACTGAACTCAGAACCTACCCGTGTTCCTCCGTGAGACTCATCTATACGGGATGAACACCAGGATCCGTGCAGTAGAAATCACCTCCTGGAGTCCTCATGTACATCTAAACTAAGCATTACTTCTCCAGGAAACTTTCTGAAACATTCATTTTGTGCCTTGTGCCCCTACTGAATCTATAGTGGCTTCCCATAAAACAGGAACATAACCGGGATACTAAGTCACTGATGGCTCTCCTTCCAGCCTGACAGTGGAAAGAGAAGAATGTTGCCCAGAATTGGCACAGAAGCCTCCTAGTTTGTTCCATTAATTAGATTCATTTAGGTTCCATTTTTGAGACACAAATGTTCCCTGGGAGCATGAAGCCTATGAGTCATTCAGACTTACAGTACAATATTTTAATCAAGTAATTTGAAATATGAATTAACCACTAAGTCCTTGGGTAACTATAGCTTAAATATGCACATAACAAGGTAATGGTATGTTTTGAAAGAGGATCATTTGGCTGGTCCGAGTGCAGTGGTGTTTACAACTAATGGATCACAACCAGTTACAGATTCCTTTGTTCCTCCTCCACTCCCATTGCTTCACTTGACTAGCCTCAAAATAAATAAATAAATAAAGAGGATCATTTTTGGATACAATTTAGTTTGGAGGAAGACAGATTTGGTTTGGGTGTGGCTGTGTTAGGGTATTGCGCCATGAGGCATCAGGGCATCAGAGGACACTGAACAATTACAATGGGGACCCTGAGGGGTGACAGGCATGCAAAAATGCAAGTAGGGGGGAGGGAGCAAGAGCAAAAGAGAATTTTTTTCTTTCTCTGTTTTTTTTGTTTGTTTGTTTAGGATTCTGATGATATAACCTTCTTTACAAACCATTTGTAAATCCTTTGGAGTTGTCACAGCCTGGATGATATGGTCAAATTCAAACTTTCCTCTTCTTCCCCACTTGGCCCAGGTCCTCGCATGAAGTCAAAGGTTTCTCTCACCCTAACTTGCCATACTTGCCTTTGCTTCCACTTTCAGATTATTCCGGGAGTCCACTTGTTCAAGGCTTCTTGGGTGTGGCTCCAGGTATAATATTAATTTAAAAAAAAAGAAAAAAAAAAGGATTATTCTGCTTACCAGGGGGTGGAATGTTACCTCTTTAAAACCTAATCCTCCACCATTCACTTATTCAGTCAATGAATATTCATCGAGGACCCAGATCGAAGGGACCATGTTGGGAGGAGGGGCACGAGCACCAGTCAGCAGCGAGACGGACTTGACATAAATCTTAGTACCATTATGTTTTTGAGACGGGGTCCATGTTGCCCAGGCTGGAGCGTAGTGGCTACTCACAGGCGCGATCCAACTACTGATCAGCATGAGAGTTTTGACCTGCTGCGTTTCCAACCTGGGCTGGTTCACCCCCACTGAGGCAACCTGGTGGCCTCCTGCCCGGGGGAGTCATCACATTGATGCCGAACTTAGTGCGGACACCCATCGGCACAGTGCACTGCAGCACAGAACTCCAGCTACTCCCGAGTAGCTGGGACCACGGCGCGGCCACCCCTCCTGGCTGGACCTTATTCTTAGGGTACTTGGGTGCCTCTTCCTGCATTTAGCCTCCATTAATAGTTTGGACAACATTTTCCGAACAAATAAGCAAATCAACCGCCTGACACAAAGTATGACAATGGCTTAGGATATTTGAAATCCGGTCTGCTCTGGAAAATGCCGTTTAACATCCCCATCTTTGTACCATACTGCCGTACTGTTTCCGCTATAAGGACTTAAGGAGAGAAGTGCTTTTCTTCACCTGGACTATTGTTTTAAGATGAGACCAGCCAGACTAAGGTGGCAGAGGGACAGTGGGGCCGAGAGTGAGACAGTCACAGGGAGGGGGGACCCTCAGAGCCCCACCGGGACCTGACTTCTTCCCACACCAGTGACTCTGATGCAGAGTCCTATTCTGGTAAACCCGTGGTGAGTTTTGTTTTATTTTGAGCAGAGGTGACAGACACTACTACTAGATTTCAAAACTGAAGTGATATAAATAACTTGGGACAGTGTTCAGAGAACCACTGCGAGAACCCCCACGACTAAAGTGTGGGCAAAGGCATCTATTAATGGAGGAGGAAATGGAAATCACTGAGCTTGAGGGACAGAAAGTTTAGGACCAATGTAACGGGGACCGTTAGTGGATAAAAGGTCACAGAAGAGCTAGAAACCAGTAAGAAAAAGCCATATCTACTCCATTTTAGAATCTCTATTTTTAAAAAAGAAGCAATAGAATTACTCATAATTTTATCAAAGTTGGGAAATCAGGGGCTCCTAAATACTATCTACTGGTTATGCCTTAAAGTAGGAAGGAACCTCTGCACTGAGAGCAGTAAAAGACTTTTAAAATACTCATAAAATGTACTTAACACCACCCAGCTGTGCACCTAAAGATGGTCAAAATGGTAAATTTTAATGTTATGTATGTTATAGCCACACACAAAAATTACCCATAAAGGAAAGCTAGAGCTAACACATTTTCAATTGCTAAATAATGTCACTTTTAGGAAAATCCGTATTTCAGAGCACCCAAAATATACTAACCCATCAGCTTTTCTAAGACTCTGGTTATTACCTTAGTTTTTCCTTAAAAGGAGAAATTGAAACTGTGAGAAGGTGGACTTCTGACATGAAGTCAGATGCAGAATGATAAGCATATAAAGGATGATCCATATACATTGTTGTTTTTTTTTTTTTTTTTTTTTGAGACAGAGTCTCACTCTGTCACCTTGGCTAGAGTGCCATGGCGTCAGCCTAGCTCACAGCAACCTCAAACTCCTGGGCTCAAGCGATCCTCCTGCCTCAGCCTCCCGAGTAGCTGGGACTACAGGCATGTGCCACCATGCCCGGCTAATTTTTCTCTATATATTTTTAGCTATCTATATAATTTCTTTCTATTTTTTTTTAGTAGAGGCAGGGGTCTCGCTCTTGCTCAGGCTGGTCTCGAACTCCTGAGCTCAAACCATCCGCCCGCCTCGGCCTCCCAGAGTGCTAGGATTACAGGCGGGAGCCACTGTGCCCCGCCTACATTGTTTCTTGACTACCTCTGTGTAGAATTTTATACCAGGATACCAGGGAGGCTGGTTGGGCAGGACAATGTTTTCTACACCAGGCAAAACTGTCCATGAGAACTGAGTCTAGAAATATGAATTCCTGGGACTGCTTCATTCTCCAATTTTCCTCTTCTAGATCTTTCCTCCACTCCCAAATTTAGCTCTTGCAGCTTTATTCATGGAGCAATCAGTGGGCAACTAACTTGTAAACCACAGGGAGCTACACAGTTTCCTTTCTTTCAACAGTATTGAAGAGGTAGAAGAAACACTGACTTCCTTGCCCTTGGTGAAAATAGAGATCTATACAAGTTTCAGTCTTCTGGAAAATAATTTTAGGTTAAAACAACTCACAATAACTTGTGAGAAATGTGAAAGGGTTCCCTCAAAAGAAAATACATCTAAATTCCTTTAAAAATTAAAAAGGCCTAAGAACTACATGTAGTGCCTACCATTTCCCTTCTGTAAGTCCTTTGAGTTATTTCCATGGGAATTATATCTGTGTATTGGCTATAAGTAAATGCGCGTATGTTTTTAGGCTCCTGCTGTGGGCATTACTAGATGGGCCAGTGGGTATTGATAAATCCTGTTGCTGCCTGGGTGCTGTGTTTAACAACAGACATTTCAGAGCTCAGTGAGTTCAGGACTCTTTTCAGGGCCAGCTGGTCAGTCACCCTCGATGCAAAGTGAGACTGATCGTGCCTCCCCATCTGCTGCTACAGCAGTTGCACTGCAGCAAATTAAAGAAAAAGGACTTTTCATTTTTGGGGGAATAAGGTCAAAAGACACCATTATGGCAATTTTAGAGTGATAAGGAGAATCTTATTTTAGCAAAAGGCATAGACTTCTGAGATTAAGTTTAGAACTGAGAGGAGAAAAAAATCAATTTGTTTTTCTTTATCTAAAGACCAGTTCAACGCTCAGAATAAAAGCGTTCAAAATTTGGTCCCAGGAAAGGCATTCCCGTATAAAGAATTCTACCTGGAAAAGCAAAGGCACGCCTCCTCCTCGGTTTGTCGCCATACACTCCACCCAGAAAACCACTGTGGGGTAGAAGATCAGCAACGGGGAGGGAAACAGAGATCCAAGAGATTGAGGATTTAGCTGAGTGGATTTCCCCACTAAAGGAGAAAAATGTCTGAATTTGGAATTTGGTCTGTTGTCTGTGATATTAAAAATAACTCATCCTAGAATGTAGGAAGACCTTGAACAATGCTACATTGAAGTCCAGCTCCAGCCTCCTTTGGCAAACTGATGAATGCTTAAAAACCTATTCACTGCTGTGGTAGTTTTTAAAATATGATGTGGCCAGGCACAGTGGTGCACACCTGTAGTCCTAACTATTTGAGAGGCTCGAGCCCAGGAGTTCGAGGCTGCAGTGTACTGTGATCACACCACTGCGCTCCCACCTGGGCAATAGAGTGAGACCCATTCTCAAAAAAAAAAAAAAAAAGTGATGTGGATATATACAAATGTATTTTTTTAAGCAAAAAAAATTTTTACATCATGCCTCCCCCTTAAAAAGTATAGGCTCATTCAGCCTTAAAAAGGAAATTCTGACACATGCTACAAATGGGTGAACATTATTCTAAGTGAAACAAATCATTCACAAGAGAAAAAGTATTGTGTGATTCCACTTACATGAGGTACCTAGAGTAGTCAAATTTATGGAGGAAGAAATTAGAATGGTGGTTGCCAGGGGCTGGAGCAAGAGGAGAACGGGGGGGACAGAGTTTGAGTCTGGGAAGATGAAAAAAATTCTGGAGATTGGATAGTGGTGATGGTTACACAATAGTGTGAATGTACTTGATGTCACTGAATCATGCACTTAAAAACTGTTAAAATAGGCCAGGCACAGTGGTTCATGCCTATAATCCTAGCACTTTGGGAGGCTGAGGAGGGAGGATTGTTTGAGGCCAGGAGTTAAAGACCAGCCTGGGCAACATAGCAAGACCCTGTCTCTAAAAATTTAAAAATTAGCAGGGCATGGTGGTATGTGCCTGTAGTCCCAGCTTCTTGGGAGGCAGAGGCAGATGATCTCTCAAGCCCAGGAGTTTGAGATTGCAACGAGCTATGAACAGGCCACTGTACTCTAGCCTGGGTGACAGAACAAGATCTTGTCTCAAAAAAAAAAAGGTTAAAATGGTGGTAAATTTTATGTTAGGTATATTTACCACAATTTAAAACATTTTTAAAAAGTGTAGGCCCTCGTCTGATGACAGTTCCCATGCAAGCTCATTTCTAGACATTTTAACATAGTGATAATCTATGTCTGGTTCTCAAAACAGGGCAAGACTCATAGATTTGATTTAGCTTTTAGTAAATATCTTTTGAATTGCAACTGGGAACTTGACAGTGGCCTTCTCGCATTGCACCTGGAGTTTGCAAGCTGCCTGCAGCAGGTAGAGATGCATAGCTTATTTTTATGATTGGCCTTGAGCAAGAGTTGATTAAACACTTGATAACATAACTTCTTGGAAGACTTGGTTTAGATGTTGCCTTCTTCCTACTTTCCCACCCTTTCCCCCCTCCCTCATGAACACCACATAAAAAGTGACAGTTTGTCATTTTTTTTCCTTCTTTTTCAAGTATTAGCTTCAGAGTTGGATGGGACCTTCATGCCTCTTCTGAACGTAAACGGGCCAGGTTCCACTCTGGGAGCATCCTTCCTACCACTGCAACCCGGGCAATACCCTGCTAAAGAGATGGCATCTGATCCAGCCACAAAATCAGGTTCTAGGGTGCAAGTAGGACACTTCATTGTGTCTTTCCCCTAATGTGGTTGCTTGTTTGGGGGCAGAGGAGTTGGGAAGCACACTAGGAAATAAAGCCTTCTGATCCCCAAGTTCCTCTTTCTTTTTCTGTGGTTTTCACTTCCCCTCCCATCAGAAATCCCCACTTAGTGGTCATGCTTTCTCCTCTTTCTTCCTTGTCATTCATTCGCCTTTCATTTCTCCTGACACTTCCCCTGGGCTTTCTACTGCTACTTTCTCTGTCTTCACATCTTTTTATGTTATTTTATTTTTGTTCTTTAGAGACAGGGTCTTGCTGTGCTGCCCAGGCTGGACTCAAACTCCTGGCCTCAAGCAGTCCTCCCGCCTCAGCCTCCCAAGGAGCTGGGATTACGGCACAGGCCCCGGCACCCGGCTGTCTTCACACACTGGGGTCCGTTTCCCCCGAGGTGTTGGCAGGCTGTTCCTGTACCAAACGCAACGCTCTGCTCTCAATATGACCTGCACATTTGCAGTTCCTGTTGACGGTTCCCAGCCCTTTGTCGTACCCCAGACTCTGGGCAAGGAAGTCAGGTCTACCTTCTGGCAGCTTCCATTTGTTCTTCACGCCAGAATTCTCTGGTGCACTCTGTTCAAAGTACCTCCTCTTCCTTCCCTGGAGCTTCAGGCCCCCATTTCACCTCAGTGATGTCTTTTGGAAAAGTAGAAATGAAATGGAGCTTTATTGGGTAAGCTGCCTCTGAAGCCCAAGATCTCATCGGGGCCTTCAAAAATTCCTGTCAAGAATTCCAGTCCTATACGAGCTTCTAAATCCCATCGCAGCTGGCTCTGTTTAAATGACACCGACTCGGCACTGAGAGCCCATTCTGCGTCTTTCACTGAAGAGCGTCGGCATGGCTAACTCTCATTCATTCAAACCCCACTGTTCCAAAATGTGTAGCATTGCCTAGACATGCTAAAGTGAAGTTCACTTCTGCACTTTCTCTAAAAAGAGAGTTTGGCCTATGGAATGATTACAAATCTCAGTCCACAAACTCATTTTCACAAGAAATAGAACTTCACTTTCTACATCAATTTAGTTTCCATTTCAAGAGCCCATCCTGCAGGATGGGAGACTTAACCTTAGCCCTCTTTGAGGGTCTCCCCTCCCCATTTCTCAAGACTGTGCTACAGCTGTGCGGTCTGACACAGCACCAAGGCTTGTGTATCTGGTCCTCTGTTCATAGCAGTTACCTCTGCCAAGATGTCTACCCAGGGCCAGCAGTTCCAATGTTTGCGACATGGGAGTCCTTGCCCATCTACGTGCTTCACAGTGCCATCTGCCTAGGCATACCTCAGAGCCAGTGCTCTCTGGGGCCCTGCAGTGTGCCTAAGAAGCAGTACACAGGTCCCCTCAACTCTTAGGACTCCCCAGGTTTCCTTTTCTTTTTCTCTCAGCCCAGAGGAATTTCTTTCTTTTCTTTTTTTTTTTTTTTTTTTTGAGACAGAGTCTCACTCTGTTGCCCGGGCTAGAGTGAGTGCTGTGGTGTCAGCCTAGCTCACAGCAACCTCAAACTCCTGGGCTCAAGCGATCCTACTGCCTCAGCCTCCCGAGTAGCTGGGACTACAGGCATGCGCCACCATGCCCGGCTAATTTTTTCTATATATATTTTAGTTGGCCAGATAATTTCTTTCTATTTTTAGTAGAGATGGGGGTCTTGCTCTTGCTCAGGCTGGTCTCGAACTCCTGAGCTCAAACAATCCGCCCGCCTCAGCCTCCCAAGTGCCAGGATTACAGGCGTGAGCCACCGCGCCCGCCCGGTCATGGAATTTCTTTCTAATAGCAGGGAAATCTTCCCTTCATGTTTCTGGCCGAGATATATTGACTATGCCCATTGATCCTCTCCCCCTCGCCTTTAAACCAATCATTTCCCAATAACTAAGAATCCACTACGCTCTCTAGAACTCAGGCCTTAGAAAACAAAAGGTGGGGCCGGGCATGGTGGCTCATGCCTGTAATCCTAGCACTCTGGGAGGCTAAGGAGGGAGATCACTTGAGCTCAGGAGTTTGAGACCAGCCTGAGCAAGAGCAAGACCCCATCTATACAAAAATAGAAAAATTAGCTGGGTGTGGTGGTGCCTGCCTGTAGTCCCAGCTACTTGGGAGGCTGAGGCAGGAGGATCGCTTGAGCCCAGGAGTTGGAAGTTGCAGTGAGCTATGATCATGCCATTGCACTCTACCCAGGGTGAGAGAGAGAGAGACTCTCTCTCAAAAAAAAAAAAAAAAAAAAGAAAAAAAAAGGCTAGGATTTCTGCTTTCCAGGGCTGCCACTAAAACAACGAGCACAAGGCCACATCTGAAAAGTAAGATAAAGAGGACGTCAACTGTAACTTGAGGTCACGTTTTCAGCAGCAGTTTTTGGACACAATCAATATGATAGCTACAAATGATTGTTAGACATCTAACCGATTAAAGAAAACCTTTCTCTCACCAAAGTGTTTATATATTTTATATATATGTATGTATGTGTGTATATATATCTATATGTCAAGTCTTTATATAAACCTGTATGTGTAAACAAGTTGCATTTCTCTAAAATTAACTTAAGAGTTATTCAAACTCTCTTTTCTGGAGAAAATTAGCAAGGCATTTCTAAGTTGATGATATTCCTCCTTTACTCTAGGACCACTGAACAGGCCCAAATGTGGGGCTTGTTTACTAATTTTTATAACCAAGAAAGTGATGCAAAAGTAATTGAGATCATTGAACAGGGTATGGAAAACCTACTTTTACTCATACATCTAGAAAAATCATCCTGCTTCCATCCTGAATATCATTCCAAACTTAAAATAATTCTAGCAGAAGTTTAATTATGGCACAGGGCTATTATAAGAATCCTAATGTACACTCACATGTGAACTTGTAGTTCACAGAATGCTTTATATCCATTATCTTTTTGGATCCTCATAATCACTGTAAGTGGTAGTATTTTCTTTAAAGGATTTTTAAAATAGTAGTTACAGCTGACATTTGTCTACTGAGCTAAGGGCTTAGTTAATTAGGGGACTCCTAGGTAGTCCTCTGGAAGTGTGCAAAAGATATCTGCTATCTGTATGTTAGAATAACTGTAACTCCTCCAATTTTGGGGCAGAGGTTGGTGGAGATCTGTGAATAACATAACTTCTAGTGTACTACTAGTCTGTGCTGAGAAACAGACTCAAATGGTCCTGAAAACCTACTGAGAAAAGGGTCATAAAATGTATCAGTGGGAAAAAAGGAGTCGTGATTTGATACATATATCACGATCGAATTGCAAGTATTATAGTAAGAGTATTCCTATAATTTTTACAACCCAGAAGGTGCTCAGTGGCAGAGAGAGCCAGAGAGAAAGGGGTAGGTGGCCTTAGTGGTCTTGGCTTTCCATGGGAATTTCTTACCCTTAGAGTCCTGGCGGGGGGCGGGGTAAGAGATGAAAACAGAAAACGTGGTGACTAGAGGTAATCCCTCTCACAAAACAAACAATTAAAAAAACCAACACTGCTAAAATGACTGAAAGAGTTCTTCCTTTCTTATTTTTCCTCAAAACTTTAAATGGCAGATTTTTATTCAGCTGCCTTCAGGGTAAGTTGACACCATCATCGGAGATGTTATTCAAGCCAGAGACTGAGTCGCCTTTAGTACTGTCTTCCTCATCGCCCTCCTCCCCGATCCCATTCAACCTATAAAGTATGTTTAGTATCTGTCTACTTCTCTCCTTCCTTGTCCTACTCCAGGCTCCCACCACTTCGTACCTGGATCATTGCGACAAATGCCACCAGCCTCCCACTCCCAATCTTGCTCTTCCTCCCCACACCAGCGGCCTCCCAAATGGGACCTGCACCTGCAGGGGGCACAGGAGAGCGGACGGCCACGGAAGGAAGTCCCAGGACTTCTATTTACCTCTTCCTTTAAAGTGTCTACCTTTCTGTATTTCACAATGTATATATTATGTAATGATAAATAAACATAATTATATTGGCTTGCAGGTTTAAAATGTTTTATTGATAAAAATGCATGATTTTAAGTTTGGTGGCCACTACATTACATGACAGTCAGAGTGATTTTTTAAAATACAGATCTGATCGTGTTGTTTCTTTTGCTTAAATCACTCAATGGCTTCCCTTTATCCACAAAGTCCAAAATCTGTGACAGTTCCTGTAAAAGCCCTGCAGGATCTGTCTACTTCCCTCATCCTCCCTACCTTTCTTGGGCATGGGACTCTGTCTGACCTTTCTGTCCTTTCAAGTCAGGTTTTTTTCACGGAAGGACTTCATAGATGCCGTCTCCATGAAGCTTTAGGTCTCAGTTTAGATGCCATTTTCTTCCCTGAACCGCATCCTCCAACCCCACTCCAGTCCAAAATGTCCTCAGGTAAACTCTCTGCTAGCAGCCTGCATCCCCCATCAGGGCACTTACTACAAGTGCTATTTATAGCATTTTGTTCAATGCTTCCAAACTAGGCCACAATCTTCATGAGAACTTGATCACCACTGTAACCTCCAGCACCTAGTAAATGCCCAGTAAATATTCATTAAATGACAGAATGAATTAAAATACCAATATTCACCCCATGCTTACTTCCTCAGATTGTCACTTCATAGAATCTCTGGCCTTTCTTGTGTTCTTCTCCCCTATTCCAGGAGAATACTTTACCATTTTTTAAATTTTACTTTTAACTGACAAATAATAATTGTATATATTTATGGGGTAAAATGTGATGTTGTATGAACACCTTACCTTAAGACTCAGCCCTGATTATCGATCTGTTCCTCTGCAAAGCTGGTGAAGATGCCCGTGGACACGTACTTTCTCCTGCATGCCCAGCATCCTCTGAAAATCTTTATTATAGCACTTGTTACTGATATGTAACTACCATTTCCATTTCTGTTACTACACCAAGACTGATCATCTTTAGGACACAGACCTTGCCATTCATCTTTGTGAATGGTGTAAAGTAGGCAGGAGATCATAAATGACAGGAGATCTCTGGTGTTCCTAGAATTTCTTTTGTAGAAAAAAAGTTTCAGCTTGCTTAATTTCCATAGTTCTCAGAAGTTACAAATATCCATTAGAACAAGGCAGCCATTACAGGTGAGGTTTCTTTGTAAGTTTTACTGTAATATATTAAATACTGCTTACATCCAACACTTCTTAAGAGTTAGCTTTGACGAGGAGGTGCAAAGAGAATTAACGCTCTGCCTAGTTCTGCTCTTTATCTTCTCCCTCTTAGAGAAACTAATTTAAAAGGAGAGGGTGAATAATTTGGGGACTGAGTGTAAACCTGGACTAGATAGCAAAGAGTACATGGGAGCTGGGAGTTGCTTGTGTCCATAGACACAGGACATAGAGAAGAGACAGGAATAACACACACCTGATTCTTTTCCTGGTAATCACACAAAGCAGAAATGAGACAGAAAAATGCTTTCTTGAGATTTATGACAGGAGGAATTTAAAACAGGGCAACTGATTGGTTTTTTTTGTTAGGACAACGACCTACAGATCACTTATATTTATATATTATATTTTTCTCTCTCTTTGAACAACCTTGTCTTAAACCCCATTTTGTTGATCTACATAGCATCTACAGGATTCTATACACAGGAGATCCTTAATCTTAGCCTCTGAGCTGTTTAACTTTTAAGCTTGGATCCTAATAAGGGTTCTACTTACTCGCTTCAGTACCAAGAACTGCGGTGGAACAGTTACCATACATGGGCAGAGAAGCCTCCCAGGAGGAAAAGGGAGAGGGAGGACACGGCTCAGCATAGCAGTTACGTAACCACATGGGGAGCGCTACAAAAGCAAAAGACTCTCTCTGCTGTCCTTCAAAACATTAGATTCTAAAAATGTCTAAACGACACCTAACAAGCACATCTTACGTAGTTGCTGGAGTTAGTAGCTGAAATATAATTAGATCCAGAATATCAATTCAATCTGATGGGTTTATGTGGCTACTATTTTAAATAACTTTAGATATGTGGTATCCTCGAGAAACAGTTACAGAAATACATGTGCAGTAAGTTTCAGTAATGGCAGAATAAATGTCATTTCCTTTTTCATTGACAATGAGTTATGAATGTTGACCTACAGACTGTCCCCAAACAAGAAGCATTCCAATAGTTCGTTTCTAAGTTAGTTGTTAGGAACTTGGAACATAGTTTCCCATAGAAACAATTTTAGATGTGGTGGTTTAGATTTCCAGATATGGCCAAAGAAGCCCATTTAGCCATAAGCAATTTTACTAAAGATAACCACCATGTATAACAATGCTTTTCTATAAGGAAATGTTTCCTGACTTCTCAGTTGGGATTTCTGTAACTCGTTTTCCCTTGCTCTTAGGAGTGGAGAATGCCCTGAACTCCATCGTGAAGAAGAGCAGAGGCTGGTTGGGAGGTGGTGGTGGGGTGGGCAGGGAAAAGTGGGCCCCTGGCAGCAACAATAGGGACTCCAAAGTGGGGGTGAGCCCTGGCAGAGTCCGGGCCCTAGGGGACAGTGCACCTGTGGCAATAACCTCTGTCACTGTGTTTGCATTGAGGATTTATTTCTTCCTGGTAAGAAATCCCTAAATATTCAGAATGATGTAACTACCTTCTATTGAGCACATACTCTGTACTAGCTAGAGCACAGTATTAATTGCTGTGTCTACATAATTTTACTTTAATTCCCCAAACAATCTCTGTATCTGTGAGGTCAATCATTTTATCTGTGTTTAAGAAAGAAGACACAAAGGCTTTGGAATGTTAACTTGCCTAAATTCATAGTAGTTAGAGCCAGAACTTGAACCCGAGCCTGCTTTACTTCACATCGACTTATTCTGTACTCTTTTCCAGGGATCTGGGGAATATTTCCAACAGTTTATTGTTAAGTTTCCCATTTAACAGTTTTAATGAAGGAAGTAATCATTCCCCTCAGCAAATGGACTGGATTACAAATTCAAGAAATATTAAATCCCTGCTATGTGGATGACACAAGGAGGAAGGTGCTAGAAATCTAGTAGATACAAGACACCCAACATGAATTTTTAGGTAATTTTACAAAGCGGAAGATGACTGGTGCCAGAGGAACTGGCGTGCCTTAAATTGTTTCATAGTTCAGAGTAACAGCCTAAAAGTGGCAACTGTGAGCCGGCGTTATCATGGGAGGCCTCGGAAAGGATGCTGGGCTGCAGCTGGATCTTGCAGCAACGGGTCAGACAGAGGGTGCGCCTGACCAAGGGCTCAGATGAGCGACATTTGCCTGCTAACGATTCCTTAAGAACCAAGACTAGCTTGAGCTGGTTGATGTTGTGGAAAAGTGGAAGTTGGAAAAGTTGGGGCCAGAAGGTGCAGAGACCTCTAGGATTTCTTCTTCACAATTTAGTTTTGTGAATACACAATCATATATTTAAAAATAAATTTACAAAAAGGGATAAAGGAAAAAAAATCCCTCCCCTCACATAAATATTGCAGTAATTTTTCTCTGTATCCTTTCAGTTTTTTCTTTATGATAGACAAGCAATTATAAACACATTCTTATTTTCTCTCTTTATTAAAAGGTGGCATATGGCCTGTAAAAATTTCAAACAGTAATAATTTACTTTATATGTATCTATCTTATTATTTAAAATGATCATGTTTACTTATTTAAATATAACAGTGTATCCCAGGGTGGTTTTACTAAACAAATATCAAGCATTGAGGTCCAGAATCGGGACAGTAACTGTCAGAGGTGGGCTCACCCAGAGTCCGTTTTCTATGTATGGATCTAAAGAGTACAGGTGTAAGGCCGGGTGCGGTGGCTCACACCTGCAATCCTAGCACTCTGGGAGGCCGAGGTGGGTGGATTGCTTGAGCTCAGGAGTTCAAAACCAGCCTGAGCAAGAGCGAGACCCCGTCTCTACTAAAAAAAATAGAAAGAAATTAGCCAAACAACTAAAAATATAGAAAAAGTTAGCCAGATACAGTGGTGCATGCCTGTAGTCCCAGCTACTCAGGTAGCTGAGGCAGAAGGATTGCTTGAGCCCAGGAGTTTGAGGTTGCTGTGAGCTGGGCTGACGCCATGGCACTCTAGCCCGGGCAACAGAGTGACACTCTGTCTCAAAAAAATAAAAATAAAAAATAAAATAAAATAAAGAGTACAGGTGTAGGTTAGGGAGGGCTCCTCTTCAGTGCTACCCCTAATAGCTTGTGTGCACCACTCCCTGGCTTCCTTCATGGTTTATAATTGCCTGTGTATGTGTCTGCCTCATACACTTGATTGTGAGTTCTTTGAGGCAAGGACTAATTGAGCTCATTTATCTTTATATCGATATCTAATATAATGTCTGGCAAATATAAGATATTAAATGAATGTTCAAATGGTTTAATGGAGAAAAATGGTTTGTTGAATGAATGTGAGTAACAAGTATAAGGAATGGCTTGAACAACTTAGCTGATCCCCAGGGTGTCAGAATGTAAGAAGGAATGGTATTTATTCTATCTGGTGACATAGTTTGATAAAACACTGTGGTGATGTGTTAAGAAAGATCAGGCACCAGCCCGGGCAACATAGCAAGACCCCATCTCTACAAACATGCCTGTAGTCCCAGCTACAGGCCAAAGTAGGAGGATCACTTGAGCCTATGAGTTCAAGGCTGCCGTGAGCTATGATCACACCACTGCAGTCCAGCCTGGGTGACAGAGTGAGGCCCTGTCTCTAAAACAAAACAAAACAACAAAAACAAAAAGATCAGGCGGTAGAGGAGGAGAGAATGGTAAAGATATTCGGGGAGGGGAGGAGGAGAAAAATGAACCAAGTTCTCAGCGGAGGGAGTTGGGCCATGGGCAACAGTGAAGAGGTTGGCCTGAACAAGAAGTAAGGGCATGAAAATAACTGTATGGAGGGAGATAGATTAGCAAATTGAGATCATGTCTGAAGTGCTCAAATTATTATTATTTTTAAATAGAGAAAATTGAGGAAAGCATGGCTGAGTGAAGAGGCCTGAGTGGCAAATGTTTGAAATAGTTGTAGTGACTGAGAGGAAAGCTGAGTGAAAAGTAACAGCTGCCTTATAGCCCTTCTGGAATAAGGCCAATTATAACTTAAATAAAAGCATTGATAAGCAATACTCAGAGTCCATTGGAGGCTAGAGATTATGAGGTTGTAATTCTTTTTTTTTTTAATTTCAGAATATTATGGGCTTACAAATGTTTAGGTTACATGAATTATTTTTGTATAGTTTAAGTCAAAGTTATAAGTGTGTCCATCACCCAGATAGTGTGTACTGTACCCATTAGGTGTGAATTTATCCATCCCCTTGTCCCCACTCCAACCTGCCTGATTTCCATTGAATTTTACTACCATATGTGCACATGAGTGTTGATCATTTAGTTCTAATTTAATAGTGAGTACCTGTGGTGTTTGTTTTCCCATTCTTGCAATACTTCACTAAGGAGACTGGTCTCTAGTTCCATCCAGGTTGTTACAAAAGGTATTGATTCACCATTTTTTTAATGGCTAATTAATATTCCATGGTATACATACACCACATTTGATTAATCCACTCATGTATTGATGGGCACTTGGGTTGTTTCTACATATTTGTGATTGTGAATTGTGCTGCTATAAACATTCGAGTGCATGTGTCTTTTTTATGTTTTTTTTCCTTTGGGTAAATACCCAGTAGTGAGATTGCTGGATTGAATGGTAGGTCTACTTTTAGTTCTTTGAGGTATCTCCATACTACTTTCCATAGAGGCTGAACTAGTTTGCAGTTCCACAAAGGGTGTGTAAGTGTTTCTTTCTCTCTGCATCCACACCAGCATCTGTTCTTTTGGGACTTTTTGATAAAAGCCATGTTCACTGGAGTTAGGTGATAGCTCATTGTGGTTTTGATTTGCATTTCCCCGATGATTAGATATGTTGAGCATTTTTTCATGTTTACTAGCCATTAATCTATCTTCTTTTGAAAAGCCCTGCTCATGTCTTTTGCCCACTTTTTAATGGGGTGTTTGATGTTTTCTTGTTGATTTGCTTGAGTTCTTTGTAGATTCTGGTTATTAGCCCTTTATCAGATATATAGCATGCAAATATTTTCTCCCTTTCTGTAGGTTATCTGTTCTCTCTACTGATTGTTTCCTTGGCTGTGCAGAAGATTTTTAATTTAATCAGATCCTGTTTATCTTTTTTGTTGCTGTGATTGCCTTTGGTGTATTTTTCATAAATTCTTTGCCTAGGCTGACATCTAGAAAAGTTTGATTTGTTCTTTTTGCTTAAGGTTGCTTTGGCTATTCAGGGTCTTTTCTGGTTCCATAGGAAGCGCAGAATTATTTTTTCTAGGTCTGCGAAAAATGATGTTGGTATTTTAATGGGGATTACGTTGAATCTGTAAATAACTTTGGGTAGTAGAGACAGTTTAACAATGTGGATCTGCTGATCCATGAGCATGATACATTTTTTCCATTTGTTCACATCCTCTGCAATTTCCTTCCTCAGTGTTTTGTAGTTCTCCCTGTAGAGGTCTTTCACCTCCTTAGTCCCCAGCTATTACGATGCTGCTGTTTATCATTTTGTTTAGATCAGGTAGGGTTTACTTTACGAATATGGGTGCACCTGTGTTAGGTGAATAAATATTTAGGATTGTTATGTCTTCTTGAATTGTTCTCTTTACCATTATATAATGACCATCTTTGTCTATATATACTTTTGCTGATTTGAAGTCTATGTTATCTGATATGAGAATGGCTACACCAGCTTTCTTTTGTTTTCCATTTGCATGGAATATCGTTTTCCATTCCTTCACCTTGAGTCTGAATGAGTCCTTGTGGGTTAGTTGTTTTTCCTGGAGACAGCAGATACTTGACTTGTATTTTATTATGCATTCAGACAGCCTATGTCTCTTGAGTGGGGAGTTTAAGCCATTCATATTTATTGAAAGAATTGATAAGTGGGGTGGGTTTCTGTTCATCCCGTTGAGTTGAAACTTTATTGCTTTGTTTTACCTCTTGAGCTACTGTGGTATGTGGGCTCTGATCTTTAGCTTTTAGGTGATTTTACACTGGGGGGTGTCTATTGTGCTGATCCATGTATAATACAGTTCTGAGTATTTCCTACAGGGCAGGTCTGGTCTTGACAAATTCGCTCAGTGTTTGGTTGTCTGACAAAGTCTTTATTTCTCCTAAGAAACTTAGTTTTGCAGTATACAAAATTCTAGGCTGGCCATTATTCTGTTTGAGAAGACAGAGAATGAGGCCCCAATCCCTTCTGGCTTGTAAGGTCTCAGTTGAGAAGTCTCCAGTTAGTCTCTGATGAGTTTTCCTTTGTAAGTTACCTGCTGCTTTTGCCTTATGGCTTATAGCAGTGCCTCTTTTGTGTTTAATTTTGCCAGTCTGATGACTATATGTTGTGGTGATTGTCTCTTTGCGATGAATCTCCCAGCGGTCCTTTGAGCTTATTGTACCTGTGTATCTAGATTTCTAGCAAGGCCAGGGAAACTTTGCCCCATTATTCCCTCAAATAAGTTTTCCAACCCTTGTGTATTTTCTTCTTTGCCCTCAGGGATGCCTATGATTCTTATGTTAGGCCACTTTACATAGTCTCATATTTCATACAGGTTTTATTCATTCCTCTTGTTTCTCAGATTTTTCTGACTTGTTTAACTCAAAGGTGTTGTCTTCAAGCTCTGAGATTCTTTCTTCTGCCTGATCTAGACTATTCTTAAGGTTTTCCACTGTGTTTTGCACTTCTTTGAATGAATTTTTCATTTTCAGAAGTTGTTTGATATTTTTAATAATTTGCTTTACTTAGTAAATTTTCCATTCATTTCCTGCATTGTTTGAGTGGTTTCTTTGTGTTGGGTTTGTATTTTCTCTTGTATTTCATTGAGCTTCCTTATGATCTACATTCAGAATTCTTCATCTGTCATTTAAATCTTTTCATTTTCGTTGGTATTCATTGGTAAGGAGTTTTTGTTTTCTTTTGGGTGTGTCCTTTCGCTCTGATTTTTTGTTTCCAGAGTTCTTTCACTGATTCCTTCTCATCTGGCCTCTGGGTCAAGACCTGGGGGAGCTAGGCCTGGCTTATGGGCCTGCCTCCAGGTCCCTGAGTATGCTAGGGAGAGGAGTGCTGGTCCTGAGTTGCCTATGGAGTGTTCTAGCAGGTTTGGTGTACCTCTCAGGTTACCTCTGACCTGCTGTCTTCACCTCTTCCCAACAATGTGTAGTGAGTTAAGTCCCCGAGCTTACTCTGGTGATGGTGGGTGGTACTTGTGTGAATCAGCCACACCCTGTTTGCTTGAGTTGGAAGATGCTATGATGGGTTATGTTATTGTTCTCCCTGACATTGATGTTTGTGTGATAGAGCCAGCTGCCGAGATGTTCTTTTGTGTCCATGGTAGACTCTGGTCCCCCAAGAGGAGTACTTCGAGGTTGTAATTCTTTTATGTTATAATACTGTGCGAGGTGCTTTGGGCCTACAGAGAAAAACAAATCAATATGCCCTCAAGGAGCTTTTGTCTAATAGGAGGAAGGTCATCTGACTCTTCAAAATATACTTAGGTCCAACATTATCACCTTACTCCTAAAACAATCTTATTATAATACCATTAACATTACAATCTAATATGGTTGTCACTGCTTCTAAATATTCTGTTAAAATATGAGAAAAGTTAAACAACCTCTTAGACACTTTCAATTATGGTTATGCAAAATAATTTTGATATCCGGGCACTTTATTCCCTGAAGCTGTGGTACATCAAATGTTGACACTGTTCCAAAAAAGAAGTTATTTTTCTGGATCCATTAAGGGAAGTGTTGTTATAAAAAGTGGCGGGGTTTTTTGGGGTTTTGTTTTTTTTTTCCTTTTTTTGAGATGGAGTCTTGCTCTGTCACCTGGGCTAGAGTGCAGTGGCATCAGCCTAGCTCACTGCAGCCTCAAACTCCTGGGCTCAGGTGATCCTCCTTTCTCAGCCTCCTGAGTAGCTGGGACCACAGGCATGTGCCACCATGCCCAGCTAATTTTTTCTATTTTCAATAGAGACAGGGTCTCACTCTTGTTCAGGCTGGTCTTGATCTCCTGACCTCAAGCAATCCTCCCGCCTTGGCCTCTCAGAGTGCTAAGATTACAGCGGTGAGCCACCACACCCAGCAAAAGTGTGCTTTTATCTGTTAAACAAATAGGTCTTTTCAATCCCTGCAGGTACAAACTTATTTTATTAGGGTACTTAAAGGTAAAATATTTGTCAGTTGACCTAAGGATCAAATCAAATCTAAGCAAGTTAAATTCAGTCAGGTGTGGGTTTCCAGAGCTCACATAACACAGGAAACATACGCAAGCAAAAAGTACGTTTACTTAAACACGGTAACAACCACAACTGGACAGAAAAAAATTACACATCTGTTCAATTTAAATGAGTTAAAAGTTCCCATAGTTACTTTTCAAAATGTTATGAGAAACACGATGCCTTCCAAGTTCAGGCTTGCAAAATATCTCACCCTTTCTGCATGATATCTAGTCTCCAAATTGGTAAGGTATATTTTAGAGAGGTTTTTTAGAAACCATTTGGGATTCAACTTTTGAAAGCCAATCTTTAACCTAAAGACACATGGATATTAATTAGAAATTTTCTTTTTCATTAATAAATTTCAACTAAAAGGCAGTATTTTTTATAAATCTGTTTTTGATAATAGATTCCCAGCTCATATTATATGAATCTTTTTAATAAAAAATTAGAGTTCATTTCTGAAAATGCATGGAAAAAGCAATTTAAAAAGTCCTCAAAGCCATTACCCTTCCTCTCCTTTTCTATAAAATTCAGCTCTGCCTTATATTCTCATATTCCTTTTAGAAGATAAATTGTTCATGAATAGGGACTTTTTTCTTTTTTTTTTTAATCAAGGAATTCATCCTGAGAACTCCCACAAATGTTCAAACAAATATGTTTATAAGTATTCTTTGAAATATTGTCTGAAATAACATGAAACTGCAACAAACCAAATGTCCCTCAATCAATCTTGGTTAAATATAGTATATCTTTACGAGGAAATACCATATAGCAAGTAAAACAAATGAGGTAAATCTATGACTGACAGGTGAAGATGTCTAATAATGGTTTTAAATGAAAGACAAAACATTGTTGACCAATATGTATAGAATGACCTAATTTTTGTTTTTGTTCCTGTTGTAAAATTATAGTTGAGGGGGTCAATCTGAACCTGTTCTGGTTTGGGGCTGCCTGATTAAAAAATAAATAAAATAAAATTATACTTGAGTATCTTTAGAGACCAAATAGTCTCAATGTTACATAAATTGTTTCAGAACATATGAAATGAGGGAAAACTTTCAAATATTTTTTTATGAAGCAAGTATAACATTGATACCCAAATGTGTAAAGAAAGCACTAAAGAGAAAATTATGAATACTGAAGCAAAAATTCTCCAAATATTACCACATAGACTCCAACACATTAAGAAAACAATTCACCACTACCAAGGAGGTCTTATGCCAGGAATGTATGGATGGTTGAGCATTGGGAAATATATTAATATCCCTTATCTTATAAATAGATTTAAGGAGAAAGATAATATGATTATCTCCATAAATGCAGAAAAAGTATTTTGACAAATTCAACATTCCTTATAAAAACACTTGAGAAAATAGGATTAGATGAATACTTTCTTAGCATTATATATTATAAAAGCCAGCATTTCACTTAATGCAGAAATACTAAAGGCATTCCCATTAATGCTGAAAACAAGGCAAGGATGCCCTCTGTCCTTACTACAGTTTTATAAGTGGTTTCAGTCAATGTAATTGGATAAGAGAATATAATCAGAAGGGTAAGAATTGGCAAAGAATTAAAGGAATGCATATTTAGGCCAGGTACAGTGGTTCACATCTGTAATCCTAGCACTCTGGGAGGCTGAGGTGGGAGGATTGCTGGAGCTCAGGAGTTTGAGACAGCCTGAGCAAGAGCAAGACTCCGTCTCTACTAAAAATAGAAAAAAAAAATTAGCCAGACAACTAAAAATAGAAAAAATTAGCTGGGCCTGATGGTACGTGCCTGTAGTCCCAGCTACTTGGGAGGCTGAGACAGGAGGATCACTTGAGCCCTGGGGTTTGAGGTTGCTGTGAGCTAGGCTGACACCACTGCACTCTAGCCCAGGTGATAGAGGGAAACTGTATTTAAAAAAAAAAAGTATGTCTATTTGAAGATGATATGGTAGTGTACCTGGAAAACTTCAGAAAATTATAAAATAAACTGAAACAAAAAAGAATTTAGCCAGATAGCAGAATATAAAATTAACATGCATAATCAGGCCAGGTATGGTGACTCACGCCTGTAATCCCAGCACTTTGGGAGGCCAAGGTGGGAAGACAGCTTGAGCCCAGGAGTTTGAGACCAGCCTGAGCAATATAGCAAGACCCTGTTTCAACAAAAAATTTAAAAAATTAGCCAGGTGTGATGATGTGTGCCTGTAGTTCCAGCTACTCAGGAGGCTGAGGCAGAAAGAACTCTTGAGCCAAGGAGTGCGAGGTTGCAGGAGCTATGATAGTGCCACTGAACTCTAGCCTAGGAGACAGAGCAAGACTCCTGTTTCTAAAAAATAAAAAAAATTAGTATGCAAAATTAAAAGCCTTCAGATACATAAATGAGGCCAGATAGAAGACATAATAAAATGGAAAAGAAAATCCCATGTAGAATGACAACAATAAAGATAAAATACTTGAGAATATACTTAAGAAATGTGAAAAACCTATGTAAAGATAATGACAAAACCACTGGGAAAACACAAAAGTATACTTGAGCAAATGGAAAGGAATCCCTTGTTCTTGGATAGGATGTTTTTTCATAATCAAGATATCAGTTCTCCCTAAATTAATCTAAAAATTTAATACATCTCAGTAAAAAATAGCACCAAGATTTTTTTTTCCCCTAGAATTACAAAAGTTGAAACTAAAGTTTGAACTCAAGTCAATCTGTCAACTTGGAACAAAACTGTGACTTAAAGAAGAAAGCTGTGTGCTGGCATTCCTCAAACAAATGAACTCAGTACTTCATAATCCTATCGAGCTAGTCCTACTTCCTCTAGCTGATTTGCAGCCACGTGAAATGAGGACTTAGGGTTGTTAAATCATTATCTCCCAAAGAAGATGAAAATCCCAATTTGCATGTGACGTTTATAGTCTGAATAGGTTGGCGACTAATTTAAATTAAAAATAAAATACAGTTTGGGCAAAATACATCTCGGGGGTTCATATCTAGCCCACAGGCTGTCAGTTTTTGACTTTTCAGGGTTGACAAACTTTTTCTGTAAAGGGTCAGATAGTAACTATTTTAGGATTTGTAGGCTACATGCAATCTCTGTCCTATATTCCTGTTATTTTTACATCATTAAAAAAAATAAATAGTAAAAAATAGGTCTTGGATTTTGCCCTCAGGGTAGTAGTTTACTAATCTTGGTTAATAGAAACCAGTAACCTTGAGAGTCAACAATGAGTTCTTTGGAAGAAGACAGCCACATTGTCTGACCTCAATCTCTCACAAATAATTAAAAAAAAAAATCAAACTGGGATAAGTATAATATATAAATTCACTGCAGTGGGTCATTTCATTGGTGCATTTTCTTCCTAGCATATAAACAACATCCAGGAAACATATCCTGAAAGGGAGTTTATATATAATTTTGAGACATCATTCCACCATCTGTCCCATTTTAACTGCTCTTACAATGGCTACCATATTAGTTGAAAAATGTTTTCTACATATTTTATTCCAATCATGTTCTCAAAAAACAGTATTACATATACAACTTAGACTTTTCTGCTCAAGAATTATTACATATTAGGTTGGTGCTTGCTTCTTGGTTGCCAGCTGTACTCATTTCCTTTTCTAATCCCTTAAACAGAATCATGTTTGATAATGTTAAGGATAATAGCATCTCTTTCTGAGATAGGCCAAGAACTTTACAATCCCATTAGACTAATGATGTGAAATATCAGAGGAAGTCATACCCAATTCTTCCTTACGGAGTGCTTTGGTCCTGGCCTAACCTCAGAAGGGACATTTCAGTGATTTGATCTGGCCCTGGATAATTGTGAAATCTACCAGGAGACTGTAAAATTCTTTAGAATCCCTTAAAACTAGGATTGATATTATTTGTGAGATTTAAAAACTACGTGTGAAGGAGGCTGATACAATGGATATCAGCTTTTAAATATCTTTTTAAGCTTCACCATGCATTGAAAAGATACTAGGATTATCAATTTTATACTTACTGAATCAGACTGGGCCCTGGATAACTTGTAATATGATTCTAGTCTACCCAAGTTGTACTAAATCTCCAGGTCAATAAAACCAACCCAAGACTAAGGATTATCTGGAGCTTGGCTAGACCAGTGCCCCTGGGTCTTTTTTTTTTTTTTTTTTTTTTGAGATGAGGTCTCACTATGTTGCCTAGGGTCTCACTATGTTGCCTAGGCTGGCCTGGAGTTCCTGGGTTCAAAGATCCTCCCTCCTCAGCCTTGAGTAGCTGGGACTGCCAGCACGAACTACTCAGACGGGCTTCTTAATCAGTGTCTCTGATTTGAGCCAAGAGCAAACGCAAAGGCTGACAGCAGTGGTGTGCAGGAGCAGGCAAGCCGACTGTTGAACAGGGAGCCAGCAGTTAAACAGCCACCACTAAGATCAAGTTACATAAACTATGGTGAAATATATGTTAAAAACATAGGTACTAAATACTGAAAACTCATCATTCCCTAATTGTTATACATTTTACTGTGCTCTCGAGATTACTCTCTATGGTATCTGTGTGGTAGAGATGCTACATCATGGTGCACCACTGAGCATCTTTTCCCCTCTGGCACTGTCATCACATTGGCAGCCTGAGACTGGCCGTGCCGGGAGTATCACACCACACACAGGTAAAGTCTATAAATCAGCTCCCCCTCCCCCTGGCAGTTATTAAACATTCACCAGCACATAATGGCTAAGGAAGGTGCCAGAATCTCTGGTTACCTCATGGGCAGACCCCACCTCACTCATTCTGTGCCAGCCCTACAAAGATGTAAGTTAAAAAAATTTGCCTATTTATTAAATAGCATCTTTTAAGGATCATTAGAAATAGCTTCTTTTTTGAACATACATACCTTCTTTCTAAAAAAGAAAGTATCTTTTCTAATAGCCAAGTGGGTCTGAGAAATTTTATAATTCCCACGATTAGTGTTTTAGGAAAAAGCTTATGGTGGGTTATTTTTGTTTTTTGTTCTTTGTCTTTTACATCAAATACTTTCTCTGTTAGAAGAGCTGTCGCCCTAAGGCAATATGAAATTAGTCTCGAAAACAAAGATAGACCAATTTGCTCCCACCCATCTCCAGGAAGTGATTAAGTAGGCCCAGAGCAACCTCATGTGATACAAAGGCCAGATTCACTAACGAACGGTTTGGATGCCATCTGGGTCACTTCAGACATATGGAGTATTTCACACAAGTTACTTAAAAGAATACCAAAATTGGGCAGTGTCAAAAAATTAAGGTGTATGTATAAAGGGCATTACAACCATTAATTTTGATTTTTTTCTTTAAATTTGTTTTGGAGTACCTGCAAATACTCTAAGTGGCCAAACTGAACTAGAAAAAGATATATACATGAGATATGTTATTTTTAACCATTTTTGAGATAGTTGAAAAATAATCCCAGAATTCTATATAATTGATGTGTGCTATACAAACATAACTACAGATATGTGCCACGTAACAACATTTTGGTCAAGAACAGACTGGATATATGACAGTGGTCCCGTAAGATTATAATGGAACTGAAAAATTCCTATCGCTTTGTGACATCATAGCCACGGTAACACTGTATTGCTACATGTTCTGTGTGCACGCTAATGTTGGTATGAACTTACTACACTGCCAGACATATAAGTATGCACATACAATTATGTACCATACATAATACTTGATAATAAATGACGGTTACTGTTTTATGTATTTACCGTACTATACTTTTATCATTATTTTAGAATGTACTCCTTATTAAAAAAATGTTAACTGTGAAACAGCCTCAGGCAGGTCCTTCAGGAGGCATTCCAGAAGGCGGCACTGTTGCCATTAGAGACGACAGCTCCATGTGTGCTATTGCCCCTGAAGACCTTCTAGTGGGACAGGTGTGGAGGTGGAAGACAGTGACATGGATGATCCGGACCCTGTGTAGGCCTAGGCTAATGTGTGTGTGTTTCTTAGTTTTTAATGAAAAAATTTAAAAACTAAAAAGAAATAAAAAATTTTTAAAACAGAAAAAGGCTTATAGAAGGATATAAAAAATACTTTTGTACAATTGTACATGTGTTTGTGTTTTAAGCAAAGTGTTATTACAAGAATCAAAAATTAAAAAATTTAAAAGTTTGTAAAGTAAAAAAGTTACAGTAAGCTAAGGTTAATTTATTATTGAAGAAAAAATTGTAAAATAAACTTAGTGTAGCCTATGTATACAGTGTTAATAAAGTCTGAAATAGTGTACAGGAATGCCCTAGGCTTTCACACTCACTCACCGATTCGCCTAGAGCAACTTCCAGTTCTGCAAGCTCCATTCATGGTTAAGTGCCCTACACAGGTGTATTTTTTATCTTTCATACCATATTTTTACTGTACCTTCTGTATGTTTAGATACACAAATCCTTACCATTGTGTTCCAATTGCTTACAGTATTCAGTGCAGTAACATGCTGTACAGGCTTGTAGCCTAGAAGCAATAGGCTACACCATATAATCTAGGTGGGCAGTAGCCTATACCACCTAGGTTTGTGTCAGTGCACTCCATGATGTTTGCACAATGACAAAATTGCTTAACGATGCATTTCTCAGAATGTATCCCCATTGGTAAGTGACCCATCACTATATATCATCTTAAAGGGCCATATGCTTGTTCTTTCTAGTAGAAAGTTATCAAAAACTCAAAAAAAAGTAGTTTCGTATCTGAGGAATTACTACCTAACTGTAAATTTGAGGAACACCAACTTTCTGTTTTTTTTTTTTTTTGGTAGGAAATTTGCAAGGATGTAGTATACTGAGTATCAATCACAACTGGGAAATAGTAAAGCAGCCGTTAGGGTTTTAAAGATTATTTCCACGCATTTAGGTGTAGAGGGGTGTGTGTGTGTGTGTGTGTGTGTGTGTGTGTGTGTGTGTGAGAGAGACAGAGAGAGAGAGAGAAAGAGCCTTCAAATACACCCTTAGTATTTAATATTTAAATGAAACTAAAAGATGTTATGTCATGGTTTTGATCTTTTGTAACGTAGAATAACACTTGCAGCCGGACTTGACTGCGGTGTGTGGAGCGCTTTACTGTCCCACGCTGATGGGCGCTGTGGGAATACGGCTATCATCCTGCTTTTGACCTACCAAAAAGGGTGAAGAACATCAGAATTTTATTCTTTATTTAAAATTAATAAAATGAAAAACAGTTACAGGTAAATGACAATTCAGTACATCTAGTTGGATATTATTTATAAATTTACATATTCACAAGCTCATAGATCCATCCTTCACCATCATCAAACATTTTAGTCTATGTAGTCAAAGTCTTCTGGAATTCCAAAATTTTTATCAATTTTATTTTCTTCAAGTCCAAATTTTCTTTTGGCCCAAGATTTTATTGCAAATATATTATCTATAGAGAAAATTGAGAAATACTTTTGAGAACTAAAAACACAATCATAAAACAGTTCAATTATCTTCCTTGTTCTATACTTTCTTCTATTAGCTTTCAGAAGTATCAAAATAGTTTTCTGTTTTTTAAATTGTAATGGCAATTATAGAAAAATATTATATTTAAAAACTATTTTGAACAAGTTAACAGATACCATATTTAAAAATTCAACAAGCTGATTGCTGCTAAAGAATACTTGACTTAAGAATAATATTGAATACAAAGACAGGGACCGGTTAATGGTATCTTTTCTGCATTTCCACAGCAGAGGCCAGGACTGTTACCTCAGGAATTAGAGTGGCTTCTGTTCCCAAAGGGAACACATTTTCTCCAGACCCTTCTTCCTTTCCCACAGAGAGAAATGGCTTCCAGACAATCAGGCCTGTGTGAGGGAGAGGGGTGGGGAGGAGGAGAGGGCGTCTCCCCTCTTAAGACTAAGATAGGAACAGAAGTGTCCTCAATATCCCCTAGGGGGAATGTAAAATGCATTTTACCACTGAAAAAGTGCTGTATCTATCTACTTAAGGGAATTTATCCCAAGGAAATAAAACAAATTGTGTACAAAGATTTTTGGTCAAGGATCTTCACACTAACACAGCAATAGAAAAAAATAAAAGCAATCTGAATGTCACTTATCAGGAAAGGTGCCTATGCACAGGCAGTGGGGATGCAGGACCACACCAATGTGCCACCAGGGGCTGCACTCGGCGGCGGGGTTGGAATGACAGGGGTTTTTTCCTTTATTTCACATCTTTCTTTCTTTCTTTTTGTTTTTTCTAAGACAGAATCTTACACTGTCACCCCAGGTAGAGTGCAGTGGCGTCATCATAGCTCACAGCAACCTCAAACTCCTGGGCACAAGCCATCCTACTGCCTCAGCCTCCCAAATAGCTGGGACTACAGGTGTGCGCCACCATGCCCGGCTAATTTTTCTATTTTTAGTAGAGACGGGGTCTTACTCTTGCTCAGATTGGTCTCCAACTCCTGATCTCCAGTGATCCTCCCTCCTCAGCCTCCCAGAGCGCTAGGATTACAGGCATGAGACACTGCGCCTGGCTTCACTATTTCTTTAATGTACATAAACAACCTTTATAATGAAAATGTTTTGTAAACACAGAAAAACAATGGTATAAAGTTTTCTGGTATGTCAGAGTATTCTGTAAAATGTTAAGCACTGTATCAATACTGATAATGAAGGAAAGGGTTAAAATAGGTTCTGGAGTGGTATGGGCTGAATCATCACATCTCCCAAATTCATGTTGAAGTCTTAACTCCCACTACCTCATAATGTGACCATATTGAAGACAGGATCTTTAAAGAGGTGACCAAGTTAAAATGATGCCTTTGGGATGGACCTGAATCCAATCTGATTGGTGTCTTTATAAGAAAACGAAATTTGGACACACTGGGAGACACAGAGGAAAGACGGTGAGAAGATACAGGGAAAAGGCAGACATCTTCAAACCAAGGAGAGAGAAGGCCTCAGAAGAAACCAAACCTGCAAACACCTTGATCTTGAACTTTGAGCTTCCAGAATGGTGAGAAAATAAATTTCTGTTTTATAAGCCACCCTGTCTGTAGTATTTTTATTCACACATGGAGTCTGATCACTTTTTAAAGTGTTGTTTCTATGGAAGTTTAATTCCAAGTATCAAATAATGATAAAAAAATTTCTAAAATGAAGTTTATTTCTAAGGTGAATACCACAGCATCAAATAGAGCAGTGTTAACATGTTCTCATTTCTTTCAGTTAAAGTGTTATAGAATGTCAACAGATATTAAAATGATCTTTACTCTTTGTAACAATCAAAAATGAATCTTCACTTTTCATAGCAACCTAAGAGAGAATATTTAATTAAGAGCATGCAGTACTCCAGGATAATCTGTTACTTTTACTAGTGTCTGCACAACTAGTTCATTTTTTTTTTTTTTTTTGGAGACAGTTGCCTGGGCATGAGGGCAGTGGAGTCATCATTATAGCTCACTGCAACCTCAAACTCCTGGGCTCAGGCGATCCTCCCTGCCTCAGCCTCTCTCGCAGCTGTGACTGCAGGTACATGCCACCATGCCCAGCTAATTTTTCTATTTTTCCTAGAGACGGGGTCTCACTATATTCCTCAGGCTGGTCTTGAACTCCTGACCTCAAGAGATCCTCCTGCTTCAGCCTCCAAAAATGTTAGAATTATAGGCGTGAGCCATCACGCCCAGCATACGTGGTGGCTAGATACAATTTAAGAACTGTTTTAAGTAAAAAGAAAGCAAACCTTAACTAATAGCTATATGATAACTTTTAGTTGTAAGTTTTACTGATATCTTCTTTTTGTTTGTTGTGAAGACAAGGAGATTTTCTGAGGTATAATTTGCTTTATCTCTTATCTCCATCTTTTCATAACACATGTTTATATTGGAAGGAGTAAGTTGTAACCTCAAATGGAAATATGGTTCTTAACAGCTGTTTCTGTTGTTCTAAAAATATCTCCCTTCCACATGATTTTTAAAGTTCCAGGTTCTTTCACAGCTAAGAACATGGGGGAGGGGGAAGTTGTTCCAACTGTTTTTCTAATCATAATTTTAGAAGTTTATGATCAACTGGAAAACATAAAAGGATTTTTTAAGAGAAAAAGAAAAGAGGAGTATTTATCTATGCGTCTAACATTGTGCTGAAGGGCGTACAAACTGTCTTAATTTTCCCAAAATGTGAGATAGATATTATTTATCCACGTTGAACAGATGAGGAAGCAGGTTCAGAGAAGTTCAAGAGGTCATTTAGCAAATTAGGAGCACAGCTTGGATTCCTTTCAAAGTCAAGTTGCTTCCACCACACACACTTGCTGCCTGTTCCTACTGTTTGCTGTGCTGCTTTTTTGAGAACTACTGGGGGGAAATCTCCTTGGACTTTTGTCTTATTTTTCACCTAAAAATCTGCTTGCTTCTGTTTTAGGACTCAATTTTGTATTTCTCAAATCCATACAGTATCACTGTATTTATTATTTATTTATATTTTGTGGGACATATATTTAATTATTCTCTTTCCTTTAATGTTAGTTTGCTGCTTTTACCCTCCTCTGTTCTTATCACTAAAGCATTATATTACTTAGGAAATAACTCTGTAATAAATAAAGTTGCAATTTTACGAAAAATTTTACAAAAAACTAAAGGCCAGTTATATTGATTTTATCAATCTACTTGATTCTAAAAAAGACTAGGAAAAAAATGATTCATTTAAATGATTAAACTTATTGTGAAAAACATAGAGGCCTGGACAGGGAGTCAGGGAAACCTGGCTCAAATCTCCCTTCTTCCAGTGACTAATCATCTTTGACTAAATGTAGTTACTTGAAGCTTTTTACATCTCTGTGTCAACTTAACCTTATCCATATTCTCCCACAGAAACATAATAAGGATGAGTAAATACATGTGAAGGCATTATAGATTCTTACTAGGGTGGAAAAATTCAATTTCTGTTGTTTTGTAATTAAGTATTGGAAAATTATCAGTGTAATTTTCTAACAGGTTTTAACAATAATACTTGTATATAATTTACAGCAATCACTATTTATTAACTTTCTCCTAAACCTTAAGACACACAGATAATGTCTTATTAATTCCCGTTTCTATGGAATATTTCTGGTATAGATCAGAAGGTATATCCTTGGACAAATGGATTTCTGAGGCATTTACAGGCAAGCAGGCTTGCAGAGAAGACATTATCAAGAAGTGAGTGAGGGCTCAGACTCTGGTATCAGAAATGCTGGATTCTAATCCTGTTCTGCTGCCTAGCACATGTGTGGCCTTGGACTCCTGAGAGCCTTAGCTTTAGTTTCATCTTTTAAATTATGGGTAATAATCATATTATTATCCTCAAATATCTTATCATTAATTACTCACTCAGAGTATTATGGAGATCAAATGGGAATGCACCATGGACACTAATTACAAAATAACTGGCATATAGTCGGCCCTCAACAAATGTTAACTATTATTATTATTAGCAAGAAGATAAATCTTTAGGATTTCATGAAATTCTTAAAGGTGTTATCTTACATTAATATATATAAGAATTAAGTCATTAGCCCAAGTGACTTATCTTGGGAAAAGTTGCACAATAGTTAATAGAAGCAATCATTGGTCTTACAAAAATATTTTATACTTTACAAAATGTCTCATAATAAGATTATAAAAAAAACCTTACCTGAAGCAACTGAAATGATTTAATATATAAAAACTTGAGTACTGCATATATTTTCAGAAATGCCCTTTCTTTTTTTTTTGAATAAAGCTAGTACAAAGGCATCTGAATTTCACATTATGGTAGGTGTGGAAGAAGTTTAACTATAGTTTACCAGTGTTGTTATAATACATACCAGTCCATCTGTTAGCAGCTTCTTTGGCTACTTTATTTGCTTGACCTGAAAAAAAATTATATATGTAAAACTTACACATTTATATATAAAACTTTGTATATTTACATATATAAAATTATCTTCAGCTATGTAGATTTATATCTTTTTCATATGAACAAAATTTTAATAAAATTTATATATATATATATATATATATGATGGCTATGAAAAAAAGTTCAAATAGTGACATAACATTGTATCTTACAAACCTGCTCAAATTCCCAAGGAAATTTTAGATAGGTGCAGTTACATTAGTCATTAATAGAAAGTCAATATAAACAATTTCCCTTTCCTAAATGTTCATCATCATTGTACTTGCTCCTTTAAAGACAACATGGAAGTTTAAATGAGATGTGTTTCTCAAACAACTTACCATAACAAAATACGATAAAACAACTTAAGTTTAATGGTAAGA
>CM052440.1:116790139-116806200 GCA_028533085.1 Varecia variegata
CCTGTAGTCCCAGCTACCCGGGAGGCTGAGGCAGTAGGATCGCTTAAGCCCAGGAGTTTGAGGTTGCTGTGAGCTAGGCTGATGCCATGGCACTCACTCTAGCCTGGGCAACAAAGCAAGACTCGGTCTCAAAAAAAAAAAAAAAAAAAAGAAAAGAAAAAAGGACAGGGTCTCACTCTCTCACTCAGGCTGCAGTACAGGGGTAGTTCACTATAGCCTCGAACTTGTGGGTTCAAGTGATCCTCCTGCCTCTGCCTCCCAAAGTGCTGGGCTTACAGGCATGACACATAATGCTATTAAATGTATCTCCATGTATATTATGTCTTTCAAGTTAATCTATACAGCATATGACAATGCCATGATCAACTGGGCATAAATATTACTTACACTGATGGCCTTTTTGAAAATTGAAAGATAATACCATAGAATTTACCACATAAAAGTATATAATTCAGTGTTTTTTATTATATTCACAAGTTGTATGCAACCATCACCACTACCTAATTCAAGAACATTTTTTCTTTTTTCTTTTTGAAAAAGAGTCTCTCACTCTGTTGCCCAGGCTAGAGTGAGTGCCGTGGCAACAGCCTAGCTCACAGCAACCTCAAACACCTGGGCTTAAGTGATCCTACTGCCTCAGCCTCCCGAGTAGCTGGGACTACAGGCATGCGCCACCATGCCCGGCTAATTTTTTCTATATATATTTTTAGTTGGCCAGATAATTTCTTTCTATTTTTTAGTAGAGATGGGGTCTCACTCTTGCTCAGGCTGGTCTCAAACTCCTGAGCTCAAACAATCCGCCTGCCTCGGCCTCCCAAGAACATTTTTTCTTCATTATTTTTTTCTTTCTGTTCCTCAGATTAGAAAATTTCAATTGAACTATCTTCAAGTTTATTGATTCTTTCTTGTGCCCACTCAAATCTGCTGTTAACTCCTCTGGTGAATTTTTCATTTTAGTTATTATAGTGTTCAATTTCAGGATTTCTATTTGGTTTCTTTTTAATAATTTCTATCTCTTTATTAATATTTTCTATTTGGTGAAGTAATATTCTTGGACTTTCTTTTAGTACGTTAGACATGGTATCCTTTCGCTCTTTGAACATATTTAAAATAGCTGACTTAAAGTCTTTGTCTAGTAAGTCCAACATGTGGGCTTCCTCAGAAACAATTTCCAATGATTGTTTTTATTCCAGTAAGAGTCTTACTTTGTTTCTTTGTCATTATTAAGTAAAATCAGAGTTACTTGAACACAAGCACTGTGATGCTGTGACAGTCAATCTGATAAACCAGACAACTACTAAGTGACTAACAGGCAGGTAGTGTTTACAGCATGGACATGCTGGACAAAGGGATGATTCACATCCCAGGGAGGATGGAATCTTGCAATTTTTGGTGGCAAAACTGGACAGTTAAAATAGTATCATATAGCAACCCTGGAAATCAGATTCTTCCCCCTCCCCAGGGTTTTTGCTTGTTGTAGTTGTTAGCATTTGTTTAGTAATTTTTCTGAACTAATTCTGTAAAGTCTGTGTTCTTTGTGGTGTGTGGCCACTGAAGTCTCAACTCAGTGTAGTGATCTGCCGTTGATTAAACAGAGATTTCCTTAACACATGGATTAAATCTCTTTGTGAAGAGGTTCTCTTTGCCAAAGAGCTCAGCCAAGTCTTTGCTAAGGGGCTGTGTGTGTGTGTGTGTGTGTGTGTGTGTGTGTGTGTGTTGGGGCATGCCTTCAACATTCATGTAGGCAGTTTATAACTCTGCCTTAGTCTTTACTTCTTGCTTGCACAGAGCATCAAGGTCAGATAGATACGGGAGCTTAGGGCCTTCTCAGGTCTTTACTGAGAATGTGAATAGCCCTACCATGTGTGTAGCCTTCTAGATTTTCAGGAATGTATCACTTTTAAAAAAACCTATGGACATCTCCTTCAGTACCTCCTTTTAAACTTTTTGATTAGTCTACTGTTTGCCTCAACTGTTACTCATCACCTAAGACAGCTGTGAAGTTAAAACTCTTGCTTGTAATTGCTTTAGGAAAACACTTCCTAGGGAGAAAATTATAATACTGGGCAACTCCAAGCCAGGTCAAACAAAGATAATCCTTTCTATTGGTGTCTTTCAGGGAACCACCAGACAGGTAAATAATGACAAGTCTTTGGGATTGAGGCTCTTAATGAGCTCCAGCTGCATTCTGCTCCCTCTGACAACAGGAATGTGGGCTGTTATCTTTCAAGGTTACTGCTCAGCTGCAGAGTGGGGATGAGAACAAGGCAAGTTAAAATACCACAAAGCTCACTATTCTTACAGAAGGTTAGCTATTTTTCTTGAATAGCCTTCTGAAAACCTTTAGTTCATTTCTAGAGTTCTGAAAAAGTTGATTGGAACCATTTTTGTGAGTTCTTATGTAAAGGCAAGTTTTCAGAAGTCCTTACCCCACCTTTTCCCTGTCATCCTTGCATTTATTTCTAAGAAAATTTCTTAAGTACTCCTAGGATCACTTACTTTCAAGTATTTTTGTGGGAATTTAGTTTCTGCTACTTGTTTTATCTGGTCTCATTTGAATAATGGTCAGCATAGCCAAAATTAAAATTTATTTTTAAGTGAATTATTGTTTTTACTTCTCAATTCTTAGAAATTAGCAATTAATCTTGCTAATATTTACTTAATGATATCAATAATTCAACTGTCATGATGAAATATAAATATTTCTTAAAGGCATTAAGAAATAAGAGATAATACATAGCCATGCCTATATGAACTAATGGTTATGGCTATTATCAGAAAATTGCATCCCAAATAAACCATGACAGACTTAGAGATAAGCTTGAGTGTTATAATATAGCTGCTATAGCCATGCTATTAAGATCCAAATCCTATTAAAATCAATTTGTGAAACTCATAATCCTTTAATCCAGTATAATCTGTTCTGCACTAACACGATAGCTGAAATCCTATGAAACCCCTCATTATCAAAAAGCACATTTTAAAAACAATAATTTTATTAAAAAAGAGATTTGGGAAAGTAGAGGTTAAAGTCTAAAAAAAATTCTCCCAATTTTGTGATTAGGAGATCACTGTCATCTACTACTTAAATATTTAAATTTCTTATATTTGTGGATTTACAGTTTTCATCAAATTTGAAAAACTGTAGCTTTTATTTCTTCAGATATTTTTCTGGCCCAGCAACCTTCCCTCCCCCACACTCCTTTTGAAACTCTACACATATTAGGTTGCTTAAAGTCCTACAGCTCACGGATGCCATTTTCATATTTTTTAAAATTATTTTTTCTCTTTCATTTTGTATAGTTTCTATTGCTATGTCCTCAAATACACTAATTTTTTCTTCTGCAAAAGTAATCTTCCATTAATCCAACCTAGTGTATTTTTCATGTCAGACATTGTAGTTTTCATGTTCTATCTCCATGTTTCTGCTTAACTTTTTGAACATGAGGAATACGTTTTTTTTTTTTTTTTTTGAGACAGAGTCTCACTCTGTTGCCCAGACGAGTGCCGTGGAGTCAGCCTAGCTCACAGCAACCTCTAACTCCTGGGCTCAAGAGATTCTCTCCCCTCAGCCTCCTAAGTAGCTGGGAGTACAGGGATGAACCACCACACCAGGCTATTTTTTTCTATTTTTAGTAGAGACGGGGTCTTGCTATTGCTCAGGCTGGTCTTGAACTCTTGAGCTCAAATGATCTTCCCGCCCACCTCCCAGTGTGCTAGGATTACAAGCGTGAGCCACTGCACCCGGCCAAGGAATACAATTTTAATAATAATTGTTTTAATGTTCTCATCTGCTGATTCTAATTTGTGGGTTAGTTTTGATTGAATGATTATTCTGCTCATTAATGTTTTCCTACTTCTTTGCATGCCTGGTAATATTTGCCTGTATGCCAAACATAAGAAATTTTGTTAGTTGCTAAATATTTTTTATTCTTATAAATGAGCTTTGTTTTGGGATGTATTTAAGTTATTTGGCAATAGTCTGATGCTTTCAAGACTTGGTCTTATGATTAGTTAGGCAGGTCTAAGACAGAGCTTAGTCTAGGGCTAATTCCTCCCTCTATTGAGAAAAGAACTTCTTGCGTACTCTACCCAATGCCCTGCGAATTATAAATTTTCCCAATCTGGCTGGTAGGAACAAGCACTACTCCTGGCCTTAGTGAGTGCCTGGCACTGTTCCTTCTATTCTTTCAGATGGTTCTTTCCCAGCCTTGGGCAGCTTCCTCATATGCCTGTGCTGAATATTTGACAGGACCCTCTGTATATATCCAGAGTTCTCTTTCTGCACAATTCCCTCCTCTCTAGTATTCTTTCCTGTGAACTCTAGTCATGCTGGTCCTTCCTCTCAGTTTCATCTCAACTCAGGCAATCTGTAGGGCTCTGCCTGGGTTCTCCTTTACTATGCTGAGGCTAGGAAACTCTCTCAACAAAATAAACTGGAGCACTGGTAAGCTCACTTCACCTGTTTCCTTTCTCTAAGAATCATTGTCCTTTGTTCTCTGATATCAAATATTTTGAAAACCACTGTTTCATATATTTTGTTTGTTTTTGTTGTTTTTCAGGTGGGAGGATAAATCCAGTCCCTGTTACTCTATTTGTGCTGCATTTGAATGAAGTTTTATGTTTGCTGTTCTGAATCTTAAAAGCAAAGGAACTAGACATCTCTCTATAAAAGTATGAATTTAGTCTAAAAATTCTTTTTACCAGTATATAGACACTTTGACAATTTTTTTTCCTTATGACTGAAGTTTAGTGGCTTTCCATAGAAAAAGACATTTTACTCTCACACCTAAAATCCATTTATGGAATAATGTAATTATTCTATTATCTGCTATCTGTAAAATATGTTAAGTTTTCTATAATTAAAGTACTCCATAAAAATAGATAATATTCTTCAATGGAGTAAAAAAAAATTACACAAAGCCAGGAAGGAAAGACTTTTACCCTCTCATTCCCAAGTTGAAAATTAAGATATCTAATAGATTCACCATTACAAATTCTCCAGGATCCAAATATAGACACATCTTTATGTGGCTGCATAAGTAACTATTAAAAGATAATCTAGGTCTGATATTGATGAAGAATGATAGTCTAGTCTCTTTACTCCCTGAAAACCAGGAAACTTTATTTTTCTTCTTATTCAGTTAGACTTCATATCCTGCATAATACTCATTCACATTGGCACATTTTCCCTGAGTTGAGGTTCAGGAAGTTAACAGGGATAGAGAATTGAGTTGGGAAACAAGTTACCAAACTTTCAAATTCAAGGGTTAAGATGGACAGCAGAATGCAGGCAACCAGTATATAATTTCAGTTGTAACTTTCTCAACTGTGTTATTCCACTCTCCAGAAAGTTCATCATCCTTTGTATACCCTGAAACTTTTTTTTTTTTTTTTTGAGACAGAGTCTCAGCTCTGTTGCCCGGGCTAGAGTGCTGTGGCATCAGCCTAGCTCACAGCAACCTCAAACACCTGGGCTCAAGCAATCCTCCTGCCTCAGCCTCCCAAGTAGCCGGGACTACAGGCATGCGCCACCATGCCCAGCTAATTTTTCACATATATTTTTAGTTGTCCTATAATTTCTTTTATTTTTTTTAGTAGAGATAGGGTCTCGGCTCTTGCTCAGGCTGGTCTCGAACTCCTGAGCTCAAAGGATCTGTCCGCCTCAGCCTCCCGGAGTGCTAGGATTACAGGTGTGAGCCACCCCGCCCGGCCTCTTAATGGAAATATTAAGGCAATATTTTCCTATTATGTTACAAATACAAAGTGAGAGCACTCAGAGCAGAACACTATTTTAACTGGCATTACTTTATCATATACACAGAGAATGGTTACCAGGCAACTAGAAGTATAAAGTCTTTTTCATTACCAAAGTTAAAGACCCTAAAGTTGTGGTACAAACTTACGTATTTCTTCTACAACTTGCGGGTCACATTCTTTGTATTTTTCTACTTCTGCCTTTAGCTGTTCCCTTTGGTCCCTAAGTGAAGAAAGTTCTTTTGCTAGCATAGTTCGCTCTTCCTGCATTAAAAATATTTTTATGTACAATTAAGACAAACAAAATCCCATATGTTATAAGGTAATACATTTTATAAACACTTTCATTTTATTTCTCATAAATGATGTGCATTAGGCTTTTGACATTATTAAATATATACATACATATATGTTTGCAGTATAAGAACAAGTGAAATTCTTATCTTTCTCTGAAATCCCAAGCATCTTTTATATATACTGAATAATTAAATGTGAATTATGTAGAATGAGAATGGAATGCTCATAAATGACAGGTTCCTGTTATGCCTGGATGAACTCTAAAATGACCATGTTATCATATGTGAGGGAAAAAAATTATACTACTTTTTGGGTAGTTTTACAAGATTATATGTGCAAGTAATATTTTTTTTTTTTTTTTTTTTTTGAGACAGAGTCTCGCTTTGTTGCCTGGGCTAGAGTGAGTGCCGTGTCGTCAGCCTAGCTCACAGCAACCTCAAACTCCTGGGCTTAAGCGATCCTACTGCCTCAGCCTCCCAAGTAGCTGGGACTACAGGCATGCGCCACCATGCCTGGCTAATTTTTTCTGTATATATTTTTAGTTGGCCAGATAATTTCTTTCTATTTTTTGGTAGAGACGGGGTCTCGCTCTTGCTCAGGCTGGTCTCGAACTCCTGACCTTGAGAGATCCACCAGCCTCAGCCTCCCAGAGTGCTAGGATTACAGGCGTGAGCCACCGCGCCCAGCCTATGCAAGTAATATTTTAGGGCAACATCAATTATCCTTAAAAGTGTTCTAGACAATTTGTCAACTTTTAAGGATTTACCTTTAGAAATAAATGTTAATCTTCTAAAATACTTTAGAAATATTTAAAGATATCAGAAATAGAATTGTATTAATTGTATGTGCCTCCCACCACTTTATTTTAAAGGTAAACCAGAATAAAGCTTTTAAATACAATATGATCCAATAAACACCATTTGAAACTTCTAGCTATAGTTCTCATTAACAGGTAGAAGTTACAGTGCTATAGGTATTGTTCATATTTGTGAAACCTGAAGAATGAGTCCAAACAAAAATCAAGTGCCAGCAAAGATATGGTACAGAATTATAGGATAAAGCTGGGGCAAAACCAAGTTCAAGCTGTCTAAACAGGACTTGTCTAAATTTCCTTGCTAACTTGTATTTTCGCATTTGCCTTTTTCAGCTTTTGCCTTTAGCTACTCCTTTTTGTTCTAAAGTAAAGAAAGTCCCTTTGCTAACATTTGTAGAAGAGAATGCATATACAGAGCAGCATGCTCTGAAGCAGCATGGTCCAACAGGACTCTACAATGGTAGAAATGTTCTACATTTGCACTCTCCACTGCAAGAGCCGCAGGCCACATGTAGCTGTAGGGTACAGGAAATGCAGCTATTATGACTGAGGAACTGAATTTAATTGTATAATAGTTAATTTTAATTTTAATAGCTGCATATGGTTAGTGTACATCATATTAGCACAGCTCAGGAGAAATTTAAAAATCACTAGAACATAACAAGATGGTCATTATTTGCCATCTACACCCAAATTTTATGTGCTTCAAAAGGAAAACTGAAGCTGGGTGTGGTGGCTAACGCCTGTAGTTCCAGCTACTTGGGAGGCTGAGGCAGGAGGACCACTTGAGCCCAGAAGTTCGAGGCTAGCCTAGGCAACATAGTGCGACCCCCATCTCTAAAAAGGAAATCAAAAGGAGAAAAAGCTAATGAAGACAAGTGGTGAACATCTGTGTGAGTACGATGATAGCTCTCCAGACACCATGAATTGAAGCTGTGTTACAGCTACTAGCACTGGGATCTTTGCCAAATTATTTAACCTCTTTGTGCCTCCAGTTCCTCAAATGTAAAATGCAGATAGGAGCTACCTCCTTGATTGTTGGTAGGATTCAATGAATATACAGAATGCATTTAGAACAGTACTTGCCTGGTTCATAGCAAGCAGAATATACATGTTAGCTATTTCTCCTTCTTCATCATCATCATGAATAATATCTAGTTGATAGGGGGTAGGTATTTCTGCAAAGTCCTGGCTGGTAAGCTCAGGATGAGCACAAGACCTCATCTTTCTCAGGAGCCTTTCTGAACTATTACACTCTTCTGATACCTGTGGGCACCAACTAGGGTTGCTGGTAGATTTTTTTCCCCCTAGTTGCACTGGTTCCAGTGAACTGAGTAAGTAACAGTCACTAGACTGGCTGACAACTTCTGGGCACACATATGTCACCATTAGTTGAAGTGCTTCTACAAGTTATTGCCAGTTAAAGAAAAGAGAGAATCAAATAAAGAAGTGGTAATTGCTACTGTTAACTGAAGAAATTTAACACCTTCATGTTATGCCCAGAATTTACCTTTCCTTGAATAGTCTTCAAAAATTACCACTCTTCAATTCCTATCTGTGACTGTGCTATTCACATGAAAAAATATACATGAAGTAACTTTAAAAGCATAAAGCCACCGTAAACCTGTGATGTATTCCTTCTACAATGTGATAGGTTTTCGAGTTGCTTTCTTTCACAATCAGGTGATACAAATAGAGACCTAGATGGAATGCTTAGTGGTTCCTGTTGATCTTCAGTATTTTTTAAAGTCATAAATCCATAGTTGAAATAATAATGAAACTAGAAAGTGATGTGATTTTTTAAAATGTCAAACCTAATACTTTAGAAACATTACACTTTTTGAAATAAAATAGGTCAATATTTATTTAAATAACTTAAAAATATTACAAGGCCACGGGGATACTATGTTGATGGTTTTCAGTTTGTTTCTGTGCCAAAATTGAAAAAAAAAGACTCAAAAATTTATGTAAACATTTATATAGGCTTACCATGTACCAGGTCTTCTTCTAAGTGCTTTGCAAATATTAACTAGTTCAATCCACACAGTAACCCTATTAAGTAAATTTTATTATTCCTCATTTTACAACTGAGAAAACTGAAAACAGAATTTAGGAGAGTTTCAAAACCAGGCAATCTGGCTCCAGGGTGTATGCTTCTATGCTATTGCTGCCATATGCAATAATAATAATAATAACAACAATAACAACAACAATAAATCTAGCTTCACAATTAGTGACCCCCCACCAGGTCAAATGTTCATGTCCTTTGCTATGATCCTCTTCTGGTAGGAATGGCACCTTCCTCATAGGAAGCTCCGTGTCCTTACTTTTCTGTTTAGAATTGCCATTGTTAATGAATCTATAGACACAAACTTACCGTCTCATGTCGACCAATTTTAGCTTTTTCAATGCTTTTCTGTAGGTTTGCATGCTTTTGGCTTCCCTCAGACAACTAGAGAATCAAAAACAAATAAAATGGCTTGCTAAGATAAACTGTCTTGACACATAGTTTATGAAGACAAAATGAAACTTGTCTTAGGCCTAGGTCAATGTCACAAAAAAGTCAAAGACTACACAGGGAACTAACTTTTCTAATTTGAAGAAAACCAAGGACCATAAATCATTAGGGTAGACTGAAAAAACAGAGTTTGAAAAATATTTTCTTCTTATTTCATGCAGAAAAATGAATAACATGCTTTCAATCTTTTCTACATAGTCTTCATTTATCAGGTTCCCACCCTGCCCCAAATAACTTGAGGTCTATTATTTAGTTAGAAATTGAATTTGAAAATTAAAAAAAAATGTTTTATATAAATTCTCTCTTCCAATTTGATTTCACTTCTTACTAAAGTCTTTTCAAAATACCCTAGATTATTTCTTGTAGACTTGTAGTATTTGTGACCTGTTTACTGTCAATAATGAATATATCACTTATTATTCTTAAATACAGTACTTTATGAGGAATTGCATACTTTACATACTATGTTCTTAGAGAAGAAAAAAATCTGTTGCCTGTAGCTGATTTTATGTATGTTTTAAATATTTTAAAAGTGATGAGTTTAAACATTTCACTTGGCTTAGAAAGTGGATAAGTTATATGTGGAAATGGATTAAATAACACCAGCATAGAGAGACTGGAGATATGGAATATTCATTAGCATGCAGCTGGGCCCACACCAAAAAGCACTGGTTAATTTCAGAACATTGCTTTCCAGTCTCCATTTTATTAATCTCACCTGGGTCCATGACTAAATAAATAATCACAGGAAATTCCCAATACTAAATTCTCTACCACATCTTTTGCTACAAACTAATGAGAAATTTCAGACTTATTTGATTGAGGGCCTTCTTAAAATATGTTCCACTCCTCCCTCCCTCGAGTTATAAACATTTAGAAAATAATTAATAATTGGATGAATTTTTGTTGGCTGATTATGAAAAAACTTTACAATATGATCTAGTTATATGTAGAGAGTGAATAATATTTAGATGCCCTTTTTTGCTTAAAATTCAGAAATACTATCTTCAAAAACTTGGCAGCCCTAACCCGGTTTTGGGACATCTTTCAGTTCTCAAAATGCATAAGGGGAACATTGTAAGCTTTCTTTTAATAGTCCTCTAGTCATTGATTCTAATCCATAGCATGAACAAGATCTGTTGGTAATGTCAAGCAGACATCACCACAAACCAGTTTTACCTCTTCTTGAGAGTAATTGTCTTCCTAAGTTAAAAAAAAAAAAAACAAAAAAAAACCTGCTGTAGATTTAAGAGCCAAAATAAACCTTAAGACCCTAAATTTAGCAAGGAGATCTAGTTCTTTATGACAAGGGCTCCCATTTATAAATAAAAACGTTAAAAAAGTTAATATTCCACCCTGAAGGTCCCACCTGAAATAATTTTAAAATGTATGTAACATTTAAATTCAGTAGAGGATTTTTCCAATTAAAACACACACACATATATTAGCATTAACATTTTTCCATTAAAATGTCTTAAAAATAACCAGATAGGTAGATATCCAAAAAGTTAATAATTATATGAAATAAGCCAATAATTAAAGGATATATATATCTTTAATTATGTTAATGAAGCAGCAGGTACTGTATGTCAGTTTGTAATTATTTACAAGTTAAAATCATTTGAAAAAGAGCTCATTCACAAATTCCTTAATTCTGAAAATAATCTTACACATTTTAAATGTGGAGCACTAAATTCAGGATTTGTCATTTTAAGTATCTTGGTAATGGAGAGAGGCACAATCTAAATGATGTTATCAAAGGAAAAGCTTCTGCTAATTATCCTAAATACTGCAACAATTTGATTCAACTCAATAGTGAAGGATTCTTGGCTCACTGCTTAGTTCTTAAAATCTCAACCACTGGGAATGATGAAAACAACTTCAGTCAGGCTGCCCCGGCTATCAGTTTTTCATCTGCACAACTATATTAGAAGTACTGCTGCTGTAGTTTCTAACATGCACCTTGGAAGTAAACCAAACCCAGGCCCTCAAGTGATAAAAGCCAAAATTTTTAGCCACTGTATACATATTATTTGAACCAGTACTTCTCAAACTTTAGCATGTATCAGAATAATGCAAAGGGCTTGTTAAGACACACGTTGCTGGGCCTCACCTCCCTCTGAATAGCAGGTCTAGGGTGGGGCCCAGGAATTTGCATTTCTAACATGTTCCCAGGTGATGCAGATACTGCTGTTTGGGGGACACCACACTGTTGAGAACTACTGATCTAAACAAAAACCTGTTTTCTTGCAGTAACAAACCCAACTAAAATACATAGGCTATTAATATGTGGAAAAATATTATCTAGTTCATAACCAAAAATGAATTACTGTTAAATATTATAGCCTGAACTAGAAACAAAGTATCTTAATATTTGTCTTTAAAAGAAATACAGAAGTCCACATTTACAAAAATAGAAAAAGGGGTGATACCCTGTATTTAAAAAAGGTATTCACCATAGGATTCCTTTAAAGAGCAAACTTTTTGGGCACATTTCTATAATGTAAAACCAGAACCAACTATATACTGTAACAAATCCACTTCTGAATTTCACTAAAGCAAATAATAATTTTTCAAAACCCAATAACTCAGAACAAAACTGCAGCTGCAACAATAAAAACTACTTATAATTTGTCAAAATAGGATTTCATCTTTAGATTTGAGGATCTGACACAATGCTTCTCTTTAAATGCATTCCAGGCCACCTATACAGACACTCAGGGTTGAGAAACATAATACCAATGTTTTCCAAAGGGCTAATTCACTGCCTGGAGGAATTGCCTATTCATAAGAAACAGAAAGATTGATTCAAGCTGGCTGCACTGGAATTCTGATTTGCTCTTTTTTAGAAATAAAGTTCAAAACATTATATAGAGGTTTTCCTAAGTGGGAAAGATCGCCAAGGAACAGAGAGTGAGGAAGAGATAATATCAAGAGCAACCAGCTCAGCCTACTGCTTTATCAAAATTCATGTACTGTGTTGTGGAGAAATCAGTTCTCTATCTTCTGTATATGCTTTAAAAAGAAAAAAAAAACAAAACCAAAAAACCAGAGCCAGTATCATTTATTTTAAAATTTAAATCTTTTAATAAAGGTGATATTCCATTTAGGAATTAATTGCTCCTGAGGAACCAGTGAATACCCAAAAGATATATTTATATACAAAGATGGGAGCAATGTAATTATATTGTCTCAACAACAGAGAAATGTTAATATTTCATGGTATGGATGTGTCATAATTATTCAGCCAAATGAAATGTTTTCAGAGAATTTTTAATGACACTGAAAAATTCTGACAGAATAAAATTTAGTTTTTAAAAATCTGGAAACAAAATTGCAATACACTGAGAGCCAATAAGCCCATCTATGACCAAAAACAGACACCACTGCAAGAAAATGCACAAAATTTAAGCAATGGTTATCTGTGTTGTGCAACATACTTTTAAGTTTTCTATATAATGAGCATATATAACTATTTTTAAAATTATTTTCCTGTTAAAAGTAATATATGAATATATTCTCAAAAGATTACAATATGAGCATATTCTTGTTTTAAAAGACTCAAACAGGCCTGTAATCCCAGTGTTTTGGGAGGCCAAGGCGGGAGGATTGCTTGAGCCCAGTTCAAGGTTGCAGTGAGTTAACAGCATGGGCAACAGAGCAAGACCTTGTCTCAAAAAAGAAAAAAACTCAAACAATGCAGGAGTATTTAAGCAAAACCCCCTTTTTCCTCTCTACTTCTGTGCCATCTTCTTGAGAGAATAATGTTCTTCCTTCTTTTTCTACTTTGACCTCTTAGAGTAGAAAGGTTCAAGAGGAAGACTTGGATTTCAAAAAATTACAAAGGCAAACTGATTCTTTCCCTTTCATGGCCTAAATAGCCTAAGAAGAGTAGGCTATTTAGAAGAGTAGAACAACCCAACACATTCTGATGGTAATCTGACTTAAGAATTGAGAGCAGCCAACTAAACTAAAATTTGTGGTAAATTGAAGTGTCATAGGTTATTCAAAAGATGAATACATAGTTTTTTTTTTAAATAACAAAATGTAAAACAAAGATTATTTTGTATCTGATCTAAAGTTAAGCTATTTTCTAAAAAGAGGTATAATGTAGAAAAGCTATATTTATAAATAAATATAAATACCAGGGAATCTAAATAAGGCCCCATATGTGAATATGATGAAATGCAGGCCTGGAAGTTTGAACCATGACACTGAGTCAAGTAAGAGCTGTACTTTTAAACAGGGTTATTTTTTAAAAACTTCTAAATATATAAAGCAGCCCAAAATGTTATGAATATTGAAATATTAAAATTCATAAAATATTGATATGCATTTGAGGGGCAAAACAGCCCAAACAAATTGAAATTAAGGCTATCCCAAGAAATTAAGGATGTATGTGACTTTGACACTCTGCCACCACCTGGTGGCATGGCATCAAAATTGCAGGTGCAGTTTTTGCCAAGTAAATCTTCCAAGTTGTTTGATTTAGGGGGAATTATTTTTGAAGAATGGCTGTCACAAATCTGTATCTTATATTAAACATAGAAGAGTCTTTGGGGATGGGAATTCTATAGCTCTAGGGTCAGCCTTTTCGAACTCATCCACCAAATAGCTTTAATAGCAAAGGAGAGTAGTTCCTGGGGGAAAGTTTGGATGCCTAGCCCAAAGCTACCTACCACAAAAGCAAAACAAACAAAAAACCAAACAACATAAAAAATAAATCTCTGATGTCTTAAGTTCTACCATAAAAATTCATACATCACAGTTGTAATATTAACTATTTTTTATTATTTTAAAATCACTTACCAATAAAAAATACTGTTTATACTTCTCTTCCCCTACCCCCAATCTTTTTTTTTAGAGACAGGGTCTTGCTCTGTCACCCTGGCTAGAGTGCAGTGGCATCATCATAGCTCACTGCAACCTCAAACTCCTGGGCTTGAACAATCTCCTGCCTCAGCCTCCCAAGTAAGTGGGACTACAGGTGTGCACCATCTCACCTGGCTAATTTTTCTATTTTTGTAGAGATGAGGTCTTGCTCTTGGTTCCTGACCTCAAGCGATCCTTCCATCTCGGGCTCCCAAAGTGCTAGGATTATAGGAGTGAGCCACCACACCTGGTCTCACTCCCAATCTTTGAGTCACTTAATCTCAACAAACATATATTTAATTCTTGACTATCTGGGCCAATGGAGAAGTAATAAAAGAATTCAATTTAAAAGACATGACTTTTAAATGCATATGGATACAATTTGGCAGATCCTGTTAGTTGCCTCTCTAAAGCCTTTCTTTCTTTGTTAAAAGAACTATAATTTTTGTTCAGATTGGAGTGGCAATGTGCTAAGAATGGATCCCCTCCCAGAGCAATAAATTATGTTGGCTTAGATCCTTTCAGGGTGAGCATGTAACTGAGACCTGGCCAATAAAGCATAAAAGGAAGCCCACTTGGGACAGGAGGTAGTCTGGGATTTTTCTCCTGGATAAAAAGAGAGAGGCACAAAAAGAGAGTTCTGGCTGGTCTGAAGGTAGTGAGTTATCTTGCTTGATTATTCACAGTCAGTTACAGATTGAACTCCTTTTTCTACCACTTTCCTCCCTTCTCACTACTGCACTTGACTAGTCTAAAAGAAAAAAGAAAGAAAACAAAAAGAGAGTCCATCTTTCTTCCTGCTTTGGACATTGCCATAGCAGGATATAGTGGCTACAATAGTTATTGCATCCAAAAAGGGAAAGCCAAAAAGTATCAGAGAAGCCAGTCCAGACTTCTGATAGCAACGTGTGGTAGGATTAACCAATCCTGAAAGAGCCCCTCCAAACTTCTTGTATGTAAGATAATAAACCCCTATTATTTAAGCCAACTTGGATCTACTTTTTTGTTATTTGTGTCTAAAAACATACTGATTCATGCATATAAAAAAGAAAGGATATATATATATATAAATGTCAAGAGTAATTAGTTTGGAATGATAGGATTGTAAGCCATTTAATTTTCTTCTTCATTCTTTTGATTTACAGTAAATAACTTTTAAATTTATTACAGAAAAATACAAATCGTATTTTAACATATCAGAACGGTATGCAGTTTTTGTGGTTTGAACAGTTCTCACTTGTGGGCCAGGTGCTCATCTCAGCACTTCAGGTAGCTGAGGTAGGATGATTGCTTGAGGCCAGGAGTTCAAGACCAGCGTGGGCAACATAGCAAGATCCTGTCTCTACAAAAAAACTTTAAAAAAATTAGCCAGGTGTGGTGGTGGCAGGCCTATAGTCCTAGCTACTTGGGAGGCTGAGGCAGGAGGCTCGCTTGACCCCAGGAGTTCAAGGCTGCTGTGAGCAATGACTGCATCACTGCACTCCAGCCTGGGCAACAGATCAAGACTCTGTCTCTTAAAAAAAAAAAAAAAAAGTGCTCACTTGCTAATGTCCTGTTAGAGATACAAATTTAAAGTATTCTAAATGGATGGAGAGAACAGAAGTATAATCTATAAAGTAGACACTATAACATACACTAAGAGAAAGTTGACCACTACACTTAAGTGCCTTGTAAGGAGGGAGTTAGTAAAGATAAGGAATATGAGTTGGGCTCTTAATTTTAAATTTTTATTTTTATTTTTTTTATTTTTTATTTTTTTTTTTGAGACAGAGTCTCGCTTTGTTGCCCAGACTAGAGTGAGTG
>CM052440.1:116806300-116852825 GCA_028533085.1 Varecia variegata
GACTACAGGCATGCGCCACCATGCCCGGCTAATTTTTTCTATATATATTTTAGTTGGCCAGATAATTTCTTTCTATTTTTAGTAGAGACAGGGTCTCGCTCTTGCTCAGGCTGGTCTCGAACTCCTGACCTTGAGCGATCCACCCGCCTCGGCCTCCCAGAGTGCTAGGATTACAGGCGTGAGCCACCGTGCCCGGCCTAAATTTTTATTTTTAGACAGAGGATCTTGTTTTGTTGGTCAGGCTGGAGAGCAGTGGCATGATCATAGCTCACTGCAACTTCAAATTCCTGGGCTCAAGTGATCCTCTTGCCTCAGCCTCCAGAGCAGGTGGGTCTAACAGGCATGTACCATCACACCCAGCTAATTTTTTAGTTTTGTTGTAGAGACAGGGTCTTGCTATGCTACTCAAGTTGATATTGAACTCCTGACCCCAAATGATCCTCTGCCTCAGCCTCTCAAAGTACTGGGATTACAGGTGTGAGCAATTGTGCCCAGTGGGTTGGGCTCGTTAAGAGACTCCACACAGATGTGTTTAATCAACAAAGGAGTTAAAAAAGAACAGTCGACATCAGCAGAGCTTTGCACATGCTGGAAGATGATTTGCCAACTGGTGAGACTATATTTCAGGTATCAACATAGAATACACACCAGCTCTGGGGAGAAGGGGGAAGTCTAAGACAGCAAATAGTCTTAATTTGCTGAAATGAACCTATAAACTTGGGCAGTATTTCCCAAAGTGTATTTCATAGAACATTAATTCCTGATAAAAATGGGTCAAATAAGATTCACAATGCATACTGGCATATTAAAGGCTCAAAGAACTCAAACTCAAATTCTTTTGATTGCAGAACTCTCTTTTAGGTAACACTTATTATATATCCATTCCACAAAACCACTTTGGGTAATGCTGAGCTAGGGTCCAGAAAAACACAATTCAGGTAAAGTGGTGAAAAAAGAAATGACAAAGTTTAAAATTCATACTTAATTATTCCTACATAATATGTATTTCTGAGTCTGAGTTCTAGAAAAAAAACAAGATTACTATAATCATGACTACTTAATGGAAATCATCTTTACTGCTGTGTTGTGGACTGAGAAGCAAGAAAAGCTATGGGCCAGGGAGTAAGACTCCTGGACTCAGTGCAGAGTAGTTAGGACTGAAACTAGGCTGTGATGTACTGATTTATGCACTCATTCAACATTTATCATGCCTTTATGTGTCTTAATAACTGCATTCCATGTTGGGGATAAAAGATGATTAATATGTAGTCTGCCCTCAAAGAATGTCTGCCATAGAAATAAGGAACATAAAGACTTCAATCTATAAAAGAAACCTGTATAAGATAGTCATAGCACAAAGTAGTACTAAACCCTGCAGAGGAAGAAGGGATCAAAATTCTCCTGGAAGATTTTTGAAGTGGGTCTTAATATGTCTCTGGTTAATGGACAGGTTAAAGTTTGCTAGTTACACAATCAAAGAGAACAAGCCACATCCAACTATAATATGTCAATTGAAAAAACAAAAGAACAAGCCAGGCACAGTATGTAAAGACACAAGCTATAACATGAATGTCATTCAGGAAGGACTGCTTAGTAGGGTTAGAGAAGGAGCAACAGCAGGTTACTAGGCTGGCCAGTGGCAGGAGCCAGATTACAGAGAGACTTAGAGCCAGTCTGAGGAATCTGGACTTTATTATTTAGGATTGGGAAACCATCCAAGGGTATTAAAGATAACTGCTATAGCAGATGGGAGAAAGTGAAGGCTGGAGACAGGGAGACCAGTGAAAACACTAATTCAAAGTTCTGGGCCAGAGATAATGAGAGTCTAAGCCAAGACAGTGGCAATGGGGATGGAGAGAAAGGGAGAGATTTGAGAGATATCAGGATGTAGATTCAACAAGAATTTGGACTAAACTAAATGGATGTGGAGGAAAGGGAGTGAAAAATCTAACCTAACGACCAGGTTTCAGGTTTGGGTGACTAAGTGGACAGTGGCTTCAGAATCTAGAAGACAGAGGAGCAGGTTTGGGTAATACACTGAGTTTTGATCATATTGAGTTTAAGTTGTTTGTCAGCTACTCAGGTAGAGATGTCTAGTAGGTAGCTGAATACCTACTAGGTGCAGCGCTTAGTCCAGAGGTATAAACAGGAGATAAAAAATGGGGAATCATAAGTATGTAGGAGGCAACGAAAGCCTTAGGAGGAAATGAAACTAACCAGGAAGAATGTACAGAGTGAAAAACAACCAGCCTGGAGATCCCCAGTACGTCGAGGGTAGTTGCCTGGAGCTGAGGTGTTTTTCCTGATTTCAAAGAGCTTAACAGAAAGCATACATTTACTTAAGATGGGACTACACAGCCTTACAGCTGAAATCTCACGAATGGTAGAAGAAAAACGAGACTCCAGTGAAAAGCATAATCTTTCTTTACAATTGGGAATGCCAGAGTATTGTTTTAAAGCCTAGATTTTTATCAACTCAGTATGTTAACATTAGTTATTTCACACTAATTCTGAAAAGCTCTTATTGGTATCATATATGTTTCTGGTTAAAAAAATCATTTATAATGCAATGGGAATACAGTCAACAAGTCATAAATCTTAAAATAGGGCCTTTATAATACTTTGGAGAACAGCAGACTAGGGTTATTAGAGGAATGAAATGGGGCAAGTATAAGAATTACAACTAAGGATAACTGACAATAATTGGTGATAGATTACATACAAAGTGAAAAGAACTTTATCGTCCAGAGTGAAGATGGTGTCATTGTGGAAGTAACAGACCTCAGGGTGATCTCCACTTTCTATATACTTACTCAGTTAAAGATAAAGATCTGGAATGAATAACTACAGATCTTACTCAAGATACTAGCATATTGAAGATATATAGAATTACTCTCCAAGAAGTACGGAGAAACAAACACTCTTTAGAATGAATCTGAAGGACATGAGGGTAGAGAGAAGAAAACAGTAGTAAATGAAAGTAGCCTGGTCAGAGAAAGATTGATTATTAAGAATAAAGTGCTCTAGGAGGCAGCTAACTATGTCAGAACTGGTAGAAAAAGAAGTAGTTATGAAGAGAAGAAAGGCACTGAAAGCACTAAGTTATGGCCCCAGAAGCAATGAGGTCCAGGAGGAAAAAAGGGAGGCAGCAGGATTAAATAAACTGAGCTTGCTACTCTCTCCTCTGTTCTCTAATAATGCCTGCTCATTTCTCTTTTACTGCACATGTCTTAATTGTAATACAACTTACTTATGGTCTAGTCTCTGAACTAAATTGTGAATTCACTGAGGACATGGCTATGTCTTAATCTTTTTATTTCCAGCACCCGGCATGGTGCCATAGTTCTTAGCAAGTGCATAAGTGTTTGCTGAAGAATTGAATGGCTTCCCATCTCACTCAGGCCTTTGCACTGGCTGACTTCTCTGTCTGGATGCTGTCTCTCTCCGGATGTTCCTCCTCAAGGTATTCACAGAGTTAACTTCCTACCCCACCTCACACCTCACTTTCTCAGTAAAGTCTACTCTGACTACCCTATTTTAAATCTGCACCTTGGCCCCCCAAACTCTAGTACTACTTTATCTTTTTATTCATATACCCTCCACCTTTCATACAACATACAGTTTGCTAGTAATTATGTTTAGCATTTGATGTCTGTCTCCCTCCACTACAATGTCAGTTTCACAAGGGCGGGGATCTTTGTCTGTGTTACTCACTGATGCATGTCCCAAGCACCCAGAACAGTGCCTTGCCCAGAAGTGCAGCTCAATAAGTATTTGTTGGATGAATGAGCAGTTGAAACACAATACAGACAGAAAATGAATCTGCTAAAAGGAGTAGTGATACTTTTTTAGTACTGTGAGTACCTGAGGGTATTTCAAATTCAAATATTGGAAAAATCCAGAGGAGGAAGAGAAAGACAACAAGGAGGAAGCCAATGGAAAGCATACAGACTTGCCACTGGTATGACTGAGAGCCCTCCCAAACACAGGTGGGCTTCGTGAAGAAAAGGAGGATATGGGTGGTGGAAGAATAAATGGCTATCTCCATGTAGGAAAGTTGGAAAAGCTAAGACCTGATGCTCTCTCAATCTTTTCTCTTAAATAGAATGCAATACCAAAACTTCTAAAAGAAAAAAAACCTGGGAATTTTAATTAAGAACCAGAAGTCTGAAGTGTCTTTGTAATTTAGTTTATTAAAGAGGAGAAATGAAAAGTTGCCAACTATTTACCTTTTTGACATGAGCTTAAAGACATTACATTCCACAAAAATAAAAGTCCTTTCTTGTGTGGAAGAGACAAAAAATTTAAGTCAGGAATACAATTATTAAGATTTCCAGTAATGATTTTTGTTATTGAAAAGTATTTGAAGAGATTATACTCAAAGTAATAAAGATTGAAAGAACTTCCATGGAGAAAAACTGGCTTGATTTTGATATATCATCTCTCAAGGTTTTATTTCCTAAGAAAGGTCTATTTTGGAACATTAGTTAGGCATAATTATTGAAGTTTATAATATGGTAATTATGCTATTAGGTGATGACCCTCTGCCTTTCCTATAGGAAAACACAAAGGGATTATTCTTCTCTCCTCATTAACAAAGTTGGCGGGTGGTGTCAGGGGGGACTGCCACATATCATAAAAAGACTTAGTTTTACCTTGCAAAGAAATATTCAAGTCGTTTTGATTTGACATGATATCACACAGAAACACCGAATTCCTATAGAAATCTTTCAATAAATAATTCACATTGCTGATTCTGTTCTTTTGTTCTTAAGGCCAAGCTATTTGCAAGGGGCAAAGAAAAGGAGAGAACCAGAAGATGATGGGAAGAGTAGCTTATCCTAACACATGTTGTCTTGCTTTTCTTTAGAAAAAGTGTTCAGAAAGACCACAGACACACTCCTTCTCTCTGCCTTTGTGTGTCTCTCTCACTCATACACACACACACACACACACACACACACAGAGTGACTAAATTATTACCACATTGGGAAAAATCAACAAGTTTCAGCTAAAATTCTTGAAACAGCTATCAAGAAGAAAAAGTCTTCTCTTGACTCTTAATAAATTTCTATACATCCTTCAGAAATGCTATTTCACTTGGATGTTTCCACAATGTAACTAATCTTCAAGCTACATATAAATTCAGATTAAAATAAAAACAAAGACTTATGAGAAAAGGATCTGGTCATTTCTACCTTCTCTTGAGCCAAAATAGCTCCTTCTCCCCTTATCCAAATACCAAAACATATTTATATATATTTCAGAAGAACTAACATATTAAAACAGGTACTACTACTTTCATCACCTCCACATAAAGATTTTTTTTTACATAAAAAGGCTTCAGAAATGCATCTGTGTCACAGCTATTTAGAGACTAGTTTACCAACTATTTCTTCAACTCAATCCAAATATTTCAGCTTTGCAGAAATTACTACACTTCAAATTATTTTCAGCAAAATTAATTATCTTAATCACATATACAAAGGGGAAAAAAGGTTTTGCTTAATATCAAAATATAACAACACAATTTTCGAAGCTTACATATAATCTAATTGTTAGCAATTAAGTCAGCAATAAGAATATTCTGAAAGGAAAATTTTCAGCTTCCCCTGCTTGGTGTACATGATAAAATTCAACCAACCACTAAAACACCCCGTAATATGGCCTCAATCTAATTTCCAACTTTATTTTCTCATTACAACAAAAAATTGCATATTCTTTTTGAGCGGGCCACCAACTATCCAGTGAATGCATTTCCTTTAAAGTTTGGTTTATCTTTAGACATGAGAATTTTGTAACTAAAAAAAATAAATAAATAAATAAAGCTTTGTTTATCTGTGGTTATGAACATGGATTATGGAGTCAGAATGCCTGGATTTGAATCCTGCTTTATCATTTACTAATACTGCTACCTTGGGCAAGTTATTCAATCTCTTAGTGCCTCAGTTTTCTTATAATATAAAATGGAGTTAATAACAATACCTATCTCATGCAGGTATAAGAATCAAAGGAGGTAAAACATGCAAAAGCTCTTAAAACTGTACCTAAGTGCTCAATAAATATTTCCTCTGATTTCCTCTGTTCCCCTTTGAGAATCTCCTCCATCCATCTAAACCTACTCAATTTTCAGCTCAAAATAATCGTTTCTAAGAAGTCTCCCTTAACCATATAAATTTATAAAACTGCCATTTTCTAAACTTGTATAATAATTAGGACCTATAGCAAGGACAGTATTTGGCACTTATCAGATATTAAACATTCTTATGAAAAGTTAATTAACTATGTAAGGTATTTATCTTGCCTTACCAAATAAAGTATAAATTCACTGGACATGAACCATATATTTTTTTATTTTATATTGCCCAAAGAACTTAGCAAAGTTACTAAGAGCAGGCACATAGTAACTAATTGCAGAAGTTAGCACAACCCATACACAGTTGATGGTTTGTTTGCTATCTTAGAAAATGTTAAAGAGAAACATAAATTATAACCATGAGGCTTTTAGACTGTCTTTAATAATGATCAACACATACAACCTAAAGGCAAGGGAAAAAAAATATGTGTTTCCTGATTTAATTTTCAGATCTACTATAAGAATGTCTATTCTCAAGAGACAAGTACATTCCTTCACATAATTGGAATCATTGGCAGAACCAAAGCAGAACAAGATGAAGAAAGAAAATTAAGAGTCCCCCCAATCCCATCTGGAAGTAATTAACAAGAAACTCACAGGAAGTTAACATTATAATTGGCAATATATAGAATAAGTTGATCTTTACTGCAAACTGGAATTTGGAATATGGTTCAACTCAACATTAATAGAGTGCCTTCTATCTTTTACATGAATCTCACCATCTCTTGCTGCATTTTTATCTCTTAACACTCATTTAGGCAGTTTGGCACGTATTATTTTTCACTCATATCACCTACTTCAAGTGTATATATTTTACCTTCAGTGCAGGTTACAAATTCTTTCTTATAAAGCATGGACCTTGACTTCTACTTTTTTGAATTACCTTCAGTATTTGGTAAAATGTTTTACATATAGTAGACCCTCAAATGTTTGTTCTTTTTTTTTTTTTTTTTTTTTTTTTTTAGACAGAGTCTCGCTTTGTTGCCTGGGCTAGAGTGAGTGCCGTGGCGTCAGCCTAGCTCACAGCAACCTCAAACTCCTGGGCTTAAGCAATCCTACTGCCTCAGCCTCCCGAGTAGCTGGGACTACAGGCATGCGCCACCATGCCCGGCTAATTTTTTTTTTTTATATATATATTTTAGTTGGCCAGATAATTTCTTTCTATTTTTAGTAGAGACGGGGGTCTCGTTCTTGCTCAGGCTGGTCTCAAACTCCTGACCTTGAGGCGATCCACCTGCCTCGGCCTCCCAGAGTGCTAGGATTACAGGCGTGAGCCATCACACCCGGCCTAAATGCATACTGTTAAGTGAAAAAAGCCAATCTGAAAAGGCTACATAGTGTATGATTCCAGCTACGTGACTGGAAAAGGCAATACTATACAGACCGTAAAAAGATCAGTGGTTGCCAGGGACTAGGGGGAGGGAAGAATGAATAGGTAGAGCACAAAGGATTTTTAAGACACTGAAACTATGCCATCTGATACTCATATTATGATTACATGTCATCAAGCATTTATCAAAACCCACAGAATGCACAACACCAAGATTGAATCCTAATGTAAACTATAGACCTAAGTTAATAATAAGGTATCAATATTGGCTCATCAATTGTAACAAAAGTATCATACTAATATAGGATGTAAGTAACAGGGGAAATTATGTGCATGGTGAGGGAGAAGGGGCACATATTTGGGAACTCTCTATACTTTTCCATCAGATTTTCTGTAAACTTAAAACTGCTTCAAAAAAAGTCCATTGATTAAAAAAAATACTAGACAACAGGATCATGACATATGGGAAGATGAAAGAACATTCTAAGGTCCTCATTGTTTAGAGGAAAGAGATGCTCATTATCTTCAGACTTTTTAGTCAAATGGTGCATGTTAAAAATTTAAGAAAACCCACTAAATGAAGAGGATTAAGTAAAACCAATCTTTGTTGCAAAGCAAATCTATTATTTTTAACTGTGGTGGCTTACCTGAGATTCCAGAACCTCCAACTTACATTTCCTTGCATGAAGAGCTTTACTTGGAAAAGCCCAATAATAATTAGAAGTTCCAATCCTCTCACAGTCAACCATACCATCGTCAACTAAACTTTGAAGTACTTCTTTTACTGACATAGCAGCTAAGAGAGAGAATTTTTAGACTCCATGTTAAAAAAACAGCATAAATAAAATCAAAAGGCAAATAACTGGTGAAACACTTGCAAGAAATATTACAGATCAAGAGTTAGTGAGTTAATAAATAAGGAGCTCTTAAACATAGTATGCACAGCAATGAAATTGCTTAATGACACATTTCTCAGAATGTATCCCCATCCTTAAGCAAAACATGACTGTATAGGAGAGTGAGGGGGGCTTAGGGGAAAATGGGTAGGATAAAGGATGAAGAATAGGACTTGTCAACACATTGTTTTCAATAGCAAAAAATTAGAAACCAGTCCAACAACTGGATTTTATTTTTAAAGACATGGTCTTGCTATGGTTGCCCAGGCTGGCCTCAAATTCCTGGGCTCAAACGGCCCTCCCGCCTCAGCCTCCTGAGTAGTTGAGACTATAGGTGTGTGCCACTGCACCTGGCTTATTAACTGGATTTTTAAAAGCATTTTATTGCAATGGGACATTATGCTACTATCTATGTTATAAAAGAATATTTAATGGCACGGATATATATTCAGAATGTACTACATAGAATGTATTATATAGAAAAACAAAGTTAAAGGACAGTAAGCACTAATGTGATGGTGGTTATCTTTGGACGGTAGGTAATAAATGATGATTTCTTCATCTCTAGACATTTATGTTTTCCATAAAGTAAAAGACTGTTGCAGAAAAGATGACAAATATTTCCCAAAATATCCCAGCATATCTTTGATACTTACTAATGCCTTTCTCTTTGGGAGCAATCTTCTCCATGTCTTTTAATTGAAATACATCTTTCTGTTTAAAAGGGTTAAAAAAAAAGATGAAAATTATGTATTTACTTTCTACTGTATATTTATATAAATAATTATGCTCATAAATCATTGTATTAAAAAAACTATGCCTGGAAGTGAACAGTGCAATGGGATCAAGCATTTTAGAGCTAGAAGACATTTTTCAATTATCTCATTCAATATCCTCAATAGGACTTAAAAAGGACAGACTTTTGCATGAACATACAATTCTTTAAAGTTCTTGGAGATCAGAATGTAAACAACATCTTCCCACTGAAGTATAAAAACCAGTTATGGTGGATCAATTGGTAACATGAGATAATTAGCATCTCTGACACTTTAAGAAAACACAAACAGTGCTTAGCATATATTACACTTCACAGATTTAGCAGTTCTAACTAAAAGCAAAACAGACAACTATCAAGATTTGGTTACATCTAAGGTTTCATGGAAGGACTATACCTAAACAATAAGGAAATTATATAATTCATAGATGCCTATCAATCATTCACCTATACATGCTGCATGTTTATCATATGCAAAGCAAAATATTATGGGAAGATATGCATTACAATATTTAATTCTATGGTCAGAAAAAAAAAATCTACGTAGAATACTCCTTTCTATTGGTAATAAGCCTTGGTTGAAGTGGTAGAAAGAACTTAGATAACAAAAGTAAAATTATTTGAAAAGTCTAAAGTATACAATAATTAGAAAAGAAATATTGTGATACTGTTACGAAAATCTGGGATCCATTTCTTCAAAATAAACTTGAAAAGGCAACTTCAATTGGATGGAAATTAAGCTTCATAAAAATTTAAAACTTCTGCTCATCCAAGGGCACTGTTAAGAAACTGAAAAGACAAGTACTGACTAGAAGAAAATATTTGCAAAACATACACCTGACAAAGGTCTGGTACCCAGGATATATATAAAGAACTCCTTTGAAGTGCACTAAAAAAAAAAACCTGATGCACGGATAAAGGAGTGGATAGATGAATATATACATGATAAAGCAAATAGAGTAAAATGTTAATTAATGGTAGAATACAGGTGATGGGCATATGGGTATTCACTGTTAAACTCATCTTTGCTGGTTTGAAAATTTTCATAATAAAATGTTGAAAAAACTTCATCTCACTACACCTAAGATTTAATTTCATCTTCACCTAAGATTTAACTTCATCTCACTACACCTAAGATTCAGTAATTTAAGGAAAATACTAAGTTGTTGGATTAGTGAGAGTATGAGATCAATGTTTGCACATCTGGGAATAAACTATTTAAAGATAATACTTTAGGATCTCAGGGAACATGTAATAAATGACTAACTTTAGGGCTTTAATGCATTAGAAAAAATCAATTAATAAAACCTCTTTGCAAATACTTTAGATTCCCTAGAAAAAGAACATGAATTCATTCAGGCATCTGCCTATAGGTAGTTACTAAGAAAAATGGCTGGGTGTGGTGGCTCACATCTGTAATCCCAGCACTTTGGGAGGCCGAGGTGGAAGGATTGCTCGAGGCCAGGAGTTCGAGACCAGCCTGAGCAAGAGTGAGATCCCATCTCTATAAAAAATAGAATAATTAGCTGGGTGTGTGGTGGCACCTGCCTATAGTATCAGCGACTCAGAAGGCTGAGGCAGGAGGATCACTTGAGCCCAGGAGTATGAGGTTGCAGTGAGCTATGCTAACACCACTGCACTCTAGTCCGGGTGATAGAGTGAGACCCTTTCTCAAAAAAAATAAAAAAGAAAAAAAGAAAAGAAAAGGAAGGAAAGAAAGAAAGAAAAAAGAAAAAGCCCCAGACACCCAGACATACTGGCTACCCTAGTGGGGTTTCTGTGTAAATAAACGGGCTTGGAAAGAACTAGCCTCAGAACTCAAGTATGGTCACTGACCAAATGATCTCAAGTAAATTTTCCTTCTTAAGGCTCCCCAGCATTAAACAGAGATAATACAGAGATGAACACAATGGTTCTAGTTCTTTAAACAAAACTATGTGTAAGATACTATGGAAGACACACAATACTAGATAACATTTAATAAAGCACTTACAACCTGGGTGTTTTACATTAATGTTTTATACAGAGTATCTCATTTAATTCCCATACCAATACTTGTGACTATTATTATCATCCTCTTTAATAAATGAAGAAACTGAGAGGTAGAAAGGTCAAGTAACTTGCTTAACGTCACAAAGCTACTGGGTAAAACAGACTCCAAATGTAAGTTTTCTCAATCATCAAGCTATACTGTACTCATGTTCTTCCTAAGTGCAATGGGCAAAGAATTCTTTTTATTACATTAGCAACTTCAAACACACACGCATATATAGCCATACATATATGATTATGTCTACATCTCTCTCTGTTTATATATTTATATAAAATTCTCTGGGTATAAGCATGGTCATTCCAGAGAGACTTATGTGCCAATAGAGAGCACTCACTTAAGTCTTTGCTAATTTCTAGAAAAACTCAACACATATTTATTGGTAGCCTATTTTGTGTCTCAAATAGCCTTTGAAGTTTCCTACTCTTTATGAGCTATCATTATTACCAATGACTGTGTTTTAAAAATATTTCCAAAACTTTGCAGATGGCCCACTTATGATTAGAGGCAACATGGTTTGTAGTACTTCATTAGTTGGTTTTCTACTTTGATTAAAAAGATATATGTTCACTGTAGGTAACTGAGAAAACAAAAGTATAAAACAAAATCTACCTGTAATCTTGTCATTGTTAATATTTGTGATCATACTGTATTGTTTTTTAATATTCTATATTTTCTACTTACCATTACCTCATAACATTAGTCTTTAAAAAGGGACTATTGTTCAAATCTAAATAAAGTCAAATTCTGTATCAAACCCTGGAGTAGCCATATTTGATTTTGTTGGAATTTTACTAGCCAGTTGCAACAACAGAATTAGAATCCAGATTCCAGAATCTGAATTCCAGAATCCATGCTTTTCACTCTGTACCACTCAACTGTTTATTTTCTTTGAATGGTTGAAGGGCTTATGTCTAATGTTTAGTAATTTTTGGTATCAGTCTGGATCCTGAGTATACCATATTCCATTCAAGAGAGAATAAATGAAATGGTTTCCATTACTTTTCCCAAATCTGTTATACTTTTCAATTCCATCAAAAAACTGATAGACTAAATAAATGAACAGCAACTGATCAGGCTGTAATGCAGAAAAAGGAACAAGAATATATGAACTGAAATCAATCAATCAATACAATTAACTCCCAGCTTTACAGAAAAACTCACCGTTTATTAAACTTCTTTAAGCTAATACTCTTTAGTATCATAATCTTTAGTGTCTTAATGTTATTGTGGACACAGTTGAAAATATTTCAGTCAGAAAGAGCCAATTTTGATATTTGGGACAATTAACAACATTGTAAAGGACAAAATAACTCCCCCAACCACTCTCCCCAGCATTCTAATGCCTGATAGGAATCAAATCTGCTTTTCTTGCTCTGAGCCCATAGGAAAAATATTTCAACTCAGCAGAAGAATAAATTATCATAATTTTCATACACAAACTTCATCAATTTATCTTAACCATATCATCATTATTAATATGATACCTATTCTGAATTGCCAATGACTTTTAGGAACAGTAAGATTACACTTAGAGGGCAAATACTTAAAAAGAAATCCTTAGAATATTTTGCTTGTTTTACTAAGACTCTGCCTTATCAAAATGAAAGGAATGTTTTATAAATTTAATATTCTATTTTACCACTTTTCCCCAACTTATTCGCACTTGTATGTAATGAAAATGGTCAGTACATTGGGGCCAACTAGGCTTTGAAGGTCCTGCAAAGCCATATGAAGTCAGTATTTTTTTTTTTTTTTAGGTCAAAGGTTGGTTTGGACTTTAACCTGGAAGCAAAGAAAAGTCATATAGCAACACGATGAGGAGAGCAGGTTCCAAAGCCAGGTGCCTGGGTTTGAACTCTGGCTCTGTCACTTAGGAGTTGAAACTTTAAACATACTTCCTATTAGTGGCAGGTGCAAATATCTCAAATACATTAAGGAGGCCTGTTTACCATCAAATATCTGTTACACTACAGACAGAATTACAAATGCAAAGAAAGAGGAAATATTTTGCACTCCCTCTAAAATCAGGTGAGCCTACCTATTAATAATAATTTGAATCCTGGTACTATCACTATCAAAATGAGTATGGATGATGATAGTACCTACCTCATAGGGTTGATGTAAGGATGAAATCAGATAATCTATGCCAAGTGCTTGGAACAGTGATTGCAACCTAGGAAGCACTCAGTAGGTGTGAGCTATTATCATTATTTTCAGGCAGGAAGGGGAGACAATCAAATATGTGCTTCAGAAAGATAATTCTGGTGCCAGTACATAGCACAGTCTGGATAGAAGAGACTCTACCAACAGTGGGATATGGTTCTTTCATACTCCACAACTCATAGGAACCACAAATGTTTGCAGAATTTTATCCATTCTTCAAGAAATTGGTCAGTATTGATCTCTAATGAAGAAGGGACAGTTAACAATGGATGATATATACTTAACATGAAAATTATACAAAATTCTAAAAATCTTAAGAAAAATGACTTACTGTCTCAAAAAATATTTCCATCATGCGGGTTCTCTTTTCTTCTGCACTCAGTCCTTTTTTCTTTGACTAAAGCACAAAAGTTAAAAAGTAAACAATGCATTTTGGGGGAAACATTGCATTTTAAAACAACTTGGTCTAAAACATTTGAAATTTTATGCATGGTCTTATCTGATACCAACAGGTTTGATACTCTCAGACAGGCTGAACAACTCATTTTAACTACTATCTGCCAACCCTATTGGTATATCTGCCAATATAACAAGAATTGTGATTGAGACAGAGCCTGACATTTTATAGAAATTTAACATTTATAAAATGAACCAATGATAAACCACTGCATTTACCTCCAAAAGGCTCACAATCTCTCAAAGAAATTAAATAGACATAACTACTTATAATTAATGAACAGCGACATGCATAAACTGCTACACAATATCCAGGACAGAATGAATTAATTCCACCAAGGAGGGAGAAGGGTTACCTAGGAAGGATAGAGATTTAAAGAATTTTGATAAAGTGAGAAATAGTGAAAAGTGTGTCCTGGGCAGACCACACACAGCCAACGTTATGGAAGTACATGGAATGTTCTAGAAAGACAGTTATTGTATGGAATATGGAGGGGGAGTGGCGGATGGGAGGAGAAAGGTCTGGGACCAGGTTAGGGAAGGCTGACTGCCCAGTTGATAGAACTTTATTCTCTAAACAAGAAGCTACACAGTAATATCTAAAGCAGGGGAATGATGAGATTAGAGTTACATTTTGATAAGCTAATTGTAGTAGCAATGTGGAGGAGGGTAGGTTAGAGGAAGGAAAAAACCTATCCAAGTAGAAAATGGCAGTCTACTCAAGTTGCTATTTTGTAATACCCTTTAGTCAACTTGAAATTATGATAATTAATATATAACTGAAATGTATAAGTTAATAATAAATTTTACTATATAGAATACATACCCAAAGCTAAAGCCCAGATGAAAAGAAAAAGGAGTCAAATTTCCTTCAACCCAAAGATTTGGCAAAAAAAAAAAAAAGTGAGAACGATCATCTCTAGTTCTCTAATTCCACACTAATGCTGCTGCTTCTTTGAAACAGTCTTGCTCTGTCACCTGGGCTAGAGTGCAGTGGCATCATCACAGCTCACTGCAACCTCAAACTCCTGGGCTCAAGCGATCCTCCTGCCTCAGCCTCCAAAGTAGTTGGGACTACAGGTGCACCACAGCACTGGGCTAATTTTTTTTTTTTTTTTTCCAGTAGAGATGAGGTCTTGCTTTTGCTCAGGCTGGTCTTGAACTCCTGAGCTCAAGCAATCCTCCCACCTCAGCCTCCCAGAGTGCTAGGATTGCAGGTATGAGCCACGGCGCCTGGCACACACTAATGTTAAGTGATCTGTATCTTTCTCAAAAGTTTTACAGGATCATAAGGGAACATAAATTGTTTGCTTACAAAGCAGACATGAAACAACAATTAAAGACTGACCCTAGCCAACCAAAAACTTCATCAGAAAATGTGAACCTACACAGATCGGGAAAGGGATTTAAAATTGCCATTCTGACTACACACCAGAGTGCGTGAATCTTTATTCTTGCAAAACCTAGAGATCCACTAACTCATTTTCATAGCAATAGAATTATCAGGTGTTTCTTGATGAATCATTTGTGTAAATAAGCAGCCTCAAAGTTTATATTTTTCTCTTCTTCCTGTCCACTCTCAAACACTGCTGTTCCCCAGGATTCAACTATTGATCCCTCATCTCCTAACACTTTTTTTTGAGACAGGGTCTTGCGCAGTCTCCCAGGCTACAGTGCAGTAGTGTCATCATAGCTCACTGCAACCTCAAACTCCTGGGCTCCAATGATCCTCCTGCCTCAGTCTCCCAAGTAGCTGCGACTACAGGTGTGCACCACCACACCCAGCTAATTTTTACTTTCTTTTTTTGTAGAGATGGGGTCTTGCTCTTGCTCAGGCTGGTCTCAAACTCCTGAGCTCAAGTGATCCTCCTGCCTCGGCCTCCCAGAGTGCTAGGATTATAAGCGTGAGCCACTGACAGTCATCACAGGTGTCTTCATCTCTCTTACCCCACATCCAACCAATCACCAAATTCTGGCCAATTTCAGTGTTTAACTCTTTCTCCAATCTGTCCTGTCTGCTCCATCTCTACTTCCACTACCTCAATTCAGGCCTTCATTACCTATCTCCTGCATTATACCTCCAGTCCCCTAAACTGTGTCTCACTCTCCAAGTTCACATGCCACGCTGTGACAAAACAAACCTGACCATGCCTCTCCCTTGCTCAAAACCATTCAGTGGCTCCCACCTATCCAGAAGTATCTAAGCACCCCCAGTATGACATAAAAGGCCCTTTTTACGTGGCCCCAACCTACCTCTCATAGACTCTTCGACCACTCCCCACCTCAAATTTTACCATAGCAATATGGAGAGCTAAGCAACTTGAGCTGTAATACAAAAACTACTTGTAATTCTCTATTTTTAAAAACTGTTCCTCTACCTAGAACAAGCTCTCTTCTCACCAACTCAAAACTCCAAAATCTCTTGGTAACTCATGGTTAAAGATGGGAGAAAAAAAAAAGAAAAAAGAAAAAACTCCAAAATGTCTTCCAAAACTTAGGTTAGGCATTCTCTCTCCAGGAGAACTTCCCCTGAGCTCGAAGACCAAGCACGTATTCCCAGAACTCCCCTTCATCAAATCACTTACTACATTGAAACGTGTTTACTTGTCTCTTAGAAGACTGAAGAACTTCTTCAGAACATGAACTGCCTTTGCCTTCCCAAGGCTTAGTGCCAGGTTAGACAGAGCAGACACTTACGGCCAGCCCTTACTTTCAGGACCATGAATCTAAAGCTCCCAAGTCTAAAATTTGAGGCTGCTCAGGCTTGCAAGCCCACAACACCCACTCCATTCCCACAGATATGATACAGGCTGAATTAATAATAAGGACTTCAGTGATAACCAGGTATTGCCTTGCTTGGAGGGGTAAATCAGAGACATCTCAGGTAGGCAAGCTCCAGGAACCCACATAGACCTGCTCACTAAACTTGGGACTGAGCTACAGCCCAGCACTGCTTTATTAGTCTCCCTTCACTCTGGCCTCTGCAGTACCTGAATAAATCAAGCATGAAATCCATATCAGGTAGAAGGCTCCTTCGGACCACTTTTCTAGTCCAGTGGGTCTTAAACTGCCATACCTCAGAATCATCTCAGGAGCTTTTAAAAAGTACTGGTGCCTGGGTTCATGCCGAATGAACTGAACCAGAATCTCTGGAACCTGGCCTGGACAGCCTATTTTAAAAACTCTCCCCAGGTGCTTTAATTGTGCCCTGGGATGGAGAACCCTGCTTTTCTCAGCCCAGAATCTGCAGGCCATGTCAGAGGCGCTGAGGGGCAGTGAGAATCCCGTTAGGACTTTAGTCTGTGGCTGCATTAGCAGAAAACAGATCCCAAAGTTTTAGGAAAGGCTCCTAACACTTTGGTATTATAAAAAGCTTCTTGGAAAGTCCCTTGCACTCCACAAAAATCTGCCACCCAAAGGCAGGCAGTAAGGAGAATTGAGTGTCCTAGGTCAGTTTTAGAAAAGCTCTCAACACTCAGCTCAGCAGCTATGAAATGGGAATGAGCTGTATCATTCATTTACATTGTTTTCAGGCTGACTTATTCATCAGTTTCTTTTATGACTAGAAATAATTTTATTATTATTATTTTTGAGACAATGTCTCACTCTGTTGCCCACCAGGGCTGGAGTGCAGTGGCGTGATCACAGCTCACTGCAACCTCAACCTCCTGGGCTCTCGCCTTGGCCTCCCAAAGTGCTGGGATTACAGTCGTGAGCCACCGTGCTCAGTCCTAATTTTTATTATTAACCACAGTAGGAGAATATTATGGCCAGAATTAGAATAAGTAACATAAAAGGATGCCATATTAATATTCACATTTAGAAATTTCTCCCCCCAAAATCAAGGCTCATTTAATACTTAAAAACTAGAAACAAAATCTCCTGATAGTATAAGTCAGAGATGCATTCAAATTAGTAATGAGATGCAAAACTTCATCTGAGGACTATGAAGCTTCCTGGTTGATCAAAGTATTTTAAACCACTTTAAAAATCATTTTTCTAAGGAACCTTCTCCAGTGAGGAATTATGAAATTCTTAAAGTCAGTCCTGATCAATTAAAATAAAATTTTGAAAAATTAAAAAGTAGATGCCATCTGCTGCCCTCCGAGTCGAGCATTGCACTTCCCCAATTCCAAAAATATGCCTGTACTTACAATAACTGTTTACCCAGCAAAACCAACCAAATCGAAACAAACACCTATTGATTTACAATCAATCAAAAGTTTATCTTTGAGTGTTACAGCTCTTTTAGAATTTGTCTAGCAGGTTTTCCGGTTTTCACCGGAAAACCCAATAAAAAAAAAAAAAAAGAGAAAAGTTTATCTTTGACCATCATAACACCTAATTTATTTCTGATCATATATAAAAAACAGGAAGGGCCAGGCACTGTGGCTCATGCCTGTAATCCCAGCACCTTGGGAGGCTGAGGCAGGAGGATCATTGGAGGCCATTTGGAGACCAGCCTGGGTAACATAACAAGACCCCATCTCTTTAAAAAAAATTAGCCCGGTATGATGGTGCACACCTGTAGTCCTACCCAGGAGGGTGAGGTGTAAGTATCAAGGTTACAGTGAGCTATGATTGTGCCACTGTACTCCAGCCTGGGCGACAGAGCGAGGCCCTGTCTCAAAAAAAAAAGGAAGTACACGTCTTATAAGAAGTTTTATTTTAATTTGTTTTATGATTCTCCATTATCAGAAGCAAGCATCTGAAAAGAGTTAACAGCGCATTAAACCATTTAGTATTAGAAGGTGATTCATGTGTAAAGAGACATTAGGTCAAAGTTGTATTTGTGCTGCACAGTTCTCAAGACAGTAGTCAGTTATATGAGGCCAGCAACCCTATAAAGAGAAATATGATAACACAGAACACTGGTAACAGATCTGTTTTAACTGTGATCCTGTTTGGCTTCTTAGACCATTTTATGCCCAGGTGGCTGGGTTGTTAGTTTAACCACAAAGCAGCCGTTATCAGTTATAATTACACCTGGACAAGTATCTTCAAATAAATACCGTATAACCAGATCCTTGTCCACCATTAATTAGCTCGGCGAAATAACGGCCACTTGACTAAATGAAGATATTAAAATCTTAGATCCATTTAATTAGCTGTTGCTTTTCTGCCAACAGAAGCAGGGAAAAATAAAAGAATGAAACTTTGAAGGTTTATGCAAATGATTTGATGAGCAGAAAGACATTAAGCTCACAAAGAGAAAGACAATGGAGAATCTTCCCAGGACTTAACCCGTTATGACACACGAGGACGACTCATCCAGCGCAGCGGTTCCTAACAAAGCGACGGACTCCCTGCGCAACCAGCGGTCGGAAGCACAAGAACAGCGACCACTGGTAAAAACCAATGGATCTTCTCAGAAATCATATAACCGGCATAAAGCGAAGATCCGTCAGGTTACTTGTGAAACAGTGCGCGGTTCAGAAACGCGCTCTACATATTACAATACATAAACCACCCAGCCGAGAACGGCCAGGAGAGCCTCGCCTTTGCAGCTCCGGCGCACGCTGCCCTGCGCCCGCCCGCCCGCTCGCACTTTCTCCCCGGTTCTTAACCAGGGGCTGCACCTCGGGGGGCTGAATCGGGAGGCGTCGGGGGCACCGGTTCTCCGGTGCCGTGTGATCTTTATAACAAGTCAGTGAGTTAGTAAGATTCTCGGGTCACGTTCGCGAACGCGTCCCGTGTTCTAACCCGTGTTCTAACCGGTACAAACGCCGGGTGCAGATGGGCGGGGAGACCGTGGACGCCCCGCGCCCTCCACCCAACCCCGGCTCCCGGCTCCCGGCTCGGGGCGTGAGCTGCGGAGGCAGGTGTGCGGGCGGACACGCCGGCGAGTGCGGGGTGGCCACGGCGGCGACTTGACGGGCCCCTCAGCAGGGAAGCCCAGGGCCGGGCGACCAGCGCCAGGCCAGGGTGCCACGTCGCCGAGGAGATGGGAGGCCCCGACGCTACGGAGGAAGGAGACCTGGGTCCGCGGCCCCAATTCTTACCATGGCGCGGGGGTTTCCGGTGGCAGGGCCTGCGCGCGGAACGAGGGGCGGGGCGGGCCAGGGCGGGTTTGACTTTGGCGCCGAGAACTCCCGAGGGCGGAGCAGCGAGAGGGAGGAGGCAGGGAAGGAGGCCGACCTTCGCCCGCACGGCGCGCAGCGCCCCCTGGCGGCTCCGCCGAGCGGCCGGCCGTGCCTGGGGCGGGGCCGGGCGTCGGTCCCTTCTGCGTTCGTGTTGTGTTTTGGTGGCGCTACTTCCGCCTCCTGTCTGTTCTGTGTTGAATGTGACTTTTTTTTTTTTAAAGGAAGTCTTGAGCCCTCGCTTTTACGCGCGTTTTCTCGGCGCTGCGGAAATGTGGTCTAAATTTGGCGTAAAGTTTGCTGCTAGGGAAGGAAACACTTGCCTCCTTCATCCGTCCGGATTTGTCCAATCTGGGGCGGACTGGATTCCTTTCTCGTTTTCTAATATTGCCCCTCCTCTTCTCCCCAACCACTGTCCGCTGCTTTTCTAGCTTTTAAAAATTTTGTTTGTATTTGTCTTTCCCTTAGGTTTTTAAAAAAGTAAACAACAGGATGAATTTCAAATCAAAACAATCGAAAATCTGCTATACTTTGTGACTTTAAAACATGCGATTCAGAGCAAAAGCTGGAGTCTTCCGCTTGTAAAAGGAAAATAAAGGTCTCAGGGCCATCTCCCTCCCCCCAGTTCCTTATGCGAAAAAGAAGGTAAAGCCTCAGACACCTGTGAAGAACTGGCCTCAGGTCATTCAGCAAGGAGATTCCTTGCTGACCTCCCATAAGCAAGGACATGCAAATGGCACCTAAAACTAAAGCCTGATTGCACACAAATAATGAATTACAAGTTTATTTTTACGGGTAACAGAACTGGGGAAACACTGAATCAGACATCCTTCCGCCTATCCGGAGACATCTACATAACTGATGCTTCCTTCACTCCCTTTTTCTCTTCTGACATTCTCCTTATTTTATGTAAAATGTAGATTTCCTGGGCCCCACAAGAATGTAACCGCTTTGCCTTATTAGTCCCCATCCCCCTTTTTCCTTCTCTCTGTTTGCCTTTAAAACGCTGAAGGTTCCAACTTCCCCTTCGGGAAAAACAGCCACGGCTTTGTCTGCGGTTGTTGTTTTTCCCGGGCACTTCCTCACCTTTGTCTTAATAAACCTCCGTTGACTGAGATTTTAACCTCAGTCTCTTACTTGGGTTGACACTGAAAGTACTGAAAAAAAGTTCACTGAGATTTCAATTACTGTGAAAATTATTACGATGCTTTGAACTGTTTTAAAGTATAATCATTTCACTAAAGGCAGAGTAGCATCTAAAACAGGAATTTGTAGCCCCTGTTACTTCTTTCAGAAGCAGGGAAAGGGGTAGGTTGATTTACCTAGCGTTCCACTAATTCAGTTTTTCCTGAAGGCATTATGCCATACCATTGATGGTACATGAGGTAATTTAAAAATAGTAAATCGGTAGCCTTTTAATACATGTTTTAGTATGTACTAGAAAAGGTATAATGAGTACATCATATCCTGGATTTCTTATGCATTGGTCAAGATACCACTAAAGGAGGTATGTCAGTAAAAAAAATAAAGTGAGATTTAATAAAAACACGAAATAACTGCACTAGTGATATATAAATTTAACAAAAATCACCATGGTGTCATTTGTGGAAAACCTTGCCTTGATCGGCTCTCAGATATACCTCTTCCATGAACGGCAGTTCTTCACCTGTCTCTTGCCCATCCTTTAGACAGCTCAGGTGTTGCCTCCAGGAATCTTTTCCTCTCTGGCTCCCCACTCCCACCACACAAGGGGATCAGGTCCCTTCTGTGGTCCTACAGCACTCTGTACAGCTTTACGATAGCAACTGGCTTCCTTTTCTAATTGCTTGGACTTAATCCCTACAATATCAAACCTGTTTCCATGGCAGGGACTAAGCCAAACATTTTGGTATCACCAAGGCCTAGCCCAGTGTCTGACACGACTGTTAACTAAAAAAAATTAACGAGGCTTATATTTTGGAAAAAGTAGACCTTTATTTCTCATAAAGGGTAGCAACCTGTCAGGCGGCCATTGCAACAGGTTGGGAAGCAGAGCCCGGACCAGAAGCCTGGTGCACGTGCTTCAAAGAAGAGACAGAAGGGAACAGGATTTTACACTGAATGGGGTGGTCAAATATACATATTCAACAAGCTATTGGACAATTTATGAATATTTATGAAGGAAAATCATAGATACATAATTGTGATTTATCTCTCCCATCGAGTCATGGCTGGGAGTTCAGTTTTGAAGTGTTTCTGGGGTCCCCTTGGCCAAGAGGGGTCTGCTCACTTAGCAGAGGGCTTAGGGTTTTATTTTTAGTTCACATGACACTCAATAAATGTATATTAAATGGATACACCAGGTATTCAAGAATACCATCTCATTATTGACTTAAGGATACCTAGATAGGGTTTTTAGTTGAAAAACTGAAGGATATTTTACTTTATTAAAATCTTATTGCATTAAGTAGTGTTTTCCCACCAACAATCTCACCAATAAAATTCTTAAGTTATCTTACATATCATTCAGATGTCTTGAGACACACCAAGTTCTGCAATTTTATGGTAGCAGGCAGATGTAGTATATAAGTTATTAAGTATGAAAGCACGGAGGGGTGGGGAGGGGAAATAAAGTATGAAAGCAAATATTTGCAGGCTCTGAGAAGTACTCTTTAATTTGGATCTTGTAACCATCTAGCGTTTTAGAGTAACCAAAGCCATTTGTTTATTGAACAAATTTGTGTTGCAAAAATCCATTAACATACATTAATTTTATTCGTTTTACTTTGAGTATCTCCTGCTTGCAGAGTTAGATGAACAAGACAGGCCACGCCCTTAAGGCGCTTATATTCTAGTCAGTGCTGCCCTTCACTCTGGGCCCTAGAGCCTGCTCTGTACAGGTCCATGCCAGCCCTACTCCAGCCACACCCTTCCCCCTGTTACCCACCACATACCTTCTAGACCAGGGACCTGAGAACCCAGAATCCCCTGCTTGACACTTTGAGTTCCCCCCAAAACGGAGCTGGAGACAAAGATGTGCTGGTAATTTATTTGAGAGGCAAAAGTCAGGAAGTAAGATTCCTGGGAGACAAAAAGATTTTAGATGGTTTGTGGCTTTCAGGATATAAACAGATATACAGTATGTCTCTGGTATTAAAATTTCATGGGATTGGTCATAGGAATGTGCAAAATTGAACTCCTTCTCTGCTCTGGAAAGGGATGCATCTAGCTTTAGGTGAAATGTGTCCCTGAAGAGCAATCTGAGATATGCTGAACTAAAACATGGAGCAAATGGCTCATGGAGTGAGTGCCTTATTCTCTCTCCTATTCTGAAAACTTCCAAAGAGCCCATGATGTCCTGCTTGGGTAAAAGAAAAAAATAAGTGAAGAATGGAAGTAGGATTCAATAATATTAATATTCACAGTTGACAGCCGTGTCATGTTGCGTCTTTTTCTAATTTCTGTTGTTTTATCTCTCCTTGCAACACTAACTTTCAGAGTTTCAATCTATTCTGGATTTTTTTAACCTTCAAGAAAATAAAACAAATTTTTATTATGTTCCATCATTGTTCACAAAGGATAGTTAAAACTGGATCTTCAATTAAGGTAAGTTTTAGTGTTCATTCCATCACAGCAAAACACAAATCAGAGACTTAACAGTTTAAAAGCACATATATCTGGAAAAAAAGTTGTATGCAAACATGTAAACATGCAAAACAAGGCAATAACTTGTTTACAATCAACAGAGACAGGATTCCCTTATAAGGAGAACAAAAGAACAAGTACCAAGTCTAAACACCGTTCATAATTGTGGGGAAGATACTGACCTGAAGATAAGGTTTAAAGCGACAACTTTGACCTTATGAATACAGATTATGTTTAAGAAATGTTTCCTTCAAGTTAAGAAAGACCATGGAAACTGACTTTTCTGCAAAGATGTGACATATGGACATTTACCATCAGGCTCCTCCAGAGATCGGACCTCCACAGGACTGTCCAGTTGTGTTCTCTAGATAGTTTGAGGACTGCTTGAAAAGTGTGGCCATTAGCTTGATAATAGAAATTTTTATTGTAATGAACTCCATGTAATTAAATTTGGGCCCTAAAGATAATGTTTGTAGTAAAGTCCATCTCTAGTCCTCCACCCCCTAGAAATCTGTCTTCCATGACTGCCAGAATGTTTCTATATCTTATGATTCTTTAAAGATTATAAGGATAGTGATTTGGATCTATTTATGTAACTTTCTAAATGTACATGCTGTATATATGTTCTGGAATTCTCCAAATTCCTGTTTAAGATACATCCTGAATACAAATTATTAGCATCATATCCACCAAAAAGTTTACCAAGCTTTTACTCACTAGTATGAACAGTTTGGTTGTGACATTGCTATCTTCCACATATTCCAGAACATTCCTCCATTTCCCTTCACTTAGAAAACAATGTTAAATAAACAGACATTCACCCTGGAAATGGAGAAAACAAGCTTTATTATAATGATTTGAGATTTTGTGCATGGTAAAGAGATACACATGAATCTTGTTTCTCCTATGTTTCAAGACAATTAAAGTTTTATTGTAGACTAAAGCATCCAAAATACTGTGGTACATATGCAGCTACGAACGTACAAACACTTTGATGCACAGCGTTCATTCTTTTCTTTAAATAGGCAGTCAACATTTTGATTCATAAAAGAACAATTGATGAGAATATATCAGTATCAATGTCAGAGAGCGCAAGACTTAGCGTTCTATACACAAAACATAGGAAACAGACCTATAAAGATGGAATGTACAAAATCTAAAAAGGAAAAAAAAGAAAGCAAAAAAATCCTTCATACGCATACATAGGATTGAAAAGCTATAGAATTGAGAATGATATAAAGAATTTTATTACACGAATACACTCCATGGATGACAGAACATTCCCATGTCATAAAGCAAAAGCACTGAGTTTAAGGCTGTGTTGCTTTCAAAAGTTAATGGAAGTGCTGTACATTCATTGGAACAACATAGCCAATTTATTAATCTATTCTAGAATATTAATAGCTTTCATACATTCTCCACAAACCACACAATCACTGCCACACAATTCATCTTTAGAAAGTTTTTAAGATAGCATCATGATTTGTAGCTTACTGTCATTTAAAACAAAACAAAAATTTATTTATTTATACCAAACAAATCTTTAATGGGCACTTAGTTTCCTTTATGGCAATACTAGATTCCTAGTTATCAAAAATATTAAAATAATCATAAAGTTTAAAACCCTGCAACATTTACAGAAAGCAACAGTATTACGATTTTCGGTTTTAAGCAAAATTAGATAATGTTTGCATCAAACAGCTTCAATTTTATCCTACCTTGAAATGTCTCATTTTTAAATTAAACTAAAAATACTCCTCCCTTTTCAGAAGCTGGTGAGTGGAGAGGATACTATAAAGTCCAAATGTACAAAAAGATTTTTCCCATTTAATATAATCTGCAGGTTACCTGATGTTATTTGCTATTTCCTCCAATTAACTCAGTAGGTATTACCAAAGCATTTATGTTAACCCTTCAGTGTTAAGGATCCATAGATACTTGCTAGTGCACTGCTATTCCGGTTAACTCCATGGTAGGACAACATACCCTGTATATTTAGTAGTGGAAGCAAGTGTGTTCTAGTTACATGGATCTGGAGTATTTATTTGCCTCAAATCTAGTCAAGAGTAAATTAAAATAGGAAACTTGGGAACTTGTTTAGTTCTGGAGGCTGAAGTTTGATCAAAATTCTAAACATCATTTAAAAAAATGGCAAACAGTCATAAAGGCTTTGTATTCTGGATGGTCAAGTGACTCAGTGACTCTCTGTCTCCCCATGTCCAGCAAGGGGGGTTCTGTATTAGGAGGGAATGCATCGTCACTGACCTTGAAATCCTAACCGGCAATATTTTGCCGTAAGTGCCCAGGGGAAATCTGAATGAGTTATTTTTCAGTGCTACTTATCATGAATGTATGACAGGTTCTATACACTTGACAAAGAGAAATCAAACAACAATGGTAGCCCAGAAAAAAAAGCCACTTATTTTAATATCCTTCTCAGTTTACCAGAAACCATTTTCCATAGAATGTGACAAAATTTCACTTAAATTTTGTCTATTTGTATCTTATCAGCAGCACTTTTCCCCCAAAATATGCTTACTAAGAAATACAGTAAATGCACATATGTATCCCAATGTGAAATGTTATCTATACTATAACATATATGATTACATATTTTTTGGGAACAATATAGTGTTTCCTGGAGTGCCCATAGCATGTGTTTTAGTAACAGATAGTGGAACAGGTCTGAATTAAACTATTTTTTCATTCCAGTTTGTGCCAATATTGACATGTAAAAATATTAGCTTTGTATTCAGTTTACTATTGAGATCTCTAGCCTGATATATGACAGATGGTTAATTTATAAGTTAATTTTTAAGGTCACAGATATAATTTAAATGTTATGCAAAAAAAAAAACCTCTTTAAGTAAACTAGTTTTAAGATCAATAGCCTGTGACAGAACCTAAACAGGAAGCTATTTTTACTCGTGAAAATAAACTAAAATTAATTTAACCAATTTAAAGTTTTCAGCCAGGTACAGTGGCTCTTGCCTGTAATCCTAGCACTCTGGGAGGCCAAGGCAAGACAGGAGGGTTGCTTGAGCTCAGGAGTTCGAGACCAGCCTGAGCAAGACCCCGTCTGTACTAAAAATAGGAAAATTAGCAGGGCCTCATGGTGCATGCCTGTAGTCCCAGCTACTCGGGAGGCTGAGGCAGGAGGATCGCTTGAGCCCAGGAGTCTGAGGTTGCAGTGAGCTACAATGATGCCACTACTGCACTCTAGCCTGGGCGACAGAGTGAGACCCTGTCTCAAAAAAAAAAAAAAAAAAAAAGTTTTCTTTTAAACAGTCTAGGAACTATCAAGAGCCTAGCTTATCTTTTAGTAAACAGCAAAATGAAATTCCCTCCCCAGAATGTACGCTCCATGGGGACAGGGATTTTAATCTGTTTTATCCATCACTATATTCCCAGTGACTCCAGGAGTGTCTGGCACCTAGTAGGTACTTAGCAAATATGAATGTTTAAATTCAAAGACTTACTTCACTGACGTTAGGAAGCACTCTTAGTTTAACATTCTAAAAATGTTACTGAATTTTATAACTTTATCACAGGCAGGCTCAAATATTTTTAAAAACTCTAACTAAAAAAAAAATACTAAACCTAAATGTAAATCTTCGTGAAAAAACTTTTTTTCAGAGGTTGATTTGGGCATCATAAATTTAATAGACAATTGGAAGTAGCTAGATTTCCCTTCTAAATTTTATAAGTCCTATCTAGAGAATGAGTGAATTATAAATTAATAAGTAATAAACATCACATTCATATAATTATACATATGGGAAATGTTTTCATATAGTACAGTGCTAAGGTGCTTTCAGTGAAAAAGATCCCAAAGTCATTACTGAAAATGCCAAACATGACATCCTATTTGGTAGAACTGAGTAGAAAATTAAACAGTGGAAATAGACCACATCTTATTTTACAGTACCAATGACAGATTAACGATTAAATTGTTCTTAACATTTCTCAAAATGCATTTCTATTTAGTTTAAATTAAACGTCACTCAAATTCAACTTTTCAGCCGGATACGGTGGCTCATGCCTGTAATCCTAGCACTTTGGGAGGCCGAGGCAGGAGGATCGCTTGAAGCCAGGAGTTCAAGACCAGCCTGGGCAATAGCAAGACCCCCTTTCTACAAAAAATAGAAAAATTAGCTGGGCATGGTGGTGCACACCTGTAGTCCCAGCTACTCAGGAAGCTGAGGCAGGAGGATCACTTGAGCCCAGGAGTTTGAGGTTGCAGTGAGCTATGATGATGCCACTGCACTCCAGCCCTGGCAACAGATCAAGACCCTGTCTCCAAAAAGAAAAAAAAAAAAAATCCAATTTTTCTTTTGACCTTTTCTTTCTCTTTTTTTGAAAGCACAGAAGGTCATTTTCTGACCAAATGTCAGCCATCATTCCTGGAAAATGGCAAAAACTAAATCTGCTTTAGGGCTTGCTCCACTAGGACGGCTTTAAACTACGTAGTAAAGGAATGTGCTGAAGAAAGGCTGGACGATACTTCTGTCTTTCAGAGTGCTGCCTATTTCAATACACCAAAGATTCATCTATATATATATATATAAAATACATTCTATCTTACCCTAATCATGTATACATAGTCCCTTAACACCTCTACTATTCATTAAACAATGATAAATAACCATAACATGCCCTTACCTGTAATGCTTTCAAGATAACACAACTTTGGTAACACCTGCTTTCTAAGGGGAAATCATTAATCAATCACATGCCTTTGGTTGACACCATCAGTCCTCCAAAGGGCTACTTATGGCTCTCTGTCCTAGGATACTGGTGTCCTACTACATGTGCTGACATTTTGCAGGAGATAAAGCTTTCGCTTTCATGAAGTGGAAGAGGAGAGACACGTGTGAAAACATGGCACATAAAACGTGACTTTTTCTTGATTACATTCCAGTGCATTAATCTGGAGTTAATGGGGCAGTTTGTTTACCAAAAGGTTGCATTGCTTTTGTAATATGCTTTTCAAAGCACTAGGAATTCCAGGTTTCCCCGAAGATGTACTTTGTTTTGCAACACTAGGTTTGCAGGAAAGAGATGGTGAAAAGAACACAGGAAAACAGATCTTTGTCTAACCCAGAAAGGTTGGGAAATTTGCATTGATTCTTAAGTGCTAAACTCAAGAGGCCTGCTAATCAGAGCTGGGAGGATTTTGCAAGACAGCCTTACTTTTTCTAAAGTAATTTATATGTAGTTGTTGATAACCAAAAAAATGTCACAAGAGTAATACCTACTGTAAAAGTGAGGTTAGAAGATTCCCTGGGTCTTGCGACCTAGATTAAATAAAGTATATAACTACAACAGATTTTGTTTTTGTTCTGTTTTTGGAAGCTCTCTGCAAAAGCTACCATTCAGAAGATTAACAAATACCTTTACATATTCTAGTTTTTTTTTTAACATTTGTTTGATTTGCAAAATTAGTTCAACTACATAAATCCTGTCCTTTAAGCCACAGTTCACAGATGTAAAACTTTGCAGTTTTTATAGATTCAGTAGAAGAGGTTTGTTTTTTAAACCCTATAGGTGAATTATGGAAATTGTATAAGCAGTTTTTAAGGAATCTGTTACATTCAGAAATAAACTTGGAAAGTTCGCCAATGATTCCTTCGAGCATAAAAAGTCTAGTCATAATCTGGTCCCGCGTTGAGAAATCCATTCCAGTTTATAGTGCAAGACCTTGGTAAGGGTTGTCCATCATGACTGCCCATCATTACTGTAAGTATCGATAGACCTTGAAACAGTGATTTCCAGAGTCTGCCACCACAACATGGCCATCTGAAGTTAGGGCCAAGCCTTGGGGTCCATAGAGTGGGTCAGCAGATGTGTTAATGTAGGACAAAAATGATCCACTCCCATCAAAAACCTGTAAAAAATATGAAGTCAGAAAGTTGTAGGAGAAACCATAGTAATTTGCTGAAATATGAGTTAGAAAACCCTTCATGTTAATGTTTTTAATAAAAAAGCATGTAAGTAACCCCCTAGGTTTGTTTAAGTCACTATCATATCTACAATCCTTCTTTCCACTAATCTTGCTTTTTCTCCTCTCCCTCTGAATGCCCAGTCACTGGAGTAGAATAAGCCATTGGCTACCAGACAGATCTCCATCACTACTGTGGTCATGACAAATATTTGCCTAGGAATGGCCCTGGATAGTGCTTGAAAAATGAATGACCCTTACTTTTCATGCTAAGCTTTCATTTTTTTCCCTTCCAGCCTCAAGTCTGCCTTCCATCTCTAATCATAAAGGGAGAAAAATCAGCAACTAGACCAAGGAAGAATGGTCTTGAGTCATAATATGCAATAAGAGAGGGTCCCCCCCCCATTTTCAGAAAAGAGTAACTTGCAAAAAGTCAATAGTTCAACAGGTACAGTCATTTCTTGATATCCCGGGGGTTGGTTCCAGGACCCCCAAGGATACCAAAATCCCAAGATGCTCAAGTCCCTTGTGTAGTACTTGCATATAACCTATGAACATCCTCCTGCATACTTTAAATCAGCTCTAGATTACTCATAATACCTAAACAATGTAAATGTTGTTATATTGTATTTTTTAAAAAATATGTATTATTTTTTATTGTTGTACTCTACTGTTGTACTGTTTTATTGGTTTTACTTTTCAGAATACTTTCAATCCTCAGTTGGTTGAATCCCTGGATACAGAGGGCCAACTGTACTTTTGGACATGAAATCATCTTCTTTTGGTCAGCTTTTGCTATGATGACATAAAAGGAATAAATCCAGGCCCTTACACTTCTTCATATGATCCAGGCTGGCTTCTTTTGGTCATTTTGTTTGGCCTACTTGGGGCTTAAAAGGGAAGTGTAACTAGGTAGGTGCTATGAGGGCCATAGTGCAAACAGCTTGGCATCTGTGGCCCTGTATAGAACTGCTTTGTGAACTTAGTTCCCTGCCTGGCTTCTCACTTCTGTAGTATATCAGACCTTTGATATCCTTTCCATGAGATATAGAATGCCTTTTTCAATGCAGATGTCCATCAGAATATTAAGATAAATACATAGGAGAAATAAAAGCACTTGGTGTTACATTTATAATCTCAATTCTTTTTCTGAGAAGTAGATACCTATACAGGTTGAGTACCCTTAACCAAAATGCTTGGGATTAGAAGTGTTCTGGATTTCACATTTTTTTTTGGATTTTGGAATATTTGCATATACATAATGAGACATCTTAGGAACAGGACCCAAGTCTAAACATGAAATTCATTTATGTTTCATATACACCTTATACACATAGCCTGAAGGTATAATATTTTTAATAATTTTGTGCATGAAACAAACTTTATGTTAAGTACTTATGTGTGGAATTTTCCACTTGTGGTGTTACACTGACACCCAAAAAGTTACTTATCTTTTTATCCTCTTAATGGGGTCTTTTACAGAGCAAATGTTTTTAATTTTGATGAAATCCAATTTATTGATTTATTTTCCTTTAATGATTGTAGTTTTGGTATCATGTCTAAAAACTCTTCACCAAGTCCTAAGTCCCAAAGATTTTCTCTCAAAATATTCTAAAAGTTTACCCTCTAAAACATTACCTTCTAAAAGGTATATAGCTTTTATATTTAAATCTATGATCCAATTTGAGTCAACTTTTTGTGTAAGTCAACTTAATGCAGTGGTGTCAACATATCAAGCGATCTTCCTGCCTCAGCCTTTTGAATAGCTAGGGTTACAGGACTGCACCATCATACATGGCTAATTTTTCTTATTTTTTATAGAGATGGGATTTCTCTATGTTACCCAGGCTGGTCTTGAACTCCTAGTCTCAAGTGATCCTCCTGTCTTGGCCTCCCAAAGTGCTGGGATTACAGGTGTGAGCTATGGAGCCCCAGCCCAAGTCAACTTTTTTCCCCTCTGTGGTTATTGTAGTTGCTCCAGTTCCATTTGTTGAAAAGACCATCATTCTTCTGTTGAATTGCTTTTGTATTTGTGTTAAAAGCCAGTTGGCTGTACAACTGTGGGAGATAACTCTGGACTCTCTATTCTGTTACAGTTATGTATCTGTCTATCCCCCCACCAATACCACACAGTCTTGATTATGGCAGCTATACAGTAAGTCACAAAATCAGGTAGAGTGATTCCTCTCACTTTGCCCTTCTTTTTCAAAATTGTTTTAGCTATCTGACATCTTTGTTGAGTCTTGCATTCCATGAATACAGTTGTGTCTCCATCAATTTAGATCTTTGATTTCTTTCACCAGCATTTGTTTTCAGCATACAAATACTGGACATGCTTTGTTATTATACCTAAATATTTTATTTTTTTCAGAGGTAATAAATGGTATTGCATTTTAAACTTTAGTTTCCATGTGCTCATTGCTAGTATATAAAAATACAGTTGATCAACATCTTGTATTCTGCAATCTTGATGAACTCACTTATTAGTTCTAGGACCTTTTTAGTTGATTCATTGGGATTTTCTATGTAAACAAGCATGTTATCTGCACACGGGGACGGTTTTTAATTTCTTCCTTTACAATTTGGAAGCTTTTTATTTCCTTTCTTCTTTTTTTGCTGCTTAGAATTTCCAGTACTATGTTGAATAAGAATGGTGAGAGCAGACATCCTTGCCTTTCTCTGATCTTACAGGGAAAGCATTGTCTTTAAATATGGTGCTGCTGTGGGTTTTCATAGATGTTGTTTATCAAGTTGAGAACGTTTCTCTCTATTCCTAGTTTTCTGTGTTTTATGAAAGGTATTGAATTTTGTCAAATGATTTTTTCTGCATCAGTTGACATAATCAGACAGTTTTTCCTCTTTAAACTTTTAATATGGTGGATTACACTGACTGATGTTCAAATACTGAACCAGGCTTGTATTCCTGGAGTAAACTGCACTTGGTCACGGAGGAATTTTTACATAATGCTGAATTCTATTTGCTAATAGTATTTTGTTAAGAATTCTTACACATATATTCAAGAGGAATGTTGGTTTGTAGTTTTCTTTTTTGTACTGTCTTAAGTCTGGTTTTGGTTATCAGGGCTTCAGAAGTTGACTAAAAAGTGAATTGGGAAGTATTCTCTTGTATTCTATTTTCTGTAAGAAACTGTGTAGAATTGGTACTAATTTTTCTTTAAACATTTGGTAGAATTCTCCAGTGAAATCATATGAGTCTAGACATTTCTTTTTGAAGTTTTAAAACTGAATAATTTCCTTAACAGTAGTAGGGTTATTCAAATTATTTCATATTGGGTGAGTCATAGTTTGTCCCTTCCTTTTTTTTTTTTTTTTTTGGTATTCCCCTGCACCACTGTTGATGTCATCTGTGATGTCATGAGGGTGGTGGCCATCAACACTGCAGCCCACAGACTGGGCAGTCCCCAGGATCTCTCGAATGATTCCAGAGAGTTCTTTGGCTAAAGACAGGTGCCACATCTGTCAGGCAATGATGACAATCTCATCAGAAGTGGTATTTCCACTGTGTTTAATGTTTTTCTGTTTCTTTCTGTCTCCTGGTGGTTTCTTGAGGGCTTTGATGACCAGGACAGAGGCAGAAGGTACCACCTCAATCTGGGCCTGTCTGTTACGAATGGTCAGTGTGACTATAATCCTCAGACCCTTCCAGTCACTGGTTGCCTTGGCGATGTCATCACCAAATGTTTTTGGAGAGAGACCCAGGGGGCTGATCTTGGGGACCATGGCAGACTTTGCCACCAGTGCACCTTAAGTATACAATTTTGATTTTGCTGGGGTCAAACTCAGGCAGTATGGTAGAGGCAGCTGGTGTCCAATGAACCCAAATTTGGGATGACTGAAGAACATTGCATTTCGGCTAATTATTTGAGGAATTATCTATTTCATCTAAGTTGTCAAATGCATGTATGTAGAGTGGTTCACAGAATTACCTTATTATCTTTTTGATGTCTACAGGGTATGTAGTAATATCAGTATTTTGTGTTTTTTGTCAGTTTTGGTATAAGTTTGTTGATTGTTTTATCTTTTCAAAGAACCAACTTGCTGGTTCATTGATTTTTCTCCATTGTTTTTCTTTTGCTTTTCTTTTCTTTCTTTCTTCCTTTTTTTTTTTTTTTTTGAGACAGACTCTTACTCTTTTGCCCCAGCTAGAGCTATGGTGCTTGGCCCATTTTCTCTATTGTTTTTCTCTTTTGAATTTCATTGACTTCTGATTCTATCTTCACTATTTCTTTCCTTCTGCTTGCTTTGGGTTTCATTTGCTCTTCTCTTTCTAGCTTCTTGAGATGGGAACTTAGATTATTGATTTAAGACCTTCCTTCTTTTCTAATATAATCATTTAGTGCTATTGATTTCTCTCTCAGCACTGTTTTTACTAAATTCCACAAATTTTGATATGTAGTATTTGCAGTTTCATTGAGTCCAATACATTTTAAAATTTTCCTTGAGACTTCCTCTTATTTAGCATAATAATATTTTTAAATGTATAAAACAAAATATATGGAATTATAAATAAAATCATATTAAAATATAGTTATTGGCCAGGTGCTGTGGCTCACACCTGTAATCCTATTACCTGGGGAGGCCCAGGTAGGAGGATTGCTTGAGTCCAGGAGTTTGAGACTAGCCTGAGCAACACATCGAGACTCTATCTCTACAAAAGATAGAAAAATTAGCTGGGCATGGTGGTGCTCGCCTATAGTCCCAGCTACTGGGGAGACTGGAGGATCACTTGAGCCCAGAAGTTTGAAGTTGCAGGATGCCACTGAACTCTAGTTTGGGCAGCAGAGTGAGATCCTGTCTCAAAAAAAAAAGTTATTAAAATATTACTAAATTATGATATAGTAATATGGGCGCTTTTTAAAATTAGTACATAAAACAAGAAATAGTGATGGGTTTAATAATTACTGTAATTTTGAAATAGTGATGAGAATTAATAATTTGAGATGTCTGCCACAACTGATATGGATATGAAAATTTCTGTGATTGTTCTTGGTTACAAAGTCATAGGTATTACTAAAACTACTGTGCTTATTCCTATATTCATAATTAAAGGAAATAATTATTTTATGCTACAGGCTAATAAAAATAATAAAGTAATATTTTCATTCAATGGCCCTCTTTAATTCTATCCTCAAACCTTTGGGGGTCTGTGGTATCTGTATTAAAACCCCAAGTTAGAGGGTTTCATTCTGGTAATATGTTGTCTTTTTTCCACTCTATCTTGCTTAGTTTGGTCCTTCTGATGGTCTTATGATCTAATCAATGGACAATGGAAAGCATTCCAGTTGAGGGACAGCCAGTCCTTCCCTTTTAACAGGTACTAACCACTCTAGCCATGTACATTAGCATTTACTCTACCTGGATCCTGCTGTTCCCCCAGTCTGCTACAATGATGTTTCCATTGGAATCCACTGCTACACCTGTCGGAGCGTTAAACTGTCCATTTCCTTCTCCATTTGAGCCAAACTTCAACATGAATTCTCCTTCCTGATTAAACACCTACATGAAATATTTTAAAAGTACGTTATTTTAAATTAAAACAGTTGAACCAATATTATGGATTTTCAAAATATCTACTTGAGCAGGTTATTTATAAGAAGACCTATAATTTAAGTCATTCCCAAAAAAGAAAAAAAATCTACAAATTACACCGCATATCATTTGTGCCTCCCCAATTTACTCTATAAATCTGATTTATCATTTGCTAAATCAACACTTCTCTTTTTCTGGCCCATATTTGGTTATTAAATGCTTATGTGAAAGAGACTTTTACTGTTAATATAAATTATAAAATATTAGACAAATATAAGGTAGTATGAGTAAATAGAGCTATAATTTTCAACAATATTATTCTTTCTGCCTTTAAATAAATAGCTAAATTTCAAGGATGGGCATTATATTTTTATTTGTAACAAGATGGATGATCATTCAAAGTTGGATCAGAAAGTGGGAGCTTTTTGCTAGGCCCAAGGCTCACAATTTATCACCATTTTACTGCATCAGTATAACAAGAAAGAGTAGGCTGGACTTCATGCTTACGCAGGAGAAACTCATTGCGTGTGTGCGTGCACATGTGTTCTGGCAGCAAGTGCAAACAAATAAGAAAAGGTTTTTTTAATTTACCCTCAGAAGATATTTTAATTAAAATAGAGAGTCTATATGATCCTAAGGCTTTGATGGATAGAGCTCACTGAGAGAAAGGACGCTGTTAGAGGTGAAGGGCTAAACAGAACTCTTATGCAAAGTCTCTATTGATATGGTCAAGCAGTGGGATGCTGTGGTTAATTAAATATTCTTGTTAGTAGAGCATTACTATATATATATATCAAATACAATTACTGATTGAGAGAATTAAATTTTAATTAATTTAATAATGACAGCACCACAGTAAGCATACAGTAAGCAAATTTTATCTTGATGATTCAGATGATACCTAATGTTTCCAGGACATCATTTTAAACTTCCATTATCATAATGCCTAGATGCATAGAAATAGTCATTAACAAATCAAAAAGTATTATGTGTAGGCCACCTGGAGAGTAAAGGCTCCTCAACTGTGGAACTGAAGAGTTCTCACTATATTTGAGCATAGGTCCAATTTGAGGACGATCTCAGGACCTTTCAGAGATTCTCCTATTGCCATCTCTGATCATGAAAGATGAAAATGACTATTTCTTTTAGCTAAGTACATTGGGAAAGCAGGACACCTCCATCTCTAAAGGGCAAACTTTCTCTAAGATAAAGAAGAGACAAAAGAGTCATGACCACTTTCTGAATTAATTGCACACTTGCCAAGTAAGCCAGCTACCTCTTTGGTTCTTTAGAGAGGACAGAGACAAGAACAACCAGCTTTTACTAAGATGACATGTTTTAACATCTTTCTCTGACTCTTTCTGTCCTCTTGTTGATAAAACATTCTAGTTTTAAACACCAAAGGAAGTGTGTTTATGCTGGTGAGGACACAGTTTATTATTCTCTGATCTTTCTGTTATTAGTTCCTACAGATAATCTTTTGTTTGTATTTATCTTTCTGGGTCAGTAGGTTTTCAATGGCATCATACAAATGGCTTAAGGGCTCCTGCTTCATTTTGGAATAATGAAGAATGCCAAATCTAGTCTTGTTTTTCCATGAAAAGAAACTATATTCTGCAGATAGCTTAAAAAAACTAATGAGACCACTTGTTAGCACTGACCTGTCGGTATGTTTTTTACATTTTCCAACAGACAAGTGACCTGAATTTGGAATTATTGCTAATTGCCCAGGATTATATGGGAAACAAAAGCCCAAGTATTCCATAAAAGTTACATGGCAATAGCTATCAAAAAGAAGAGGAAAAACAAAAAAAGGCTACTTTTTTAAATAAGAGGAAAATTGAGCTTAAATAATCTGCTTCTACTGTACTGAAAACCTGAAGAGTTTTCAGTATCTTAAGAATTGCAAATTTCTCATATTTTATATTTTTCTCACCTAAAATGCCATTTAATTACTTAAAAACTATTCAGATGAAAACATACTAAGAGGCAGAAGTGTGAACTGAAATAGTTTTTTACAGCTTTGGTTTTTATAATATTTCAAGTAAGTTTTTAAAATAACCTTGATGATAATCCTTTTTTGATTTCAAAATTCTGCTCATGTCAAATACCACTTGGAAGTTTTCCCTGATAGTTTTAATTATGGAAATCTTCTCTTTTCTTCTGGAAACTTATAGAACTTCATATGTACCTGCTTTTATGAAACTATTTATTGCTATCTGCCTTGCATTCTGGTTACTGACATATATGTTTTAATTCTCCACACATTTGGGAATAACACCAATTGGGTATGGGACAGAGGTGGGGGGTGGGGGGAGGGGACGGGTGTATACCTACATGATGAGTGCGATGCGCACTGTCTGGGGAATGGTCACGCTTGAAGCTCAGACTCGGGGGGATGGGAGGGCCATGGGCAACATATATAACCTGAACTTTTGTACCCCCATAATAAGCTGAAAAAAAAAAAATTCTCTCGGCGGTGTCAGCCAGGGCAGGTAAATAGAAGTCCCACGTACCCATGCCAGTTGATTCATAGAGATTGCCTGGCACACTGGACAGGAAGGGCTCTGAGGCCACAGTTGCTTAGTAGAAAAGAGCAGCTGGATTAATCATTACTGTCTTTCGGTAGCAGGTGAGCAGAACCTATGCCAGGTATTTGCACTGTTAGGATCTATATGGGTTTTCTTCTTGTTGAATGCCCTATAGTGAAATGAATGATTCCTCTACAGAGTGAGTGAGGGTAGGAAGTACGAGAACAGCCTGTGTTATCCTTTCACAACTGTGCTCATTCTACAGCTCTGGCTGCCTGGGAGGAGGGTCCCAAGCTCAGTTCCTGCTGCCTCTTTGTTGTCTATTTCCATCCTCCTCTGCTCATCAGGAATCTTTCCCACTGTCCCATTACTTTTACCAAGGCACCTCCCATAGAGAATGGTGTCCTCAGAGAATGCAATTCATCACATTGGGCATAATGGGGACTCTACCACTGTGCTAGCAACTCTGGCGAGACAAGACAGCAGGGAAGCAACAGTGGGCACCTTTTCCCTCATCCTGCCCCCATTCCTGTGGCCCTCTGTGCTCTACTCTTTGCATAGGGACTTGGCACCCATCTAAAAGGCTCAAAGTCTCTCCATTTAATCAAGTTAGAAATATCTTCCAGGATGAGCTAGGTAGATGAAGCAGCAAAAGGACTTGGAAGAGAGAGTACCTTTGGTGTTAAAAATCCTACCCTTTATCTAGCTATTGCAGTTGTCAGCATCAATAAGTTGTTATTAACTCTGGTTGTTCAATGGTTGTCTCTAGGTGCAAGCTTTAGTCATTGGCATACCATCCTAAGCTGTTTCCTTATTATTTTTCCTTTAAAATGATTCACTTTAAAAAATCTAAATGAATGTATTTATAAGGAAAACTTTATTATCACTTCTAAAAGTGCAAAACAGTATCGCTTGATGTAAACAGAAGATAACCCTAAAAGTAAACACAGAACCCTTAAAATGTCTGCCTGGGCACTGCCCGTGACTACCCTGCATACCCTCAGGGGAACATGCATCACACCTTCAGAAGCTTGGTCTAGAATATTACTAATTTTCTCATCATTTCAGTGAATGAGCAATTTGTTTTGAGCCACTTTATTATTTCCTGATTTTCTCATAATAAAATTCAAATCTTTCTCCCTTGGTACCGAGTAATAAGGATGTACTATATTATTAGAAGAGGTCACTGTTTCCTAAATAACACCAAATGTATCAAAACATTCTAAGTATAAAATATACTGTGTGAATGTATGCTAGGGTTATTCCCACTCCCCTAGTCTGTTGTATCAGAGTTCCAATATTTTGTTTGAAAGGCCTTATCATGCAGAGAATTTAGAAAGTGATTTTGTTTTAATCTATTGAATAGCCACAAAATATTAAGCCTCACAAAGTTCTGTCTCTAAGTTCAAGCAATTGTTTGTTTTTTTTTTTTTTTTTTATACATTTACCCTTTGCTTGGAAGGAGAAATGTTTTTTTTTTTTGAATTTTATTTTCAAGTCCTCTTCCTTTGCACCAGTTTCATATTAAGAAACATATTGTCACTATATTTTGTATAGTTTCCTGACTTGTCAAAGTCTGTATGTCCAAATTAAAACATGTCTCCTTTAAGCAGAAGCAAAATCTACTCTTTTAGGTTAACTCCCTTTGGTCCTGTGTGTATATGTAAGTATTACATTATTTTTTCCCAGACTGACTTCTCCACAAAAGCATTTAAAAGTTAACAACTGATGTGTTTATAGTACCTTGACAGAATGATTATGGAAATCTGTAACAATAATCTCATTATTGCTATTTACAGCTGCAAAATGGGGACCTGCAATAAAGATGGAAAAAATATGTGATGACTACAACAACAAAAGTGATTACAACAACATAGCAGTTACTGTAACAAAAACCAAACAATATATTTAACTTTGCTATTTAAGAAAGAATAAAGAATTATCGACTTGGTCCTTGAAATATCATTCAGCCAGACCCCTGGCTCCAGATAACGTGTATCCTATATTATTCTACACTTGTGACTGTCTACTCTGACTTCTTCCAGATCAGCTAAGAGTTCTAGCAGCCCTAATGAAGTGGGATGAGCAGTAAGCATCAGAATTCATGCTCTGTACCGCCATCTGAAAGCCACACCTGCCAGCTTCCCTGAATATGTTTTAGGGCCCTCAGCTGCCATTGAGGAAAGACATGGCAACTCTTAGCATTGGAAGAGAGACTCCAATATACAATTTTTTAAATAAAAAATTGAGCAGAAAACCCACAGTTTATAATTTTGGGTGACATTCAGAACCTGGCAGAACTGGAGACAAAGCACAAAGAAAGATTATGCAAATTAATGTTAAACGCCAAAAGCATCCCTTTAAAAAGGAAATTCATAAACTGTTTACAGCCTTTTCTTGCAGATATGAAAAGCTAAGTAAGCTTGCGATTGCAAAGTCATACATCGAAAAGAGCAGTAAAGCAGACTGTCCTCTCTGTACTCAGCAAATATTCTGAACTCCTATTTTCTTATAATAAGCTAGAAAGGTGAAAAAAATTCTCATTCAAAGGCTCTTTAAATAAAGGTACAGGTAGGTGGAACAATGGTTACTTCATTGTTCCTCGAATATTTTTATTTCAAAAATATTTTAAAAATGTATATTTTATTTAATATGAATATTTAAAGATTTCTCAGTTGTAAACGTCCACCACTAAAAACCACACGTGGTTTGCATTTCAACTTACTGCTAGTGGGGTCACTGAGAAGCATCTAACCATGCTTTTGCTTAGATCTCATCCCCAAAGTATCTTTCCCAAAGCCGGCAAACACACCGGGGATGCGGTGTCTTCAACATGCTCCAACATCATGCAAATGTGAGCAGAAGAAGCATAAAAAAGGGGGTTTACATATTACCATCGAGTGTACCTGCAAACTGCCTGTCCCCATTTCCTCGGCTACCAAACCTGGTGACTATTTTCCCGTTTGGCTGGAAGATAAACACGCAGCACGCCTTGTTGTCCACCACAATAATGTGCCCATTGCGGTCCACAGAAACTCCTTTGGGCCCCATCAGCTTTCCCGATCCAATTTTTGTCTGTTAGAAACAAGGACAGAAATCAAGTACAGATATCGAAGTTTAAATACGAAGATAGACACTGTTTTGGTAAACATTTACCTGAGTGTAAAGACGGGAGCACAAACACTCATGGATCGCAATGATCTTCTGTCTTGGGAAACTGGCTTTGTCACGTGCATTATCTGCTACTGATTCTACATGAAATCCTTATTTCTTAAAGGGATCAAAAATGTTCTGGATTCTCTAAACTGGAGTCACAGTCCCTCCTAAAGAGGCAATGTGGTACAGTGAAAGACCACTGGATTAGGAGTCAGAAAACTGTCCTACTTGTGTTGCTTGCTTTAAACACACCCTGAGATGGCACAAAGGGATTTAGGTTCCTTAAACTTCAAGTTCCTTATATATTAAAAAATGTCAAAAAAAAAAAAAAACCTACCATTAACTTCCAATAGTATTTTTAGAGTATGTATTAAGTAAAATAATGTAGATAAAGGGCTTAATGTAGAGCATAGCACATAGCAAGGAATCACCAAAGGAAGCCATCATTGCCATTGTTTTATATCATAATTGATATTAAAACTGCCAGGCGTCTGCCATTGAACTTTAATAGAATTAAGTTCTGCATGGGTGGGAGTCTGTTTTATCCAGTACTGTGTACTTGGAGCCAACACATTTCTTAGTGCATAATACATATTCAACAAATATTTGTTGAATATAGTAATTTTAAAAGTCTAGCATTATTATAGGGCAATCATGATGATTAAATGATTCCACTTTCACAGTATTTTAAAATGGGATTAAAATATTAGATTTCTATCAACCATATACCATAAGCATTTTAAATTTTATTACATGTTCCTGAGTAGACTATAGTGTATATATAAATGCTTATTGACCAGGAGATGCAGGTCTTACATCTTTACTTTCAGTTCTATAGCTTCATTTTCTAGAATACTTATAAAGTACTTCACTCATTCACCTGTGTACTAATTCTACACACACTGAGTACCCACTGTGTGCCTGACATTGTGTTCTAGGCACATGGTAAACAAACACAAATTAGATGTAGCTCCTGCCCTCAAACATGTCTCAGTCCCACTACAGAGACAAACATATCTACTGTACCTTTTTAAAGTGCCCGGCCAGGTGTGGTGGCATGTGCCAATAATCCCAAGACTTGGGAGGCTGAGGTAGGAGGATTGCTTGAGCCCAGGAGTTTAAGACCAGCCTGGGCAACAAAGCAAGACCTTGACTCAATAAAACAAAAATTAAAAAATAAAGTGGTTGGTATTGAGTCTTCAGTTTAGTAGATTTAGGGGAATTCAAATAGGCCATCTCAGAAAACATGTGGAAAATAACTTGATGAGACAAGTCACTGCGGACAAGGAAAAAGGAGTGCCGGAGGTGAGGAACCAGCAGGAAAGAATTCGTGTTAATTAGGTAAACTGTAAGAATCACAGTCCTCCCGGCGCCCAGGCTTAAAGTGTCAGAGGGGAGCATATCTGTATGTGTTTTTATGGAAGGTCTCTCAAATATTTTGCTGAACAAAGCAAGGTACAGGACAGTGAGTATAGCCTGAGTCAATGTGTGCTAAATGTGTGCATATATGTACACAGACTTCTAGAAGAAGTGAGAAACAAGTGTCTATATCTTAGAGAGTGGCATTAGTGGTGGCAGGAGAAAGTCTTACTTTTCATTTTATACTTGTTTATAGGCTTATTTTAAAAATCTATTTGCATGTATTACATTTTATATTTTAATTTTTTTTTTTTTTTTTTTTAGAAAGAGGGTCTCGCTCTGTCACCCAGGCTTGGGTGCAGCAGCATCATCATAGCTCACAGCGACCCTGAACTCCTGGACTCCAGTGATCCTCCTGCCTCAGCCTCTTAAGTTGCTAGGACTACAGCACCAAAACACCGGGCTAATTTTTCTTATTTTTTGTAGAGGCCAGGTCTCGTTATGTTGCCCAGGCTGGCCTTGAACTCCTTGCCTCAAGCGATCCTCCCGCCTTAGCCTTCCAATGCACTGGGATTACAGGTGTGTGCCACCATGGAGCCCAGCCATACTTTTGAAATTAAAAATTAAACCCAAAACAGTTACATTTTCATAGGTTCTGCTTTAGCCCTCTTATTTTATCTCTATATATTAGTGCTAATAGAAATAGAGAAATATAATGTGAACCACATATGTATTTTTCAATTTTTCAATTTTCTCGTAGAGAAATAGAGATTTTCTCATGGTGGGGATTTAGACTTTGTATGATCCTTTATCCTTTCAAGTTTAGAAATGACTGAGATTCAGATTTGATCTCTTTAGAGCAAAAAGACACAGTTACTTCAGAAGGAAACAATGGTTTTCTTGGCAAGGGAATCTGTTGTGTAAATTTGATTCTGATTCTGCAATCTAGCCCAGAGATCAAAGAGGCTATAACATAATGGTGTGTAAAGAAATGACATTTGTTCTTTCATGTCTGAATGGAAGGTATGTCAACAGAGATCAAAAGGAAGAGACGGCACTCTGATTATTAAAACAAGAATATTTTAATTACCTAACATTATGAACCCTTGTAGTTACTTAGAATGATTCAATCATAAAACACTAAATGGATAATTATCTAGAATAAAAACAGAAAATAAAGGATTACTTCCATTCTATCATGTAATAAAAACTAGGGCAGATCTAAAAGAATAACTTGAATGTTGGACCAAAATTTCTTTTCCTTCCTCTTCCCTTGATCACTCCTAGTTTAGCTGCACTGGATTCAACCAAATGAAAAATAAAAATCACTGCATCTGCCTGTGTGTCCCCTATCTTAAACAGAACAGTAAGCAAACATATTTTAGACACTGGTTTTGGAACAGTTAAATCAGAGTATTTAACTCAACAAATAGGTTCTTAAATTGTAGAGGGAAGAGATGAGATATTTTAGGATATGGTGACCAGAGGCCTCTGTGTTTGTTTTGATCACAAAAGGTCCCCAAATGGGCAGGAAGACATAAGTCAGGAGGAAAGATGAAAGGGAAAAAATTAGAGTGCACAGAGAAATGAAAATTAGGGCTAAGAAATTGGTGAATAAGAGAGAAGGAGATAAGGTGTTACATCTCTGGAACTATTAAAAATATTAATAAATAAAAAGAATCTGCATTGGACTGGTGTTAAAGATATGTCTTTCTCAGCACCTGTTTAATTTTTCACCAAGTCCCATCAAAGCAGAAAAAGAGGAAAGTATCTCTCAGTATATGGTTGTAGACATCCTACTTGGATAAACTCTCATTGTAGTCTTAAAGTGTTTTCATGGGCTATCCTTTTACCCTTCGAGTTTTGATCAATAGCTATCATAAACAAGGGTATTGCTGAAACTACCATATCCATTCCCCCCCATCCTCTAGGGGACATGAGTGTTCTTTAGAGCTTATTCCAATTATTACCAATAGTATTCTCACTTTAAGAATCCAGTTCTTCTAAGAATGTCTGTTATAGACTATTGAACCATTGAGTGAAAAAGGCTTAATTCAGAGAGCCCTTCTTTCTCAGACATAAAAATCCTGTCTCAATATGTGAAACATAATTTAGTATTAGCTCCTGAATTTACAAAGACAGATTCATGGTTTCACTAGAGTATGAAACAAGAACAAATGGAGGAGTATTTAAACTAGAGGAGTATTTTCAAGATATTTGAGACATGAATATTTTATTCATATTAAATTTGTACTATTTGGGTATGTCTTATCATAAATACAATTATGAAAACATAAAAGAAGGGGAAGAAGACAGAAATACAGAAAGGCAAGAGGTCTTTTGTATACACGGCCATCCCATGGAGCCATTAAGTTTCTAGTGCAACAAAAAACCCGAGGGCAGTTGAAGAACTGCATACAAAATCAAGGAATTAAAAATGACAGTTCTTTACTCTCTGAGATTGAGAAGATGCTGTCCCACACAAAATAGAGGCTCAAATCTGAGGGTTGACAATTATGTGAGTTCCAACCCATGGAGCAAAAAGAAAAAAATAAAAGAAACAAACAAACAAAAAAAAACCCAATTATGTAAGTAACTCATCTCATTAAAAAAAAAAGGTGACTAGAGCAATACAAAGACTTGAAAAAGGAAAATATAAATTCTTCCAATAAGAGAATGAGTGAACTTCGTAATCTCATTGAGTCCTTACTCAAATCCTGTGAGATAGATGTTTTTAAGTCCAAATTTTAAATATGAGGCTATTGAGGCTTCAGGAAGTTATAATTTGCTGATGGCCAAACAGTGAATAAGCCACAGAGCTGGGATTCAACGGGTTGATCTGAGTAAGTGTCTAGTAGGCTGGACCGGGGAAATATATAAGGCATCGTGCATATGGCCTTAAAAAGATCTTTGACAGATTTCTTATGATCTTCTTATGAACAAATGCAGAAAATGACCTAGATGATACCATTCTTTGATGATACCTTATAAGAGAAATTTTTCTTATTGCTAGACGGCTCTCTACTCTTTGGTGACTTGCTGAAGAAATAGAAACCATTTGCACATTTCCAAAAAGAGGATGCTGGGAGTGAAAGCAAATATGTCAAAAGATGGGATCCCTCAAAGTGTAGCTCAACGTGCATTTTCTCTATAAATTCAGCCTTCATTTTCTTTTTCTTCCAAATCCTATGTTACATACTTTAACATAATGTTTTCAGATTGTATCAAACAATTTGTGACTGATTAGAAGCTGATACAAATTGTTTTCTGTCATTTCTTGTGTGTTCATCTTTTTCCTAAAAGGAGCCATATATTTTTAAAAGGTGGGAACCACTTCTTACGATTCTGTTTCTCCTATATCATCTGTCACAGGCCTGAGAAAGTAGAAGGCACTTCATAAGTTGACAGCCTGTAGATTAATTTGAGAAATATAAACTGCTTCTTAATAACCCTTTTCAAAAGATTGTGTTTTTCGTTGAATTGAGGTAATAGGACCAGTTTCCCTCTAAATCTACGGTTTAAAAAAGAAAAAGGCAACTGAGCAACCTAACTGCTTTATAAAATGAGGCCACATTTAGGATCTATATGAGTAGATTTACGAAATTATCCTTATTACTCTTGCTTTATAAATTTAGATGTTCAGATGTCTTCGTGTATAAAAAACTGTTGAATATGGTATTGAATTTCAAAAAAGAAAAAGACAAGTTCATCTTGTATTTCCTGTTCCTTCTCTATTGTTTACTGGCCAAGGAGTAGTTAATCTTACCTTAAATTTCCCATCTGAAGAGAAGATGCTGACCCATTTATTATCATAATCTGCGATGATTATGTCCCCACTGGGATGCACAGCCACTCCTGTGGGCCGCTGCAGCTGCCCGGGAGAGCGGCCTCTTATGCCAAAACGACTTTTGAACTGGCCGTCATTAGAAAATATCTGTAAGACAAATTACATTCATTGGAATGTGAACTAGCACAGAAATCACTGAGAAAGATACAAGCAAAACCATTTGTCATATGTACTGCAGGTCACAATAAGCAAACTCTATTTGAAGAAAAGTATATACACATTATAAGCTGCTTTTCTCATGTCATGTATCTTAAGTCTAAAATAGGAAAATATGCAACTATACCTATTTTACCAATATAAGTAAAGGTATATAATTAGGGGCTGTACCTGCACACATTGGTTGTTACTGTCTGCAATTAGTATCTTTCCATTTGTAGATGCAGCTACCCCCTGAAGATTTGTAAACTCTCCTTTATTTCTTCCTTTGGTACCTAAAATGAATAAGACCGCAGAAATTAAGCACTACAGAATTAGATTTCTCAGTTTCAGCAAGAAAATGATTCAGGCTTCCACAGGTAACCTGAGTGCAATGTTTTTAAATTTACTTTAAAAGGCCGGGCGCGGTGGCTCACGCCTGTAATCCTAGCACTTGGGAGGCCGAGGCGGGCGGATTGTTTGAGCTCAGGAG
>CM052440.1:116853325-116875799 GCA_028533085.1 Varecia variegata
TCGAGACCAGCCTGAGCAAGAGCGAGACCCCGTCTCTACTAAAAATAGAAACAAATTATATGGACAGCTAAAAATATATATAGAAAAATTAGCCGGGCATGGTGGCACATGCCTGTAGTCCCAGCTACTCGGGAGGCTGAGGCAGTAGGATCGCTTAAGCCCAGGAGTTTGAGGTTGCTGTGAGCTAGGCTGACGCCACGGCACTCACTCTAGCCCGGGCAACAGAGTGAAACTCTGTCTCAAAAAAAAAAATAAATAAAAAAAAAATAAATAAATTTACTTTAAAAAAAAAAAAAGAGAACTCTCCTCTGACATGACCATGACCTAATCCATACACTACTAAACTTCCCTTTCAGACCAACAGTCGTTGCAAAATTACTTTTTTAGGTAAACGCTAATCGTCTCTTATTAATTTGTTGCTGCATATTAACATCATTAAAATATACTTAGATTCTACAAAGACATTAATATGAAAATAATGTTTTATTAATAATAAAAACTAATATTCCAATCAAGGAGATTCAGTAGGAGAGGGGCTTTATTTTATAGTTTTGCCAAAATCCCACCCTCTCACTCAGCAGCTCTTAGAAGACACCTGGGTGCTTGACTTTCAGTGCATTTAACAAACCATAAGGCCACAGATGTTATAAAAATAGCAGACTGATTTTCATATATTGGATACACTTATGCATTATTTTCAAAGATTCAGTATCTCATAGGCTGTGTATTCTTCCTGAAATTATAAAAGACATCCTGACAGGGTGCTTTCTAGATTAAGTAAATACGAAAGGCAAAAGGGCGAGGTGGCTCATGCCTGTAATCCTAGCACTCTGGGAGGCTGAGGCGGGTAGATCACTCGAGGTCAGGAGTTCGAGACCAGCCTGAGCAAGAGTGAGACTCCTGTCTCTACTAAAAATAGAAAGAAATTATCTGGCCAACTAAAATATATATATATACAAAAAATTAGCCGGGCATGGTGGCGCATGCCTGTAGTCCCAGCTACGTGGGAGGCTGAGGCAGTAGGATCGCTTAAGCCCAGGAGTTTGAGGTTGCTGTGAGCTAGGCTGACGCCACGGCACTCACTCTAGCCCGGGCAACAAAGCGAGACTCTGTCTCAAAAAAAAAAAAAAAGGAAATTAATACAAGGAAATATTCTCATCCATACTAGACTCTTTTTTTTAAGGAAGAGATGAGACAGGGAGAAAAAAAGCAGAAGTATCTACAGGTTAATAGACATCTGTTTTTGTTTCAAAAGAAGTTTTTAAAATTTATTTGTATAGGATGGTGTAATATTAATGGATGGAAACAGAATGAATTTTGCTCAGAAATGACTAGAAAGGAAGTTTAAATTTTCATAGAGAAAACCATGCGTTGGTTTTATAATTTTCATATTTAGAAAAGAAATTTGATATTTTGTTTGTAGGCATCAATGCAGTGCCTTAGGAAAGACTAAACAAGGATACACTGATGATGGCTAATGGTAAACACACGCTTAAACACTACTTGGGAATAGACTATTCTGAAACAGATTTTTGGGTTTAGCAAGAGAAATTGGCAACAGATTAAACTCAGAATAAAATCAACAACAGAATTGCTAGGCAGCACCATCCTTTGGTGGCTTTTTTTTTTTTAAATCACAGACTCTATCAAGTTTTACTCATTATCTCTGTATCCCATCTACTCTCACTAATGTGAATGAAAAATTTGAGATCGAGATACCATTCTATTTTATTTCAAATGTATCAGAAGAGAGGATCTGTTACATTTGATCCAAATGGAATCTCTATAATGCTATGCATGAACATGGTATCAGTGAATACTTTTTAATATTTATTTATTTAGAGGTAGGGTCTTGCTCTGTCACCCAGGCTGGAGTGCAGTGGTGGGATCATAGCTCACGGTAGCCTCGAACTCCCAGGCTCAAGTGATCCTCCCAGCTCAGCCTCCTGAGTAGCTAAGGCTATAGGCACTAATACCTTTAGAATGCTTATTATTGTGGCCAAATTAGAAGAAGGGTAGCTAAAGACAAACTTATTAAAAATAATAAGAAGTAGGCCAGGAGCAGTGGCTCATGCCTGTAGTCCCAGCTACTCGGGTGGCTGAGGCAAGAGGATTGCATAAGCCCAGCAGTTTGAGGTTGCTGTGAGCTAGGCTGACGCCCCGGCACTCTAGCCCGGGCAACAGAGCAAGATAATGTCTCAATAAATAAATAAATTGTATTTTAAAAGAAATTTTCTTTTTTCCTTTTTTTGAGACAGAGTTTCAAAAAACTCTGTCTCGCTTGCTGGGCTCAAGCGATCCTCCTGCCTCAGCCTCCTGAGTAGCTGGGACTACAGGCGCCCGCCACCTGGCTAATTTTTTCTATTTTTGGTAGAGACCAGGTCTTGCTCTTGCTCACGCTGGTCTTGAACTCTTGACTTCAAGTGAATCCTCCTGCCTCGGCCTGCCAGACTGCTTAACAACCTTTTTCTTTAAGCCACGTGGCTCAGTTTCTGAATAGCTAGGCTGGCATTGCTGGTAACATACCCTGGTTCTTATGAGCATATTTTTGTCTTGTTGAATGATAATTATTGATCATTATTTTTTTAAAAAACTCTCTTCGAAAGCACACAGCAGGATCACAGTGTAACTCTGGGTGATGAAAGGAAGACTGATGCTGACTATTTTTGCCAGCAGTTAAACTAGAAAAACCTTGATGATGAGTAATAATGCAGAATGATAGCGTATTGTCATTATGCTGAAATGTTCAAGTGTTTATAAAATGTCTCAGGACCAAACTGACATAAATTTAAATTCCACAAGTTAGAAATAATTTGGGTTCATGCTTTACTCTTCAAGCTTTTTAGTAAATTCTATTTAGTCTGTAGAAAAGTCTCTTCTCTCTCTCTCTAAAGTATTCTAGATATATAATGAAAAGTAGTTCTTTCATAACAGATATAAATGTAACACAAAACACATACAGTACTTACATAATCTTTTCCTGTCTACTTTGATGGAAAAGACTTCATTTGATGGTTACATACTGACTAGTAAAATGAGTAGCACGAATTTTAAAAGTAATTAAAAACAATTTGGCAATAATTCCATGAGATAATTAAACTAGTTCTTTCTAGATGCTAGTCTAGCCCATGAAGCACAAAATGAATTTTTAAGCCAACAGGTTCTCAACTAGGCTCCTTTTGGTCACTTCCACCCAGCCCTTCAGGAAGGTTACAGAAGTGAGCCCTTAGGCCGAAAAAGTGGAACAAGAACTGCAGATTTTCTCTTATCACATACTCCAACTTAATGTAAAAATTAATGCCATATAAATCTAGATACTTTGAATGGACTAATGCAACAAAATGAAACTGAGCCAAGTATAGGACCTAACAGGATCTTCATCCAAGCAGATGCTTAACAAATGTTTGCTGAATGAACGAGTGCATGAATGAGTTATTAGCGACTGACCCAGTAAATTACAATCCCCATTACATCATGGGAGAATACTGTTTAGTAAGATTCATAGCACTTTCATGTACATTCTCTCATGTACAATCCCATGAGTTAGCAGGGAAAACATTATCGTTTCCAGTTTATAGATGAGAAAGTAGAAGCTAGACACATAACAAAGGTAGAGACAAAGAAAAGAATAAAACCTGGTTCTGCTGACCCTTTACATACATTCTTTCTAATACACACACACATTGCTTCTTTCTAATTGGACTTTAAAATACCAGGTTTTGGAGGTGAGGATAATTACCCTTTGGGTACACATATGGATCATGTTTCTCTTTAAAATCCTTTAGAAAACCCAACCCTTATCACAGGATATTTTAACTATTTAACTGTCTGTATCCCTCACTAGACTGTAAGCTCCCTGAGGGCAGGAGCAATACCTGTCCTGCTCACTGTTGCACCCTACAACACAGCGCAGTGTCACTGAGTAAACTGATATTTACTGAGCAAATAATTGCTAAATAATTACTGAATAAATAATTTACTCGGTAAATACTAGTTGCATCTTTTTCCACTTGAAATACAAGAAGAGTTCCCAAGGATGAGATTCTCAAGGGTTAGGGGCGAGGTTCCTGTAGGAGGTCACTCAGATGCCAAATTAGCATAGTCTCCTTCCTCATATATTTCAGGGAAGAAAGGTGGTGGTTTGCAGAGATGAGGCAAGGGAAAGGGGCATAAAATACATTTTCCTGTAAAGCCTCTGAACTCATGCTAAGTGATTTTATACACTCATTTTAAATTACACTGTTCTAGAGTAAAATGAGGGTTTCAATTGGCTTCTCATCGACTCATTCAGGTATGGTGTATGATGAATTATTTAATTTGAAACAATTCAACTGTAATTCTTTCACTCCCTCCCACATCTTCTGAGTTCCCCTTTGTTCAGTGACTTTCTTTAGTAGCTGGCAAAACCAGCTCCTGGCTTCTAGTCAGCAAACGCTAACAGTCAGGGAAAAATAACCCCTGTATTTTAAGAAACCATCTTCCACAGATGCTCTAAACTCATTTGGGATTATTTTCTAACACAATATTAGAGTAACACAATAACTCACTCACAGTGGGCACATAGTGAAGTTTTCAGGTATGAGAAACGTCAAATACGTCAACTTTGGAAAACCACAGTAGTGAAAGGGCATTTTCATTGAAGAGGATCACATTTAAAAGGCCTGGGCTTCACTTCTGTAACCCTCCATCTCTTCAAGAGTAAGGATGATTGTATGTTGTCCTGGTAATTTGGCTCTTGAGGGGCAGGGGCTGGGCGAGCTCTGATTTGTACATTTGCCCATTCTCTAATTTAAATGCTCCCGCCATGGCTGGTTTCAGTCTACCGACACAGGGTCACCAAATGAGCCATATAAGCTGTCTCCAGTGTACCACACATTACACTGTAGTAGGTATATGATACTATAGGGTTATTGGGAACTGAAAGTATACTACATCTACTAAGGGTTTTTTTTAATTAAATAAATAAATGAATTAATTTTTTTGAGACAGAGTCTTGCTCTGTTGCCTGGGCTAGAGTGCAATGATGTCAGCCTAGCTCACAGCAACCTCAGACTCCTGGGCTCAAGCAATCCTCCTGCCTCAGCCTCCCAAGTAGCTAGGACTATAGGCACGTGCCACCACATCCAGCTATTTTTTTCTATTTTTTGTAGAGATGGGGTCTCATTCTAGCTCAGGCTGATCTCGAGCTCCTGGCCTCAGCAGTCCTCCTACCTCGGCCCGCCAGAGTGCTAGGATTACAGGCGAGAACCACTGCGAGCGGCCTAGGAATTTCCATTTATACCAGGCACCCAGGACATTCTGATGCAAGTGGTTTATGGACGACGTTTTGAAGAACACAGATTTACAAAACACAATCCCAGCTCCTTGTCAAGGCAACATAACCTGGTTCTGCTTGTATCTCATTCACATGATGCTCCAGGACAATGGAATCATTTATAGTGCCACAAACTACCCAGTTTCTCACCTTCATGCATTTGTTCCTACTTTCCCTTCATCTAATACATTCTTTTCCTCCTTCAGTTTGATAGACTCTTCCTCTTTCAAAGCCAGTTTAAGTTGAGATATCATCTCTGGGAACCTTAAGTCCCCTCTACCTACCAGCCTCCTTGCCCATCCCACCCTGACTTCTGTGCCTTGATTCTTACCGAAGGTACTACATTGCTTACATATCTGTCCTCTTCTAAACGGTGGCCTCTTCTATGCCAGAGTCAGAATCTCATTGTCCTTTTTATACCACGACCTAGCATAAAAGATGCTCAAACAACAGAGTAACATCTAATGACAGGGCTGGATAGTGGATAGGGAGATGAAAATCTGAGTTGAAATTACCCCCTGAAAATCCTTTATATTGCCCAGAAAGTGATATTCACTTTTATAAAGCTATAAAATTAATATATGTAATTTGGGTTGTATGAACACTAATACATATTTTATGAAAACTATGTGTCTTTTAAGCATGAACTCAGTGCCATAAGAAACTCAGTATGTGTGAGATCAGCTGAGGGAACAGCAGAATCATGGTTGCATCTCACATGTGTACATAGTTGGATCTGAATGATTTCTGAACTGTGTGTGTCAGTCTTCAACACATGCACAAAGTGATTGTTCAAATCATAACTATTCTATTATCACACACCTAATGAAGTTCTAAAACAAAGGTATAACTGTTAAAAGAAAGTTGAACTCTTCTAATTGTACTATAAACTCTACCCATTTGTAGTCAAAGGTATAGATGTTGAAAAGATAAGCTGTTAGGCCAGCACCGATATTGCCAAGCAGAGTCCCATGCATGCGAGTACATGTGAATGACTGTCCATCGGCTGCATGCATTGCAGCCTAGTCTGTGTGTCCCTGGGCCTCAAAACTGGAGCCTGACAGTAGTGAGAAGGAAGTTAAATCACGAAGTAGGTCGTGATTTGATCCTATTCAAACAAGCAAAATACTGCCACAAAGTATTCTTCTGGGTATAATAAATGATTATAGATATCATCCTTCATGTGGGGGAATTTACAGTCTTGTCAAGTAATAAGACCCAGGCATAAATCATAATAATTACAGTGTATTCTAAAAGAGAAGATGGTATTTAAGGGAAGGATAAAATTGGGAAAAGAATTCGCAAATGAAGGTGTCCAGGCGTGAGAGCATAGAGGGTGTACAAGGAGCAGTGTGGTCTCCAACACTGATTTGTCCAACTTCATCACTTTTCATTCCTCTGGACTTTGCTCACCCTATATGGATCTGTCTCCCCAGACACCAATCACCTGTACTTATCCCTTCACACTGGTCCCCTCTGGCTGGGATGCCATTTCTACATGTCAACTCAGATAAATCCTACTCATCATTCAAGTTCTGGTTTAAATTTCTTCCCATTTCATAGCTTTTCATCACCTAAATTATGGTATTAAAATCAGTTGCTCATACATTGGTCATCCCAAACTATAAGCCCTTGAGGGAGCATATCTCATTTCTTTTATCTCTATATTCCCCACCACCTAGCACAATGCCTGGCAGATATCAGGTGCCCTAGCAATATTTTTTTACAAATGTTTAAACATTTAAACACCTCTCCACTAGTGTCAGTGGGTCACTATAGCTGCATTTCTCAATGGGTAGGAGGGGAGAAGAGTTTATCCCCTTCCCTCTGGGGTGGGAGCTAGGGACTCAAAACCAATATATTTGGGAGGGCGGAATACCCCTATGAGACATGCCTCTTTCTGTAGGTGGGTGTCAGAGGTGGAGATGGTAATGATTAGTAATAACAACATAGTAAAATCTTAGCTGCCATTGAGTACTTATTGTACATAGGCAAGTGCCATGCATATTACAAGAATGCTCTCTCACTTCATCCCCACAGCAACCTTAAGATCTAGGTAATATTTTTCATTTTCTTCATTTTACAGAGGAGAAAACACAGTTCAGAAAGGGCAAGCCAGTGCCCAGCTGGTGAGAAGAATCAGGATTCAGACCCAGATCTGAGCCTTTTGCCACTCTGCACCCTGCGTAGGGAAGACAAGGGTCCCTTGGCTGGGGATGTGGGGGTGAGGACTTGAATAGGAGAAGGAATTTAGTCTTAATGCAGGAAATCAATGGGGAGCAGCAAGTTAAATTTTTTGAAAAGAAAAGGTAGTAGGGAGAATCTAGGAGCTTTAACAATTACACATGCCAAAATAATAGCTCTCATTTACTTAGCTCCTCCTACAAGTCAGGCATTAAACTCAGAACTTAGAATCAAGGCCGGGTGCGGTGGCTCACGCCTGTAATCCTAGCACTCTGGGAGGCCGAGGCGGGTGGATTGTTTGAGCTCAGGAGTTCGAGACCAGCCTGAGCAAGAGCGAGACCCCGTCTCTACTAAAAATAGAAAGAACTTATCTGGCCAACTAAAATATATATAGAAAAAATTAGCCGGGCATGGTGGCGCATGCCTGTAGTCCCAGCTACTCGGGAGGCTGAGGCAGTAGGATCGCTTAAGCCCGGGAGTTTGAGGTTGCTGTGAGCTAGGCTGATGCCATGGCACTCACTCTAGCCTGGACAACAAAGCGAGACTCTGTCTCAAAAAAAAAAAAAAAAAAAAAAAAAAAGAACTTAGAATCAATTGTAAGAAGCAGATATTTTTGCATTTTCATTGTATGGACTTGGAAATTGAAGTTCAGGGAAGCAGAAACATCTGTCCAAGGCTCAAGTAAGTGGTGGAACCGGAGTGGCAGACCTGGGAGGCTCCCAATCGTGCACCCGCCCCAGCTTGTCTACTCTGCTTTGGGGTGTAGCAACAATCTCTGTACCTACACTGCACATATGGCCAGCAAATGTATGAGGGCCTCCATACTCTGAACAGACAAGTTATATATACACCACAGTCTTTGCCCAGATTCAGCCTCAACTATTAACACAGAACAGCCCTGTCCAAGAATTTTCCAAGGAGCCTTAGTTTCCAAAGTTGCTCCATGGAAAAGTTCTATGGTCAGAAAAGTTTGGAAGTGCTGCCTGTTATCCCTCTCCTGCTGCAGAGACGTACAGCGCACATTAGCAGATTCTAAAGGTCCTGAGAAGCTCTGCAGTAAGAAATCTGTTTCCTTCACTTAGCCAATTTATTCGAGCTACAGAATTGTTTTTCTACATGTGGCAGTTAATATGCTGTGCCTCACCCTTTTAGAGACACTGCCATGTAAGACTGAAGAGGGAGAAAGAGAAGCATGCTGGCACTCTTTTCCGAAACCAACTAAAATGCAGACTTTTTTCCCCCTTAAGAATTATCCAGCACTTTGTTGTTTACATTTTGTTTGCTTTCTACTGAAAACATATGCAGTTTAAAAAAAAGAGAGAGAGAGAGAGTCACAATAAATCAGGAGGGAAGGGCCATGTGCATTTCCAACTCTCCTGGCTCATTCTGCACCTCTTTGGCTTCCACCCCAAACTGGCCCCAACCTCATTTTCTTCTCCAAGTTTCCTTCCACCCAACTTCCCCTCTTTGGGGCTGCTCTCCAGCTACACACAGCTGAAGGCGATCGCTGCCCCTCACCCCCCAGCAATGCAGAAGCAGTGACAGGGAGACACCAGGTACAGCTGGAGCTGGCAGATTTCAGAAAAACGCCTTACCTGAGAGATCAGGCTCTCTCTACCTGTGGGTTAGCCAGTGCTCTAAAGACATGGGGGGCGGAGGGGGGGAACCTCGAGATTGCCAGTATTTCCATTAAAATGTCCAGATTAATGTGTGATTTTTCTGTATCTCCTTTTTGCTTATTTCCAGTTTGTGAATTTCTACAACGCAGCGTGTTAAAAAGGAGAAGGAGCGGGAGGGGGAGGAGGAGGAGGAGGAGGAAATAACATCTCTGGAGAAGGAGACTACATAAACCCACCTAATAAATTACATCCAATTTTATATCCCTATATCTCCCAACACCTGCGGGCAGAAACTCTGCGCTGCAATGTTCCCACCTGCAGTGCCACCTCCCCGGTTACCCCTCACCCAGAGCCGCGCGCAGGCTGTCCTTACCCACTCGAAAGATCAGATCATCCTCGATGGGATTCTCTTTTCGCTTCCCGGTGCTGTACATGCTCGCGGGTCTTTTCACAGCTTTCTGCTTCACGTGGCCGCTTCCCGGGGACTTGACGCGCCTCTTGACGCCCTCAGTGGTGGGAGACACGTCGGCCGAGCGGATCACTTTCAGCTTGAACGGGCTGCCTCGGATGTGCTGGTCATACAGTCTCAGCGACAGCGTGAAGTCCCCTTCCTTCTGGACGGTGTACAGAAACTCGTAGGTGCCGTTCTTGTTGTCCAGGATCTCCCCGTCCGCCACGCTGCCGTCGGGCGTGCTCAGCTCGGCGGTGATGTAGGCGTTGCCGGTTTTGCACAGCTCGCCGTCTTTGTCCTTGGTTGTTATGGTGACGGACATGGGCTGCCCGATGATGGTCTGCCGCAGCCCCTCGCCCGTGGCCACCGTCTCAGAGGCCACCGCGTTGGTGGTTAAAATCGTGCCGAGGTTGTGGATGGACTTCTTCAGCCCCTCGGTTTCCACGATGAAGTCCAGCTGGTCGTTCTCCCGCGGGTGCAGGGGGAAGTCTTGGTCGGCCAGTTCGTTCAGCTTCTCGCTCATCTGCTTCTTCACCAGCAGCACCTCGGTCTCCGTGCCATGGTTGAGGGCCTGCGCCGTGAAGTTGCTGCAGCTCTTAATGCTCTCCTGCCCCTGGAGCAGAGTGTCCAGCTGCGACTGCAGCACCTGTGGGAAACCGAGGCCTGGTGAGCGCTTCCTTCCGACAGGGCGTGGGCTCAGCCCTGGGACGCGTCCTCCCTCCGCCTGCCCACGCAGGCAAGTGGTATTTCAGTTAACCCAGTGAACCCAGTTCTAATGCAGAATCCTAAACTGCATTCCCAGTCCCTTGCCGAGTTTCCCCTTCTGCCCCGCCTGGTCTCTCCCACACATGTATTTCTTGGGTCATGTGCTTTGGATCGGGACAAACTGAAACGTCATGTATTTCTTGGGTCACGTGTTTTGGATAGGGACAAACTGAAACGTCATTACAAGTGCTGACAAACGAATTGCTATGCCTGACATCTGAAATATTCATTACTCTCTACCTTTCCCTAATGTCCAAAGCTCCACCGTCACCACCTAAAGGAACAGAAACTAAACGAATGAAATCTGACCGGCATAAGATTTTCATCCCGGGTTTTGAGAATGCAGAGTTAAACAAAGGCTGCAGTCAGTGTTCATTCTGAAGTTGACTAACAGGTTGGTGTAGGTCAGAGAGCAATTAAGAGACTATTTCATATCATAATTGAGGAAGGGAAACAATCCAGTTTAACCCTAAATCCTCAAAGTATTATTCAACCTTGCCTTTTGTAAAATTATGAACTGGTACTTAGGGTCACAGAATCATAGAGTTTTGCTGAAAACAAGAAAGAAAAAACAGCTGGATATTCCATTAAGTGAAAAATAGTTTACTATACAATGGTGACACTTAAAGACCCAATTCTGGAGGATGACTGGAGTCTTACTTTGTGTTTGAGGCCATAGTTGACTTCTAGTTCCATAAGCAGCACACTCTTCCGCACATTTAAAGTCTTCTGCAGCTCATCAAAGGTGGAATGGATGTCATCCACAATGCTGGCCTTTTGGTTGGTTAACTGATGAATGATTTCCGAGATGAACTGAAGAGCAGAATCTATTTCTGGGAGCCTGGGGGGGACAGTTGTTACAGATGATTATTTAACCTCAACCCGGAAATATTCCAAAATCTATCCAAACATTTTGTCAAAAAAATTTTTTTCTATGCCTTTTTCATCATCTTTAAAAAAAAGTAACAACCAAAGAACAGAATGAGTAAGACAGGAAATAATTACTTCTTTTGAGAGAAGAGACTTTGAGGGTCTACATCTATTTCAAACTATCTTCAATCGTCTAATTTGAATAATTGATGGGACGAAGACTTAAAGCTCTCTGAAAAGCCATTCTGGCCAGATAGTTCTTTGTTGCAGGGGGCTGTCCAGTGCATTGGAGGATGCTTAATGGCTTCTTGTCCTCTACCAGATGCCAATAGCACTCCAGCACACAGTTGTGACACCAAAAATGTCTGCAGGCATTGCCAAATGTCCCCTAAGGGGCATAATTGTCCATGCTTGAGAACCGCTATTCTAGATGTATAGCTATAACATTTTCCCCAGCCACATAAAAAGCTTTTCCAAAGTCAAAGTTTTTTGGGAACTTCTCCTATGTTTCCAAGTTCTTTTAATTAGTATAGAATAACCACTGTTCTCACTATGGCTATCGGTGGAGATTTTCTTTTTTTCAGCTGGCTATTTCCTATCTTTGGTCTTTCTCATTCACCACAGTGCTACTCTGTTCCTTCATTTCCATGCCAAAGAAGGAGTCTAGAAGCAGAAAAACATAAGGGAAATTGAGCAATCACTGCTCAAGACTATTTTGCAGGGCTCAAACAGAAAGGAGCCGATCCGATCACAGCAGACACAGTGGGCCTGTGAGTCAGGAATAGCAGCTAATGAAGGCTCCTCAGGCATGAATTCAGAGAGCATTTTCTTTGAGTGTACTTTAATTCATTGACTCATACTAAAGTACTAAAACAAAAATGCCAACCACTTGTAACATAAGGAGGTTGGAATTTTACCAAGGGGCAGGGAACAACTTTCATCACTCACTAGTTATGATGACAGACCCATAATCAAAGGAGAACTTATTCGTGACACACAGCCTGACACCTCAAGGATAACATGAACCTACCATTGCACTAACACAAGAGACCACAAGGCCAGGCCTTGTGTACAAGCAGCCAGTGGGGACTTGGGGGAGGGGTGCCGCACCTTTTGTTAACAGCATCCAGTTGGACCTGGAGCGAGGCCTTGTGCTGCTCCACCACGTCCTTGAGCGGGACCGTGGGGTGCTCTGCATGCTCCCCCTCAGTGCACTCCCGACACATGGCGGTCTCACAGGACTGGCAGTAAAATTCCATCACCTGCAGGTAACACAAGAAAAGTTCCTGGTTCTGGGCCACAGGTTGAGTGCTTACTCTGCGCTAAGCACTTTCCTTGCATTCTCTTATTCAATTTCACAGCCACCCCAGGATGTCAGCATTATTGTGCCTGGCTTCACAGGAGAAAAGGAAGAATAAATTTTTACATGACAGGCCAAACAGTTGGAGCGGACCCCAAAGTGCTACTAAGACCATAAAACCAGCTTTTTGGTGGCCACCGTCCTAAGGCAGAACCATGTAGGGCTATGGTTCTCAGGACTTTCTGGTCTCAGGACCCCTTTATACTCTTTATAAATTATTGAGGACTCCAAAAGATCTTTTGTGCATGTGGGTTATATCTACAGATATTTGCCACATTAAAAATTGGAACTGAAAAAAGTTTTAAAGTATTGATTTATCAAAAGCATTAATAGAGCCAGACACAGTGGTTCATGCCTGTAATCCTAACACTCTGGGAGGCTGAGGTGGGAGGATCACTTGAGTTCAGGAGTTTGAGACCAGCCTGAGCAACAGGGAGACCCCATCTCTACTAAAAACAGAAAAAATTAGCCGGGTGTCGTGGCTCACACCTGTAGTCCCAGCTACTCGAGAGGCTGAGGCAGGAGGATCACTCGAGCCCAGGAGTTGGAGGTTGCAGTGAGCTATGATCAAGTCACTGTAGTCTAGCCCCAGTGACAGAGTGAGACTATGTCTCAAAGAAAAAAAAAAAAAAGCAATAATAGGCCTATTAAAAGTTGATGTAAATAATGTGATTTATGAAAAATAAGTACATTTTGCAAAAAAAAAAATTTTTGTGAGAAAAATGGCATTGTTGTCCATTTTTATAAACCTCTGCAGTGTCTGGCTTAAAAGAAGACAGCTGGATTCTTGTATCTGCTTCTGCATTCAATCTGTTGTGATAGCACATATCATATAGCCTCTAGAAAATTCCATCATACACTCTTGAGAGAATGAGAGTGAAAAAGGCAAATAATGTCTTCATAAGATTATGAATATACGCTTGACCTTGTGGACCCCCTGAAAGGGTCTCAAGACCCACAAGGGTTCCTGGACCACACTTTGAGAACTGCTACTATTTGGATAACGGACAAGCTAGACTGAGCAGTTTGCATCCTGGCTCCACCCCTTATTTAGCTGAATGACCCTGGGCAAGTTATTCAACCTCACTGTGTCTCAATTTCTGCCTCTGTCAAAAGAAGACAGTAATAGTAACCTAATTTCACAGGGCTACTATGAGGCTCAAGTAGGTTAGTATGCACAAAGAACTCAGATGACACCCGGCGCCAGCACATAATAAGTTCTTAGTAAGTAGGAGATGCTCTGGTGCTGATGCTGCTGCTGATGACATCATCCGCTTACCTAAAAATAAAACCACCTTATCCCGATTATGATGAACTCTCAGTAACAATATAACATAAAGCCAGAAAATTAACTTCCTCGTAAAGGCATTCCCCTATTCTCTAAGCTGGAAGTAACATCTTCCAATTTTGAATTCCCTGAGCACTTTTCTTAACATATAACACACATACAGAAAAGGGCATAAATCCTAATGCAGCTTGTTGGATTTTCACAAGGTGAATGCACCCACCAAAGCACTTTTATTTATACACCATTTATAAAATATTTATAAGATTTTAAGTTCCCGAGCACAGGAACTCTCCCACTCAGAGCCTAGATAATACCATGCACTTAGCAGGTATTAATAACATTGCTGAGTGAATGAATGAGAGGAGGCTTAGCCATGACTCGGGTGGCAAGTTCAAGGGCAACCGAAAGGACACCCCCTTCCTCATTAAGACTCACTATTTTATGTAGTGCTTCTGGGGCTCATTCTCCTAGGAAAAAAACACTCAGTTCACTGATACTGCATGTGTTTTGCAAACAATCTTTTCTGGTGAACCAAATTCAGATAAAAGTCTCCAAGATAATTTAAAATTCATGTGGCATCATGGTTTGAAGTAGGCACATAGTAAGTTAGGGGTTTGAAAAAACACTGTTTTACTTTTGTCATATAAAGACTTCATTCCATGTACTTTACTCCTCTGCTGACCTTTCAGGAATAGGCTTAAAACATCAATTGGGAGTTTCCTTTATCTGTCCTCTGCTCAAAAACATTTCTCTACACATTCCATTACATTTGCATAATTTGATGCAATCCAGCAGAAAGCTCAGCATATAGAAGCTGTCCAGTAATTATTTGGCAAAAGACTATGTGAGCTAAGGGATCTCTCCAGTGACTCCGTGCCCTTGGAGGGAGGACTACTTTGGGCTGCATTTGGGCATTTTACCATATTGCTTGCCTTCATGTTTTCAATAATTATAATGATATAAAACTATATTCAGTATCATATTAAAATTTTCCTATCATACAGTTTTTATAAATCATTTTTGGAAAAGTAAATACTTGGTAACAATATATAAGCCCCATATCATAAATATTTACTCATTATTTGCAAAAATGGTTAATCCAAGATATTTCCTGTTTTTCAAAGGGCTGGTGGAAGAGAGGATAACAGAGCATTCTTCACTAAATTCTGAGACTTCCTTTAGAAAATCTTCATACCGGGGGATCTGTGGAACATAATTCCTGTGAAGGCTGAGGTTCTTTTGTTACTTTGGCCTCAGCCAAAGGTGGTTCGCTTTTACCAGAACATTTTATTTCTACATTATATGTAACTAGGTTAGTATTTAATAATATTCCATCTTCATGATTGGTGCTCATGAGGTCCCTTTAAAGTAGGCTATCACTGCCAGTCATATGTAGCAGAGGAGAGACCAAAAACAGAATGTGAAAAGACTTTGTCCCTCAGGTTACTCAGGGCACTGGGGCTACTGTAAGTGTCTGGACTGGGGGAATATGCCACATTAACTGTGCTTACTCGATCCACTTGCACATTTCCCAAGTCAATAAAGGCTGGGACTGAGTTTCCATATCCTCCTTGGAAGAAGGGAGCATGACCTTATGTCTAGAATGGGTTTAGACCAAAGGCAAATTTTATGTGAGAATCAGTGTCCATATTGTATTTAGAAGTCACTTCTGTGCATCAAAGGACACTACTAAGAAAGTGAAAAGAAATCCTACAGAATGGGAGAAAATATTTGTTAATCATGTATCTGATAAGGGTGTAATAACAGGAACATGCAAAAAATCCCTACAACTCAACAACAAAAAGATAGCCCAATTTGAAAATAGACAAAGGGGCCTGGCATGGTGGCTCAAGCCTGTAACCCTAGCAATTTGGGAGGTGGAATTGGGAGGATCTCTTGAAGCCAGGAGTTCAAGACTAGCCTGAGCAACATAGCAAGACACTGTTACAAAAAAATAACAAATTAGCTGGGTGTGGTGGCGTTTCCTCATAGTCCCGCCTACTGGGGACGCTGAGGCAGGAGGATCGTTTTAGGACAGGAGTTCCAGACCAGCCTGGGCAACGTAGTGATACCTCATTTCTACAAAAATAAAATAATAATAATAAAAAATTCAAACATAGAATTACCATATGACCCAGCATTTCCACTCCTAGGTATATACCCAAGATAACTGAAAACATAGATCCACACAAAAACATGTACATGAATGTTCATGACAGCATTATTCATAACAGCCAAAAAGTGTTAACAACCCAAATGCCCATCAATTGATGAATGGACAAATAAATTGTGCTATACAATGGAACATTATTTAGCCATAAAGAGTACTATATATGCTACCACTTGGATGAACCTTGAAAATACGCTCAGTGATAGGAGCCAGACTCAAAAGGCTACATATTGTCTGATTCCATTTCTACCAAATGTCTATAAAAGGCAAATCCATAGAGACAGAACGCAGACGGGCGGTTGCCAGAGGTGAGTGGGAGGGAATGGGGAGTGGCTGCTTGATGGGTGTAGAATTTCTTTTTGGGGTGATGAAAATGTTCTGGAATTAGATAGTGGTGATACTTGCCTAACTTTGTAAATATACTAAAAACCACTAATTGTACACTTTAAAACGGCTGAAATATTGAATTTAATGTCATGTGAATTTTACTTCAGAAAACAAAATTGACTGCAGCTTTGAAGAGACAGCAGCAGACCTGGGTCATTATCCCCAGTTCCATATCCTAAGTGTGTCTTGGGAAGCAAAGATCCTGAAATCATTTTGAAGTGTCAACAGCTAGTCATTCTCAAAGGCTGGTGCTGGAGATCTGACAGCTCTGGCTCAAGCCGAGAGCGTGACTCCACTGAGCTCCTCCAGCTCCAGCGAGGTCATGCTCGTGCTCCCTGGGGCGGGTGGGCAGGCCAGACACCAGGATGAGCTTATTGTTGGCGGGTCACACACCCTTTACGTTCAGCAGAAGAGGAGCCTGGCAGGACCATACACATTCCTAACATGACAAAGGTCAGGGTCTTGCAGCCATCCCTGAAGCTTCTTGGGGGCATTGACAGTTGATTCTGGTAGGGGAAGTGGGGACTTGTTAGTGGCATTCTTAATGAGGACCTCTCCTTTGCACCTTTTAATATCGTCACTAGTAAGGCACCTACTCAGGCAATAACAGGATATATTGATCGTTTCAGTTCCTGGGACCAGGAGGCATGAGCTCAAATGTCTGCTTTAAGTGCAAAGAACCTCTTAGCTCACTGACCATTATTCCTCTTTTTCTTTTGTATTTGGACAATGCCGCCGTGGCAGTTTAATTAGAAGACAGATAGTGTCACAGCACTTAAAGATGACAAGCATTCATCTACACGTGCTAATCAGCACCAGGCAGTTAGGATGACAGCACTCTGCTTTACTGTTAATTACTCTATTTTATTAACCTTCAGAAGCTTGGGTTGTTTTCAAAGATTTACCCAAGGCAACTAACTGCAGCAGTTTATCTGGAGAATTGCCTGCATTTGGCTTGAATATGCAATGAGGACCCCTGTTTCAAAGCATCAGCAGAGAACTCCTACAATCTATAATCAAACAATGGAATGATTCAAGGCACACACTGCTAATTTTCCAAGCCCTCTTGCTCCCTAATGTTGCACATTTTGATTATGTTTAATTTTTACTATAATACAAAAATTACAATTAACATTCTTGTATCAAATCTTTATCCTCATCTCTAGCTACTTCCTTAGAAATATTTCTATTAGTGGAATTACTGGATTAAAAGATGAGACGTTGCATAAAATATTCATTATATTTGCCAAATTGACATAAACTTTCTGAAGAGCAATTTACTCTTCACCCACAGCATATGAAAATGTCTCACCATACATATGTTCATTAGCACTGGTTATTATCTTCTTTAAAAACTTGTAACTAATTTCAGAAGATATGATTATTTGCAAAGCTGAACATTTTTTTCTCATGATTATTAGCCATTTATAAATCCCCTGTCAATTTTCTGAGTTCTTTGCTCATTTCCTTTTGTGATATTCATATTTTCCTTAATTTGTGCTCTTATATATTAAGAATTTGCTGGGATGTTTTAATTAGGAATTTTACAGCTACTATCATAAATTGAGTTATTAATAGTTTTCTTTTTGTTCTATCTTCACTAGATTTTGGTATCAGCATTGTAAGTGTATCATAAATGAATTGAGGGCTTCCTATCTTTTCCTAGGATCCAGAAATTTATACACTATGAATTGTATCATATTTTGTCATGCGCTATTTTATTTTATGTATGTGTTCCACATTTTGTTTTGTTTTTCTTTTCCTAACTTCTTGAGTTGCATTCTTTTTAAATAAAGGAAAATACTTAAACCTATAAAATTTCCTGGGTATAGATGTGACTTTGCCCTATACATATGATCAGTAAGGATTCCACTTCCAATATTTTGTAAATAGCCCAATTTTGCTATTTTTGATTAAATAATTATATGCTTTTAGAAGACATTTAGGGTTTTTTCCATAAACATGTGTTACTAATGTAATTTTAATGCATTGTGGTGCAGGAACTTGGTTTATGCAATGGAAAAATATAGTGATGCTTTCTTTGTGATCTGGTATAAGATTAATTTTAACTGCTCAAGTTCTCACAATCTTAATAGCTTAGCTTAACAGATTTTAGCACATGCCTTTTTATTTGTGGGAGGCAGATTCCCAAGTGAAAGAGTACTCTCTTCTCTGAAATTTATCCTCTCTTCCACAGGCCTATGATGCTATTCTAGTTCCACCTCCTATCATCTCTCATTTGGACACCTCAACAAACTCAGACTTGGTTTCCCAGCCTTTGGTCCCTGCTACTCTATTCCTCCATAATGTCACTAAAATACTCATCTCCTGTTGTTACAGGGTTTTAATGCTTCCACACTGCCTAAGGAATTGAGGTCAAATGTTTTCTTAATGATATTCATGAGCTCATCCCAATCTCTCCCCATCTACCTTTCCCAGCTTATCCCTGCAATTCTTCAACCCGCCTGTGTCTCACCCTCACCTCCTCTGAATCCATGCTCTAGCTGGGGGTAGAGTTAACACCATCCCTGCTCTCCTGTGGCCACCCTGAGCTACAAGGTATTGCCTGAATTCTATGACTTTCTCACTTTACTTATGGAGGTAATCTTTCTGGCTGTTGGTATTTCTCATTCTATGTGATAGCCCCTTCACATCCCAAATATATACCAAGGTCTACAGTAGATCTCCTAACATTCCTATGTCTTTACTTCTCTACAAGTCATGTCTCCAGAAAGGCCCATTTTAAGAAGTTTTTAAAGGGATTCTTGAAGGGGACTTTCAGGGGACTGTTGTACCTGATAGAAATGACTTCCTAAAAATATAACTAGAATGTGAGCTCCAGGCAGAGCTGGCCTCAGGATTCACTAAGAGCCAGTGTGAGAAATGGTCATGAGAAGGCACCACTTAAAGTTCTTTATACAAAATTTGCATGGTAACTCTCCCTTGGAGTACAATGTGTAGAAAAGCTCATAATTATTAATAGCCTGGTGTGATTTCAATTAAATAATGACAGATATGTAATCCACTGTGTCGCTGTTTTATTTTGGCTACCAGAAGGCCCAGGATCGCTATTCCTCCAGGTCTAGCTTTTATGATGTGTCAGCTAGCTCTGTGACTGTGCCAGCCTGTTTCTCCACCTATGAAATGAAGGTAACTAACACCAACTTTTCAGAGTGGGGTTTAAGGAGCCAAGTATGGTGTCTGGCAAATTTGTTGACAAATATGTATTGATTGACTTCCATATATGCACTGATTGACTTCCATGTAGGTCCTAGGGGTAAAATTAACAGGTCCCTGCCCTCCTAGAGCTCACTTTCTAGAGGAAAGACCAGAAGACCAATAAGTAAAGAAATACATGGACAATGGCAGACAGACCATGGTGAGCACCATGGAGGAAATAAACAAAGCACGTGGTGGAGGCAGCTGGAGGTAGCTAGCTTCAGATAGCACAATTAGACTACTACGCGCAGGAGAAACATGCACTGACACTTCAAGGACGAGAATGAGCTAGCCACAGCAAGAGGGAACGGAGCACCTCAGGTAGAAGGAACAGAACAGCCAGGCCTGAGGTGGGAAACCACTTGGCAAGTTCTGAGGCCACTGAGGCTACAGCATAGTGGGCAGAGAGAATGGTGTGCAATGAGGTAAATAGACAGTAGTATGGCTCATAATAATTGCTTTGCTCTAATGATCGCTTGTTTGACTTAGTGGTTTTATTATCCCTGGCCCTTTTATTATAAGCACTTTCAAATACTTTTGAAGTGGCCAACAGATAAAGAATAAGGTGAATAAAGTTCTTAATTAGAAATAATTTTAACAACTAACATTTATCAAGAACCTACTATGTGCTTTATATGACTTAAACATTCAATTCTTCCCATAATCCTATATGGTAAACACTATTATGACTTCCTTTTTACCTATGAGGAAATGAGACACAGAGAGTTTAATAAACTTGCCAAAGCTGGGAATAAGTTTAAGAGCAGGATTTGAATCCGGGAGTCTGACTTCAAAGCCAGTGATCTTAGACACACGACACAATGCTGCCTCTTCGGGTTACATGGCTATTGTGAATCAGTTATTTGATGGTACACACAGGCCCTTCTTGAGTTTGTAATAGTTATTGTGCTTGCTAGAAGCAAGAAAAATGTTTGGAATTCATGACCCATAATCTACTATCAGAGATTCACATAGCTTCTAATTCTATCTATTAACGAAGAATAGGGTCTAATGTAGCATGAGAAAAATTGCCCTCACAAAAAAAATAAGACTCTAATTAACATCTTAATAATTATTCTCAATTTACAGAACTTATCCCTTATTAAATCTTCATCCATAATGTATTACAGAGATGTTTATGTGGGTCAAAATATACCAGCCTGCAAATAGCTACTAGTTTGCCCTCCTGGAGATACCAACAATGTGTGTCAAGCAGACACAATGAAGACTGATTTTATTATTTAAATAGCTCTGGTCAGAGAAGGGGAGCCAGGCCAAGCAGTCTCAGGACTGGTAAAAATCTTTTTTATAATAATTACTCATTTTCCAGGTGGAGTTCTCTTTCAATGTGTAATCTCTGATGTGACCAAAGCCTACCCAAGGCCACAGCCATCATGCTCCCCGGCAGCATCTGCCACCGAGTCACTTACATTGCCATCGTGGTTTGGGCAAGACAGAGGCTTTCCAGCAGCCACAGCGGTGACCGTCTCCAGGATGGAAGAGTCCTCGATGTTGCTGCCTGGAGTTCGCTGCAGCACGTCCATCAGGTTTGTGATGAAGAAGTTGTTCTGGAGCGCGGCCACCCCTTTCTCGGGCAGGATGGAGGTCTGGCGGCACACTGGGCAGGAGAGGGTTAAACTGTGGGCGGGAATGTAGTTCTGCAGGCACCTGTGGCAGAGGCAGAGGTGGGAGGACAGTTTAGCATGGGGCAGCTCAGGGGACAGGACTGCCCCTTCTTGCAGGTATCATACGTGTGAGTTCTCAGCAACTACATGGGCTGCCTGGCAGAAACTCCCGTCATAGTCTCCTTTACTAGGAAAATAACATTTCAGAAACCAAGAGGTGACCTGTACTCACACTGGCCTTGTCACCTGATCAGGCAAAGGACTATACTCAATGAAAAAAAAAGTCTTTGACTTTTGTCGTGTTTTCTAGAGCCTGGGCACATAAAGTGTGGTCCATGGACTAACAGCACGCCTCCCTGGGGAGCTCATCTGGGAGAAATGCAGACTCTTAGGCCCCATCCTGGACCTGCTGGATCAGACTGCCATGCAATTCCTACACACATTCAAGTTTGAGAAGCCCTGGTCTACAATATCTAGTGTTGGGCTCACATATTTGTGGACTTTTACTTTTGGAAGAAACATGTCAAATATTTTTGTTAGCATTGAAACTCTTTTTACATACAAATATCATGTAATATCTGATGAATATCATCATCAGACATTAAAAACACATCAAAGTGGAGATGTTTGCGTGAAACAGGGATGGGACACCCAGAGTCAGAGCCACACTGTCTCTTTTCCTTGCCTCTCTTCTCAACAGGTGTCAACTTAATTCATGGAATGTGTCACTAATAATGACTAACATATATGCCGCTAACTAAATTCAAAGTATGTCCACTGAGCCTATAAAGTAGGTACTATTATGATTTCCTCCCTCCCTTCCTTCTTTCCTTTTGACTCACTCTGTCACCCAGGCTAGAGTGCAGTGGCATAACAGCTCACTGCAGCTTTGAACTCCTAGGTTCAAGAGATCTTCCTGCCTTAGCCTCCCTAGTAGCTGCGACTATAGGTGTGCACCATCATGCCTGGCTAATTACTTTTTATTTTTTGCAGAGATGGGGTATTGCTATGTTGCCCAGGCTGGTCTCAAACTCCTGGTCTCAAGTGATCCTCCGGCCTCAGTCCCTCTCACTACAGCACCTTTGCATATACCTGAAATTCTTTCTTTCTACTCACTCCCCTTTGTTTAGTTAATTTTTACTCACTGTTGGGGTTTCTGCCTAATCATCACTTCTGCAGGGAAGCCTTCCCTGCTGAGGGCAAATTCCCCTATTATATGGTT
>CM052440.1:116876299-116917730 GCA_028533085.1 Varecia variegata
AACATCAATAAAATTTGTATGCCTTTTTCTCCTGTTAATCTATCTTTTGTTAGTTTAATTCACAGGCCCTAGGCACACAATCTACGAGGGTAGGAGAAAAGTTTTTCCTTCCCTACATACTATTAATATGCAGGAGGGTGATAATTAGAATTTTTAATTAAAAACTTTGTACATGGTTCAGAGCATTTTCTTCAGAACTAAACCAAAAGTATCTGCCATGGAGTAGGGACAAAGGCTAAAGGTATAGTCCCTACAATTTTAAAGAAATGTCCATTGGTATTCATGTATGGGCATTTGAAGGACCTAGTGAAGTGAATTAATTCGGAAGTTTCAAAATGTTAGGGATCATTGAAACCTCCCTTTATAAATTAATAAAAGGTTGCAAGGCGAGAACTGTGGGAAGGGCCTAAAACTCTGCAAAGGCACAGGTATAGCTAAAAATAATAATAACCAGCCACTGTCCCCTTGTTTACTCTCCTACAACTGCTACTCAGGAGTCACATAGCTGATGATGATAAAGACTCTTAACTTTCCCCATAGAAAACATCACCCATGTGAAACCTAAGGCTAGTTTTTGAGATATCTTCCAGGCCCTGCATTCTGGTGGAATGGATGACCCACCCAGACCAGCGGCCCCTACTGAGGAACTGACTCAACTGGTATTGCGACCCCCACCCAAGAACTGACTCCCACCCAAGAACAGATTCAGCAAAAAAGACAATTTCTACACCCCTATGGTTTCCCCCTGAACCAAGCCAATTAATTAGCAGACCCAATTGCCTAGTCTTTTGCCCACCAAACTGTCTTAAAAGAATGCCTTTTCCCAAATTTTTGCATTAATGGATTTGAGAAATTCCTCCCACTTTCTTGCATGTCGCCTTCTATATTAAACCTTTTCTCTGCTGTAACACCTGCTGTCTCAGTGCATTGGCTTCCTCTTGAGCAACGGGCAATGAATCTGGTTGGGCAGTAACATCATGACAAAAATGGAGAATTAGAAGAAGGCGACAGAGAAGAAAACAGAGAGTCCGTGAGGGCATAAAAGAGGGAAAAGTTACAACATAAAACACAGCTCCTTTTGCCACCTTAAAGAAAATCTAGCTTCTACACCAAAGGGGTAAACCAAGGTTGGGCTAAAATTTACTTCTTAATTTTCTAATATTTTGTAAGGTGTCCACAGCCCTCCAATTCCCAATGGAAGAAATGGAGAAAAAAAGAAAGAAAGAGAAAGAAAGGAAGGAAGGAAACAAGGGAGGGAGGGAGGGAGGAAAGGACAGGAAAGGAAAAGAAAGGAAAAAGAAAAGAAAAGAAGTTAATCTTCAATATGACCCTAGGCAGGAGGTAATATTATTATTCTCATCCTATGGATTAAAAGAAAACAAAAATAAAAACAAAAATAAACAAAAAACCCACAGGCTCAGTCAAGAAGTTTGTCAGAATGCAAACTAAGGTATATATGTCTCTAAAACCCACTGCCTTTTCATTTCCTAAACCATCACATTACCCTTGACCTTGTGTTTTAAGAAGGCTGTACTACGGAAGCTTGGTTTATATGTGACACTTTAACTTGGCCTGATGCCTGAGTTCAAAGCTAGGAAATACTCCATATTTATAGAATCAGCAATTCTACATTTTCTAAAGAAAACAGTCATTTCCAAATATAAACAATAGTTCTTCTTCCCCACCAAGTAACCAAATTTTTGAAAAGTATATCAACTTTCAGTAAGAAAATTCTGTTTATCCATATTTGAGTATAGTTACATACATGACACACCCATTGTCCAACTCTATATCTTCTAGATAAGTTCATTAATAAACAGATAGAAACCCATGAAGTACCTGCTATACAAGAGTGTCACATTCAGCCAGAACTCACTGCATAAACAGTGTAGGTGTGACGTAGCTAATTAGCCAGCATCATCTGCTAGACTTTCCATACAGTGTCTTTCTGAAGAACTAGAGAATGATATTCATTGATTGGATTAAATGTAGCTCATCTCTCAGGAGCTCAAAATGTCGGCACGCTGTCTGTTTTTTAACCACATCCCTATGACATCAGTATAGGAGAGGAATGGATTTGTCTGTCTATAAGATAAAGAAACCAAAGCTGAGGGTTTAAATGACTAACCCAAGGTCATCCAGCAAGATCAGAGAATCAGCTTAGATTTCAAGTTTTCTGCATTATCAGGTAAATCGATGATACAAGTTTAACACTTTAGTAGGAGGTGTGTGTGTGTGTGTGTGTGTGTGTGTGTGTGTGTTAGAGAGAGAGAGAGAGAGAGAGAGAGAGAGAAAGGGAGAGAGACTTATAAAAACAACGGAGTGCTGACAGCCCTTTTCTATCCCTGGACCCCAGTCTTCTCTGGGATTCGTGGTGAGACGTGGGTGCTGGCGGGGAGGACGGGCGGGAACAGAGGTGGATGTGTGCGGCTGTGCTCCGCTGCCCCCTCACCAGGATGCCCCTGGACGGGGTGGAGGGGGGGTCCATGTCCCCATCCCTCGTCCCAGCCTCAGCGGCAGGACACGTTGTCTCCCAGCAGAGACATCCCTGGGTTCAGGCGGGAAAGGAACGAAGTTTTGGTTTCCAGACTGGAATGGATGCTCCTGGGACCAAGGAGAGGGAGCCTGCACGTCCCTTCTGGTCACCTAAGTCTTCAGTTTTCACCCCAAGGAGTCACGGAGAAAATGACCCTAGTCTGCTTTCTGTGCTCCCCACTTGTCCCCATTTGTTTCCTTTCTGGTGAGGGACCCCGAGTTATAGAATTCTGGCGACCTTATAGAGGATACCAAGTTCCACAGGCCATTTTTTTTTAATTCGATGGGCTTATTAAGCCTCATAAGTGTCCCCAGATCATCTGTTCACCCTCAAACCACCGCCATTATGGTGGTGCTGAGAGAGTGATTGAAGCCTATTTAATAAAGTGATTTGGATGCTATAGCAAAAGATTATATACACTTCACCATTTTCCTTTCAGTTTCTGGAGTTTATGCGGCTTTTTAAATGAGGAGTTTAGGACATTGGGGGCTTCAGTTGTGGAAGTAACTTCGCTTGACTTGGAGGGATGAGTAGTGAAGGGAGTTTGTTGGTGACGCAGTGGAAAGTGTGTTGGGCCATTGGAGACCGGTTATGGGCGCTCTCTCCACCGCTGATTAGCAGGATGTTCTTTGAAGAAACGCGTAGACCCACCAAGTCTCAAATTTGTCCTAAATAAAAAAGTTTATTAAAAAAAAATAGAGTGCTTACTCTGGCGACACTAAAATTTGAATGATACAGAGATGTCCCTGAGCAAGGATGACATGCAAATTTGTGAAGCATTCCATATTTTAAAAAAATGATATTAAACTTTTCAACTAAAGTCAGTTAAAAATAATTGTATTTTGAATAGTTTTTGAAAATTTTCACAGTACACTTTGAAGTAATCAAAAGTCATGCTAGGTATTGAAAAAAGCAGAGAGAAAACATACTGGATTTTTTTTAACCTTACAATTTTTTATTTTGGGCAAGAAAAAAACACTTGTTTTGATCAAATGATATATGCTGACCAAATATGACTTCTTTCTTTCTTTCTTTTTGGAGATAGAGTCGCTGGCTAGAGTGCAGTGGTGTAATCATAGCTCACTGCAACCTCAAACTCCTGGGCTCAAGGGATCCTCCTGCCTCAGTCTCCCAAGTAGCTGGGGCTACAGGTGAGTAGCTGGGACTATAGGCACACCACCATGTCCAGCTACTTTTTCGATTTTTAGTAGAAATGAGGTCCCGCTCTTGCTCAGGCTGGTCTCGAACTCCTGAGCTCAAGTGATCCTTCCGCCTCAGCCTCCCAGAGTGTTAGGATTATAGGATTACAGGCATGAGCCACCGCACCCAGTCCAAAAGTGATTTCTTGAGCCAACATTTTTATGTTCTAAAGATGAAAATAAAAACACTTCATTCTAACTTTATGATAATTATTGTAGTGGGTGACAGCAAGTCTTTGTATCATTAATTTACATGGTGAATTAATTTACATGGTGAATTAGTTAAGTTTACTCATTAACACTAATTTAAAATCATGGCAGTATTACAGACCTGTCACAAGTGACCTGTTGAAGGCATATGGATTTTTAGAACTCCCAGAATCCACACAAAAAGTTTCCAACTCCCGAAGACACCCAAATCTGCCGGGATTATTATACTTCCCTAAATATACCTGGATACTCACAATAGGAAGATAATTTGACTACTCCTAAAGGGACAACATGCTTAGAAGAACTGAGGCACAGAATGTGCTAATAAGCACTGCAGGAAGTCTGAATCAGTCTGAATATGCCATGAGGAATACGCACCAAATACACAACAGCCTTTAATCAAAGTGGTTGGGCACTACCAGTTTTTGGTCTCTTCAATTAGAAAAGCAATAAATACTTATCTGGTTTCTTGTCTGGTCTCCTTTCCCCATCTCAGTTTTTAAAGTGTCAGAGACCCTTCTTACCCACATACCCATCAGAAGTCAGTACGCTACAATAAAGGAGATCAGAACACAGAACTGCTCCTCTGCCGGACAGCAGCAAAACACACTTCTGGGGGGATGCTCACAAAAACATACCTGGGTGGGCTTTGTCTCTTCAGGAGCCTGAATGCATTTGAGTGCAGGAACTAACCCCAGACACATTGTCAAAAGGCCAGGAGAAAGGAAATGATGAGGCATGAAGAGCCATTTTTAAATGATACAAAGAATCAACATTAGTTTGATATTGACTTTAGCCAACCACGAGATGGGAGACTAGCTGAGGTTCCTTGTCAATGGGAAACAAACAGCAAGACCCCTCACAAAGGCGCTCACTCCTCTTTCTCCAGCCCTTTGCTCAGTGTCAGCTGCTCAATCTGATCATTCTGCTTAAAATTGCATTTTGCCCCCAATTCCCTGGGACTGCTATACCCTGTCCTTGCTAGGTTTTTCTCCATAGCACTGGTCACCTTTTGTATGGACTCCATGTTTGCCCCTCCCCCATTCGTATGTTGAAGCCCTAACCCCCAATGTGATGGCATTAGGAGGTGGGGCCTTTGGGAGGTGATCAGTCTTGCGATGGGACTAGTGCTCTTGTAGGAAGTGACAAGAGATTGCTCTCTCACTCGCTCTGTGCCCCGCCATGTGGGACATCTGTCTGTAAACCAGGAAGAGAGCCTTCACTAGAACCCCACCATGCTGGCACCCTCCAGAACTGTGAGACAATAGATTCATTTTGTTTAAGCCACCCACTCTATGGCATTTTTGTTATAACAGCTTGAACTAAGTCTTCTATCATACTATGCAATTTATTAATATTTATTTTGCATTTAGTCCCCCCCCCTTCTAGAATGTACGGCTCATGAAGGCAGGGATTTTTGTCCAACTGCTCACTGCAGTAGTCACAGCACCTAAAACTGTGCCTGGTACATACTAGACACTCATTATTTTTTGAATGAATTGAACTAGCAAAGTATAACATGGAAATGGACTCAGGCACTTGCTGATTCCATGATAAGAACCACTGTTGCTGCTGGTCACATGAATGCTTGCACTTGACCTCAGACATCACCTGCCTCCTCCATGTGATAGTCTAATGCTCAGCAACACAAGCCACCATTCAGAGGGTAAATATTAGTGACATATTTTAACACACTCACAAATGCAGGAAAAGGAATTGAGAAGTATTGAGGACATATATGCATGGAAATAAAAAGTCTAAGAAGGTTGGCACGTACATTCCTTATTAATGGGGGCTTGCCAACTAAACAAAGCTTGTTGTGGGAAAAACAATGCAACAGTCACATAACCAAAGCCTTGAGCATAGAAAAATCCTGCCCTAGCATTTCTTTCCTCACATCATCTCTGGTGTTTTTCCTGGCTCACTTTCTCAAATCTCCTACAATTTGGTGGAAATTACCATTAAATGGAAAAGAACTTGATAGGAGGACATAAAATGAGAGAAAAATGCCTGCGTCTAAAATTCTAAGATTTAGACCATATTTCCCACCCCAAATTATACCATTTAGATCAGAAAACTATCCAGACTCTTTATTGCTGACAACAGAGTGAGAAAGACCAGGAAGGGAGGATGATGGCAGAGAAAAGCCAAAGTGAAACCACTCTTGTTGAAAGGGGGAGAGAGTTGGCAAAACCTTGTCTGGCTGCTCTCGGGAACAAGGTTGAGGAACAGGGCCAAGATTCCTCTGAAAAATAAAATGTTAACATGTTGACTGGTGGGTAAGAAGCAGCATTTTTGATTATGCATCATCCTAAAGGTACCCCATTCCATTTCTATAGTCTAATTTTATGGCATTCCTGGGTTACCGCTTTAGTGGAATTTATTTATTCATATGCTTACATTTTTTACTATTCTTGTGCACACATGCGAAAATCAGTTTCCCAAGCAGTGGAAAATCTTCTGATACATTTATGTAAAGGAAATCCTGAACCATTAGGATTATCTGTTATAATTCACCATATGCTATCCTTTATCTGCCAGGACATGTGGCTTCTAGAGCTCAAGGCAAAAGTTAAAACATGATTAAAGAAATAAAGTATTTTTCATTTCTTAAAATTATGAGCCTATTCTCATTACCTGCAATTGAATGTGCATTGTTACTGAGGACAATTAGAAGAAAGAAAAGAGGACAATCTTCAGTGAAGTTAAAACAGGGTGACCCATTTCCAGTTAAATCAAGCCTCTATCCCAGATGGGCCATTTTGTAAATTAGAAGGCTAGATGCATTATCTTTCCTGATGGTGTGTGTGTGTGTGTGTGTGTGTGTGTTTGCTGGGTGGGGATGGCGGGGAGGAGCACTCAGGAGTCTTCCACTTCAACTTCTGTCTTCAGGCAAGGATGTGCCCAAGCTCTCCACAGTTCTGTTTCCCCTTCTTATTTCCAGGGTCAGATGAATGACAGCTTCCTTAGATGTGTTGGTTTTTACCATCTGGAAGTTGCTTTTTAAGTTGAGTTCCCAAATTGTCTTTATGATATGTATGCTTATTTCCCTTACCATAGCTAGATAACCATTTGTCTAGCCATAAAGTCCCCATCTTTTGCAGTTAGTCCTTAAGATTTGCTTTGGGTTCTCTAGGCTCCCAAAAGACTGGGTCTGTGATGGAGTGTTAAGTGGTCAGGCTAATGGACATTCATCTTACAGCACCCTGGGACAGTTAAGATGAGTGGGGTTTCTTCTCTCCACATCCATCACTTTGCCAAGTCTCCTCCCTTGCTTTCCTTGGGGACTACACAAAGAGGCTGAATATTCTGGGACCACAAAAAAGGCAGAGCACAGCCAGGGCGCTAAGTGCTGGGGACCGACCCTGGGGTTTGGGAGAGGCTGGCTAGAAGGGGGAAGACAAAGTTATTTCACATCAGAACTCCAAAAGACACAGTTCTACTAACAGTAAACACCTTGTTTGCCCCTGGCATACAGGAAGCGCATTATTTAATTCTGTTGTTGATTAGAGTAAGTACTTAAGTTTTTAAGAACAATAATAAAAAGCACTCAACAGAGGAATGTAGGCTGTTGACAATATGAAGGCACAAGAGGGTAAAGTAGAAGGGGACAGAGAGATTAGTATACCAAAAGCAGCAATATGTTTCCTTCGATGATGCTATTTGAATACTTGGCTCATTTCTCACTTTCTGGTCCAATCTAAAGCTCCAAATTTTAGGAAGAAACCTGATCCCTGAAATTGAGACAGCCTGTACAATAAAAATTTTCAGAGAACCCTAATAGCCAATCCCATTATAGCGCAATTGTACTCTAAACTAAAACCTTTTTTATAGAAGTAATAAAAGGACACAGATGGCATCAGAGATTTTTTTTTAAAAAAGCAATTACAGATGTGTGCAGATTATCATTTTGCCACAATTAGCAGTAATTTGGTGACATTTTTTGAAAAGTATGGTAGTAAATAATTTGGCAGCAAATTTTTAAAGTTTGAAAGTATTTCTCTTCTATGCATTTCAATAATACATACAAATATCTGGTTAAAGTCTTAGTTTCATCAGATAATGAAAAGAGGCACAAGGGAGTCTTAAAAATTGCTACACATTTGGAATTTTTTTCTACTTAATAAAGATAGATCAAAGAAACTCCCAAGTTTAGAGAATGTAGAGCCTAGAGGTATCCAAATAACGGACATTTTCATTTCTTAATAAGACAAAGAATGAGTGTCTTTATTTCACAAGCAACAAAATCCACTAAGTTTTTGTTATCTTATAAATTAAAAGAAACTAAGTCATCTCAGGATTATAATATTAACTATGGTGAAAAATGTGTACAGACTTTATTCTCCTTTTTAAAAATGTGTTGGTCATATATGCTGCATTCATCTATCTCGAAACAGCACATTCTATCAGAGAACGTTGTTACATTCAGCCATGTTTTAACCTTTTCAATGCAAATCGCTTGTGCCTTCCTAGGAGAAAATTGGAAAGAAATACTTAAAGGTTGAGGAAGGGCCACTACTCATGTCTGCAACAGAAGGCTGCTTTCTCATAGCACAGCACACAAGAAACTTCTCATTGTGTGCTCACTCGGGAGGGGCGTGCATTATTTAACATTACAGTGGGTTGAAGCCTCTGTCTGAAATAATGAAAGGCATCAGAAAATAGGTTCACACAAGGCAGAACTGAATCCAAATACTTAAAAAAAAAAAATTTAAGAATCTGTGTGAACAAATAGTTCTCCTTACATATTGTAGGTTTTTCCAAACCTTCAACAATTTTTCACAAGGAATGATCTAAGCCAAATGTAACATGGTCTAAGCCAAAGAAATGAACTGATAATTTTCTTAAACGCCTCATTCTGAATCTAGATTTGTTCTTGAAAGCTGTGACATTGAAACCATCTTTTCTTAAGACAAAAATATCATTTTATATTTTGGTTCAGAAATCCATTTATTAACATTCAATTTTTAGTTTAAAATAGACTTCCTACTTGCTCCCCTACACCCTCAAAATAAGGAATAATGACAGGGTGGGGCACACTTGTAGAAAAAGCTCCGACGCAAAAATAATACCCACTGTCTCAGGAAACAAACCTAACTAAGGTCCAACCTAAGGATTTTTTTTTTCTGTGTAATGTTATCATTGAGCTCCACCCAGATTTGATTGTACTTCAGTGGCAGAAAAATTGACAGAAAAAAAACCCAAATCATCTGCTGTATATTTGTTTGCTGGTCCTCAAAGGCACTCAGAATTCACAGGGTCGAGTCATGCATGCATTATGAATGAATGGGTTTCCAATGGTAACTGGGAGCCAGGAACTCAACCCCAGGGTTCTCTCCTAGAGGACAGGGTTGGGGGAGGGTTGCATTGCACATTTTCCTCCACCCTGGGGTAGCAAGGAAGGAATCCTGAAAATTAAATATCTCATCCCCACATTTGCGCCCAACAGAGAGATGCAGGAGGAAAATTTCTTCTATTTAAAACAAGCCAAATAAACATTCAAATAAAGACTAGTAAAAATAAAAATCTAGTCAGATCACATTAGAACTTGATAAGAAAATCTTGCATGAGTTTCTCCCCATACTTGTTAATTTGGTGCCTTTGTTTAAGCAAAGATTGTGTCTCTATTTTATAGCTACAGAGCATGCAGCATCACCATGAGAGGAAAAGGGAGGAAAAAAAAAAAATCCAGAACAGACAGAGGAGAAATCAGTTATCCACCCGGCATAATGCTAAGCAATTTGCACATATGAGACCTACCCATTTCTGAAGACAAACAGATTAATCAACGAGGCAAAGAATTAAGTCCTCCCAAGTCTGTCGCTGCAGCTACGCGGCACTCCAAAAGAACAATGCACATTTCTGCTAACATCTCAAGTTTGCAAGCGCCATGCAAAGAGATGGGTTAAAATTCCCTACCATGCAGTGCAGCCATCATCAGAAGCCCAGCATATCTTCTGCTCTAAGGAGTGATGTGCCAGTTCATGAACAGCACAGAGGAAGAGAAAAATGGAGGAAATGAGAGAAGGCTGGAAAGTCGGCAGGAATGTTTCGGGGTCATTAACAAGTGGAAGACCCCCTTCGGCATTCAAACCAATCAATCTTTATCTTCCAGGACATCTTTTTCTCACTCAGCGTCTGTTGAAAAGACTGCAGCAAACCAAGCAGGGGATTATGGGATAGGGATGCAGCAGCGAGCTACAATGAGATTCGTGGGTGGCTCGCTTTCCCTCTGAGTCAGCAGTCAGCTGTTGCCATGCTCCCGTGCTGGGCCGCTCGGCCCCATCACCAGAATGTGACTGCAGGATTAGCCCAGCCAGAGGCAACCGGTGCACGACTCCTGGAGCAACGCAGCGGCCAGGGCAGGTACCGGGAGTGTTGCAAATCAGACAGAGGGGGTTGCTCCTACGCAAATGGGGAAAGCAGCGAGGATAGATTCTTGAAAGAAAACCAGGTAGACGGTGCCTCAATATGAAAAGTTCAGATTTAGAGGAGTGTTTGGGGGGAGTGTGAGAGCACACAATTAAGACTTCCATTAGATAGGGAAAAAAAGATGATCCATTTCCTTAGACGTTTCAAGTAGCTTGAAACACAAATGTAATTTTAAAAATGCAAAACCGGCCTAGTTCCACAAGCCTCTACTATTTTTCCTCTCTTGGTATTTACCCAGGACGGGGTCCATAAGATACAGTTCTGCAAAGTCAAATCATGCAAATGACATTTCTCTGCTTTTTGTGGTTCTAGCCATTCAGAGAAAAATTATATTGTACATTTATTTGATTCAGGGGATGACCAGACCTTGTTCTTTTTCTGATAATGAAGTTTACAGTTAAAGGTTGAGAAACCTGATAAACTTTACATATATATATAGAACTTGATTTCCTGCCAAGTCATTAAACTTATTTTAAAAGGGTATTAATAACATAAAAATAATCAGTAAATAGTTGTATAAAAGTGACTGGGTCCTCATATTACAAACAAGGCTTTGGAATAAAAAATCTTGCATGCCAGAATAGAATTCACAATTGTTCCCTTTTCTACAGGAATAGAGGCAGGGAACAGTATTGCATCCTCTTCCTTGGCTAGTTACTAGTTTTAAAGTGATCACTAATAATTTTTATTTTAAAAGACTGCATCTGCATATTTGATTACATTAATATTTATCACATTCTTCCCAAGCAGTCAAGCATTGCCTTGAGCCCTTGAAGAGGCCTCAGCTCTGCAAAGCAGTGGTGATTACCTTTGGTAAGGTGAGGGGAGTCAGAATCCAGTGAAACCGACAGACCCTGGAAATGCAGACATGCCAAATTTGGCATGCCATTTTCGGTGATACCCAGTTCTCAAAAGCTTAGGTTAACAGCCTGCTTTAGAAGTTCTGTGGTTCTTTTTTTTTTTTTTTTTAACAGTTTCATTGAGTTATAATTCATATACCATACAATTCACCCACTTAAAGTATACAATTTAATGGCTTTTACTGTATTCATAGATGTGGGCAATTATTACCACGGTCAATTTTAGTCACCTCACAAAGTCACCTCACAGTCATTTTCATCACCTCACAAAGAAACCCTGTACCCGTTAGCTATCACTGTCTACCTCTTCCCCTTAGTGCCCAGTCCTAAGCAATCACTAACCCATTTTTTGTCTATATAGACTTTCCTATTCTGGAGTGTCACATGAATGGAATCACATGATTATATAATATGTGGTCTTACGCATCTGGTTCTTTTCACTTAGCATAATGTTTTCAAAGTTCATCCATGTCTAGCATGTATCAGTATTTCCTTTGTAGGGCTGAACAATATTCCATTGTATGGATATAGCACATTTTGTTTATCCATTCATCAGTTGATGGGACATTTGAGTTGTTTCCACTCTTTGGCTATTATGAGCAATGCTGCCATAAACTTCTGTGTGTAAGGTTTTGTGTGGACATATGGTTTGCTTTAGAAGTCTACAGTTTAATTAGGACCAACTCCTAAAACTACAGGCAGGCTACCCCGACTTCAGTTTTACAATGTCCTCTTCCTAAGACAGGCCATCACTAAGGTGTCTGGCCTGCTATGACAGGAGTCCTCTCTTCTTCTCATTCTGCTACTGAGCCCATCCCAAAGCCAAATTCATCAAACGCTGACCCCTTCCCCAGTACACCCTTTCTCCTGACCTCTCTCCTTCTCTTCCCCCACTCAGCCCAGACTCAACTGAACCAGGTCTCTGTTCTCAGAAGGTGGTGGAGAAGTGGGAAGGATCCTTGGTCTTGTTGCTATGTTTGTAGTTGGAGAAGGTTCACATACTCCTTCAGTCTTTCTGATGAACACACTTGTTGAATATCTAGTGTGTTTTAGGCACTGAGTAGGCATTGCAGATACAGAGAAGAATTTAACGATTTCTGAGCCCTTAGGAAGGTCACAGTCTAGTGTGGGAGATGAATTAATAAGCAGGCAATTGCGATGTGGAGTGGTAAGTGCTCGCTGGCAAGAGGAAGAGGATGCTCTGCGCTCCCACAGGAGGGATATCCCTGGGCAGAGAGGAGCAGGGAGCATTTCAGGCAAAGGCAAGAGATGGCTCACAGGAATTGAGAGAAGCAGCTAAGTATGGCTGAAACCTAGGTTAAAAGGGCTGATATTTGTTTCTGATCTTTTACCTGGAATTGGGAATACCTCTTCCATAGAAATAGCATTACACAGGATAGTTGGGTTCCAAATACCCTCATCACCATGGCTTAACTACTGTGTGGGTTAACTGGGTTTTGAGGCCTCAGCTGCAAATTTAACAAACATACATAATATTGCTGATTATAGGAAAATGCAGCCTCATTTTTACCGTATGTCTTGGCAAATGAACACAACCATTTATAAGTTGGGGCTTGGGTTACCACAGGATGTTTTAGCAGGCCACAGCATCTTCACCATGGCACTCCCTGGCAACAGGTAGGTGGTGGTAGTGGCTGTTGGTAAGTTTCTTTCTGAGTTGGAGTTTACCTGTATTGAGGCCTTAAGCAGCCAGATTTGGGGCCTCAAGAGCAGATAAGAGCCCTAGATCCTTGGGATTAAGATCGCTGCACACCTTACTGACTTCCTGGAGCCATCTTGCCTCTCTGCACTGGTTCCTTTGTTGGGATGGATATTAGAGTAAACTGTCATCAGCCAGTTTGACGACGATGTACAATGGGGAAGCACCCAGTGCTCAGTGCATATACAGAAGAACAGGGCACATGCTACTAAATTGGGTTTGGCAGGATCACAGGAGATAGCGATCGAAAATTTATTGACCCTGTTTTATATGCCAGGCTCAGTCCAAAGCACTTTATATACAGTCAACCTACCCCCGATCAAGGAAATTTCTCCTAGAAAGCAAACTCTTCAGGATGGCATACAAGGCCATTTATGACCTGGCCTCTGTTTTCCTCATTTTTCTCCACCTTCTGTCCTCCCTGGTCATACTCTAGTTCCTAAGACATTCTACCATGTATTTTTTTAGCAGTGACTCTCAACCAAGGAATGGTACCAAACCCCCTGGGGGTGGTGGGCTATGCATTTGGAAATGTGAAGGGGCACTTTGGCTGTCATACTGAGTGTGGGGGGGTGTGGGGGGGTGTTACTGACATTTAGTGTCTGGGGATGGGATGCCAAACATCCTCCCATGCATGGGAGAGTCCTATACATTTGTCCCCCTAGCAAGCCAGGAACACTCCCTTTGGGAAACTAATCTTGAGGCTCACACACCACTTGTTCTGCCAGGAACACTCTTATCCTCTCCTGCCTCCTTCCCTGGTTAACTCCTTTGACTCCTTCAGAACTCAGCAAAGCCACTACCCTCTTTGGGAAGGATTCTCTGACTTCTCTCACCCCCAGTCCGCATTGGGCACCACTCCTGTGTGTTCCATAGCATTTTTTGCTGAAAACTGTTGAAGGTTCCATCTTTTACCTCTGTAATTCTCCAGCCTCTAGTGCACTGCCTATCACAGAGTAGGTGCCCAATAAATAGATGGAGAATGACAAAAGTCCTACAAATGAATGAGTAAATGAATATGACATAAAGGTAAAAGTTCATCTCAGAATTCAAAAACAGCTGAATCAGAGACCATTAGGGAGAGGCAGTTCTTCCTATCTGATTGGTGGTTTATAATCTAGAAAGTACCTTCATAATATATTTTCCCTTTGATCCTCACCCACAGACAGGTAGAGCAGGTATTAATATTATTTTAGTGGAAATTGAGGTTTAGAAAAGTAAAGTGACGAGCCCAGGGCATAATGTAGTAGAGGTGAACTAGAGTCCAGGTCTTGTGGCCGGCACAGTTCCTCTTTCAATGTGCGACAATACCCCTCCAGGATGTACAAGAGCAGGAACAGTAATCAGGCACTTCCAGAGTGGAACAAAGCCAGCTGATTAAAGAGGAGATGTGTTTCAGTGAGAGACAAATATAACCAACTAGCAGGAGGCAACCTGAAATCAGCAGCTTATAAACTCTGCCTAATGCAATCATTATTTCATTTTTCTTATCTCTGATTTCAGAAAGCTTTGTGGGAGTGGAGGTAGGTGGGGGTAGGAAGAGATTGGTCAATAGGTACAAAGTTACAGTTCAATAGAAGGAATAAGTTCTGGTATTGTACTGCACAGTTGGGTGGCTATGGTTAACAATATTGTATATTTCAAAATAGCTAGAAGAGAGAATTTTCATTGTTCTCACAACAAAGAAATGATAAAGGTATGAGGTGATGGATATGCTAAATACCCTATTTTGATTATTATACAACATATACATATATCAAAACATCACACTGTACCCCATAATAATGTATAATTATGTGTCACTAAAAAAATTTTTTTAAAAGACATAAAGAAAACAAACGAAGCTTTACAAAAATTATTGCCCAGTGGTCTTATGAAAGAGGACCCCAAGGAACAATTATTTCCAGCCTTTAGCTCAGGACTCAGCAACTGGAGAAGAGATATGATGGGTTTCACAGGTCAGCACTCCAGGTGCAGCCCCTGAAAACGGGGCTCTTTCCAGCCAGTCCAGACTCTGTCTAGTCAGTTTGGTTGGGTTATTTGTTTCGGACACCAAGAGGCTCCTTCCTCTCTATTGGCAGTGGCCCTGGTGAGGTCCCCCCATCTTCAGGGGTTGAGGTCATTCTTTAGAGGCTGTGGGGAGGTCCAAGGACAAACAGGGCTGTCTGAAAATAACGGTGAAGCAGAAAGGACCTTCTCTTTAAGTGTCCTCAGGAAGAAAGAAAGTCCAGGTTGGCCTTAACCTTCTGGGGTCATGTGGGTAGAGGTGGATTAACTAGGGAACTAGCTGACCCAGTTCCAACCCAAGAACTCACACCAGAATTGGCTCAGCCTTAGGATTGGCAATTGATGTTATACATTTCACAAATGATTATGTGCTAGGTTGTTTACTAGGCACTGGTGATGTAAAAATAAATGATGTGAATAGAACCTCACAAAATCACTCCTGGGGACAGGGGTCCCCGCCTCCAACCCACAGTCATGTTGACTGGGTCTCGGGGTCAGAATAGCTCTTCTCAGCCAGGCAGCATTTCAGTAAAGGTGACCCAGATGAAGCAGCCCTGACTGCCAGGCCAGTACCTCAGTCTCCCTCCAGATTACCTGATTTCCCACAGGGTGCTGCCCAACACTGAAGACATATCCAGGTGGGGTCTGACCAGCACACAGTAGAAAGACAGCATCACTTTTCTTGCTCCAGGCCCTATTCTTTTATTAATTAGTTACCTCTGCATTCATCACTCTTTTCTTGGCATGTTTCTCACGTTGACTCATATTGAAAATTTGCATCTAGCAACCTTACCCAAGAAGGAATTTTGGATGGTCTGGTATAATTTATTCTTATGTAACTCATAATGCTTTCTTTTCTACCTGCTTACAAGACATCCCATTAATAATCGTTCTCCAGCAAGATGCTTGATATGGAGTTCCACAGTCTATAATTGGTGGGCTTCATTTTTGTGAATGAAAAGTGTATTTCCCTGTCTTTGTCGTTAGGAAATTCTCCCTTTCCCTAAATCAGGGTCCATGATTTTGCCATGTTAGCTATGTATTCTCTCAGGACCTGGAAAATGATTTGTTGAAGCCAGGAGATTTAAATTTATTTAGAGCAAGTGAGTTTTCTCTTACATTATTTTTACCTATTATATTCGCTTCCTGGGGCTCTGTACCAAAGTACCACAAACTGGCATGGCTTAAGACAACAGAAATTTATTCTCTCACAGTTCTGGGGACTAGAAGTCTAAAATCAAGGTGTTGACATGGTCAGGCCTCCTCTGAAGCCCCTAGGGGATCCTTCCTTGCCGCTCCCAGCTCCCGGTAGGCCCTGTATTCTTTGGCTTGCAGGTGCATCACTCCAATCTCTCTCCATGTTCCATGCCATCTTCTCCCTGTGTGTCTCTGTGTCTTCACATGGCCTTCTCCTCCCTGCGTCTGTGTTCTCTTCTTATGAGGACGCCAGTCATTGGATTAGGTCCCACTCTTAGTATGACCTCATCTTCACTTGATTACATCTACAAAGACTGTATTTCCAAATAAGGTCACATTCACAGGAATCATGGCTTAAGACTTCAATATATCTTTTGAGGGGACACAATGCAACCACTATTGCAGGTAAAAAGCATCAGGCCTGGGTGATGCAAGCTTGCCCGAGTACGACCTGGTTTTTCCACAGCACTGTTTCCTTGAAAACAGTAGTGTTAAGACAAATGGTAAATGTCACGTCTGCCTCATTTGTGGTGTGCATTGGTGAAGCTGTTGAGTTGACTAAGTAGGATGACATAAAAGATTGGTGGGAAAAAGGAGCTATGACTTCTGTGTGTCAAGGCGACCCCCACACACCTTGACTGTCATCCCGGAACATCCCTGAGGGGGGATGAGGGAGCAAAGGGAGCTGCTGTGTCTCCTGCTTTGTATCCTTCAAGCCTACTTGTGTCTTGTGAGTTTGGTTGCCAGCTAAAACCCACAACCGCAGCATAGTGCTGCACCTACCCTGGTCTGAGTTCCTTCTCTTTAACCTTCTGAAGCCCCGTTTCAGCCTGAACACTGCCCTTTACAAAGAAGGCTGAAGTAAAACACTCAGCCATGAGCTGACATTGTATCAAATGCCCCAGCAGCGTGTCTACCCCTTCCTTATTGTCTGGCTCTGATTATCACAAAAATAAAAAGCAAAAGCAAACAAACAAAATGCTTTTTTGTTTGGCCATTGTTTGGCCTGGCTAATTCAAAGCTGACTCTATGTTGAGTATACCCGAAATATAATCTCCCAGCCCTCACTGTGGATGCCTAATTACACCCATGTCTACATCGATGTGCGCATCTGTATCAAGTGCTGTTTTTCTCTTAAGCAGAGTTCCATGATCACACTTTTCGTTTAACAATTAAATTCAAGGCAGTGCCAAGTTCCTGCTTGCCTCGGCAGTTCGCTTTGCTTAATTAGCGCAGTGGCTTTGACCACAGGGCTGGGGTGTGTAGTCAGGGAGGCGACAGCGCCGGGCGCGGGGAGCAGGGGGAAGGCGGCCGCTCCTGCTTCCTCTTCCGCACGCTCCCTCCGTCCCCTCGGTCCCAGGAAGTGGGCTGCCCTCCAACCAACGCGTAGCTCAGAGAGAACCTCACCAACGTTGCTCTTTATTGACCGCCTCTAGGACTCTATTCCAAGGTCGTCGTCGCCGATCTGGGACAAGTCAAGACAGCCCAGTCCCCCAGGCCAGGCGGCGCCCGAGCGCTCGGCCCCGCCCCCCCGCCGGGCCGGTCTCTATAGCAACAGGCCCCGCCCCGAGGGGGGTGCGGCTGCCGGAGAGCAGGCGGGGTCCCCTCCAGAGATGGCGATTGCTCCGCTCCCATTATCAATTTCTCTCTTCCCCCCACACCCCACATCCGCAGGTGTCCTTTTCTAACCTTTTCTCCCACCCGGAACAACCACTCTGTAAAATAAGTGGTGGTGATTGGGGAGGAGAAGGGAGAGTCAGGCCTGCAGCGACAGCGTTAAAAGCTGTGAGCCGCCGGCCGCGCCCCGACCCCGCAGCGTGGGTGCTCTCGACGGACCCTTTCCCACGTCCTGGGACGACAGCTCTCCTGCCTGCCAGCCCTGCAGGGCTCCAGCATCTGAGCTGATGCGCCCATGGGTGCTGTGTGGTTAGACTGTGACTCTCCAAGTAACATGCCTGAGTTCCCTGACGACTTCAAGGCTTTAACCTGGAGGGTGATACTACAGGAGGGGTCCGAGCACCTTGGCAGAGGGAGGTAATCTGAGCACAGGGCAGTCTGACATCATCTTCAGAACGCTGCCGCCTCCAACAGGTTCCCAGAAGATAGAATTTTCCTAAGCAGCCTACATGGCACCACAACTCATGGCCACTTTCATCCCACTCTCAGAATCTTACGATGAATGTCAGCATGAAGCTGTGATTAAGCCACAGGCTCTGGAGACACCTCTGACTTTCTCTGTCTTCAGGTTGCTCCTTGCCTCTGTTAGCTCAATGGCAAAATGCTACCTCGAAAGGCTGTTGTGATGATGAAACCGCACAGTGTGTCAGTGCCTTAGCTCCCTGCCTGGCAAGTAGGTCTCGGGTTCCTAAAACCAGAAGTAAGCAGAGTGGAGCAGTGGTGGAGAAAACGGTGGGCCCTGGAGCCAAGGATGGCTTTGGATCCCGGCTCTGCCACTGACAGGTTGGATGCCTCTGGGTAAGTAATTCAACCTCTGTATGCCTCAATTTCCTTGTCAGTGTAAGGGAGATGATCAGGTACCAACTACATAGGGTTGTGATGAGAATTAAATGGTAGTCAATATAAAGAATTTGACACAGTTCCTGATACATAGTAAGCAGTAAGTACATACATTATTATTATTGTTGTTGTTGTTATTACAGCCACTACTAGATTTACAAGTTCCTGTAGGAAAGACTAATGATTCACTGAAGCGGGTCTCACTCAAGGACTGAATAAACATTGGTTCTTCGGATGTTTGAACAGACTAATAATACACTATTCCCTGAATACAATAAGTGAATAAATGGGGGTGGGCAGCATCATGCAAAATCAGAAGAGATATGTGTCTATAATTTTATCACACCAGGCTGGACACAGCCTCTCCTCAGCCTCTTCACCCACTTAGCATTGGTGTCTCCCAACTGGCTTTGACACAGCTGGGAGGCTGCAGTGCTACTTTGTTGCTCTTGGTGAGTCCTCACACTAACTCCTAATCCCAGGCCAGTCCCAGGAAGGAAGAGGGTCTCTGTCCATGTCCACCTGCCCTTCAATCTTGTGAGAAAGAGACCTGGTACTTTGTGCTGGTCAGTGGCTGGTGGAAGTGAGTCCTTGCCGGCCAGCAAGGGCCTAAAACCAGCAGCCTTCTTGAAAGATAAGAAGATAAAGGATTCCTTTTGGTCCCTTTCCAGAGTCAAAGTTTTGCCCTTTGACATAAGTCATTGACTCTGGACAGGAGAAGGGGAGGCCTTGCTTTCACGTCCTCCTCTGAATGGACACACTCTAAAGCAATACTGACTCACCTCTCAAGGACTGGCAGTGTGTCTGGACCATATGCCAGGAAGCCACAAGGCCACCCAAAGTCGGGGGGAAGGGAAGGGGCAGGAGAACAGGAAATAGACGGTAGCAGAGGGAATGCAAACGGCAGTTAGGTCAGGCCTGACCTGAGGGAATTGTACCTGTACCTGCGAGCCCTGGTGCAGGATGAGCCATCCATGGCCTCTGGGCCAATACCAGTGCCCCTACTCTTCCTTGATAATGTCTTTCCTTCTCCTTTCTCCCTTCTTCCTCCTGCTTTCTTCCCTACTCCCCACCTACCTTTTTTTCTTTTTTCTTTCTTTTTTTTTTTTTCTTTTAGAGACAGGGTCTTGCTCTGTTGTCCAAGGTGGAGTGCAGTGGTGTGATCATAGCTCACTGCAGCCTCGAACTCCTGGGCTCAAGGGATCCTCCTGCCTCAGCCTCCAGAGTAGCTGGGAACACAAGACCACACCCAGCTAATATTTTTTAATTTTTTGTAGAGATGAAGTCTTGTTATGTTGTCCAGGCTGGTCTTGAACTCCTGGCCTCAAGCGATCCTCCCACCTCAGCTTCCCAAAGTGCTGAGATTTACAGGCATGAGCCAACTCACCCAGCAGCAAACTTTTAATTTAGCTTCTACTATTTGCACAGCACCACAAATGGTCACTATCCTTAAGGAACATATACATTCTTGAGAGAGAGACAGACATAAAATCTCAAACAATAAATTAAATTAATAAAAATAAATTAAATTGCAAATAGTTTTTATCTGTGGCCTCTATCTCAGACTGGCCAAGTATGTGCCTGGGTGTTGGTGTTCTGTGGTGGATAAGAGTCTGGGCTTTGGAATCAGACAATGTGGGTGTACAAATCCCAGTTCTGACACTGACAAGCTGTGTGATTTGGGCCAAATTATACAACCTCTCTGGCCCTCCTTTTCCTCATCTGCAAATGGTGATAAAAAGAGAGAGAGACCTCATGGGATTGTTGTGAGGATTAAATAAGATAATGCCTGAAAGATGCTAGCACAGTGCCTGTTACATAGTAGACTCAAAAGATGTCAACTACTGTTGCTGTTGTAATTACCCAAGCCTAGGGGTCAGCAAACTTTTTATGTGAAGGGCCAGACAATAAACACTTTAGAGACTTTGTAGGCCAATACAGTATCTGTTGCAACTATCTAATTCTATCCTAGCATGAAAGTAGCCGTAGACAGTAGGTAACAAATGATTGTAGCTGTGTTTCAATAAAATTGTAGTTATAAATATGTAAATTTGAAATTTTATGTAATTTTCACATGTCACAGAATATTATTTTTCTTTTGATTTTTTTTCCAAATCATTAAAAAAAAGTAAAAACCATTGTTGGCTCAGAGACTGTACAAAAACAGGCAGTGGGCCAGATTTGGCCCGCAGGCCGTAGTTTGCCCACCCCAGTTCAAGCCTCCTAAAATGGCTGGGGCTTCCTTTCATAGATTTTGCTTCAGAGGAAAATCCAGGTGGTGGATCTGTAACATCCTAATTCAGTGTCTGACTGACTAACATGGTTATAAACCAACCCAAAGACAGCAAAAACCTCATAAAAGAAAAACAATACCTATGGTTTACTTGTGCACAAGCCAAGATAAGTAAGTAAACAATCCTTAACCATTGGCTTATATACAAGATATAAAATGGAAAAGATGATTAGCTCCTTTGGTGCACGATCACCTTTTGTTTTGGACACCAAGGTACTGCTCCCAACAGGTGCAGGAATTGGCTGTGTGTGTACTTTGCTTCTCAGCACTGTGCGTGGAGAAATGCAGCTCTAAGAATCATCACAGAGGGTCACAAGCCCTCTAGGTCTTACACACAGAAGACAGAAGAAAAATGTGTGCTGAATAAAAAAAGCTGGGGGAAATGAGGGAAGGTAGGAGGAACCTGCCGGAAACAGGCTGAGTCCCACCAACGTGGAAATCAGATCACAAATGATTTAGTTGTAAAACAGATATCCCAAGTAATGTCATGTAATTCCTAATTCCTTTCTTTCCTTTCCTTCTTCCTTACCCTCTTAAGTATCTGAGGATAGAAACAGGACATTGTGTTTTACTTTCCACTGCCGTCTAGGAAGATTTTTACTCTCTAGCTCATATCATATACCTAGAAGGGCAGAAATTCTTTCTCTAATGATATAAAAATGCGTACCTATTTTAAAACATTGCAATTACTAAACTTGTTTCCCTTGACCCAGAAGCCATGCAAGCCTTTCTTGTAAGGCCATCCCAAGAATCAAATCTGCTCTTGTACATCTTTAAAAAACTACATGTTATCCATGTCCAGCCATTATTATAACACTAGATAAAGAATTTGCTTATCCAGCCTGATTGAAGGGTTGAGCAGTCCTCAAGGTCAGATGTCATAATAATGCCCTCTGAGTTGGTGGGGACTCTCCTCTGGGAAGAACACAGCCCAGGTACAGACATCTCCATCCTTAATAGTTTGAGTCACAGATAACCAGCTGGCTCCCTACCAAATGACCTCTTTGTTTTAACTGCTATCTGATTAAGAAAGAAAGTCTATTACCTTACGCTTCTTTAGAGAGGAAAAAGTGAGGCTCTGGAATCTGGCAAGGATGGAGCCCCCAGCGCCTAGCGTTCCTTCCCTACCTATGAAGAAGGACAAGCCCAAGGTCAAAGAACCTGATACTTCCTTTCATCTTTGCTCTTCCACATGCCATCATTTTCCAATCCCCTGGGGAGAGAGATTCATTTCACTTTGGTGATGCGAATAGAAAACTTAGGGGCTCCACTGCAGCCCCAGGCCTGGATCCTAATCCATTTCCCATCTTGCCTTGGCAGGGCCTCTCCACCAGTAACTGGAAGGAGGAAGAGACAAGACTCTCATCCTTTCACTGAATCAGAGGTATTTGAAGTTGGAAAGGACCTTAGAGATGACACAGTCCTGTAGTTTTAAAGCCACAAAATATTTTCAATAAAGAACTGCTCCAGGTCCTGGGAGCCCTGCCAACATGCTCACATCTGTCATGCTGCCCGCCCCCCACACATCTCTCCAGAACCCCTGGAGTTCTGTGGACATATCCAGTCTGATCACTATTGTATAGACAAAAGAACAAAGGGCTGAGGGCGATGTGATCTTCCCATGCCATACAACTAGCAAGTGCCAAAGCCATTCACAGAACTCAGGCCTGATTCTGAGTTCATGCCTCTCTCCATCTGCCGCATCAGCCCCTCCTCACAGGCAACCTGGGGAGTTGGGGGTCTGTGCAGGCTGTCCAGTTTCATTACAGTTATAGCAGTTCCCTCAAGACTGTCCCATAACGGAAACGATTGGCAATACAACAAGCAAAGGTCTTGCTAAGGGAGACTAGGAAACAATGGTGAGGAATAGCAAAGGACTCTCATACCACAGCTGGTCTGCTTGAAGAGTTAACAGCTTAGAGTTTTTAAATATGCAAACCCCACAGTCAAACAGCAGGAGTTCCCAATATAGCAGAGAAACCGGAACCCACCACAAAGGATTATGGTTCTAAAAGGTTAAAAATCCAGCCATCCACATGGCAAAGGGCAGGGAAAAAATAAACCAAGACATCCTGTTAGAGGGGAATTCACAGAGAAGACAGACTCCTGGGAATAGCAAAGAAAAAAAAAAAAGACACAAGACATAATAGACAGAGGCTAAGTCCCAACTTTGTGTAGTTAAGAAACTGCATATCCTTGTAATGATCTTGACAATAAAAATCCAACACTAAAACAAACATAGAAGAATGGAGGTTAAATCATTAGCTGTTGCATAGACTGCATATGAAGCCTTGTAATCCAGTCAAATTTGTGAGCAGGGTAAAGTGATAAAAGCACACAGATTGACTCAAAGGATCTGGTTGCTGGCATCAGATGGCCAGCATGGTTGGAAGCTTGGCCCTCCCCTTCTTGTTCCCTGATGGGCGTTGGTAGAATTTCCGTTCTATTTTTAAAATGTTATTAACACTTGTTTGTTTGCCCCCAGAAATGGGAGAACTCAGTCTTCATTTAAACTCGGCCATAACCTTATTCATTAGAAGAGCAGGTTTTATTTCAATTTTTCTATTTACTCTCATGGCCAGGTCTCTCCTAACAGCATCCTGGAACCTTTATCCAGTGTTCCTGTGGCCTGTGGCTCCTGCTTTGCCCTCCTACATTCTCTCTCCACTGTTTCTGGCTTTTCAAGAATCAGTCCACTCATTATCTCAGGTCTAAATTCTGAGACTGTTAAGTCCAGAAAAGGAGGCTGCCTTTCTTTAGTGCACAGCAAAATGAATGGTTCTTCTCAGGGAACGAGGCGAGCTCCTGTGCGAGGTCCAGCCTCTCCCAGCCCCACTGCTGCAAATCCGCTCCTGCTCCCTGGGCTCTCTGCTCCCATGCTGCCACCTCTCTGAGGCCCTCCTGGCCTCCTGGGTTAAGTGGTGTCCCCCTTTGTTATTTATCACTGTACACTTTCATGATCATTGTCACAGTTTGTAAGGGCTTATTTGTTTGCTTGTTTAGAGTTGTCTTCCCCAAACAACCTGTGAGCTCCACCGGGGGCAGGGCCCACCCCAAGGATGACCAGCACACATGCAGCCTTGGCATGTGGCTTCCAACAGTGTGCAAGGAAGAATGACTGAGCGTCCAGCCTGCCTGGACATTACCCGGGGCTGGGCGACCAGCGCTGCTCTGGAGAACACAGGCCCCCTGACCAGGTACTCGTGAGAAACACTCAGAACTACTTGTTCTGCTCAAACGTCAGCTGAAGATCCCTGTGAGCTCTTCTTGCAGAAGGGATCTGTTAGGAAAATGGGGTAAGCAAGACCATCAGGAGAGTGTGGCACATGCAACTTACTGAAAATATTCTCTTCCAGTCACTAAGGTGTGCTTTATAAGACACTGAAATGGTTATAAGGTAATTGGATACATGCAAATACTGGGAGTAATAAAACAACTTTTTTACTATGGTTCACTCTTGCTTTTTCATGGACTCTGAACTAGTGAGCTCTTCCAGTATGTAGAGTCCTAGAAGCATAGGATGTAACCTCCTATTGATGATATTAATAGAAGCAACGTCGGAAAGGACACCATTTACTCCTAGACTAAGTCCTTTCACGGTAGGTGAAGGTAGTCTAATTGTTAAATGATATTTGATGTTATTTTTTTAAGTCAGAGAAAAATATTTATTGCTTACGCAAGTATATAATTTAAACTATGATGTAAAACCACTTCCTTCAAATTAAGAATTGTCAAGAAAACACTACCAAATAAGAGGTAGCGTTTTACTTGTATTGCCTGGCCTTAAGTATCTGCAGTATTATTAAAGGAAAACATTTTCAAAAATAGCCTAATAATTCTTATGCACAGTTTGGCAGCAATAATCTTTTGTTTTTAAGCCAAATAAGAAATCATGGGTATGGCATTCGGCCTTTATTTAGGGACCCTATTTACTGCTGTAGAAAGTTAGGATGCTGTCATGCACGGACATTGTATATTACTCCAAAGTTTTGTTTTTTATTATGATAAAGATGAACAAAGGAGATATTACCTAATAAAAGTTGTGTTATTTGTTGAAGAGAAAAGAGGAAGATAAAGAGAAGAGAGAAGAGAGAGGATGAGAAGAAAACCTGGTACAGGCCACTTATTCATGACATTCATTTATTCATTCATTCATTCATTCCACTTTCATGCAACAATGACATTAATGCACTAGACACAAGGTGCTTTTACACTGATGGGGACTCAAAGCAGTATTGTGGGGACTGCATTCTTTGACGATTACAAATAAGAGGATAACTTTTTCTTAGTCAGAAGAGAATAGAAAGAAAATAACAGATTCTGACTTAGACTGTTGCCCAGTAAAAAAAGAGAGAATAACAGAAAGGCAAATGACAGAGAGAAGAGAGTGTGCACGCTAGAGTGCTATCTATGATAAAATCTCAGAACAATTCTATCAAAGCCAGAGTTATTTGCTAACTAGGGAGACTGAGCACTAATCTCATGTGAGGGCCCCACCCTTATGATCTTATCCAACCCTAATCACCTCTCAAAGGCTCCATCTCCAAATACCATCACACTTAGGAGTTCAACAAATGGATTTGGGGGAGAAACAAACATTCAGTCCATGATAGGGAGCTCTTAGGTTTTCGTACTAGAGGGTCTGTCTCTTCTGTCTCCGTGATCCCATCTCCTGGCCTCCTTGCATCCAGACCTCTTCAGGTCACTGGACACACTGAGATCCCACAACCCAACCACAAGACACTTAAGCACGGCAGCTCCAATGCATGCAGTTGGAGCTAGAATTGGTATACTCATTGGCTGCAGGCTTGCCCTCCAATAAGTCTTCTTTAAAAGATTTAAAATGCACTCCTTCTAGGCCTCCAGGGAGTCCTGAGTTATTCTAGCGTGCTCTTTTGTTTAAACTTTTGTACCTTTATACATGCTTTCCCTCTGCCTGGAGTCCAGTCCTTTTCTTCACTTGCCAGAGTCAACTGGTCACTTCCATTCTGAAAACTCGCCTGACATCCCTTTGACCAAGGGAAGCTTTCATCCTTCCTTTGAGTTACTGTCAATTCTAGTACACATGTCAATTGCTGATTATCACTCTCTGCAGTAATTATTTTTTAAAATATCTGGCTCTCCTACTAAAGAGTGAGTGCTTTATCCATCTTTTTATCCTTGGATATAGTTGTATCTAAATAATAAGTAAGTGATCAGTAAACATCAGTCATTTATTTTATGATTATTACTTTTCCCCCAAACACAGGATGGCTCATGGCACATGGAGAAGAAGGGAACACATATTTATTGTTAGGTACCCGGTTCTGTGTTATATACCCCATTGTATTCTCAAGACAACTTTGCAATATTGGAATTATTAGTTTGAATAAAACAGAGACTGAAGAAACATCTCATTAGAAATAAGAGAAGAGTACTTATCCAAAACGTCAAGGGACCTATTTTGGATTAACATTTTTGGAGCTTAGTTATCTTAAGTTTAAAAGAGCACAATAATTGAAAATGGTACTTTAACAAGTAGCATGTGTATATGTATGATTGAAATTCAACATTTTAGCAGAGCTTATACCTACCAAAACATGTAAGTGACCGAGAACCATCCAACTTGGTATTAACAGTAAGGCCACCATGATGTCAGTGGCACAGCCTACCAGGTTGCAGTTTACCCTGTCTGTATTCAGTGGATTGTGCTGCTGGGACACCATCCTCTGGACCTGTGCAGCTGGTAGATCAGAATATCACCACCCATATCGTTCCTTAGAGCAAATGTTCTAACAGGACATAACACTTTCCTTGCATTTTCTCTTTAACCCTTTCAACAGCCATATGAAATAGATAACTCTTACTATCCCCATTTTACAGATGATGGCTCTAACTAAGCCACAGGGGCATTCAGTAACCTGCCTAGGGTCACAAAGGGTCCACACACTCTAATTTCCCAAACTTTTGTGTCTGTGATCTGCCATAGAATCATGGTTTATGTCACAGTCCAGTATAGACATATATATTTCACTGAAACAAAGGTTACATGAGATCACCCTTAGCCCCATTCTCTCTGCTATTTTCTATCTTGTTCCATTCCATTTTTTAAATAGGCTGGTTGCAACTCACTAACTTGATTCACAACCCCCATGAAACCCACAGTTGGAGAATCACTGTTCAACACCCTCTTGCCTCCCGCCCCTGAATGGCATGATCCTGGTAGGACTGCAAAGATGGGGAGACATGCAAGCGAAGTCCCTTTGGGGTGATTTTACATCTTTTTTTTTTTTTTTGAGACAGTCTCAGTCTGTTGCCTGGGCTAGAGTACCATGGCGTCATCATAGCTCACTGCAACCTCAAACTCCTGGGCTCAAGTGATCGTCCTGCCTCAGCCTCCCAAGTAGCTGAGACTACAGGCTCTCACCACCACGCCCGACTAATTTTTTCTATTTTTGGTAGACACAGGGTTTCATCTTGCTCTGGCTGTCTAGAACTCCTGACCTCAAGTGATCCTCCCACCTCGGCCTTCTAGAATGCTAGGATTACAGGCATGAGCCACTGCGCCCAGCCTGATTTTACATCTTAAGTATTACATGATGAGAATCGAATCTCTTCACCAAATCATGCCCCAAGGACATGTCTGTGGACGCTCCCTCTTCAGCAGTGACTCATTTACAACTGTCAGGATTGAAGCCATTTCTGCTGCCAAGTTTTCCCACTGTATTGCGCAGGAAAAGATGCAGATGCACTTTGGAGAATTTTAAAGTTGCTAGATCTATAACTGCTACAGTGTTCCATGGCAGCAGGATCTGGGCACACAGCCCAAAGCGCACCAGCTCTGTGCCTGCCTCCACTGTAGGGCCCTGCAGACAGTGACTGCAGCAGGAAATAATACCTCTGCGGTGGAAGTTATGGAATATGACATTTAACACCTTGCTCAGCAGGGTATGGTTTTGCTGGCAGGATTTTTTGAATTCACCCCCAAAATATATCACAGACTCGAAATGTATGCATTCATCCTCCCTTCTACTTCATAGAAAGAGGGGAAATGTTCCTTTTCACCAAAATTCACCCTTCCTGAGTGGTCCACCCCCCTCCCCACCACCTCCAGGCTTCATTCACTCCCTCAGCTACCCCTTTCCTTTTTCCTCCCGATCTCCTCCTTTCCCAGGGGTTCCTTCCCTTCTAACTTCAAATACACATTGCTATCCTCTAAAAAGAGCCCCTCAGCATGAAGGAATTTTGGGGGTGATGTAACTGGTTCTATCTTGACAGTGGTTGTGGTTACACAACAGTATGCATTTGTCAAAACTCAGAATTGAACACTAGAAAGGGTGAATTTGACTTATGTAAATGATATCTCAAAAAACATGACTTTCAAATAAATGCACTCCCCCCCAGTCTTTTTTCAATCCTGTGACCCTGTGACTATCGTCATTTTTCCTTTTTTCCGTTCCTTGGCACTTTCTCTTCCCAATGTCTTTATTTTAGCTGAAACCAAACTCTGTCCCCCTGCTGGCCCTCGTCCATTCTCAGCCTGTTCTCCCCCCACCTTTCTGTGGCTTGTGGCACCGTAACTTCTACGGGAATCTCTCTTTTTCTTCAGCTTTGGAGGTAGTGAACGTGACCTTTCTCCTCCACTTCTTTAAATGCTTCTTGGACTCATTCTTAGCAATCCTCTAACTGGGAATTTGCCAACACATCAGCCACTGCTCTTCTACATTCGCTCGCTCGGAGACCGCACCCACCCCCGTGGAGTAGTGGGCTGCCTGAGTGCATCTGACTCCCAAATCCATGTCTAGAGAGAGGACAGCTGGCTCGAGTTTCCAGTGGCCCAGTGGACATCCCCACTCAGCTCTGTCACCACCTCAAATTCAGCACCTGCAGCCCAGAATCTCCCCCTCCTGCCTTGGCCAGCTACTCCCACTGCTGTAGATGACGTCACCACTGGACCTTGTCCCAGGCCAGAAACCCTGAAGACACCTGACACTCAGTCCCACAGTCAGTCACCACCATCAGAGGAGGCAGAATATGTGGAAATGCTCTGTGAACTGCCATATTCTAGGCTTATCAGATCTTCCTTTGAAATGCCCCCTGATTTTACCTTCTTTTCTCCAGGTGTCACCCCCACCCTTTAGCCCCCTCCCTTCCCTCCCAAGCACACTGTGTTTGCTGTCAGTCCACCTTCACTAAACTACTTTTTCCTCTCACTCTGCTGCTCCAGACTCTCTAAAGGAGCTTGTTATGAATTGAATTGTGCCCCCCACCCTCCAAAAAGATATGCTGAATTCTCCCAGTACCTCAGAATGTGACTTTATTTGGAAACACAGGTTGAGTATCCCTTATCCAAAATGCTTGACACCAGAAGTGTTTCAGACTTTGGATTTTTTCATATTTTGGAATATTTTCAGATACTGAAAATACTGAGCATCCAAATCCAAAATATCTGAAATCATTTCAGTGTCATATTGGTGCTCAAAAAGCTTCAGATTTTGGTGCATTTCAAGATTTCAGATTTTCGGGTTTGTACAATGTACATTGTACATCTTCACAGAGGTAATCAAGTTCAGATGAAGTCATTAGGGTGGGCTCTAATCCAATATGACTAATGTCCTCATGAAAAGGAGAAATTTGGACACAGAGACAAGCGCAGAGGGAAGATGATGTGGAGACACAGGACAACACCATCAATAATAAGCCAAGGAACTCCTGACGCTAGGACGGAGGCACAGAACAGTTTCTCCCCTGCAGCCCTCACCCTTCATAGTGCCTAGGCAGTATGTTTCTAGGTCCGCACTGACGATCCTCTTTGATTTGGTCCCATCTCCTTCTTCAACCTCAGTTCTCATGACTTCCCTGTCTAGACCTCTGGTCAGTCCGTCCTGCAGTCAGACATGTCTCCCCACCAATCCCCATCCACCAATCCCCACCTGGAATGTGGCTCTCTACCTCGGCTTGGGATGTTCCCAATGGCCTCTCATGCCCTTCCCACTTCTCTCTTCCACGGAAATCTTGCACATTCTTTAAGCTCTAACTGTAGTCCCTCTTCCTCAATTATAAAATTGTCCCTGATTTTTCAGCCTATGGTTTTCTCTCTCTTCTCTGAACCATTATTGTACTTATTGTCTGTATCATGTAAGTTGACACTTGATCATGTCTTGTTCCCACAGTTCCCTCATAGTGTCCTGTGGACATTCTTGGGTCTAGAGTTAAATTTTAAGTGACTAATCTCTATTGAAAACCACTTTTCCAGATAACTTCCTGGATTTGTTTTCTCGAAACATCCTTTCATCTAGAGCATCCCACAATTCTTTTATTCTTATAATCTTTTATCATATGTCATCCAATCAAGTATTATAGAGCATTTGTTTTAGTGAGAAGAATGTCCTAGATATGAGTCCTGCCTCCCCTTTTACTAGAAAAGTCCTTTGACTTCTTGGAACCTTAGTTTGGGTACCTCTAAAATGTTACTTCTCCAAGTCATTGTAAAGATAAGATGGAATTATTTATGTAAAAGTGATTTTTTAAAAGGTAAAGTTTGCTCAAATGTGAAGATAAATCATTATTATGATCTCAGTGCCAAGTGAGCTCAGCTAGTTAGCTGCTAGGCTGATGAAATTATGGGCTTGGGCTTGAACCAAGTGAGCTGGTTCTTCTAGATTTGTGCCAGTGAGGCCAATAAATTTCACGACTAATAAGTAGTGGTAGGAGGAGTGCAGAAAACTACAAAGTACATCCTGGTAGGTCAAGAGGGTTATCTTTCTGACTGAAAGATAGATAGCATACCATCACTTCAGTCTACCTAAGGTATGCAGCATCCTGGCCTTAGGAGAAATCAGTGACAGTCCCTAACATAACTAGCTCTGTTGCAATACTCCACAGGGTAATACATTATGCCTAAGCCAAGTGTGTAATGTTTGGGGTGGTGGTTTTTTGGTTTTTTTATAATTGAATTCTACTTTAAGACTGAAAGTTAACCGTGAATTGCTATATATCCCTGCACTACAGAAAGTAAGTCCACCCCTGTCAGTTTAGAATCTCAACATAGTTCATCCCATGAGCATATCAAAACAAGGAGTCAAAACCTCGCCACTAATCTCAAATGAAGATGGAATTTAGTAGTATGCAGAGTCAATATATTTGGTAAATATTCACATCCTGAAATCACCCAACTATAAAAATGAATTTAAACCTTTCTTTAAGTTAATTGTTTCTATTTTAAAGGGGTTAAATTAACTTTTTTCTTTTAATGCACTTTTGGTGTTTGTTCCACAAACTTTATTCCCTGGCCAATGATTTTGAGTGAATCAAGAAGGGATCATTTTAAGTTGTGGATGCCAAACATATTGAGGCCATAAGTACTGCAGCAGTTATGATGTGTAAAATTCAGAGAGCTGGGCCCTGGGTCTCTAGGGATGGGAAGACAGATCTAGGACACAGGAAGGAGGCCTGGGTGTCTTATGTACCTCTCTCTGGTCTGCTTGTGAACTCCTGTCCCCCTGACCACCCATCAATAGGTACTAGCTGAATGGCTGAATAAGGAAGATTGGAGACTAAACTACTCACAGAGTTAGGAAGACCTAGCAGGACTTTGGTGAATGCATTTATCCAAGGTACCTGATGAAAAGGAAATGGTTTAGGAAAAAACATATAGGAAAAGAAATCTAATTTAGTTCTATCTAGATTTAGTTTTAGCATGGAGTATCCTGTGTGGAATAAGCCCCCAAAGATGCCAAGAATATTTTGTACCGCATCACAAATGAAAACCAGCTCCCATGCAGATGGAATTCAGGATTTCAGACCCCCACAAATCTGTCTTCCTTCTATGACAGAAACTGCTTTAACTATTTCAAGAAAATTCTTAATAATTATTTCCCATTCTTGATATTTAAAGGCTTTTTAGAAAGTAGTATGAACCTGATCTGTAACAGATACTTATTAAAAATTCAGAACCTTTGTTTAAGCAAAACAATATATGTGGACTACAAGTAAAATCCTTATAGAGGAAATCTATGAGAAACCCAATTGTTTTGTCTTTTAATGAAATTGTGTTAAAGATGAATAAAACATACCTCGTTTGGGGTCTATGGCTAAAGCAGAGATGTTAGAGTGAATGTCACAAGAAAAGCAGCACTTTTGCACAGGGCCCCATACACCCTCCTTCCCACCTCTTCTCCTTCCAGGCTCCTAGATCTTTTCATGTTGTTTGGTGGGTGGTTTGCATCTCTGAGTGGGTTTTAGCCTTCAGGCATCAATTACTTTGTACTTAGGGTTTCTTGATTGAGATGTTGGGGGTAGGGTGGGTGTGGAGAGGAATAAAGGATATTCAAAGGGTAATTGCTACTTAATGGCAGAAAATAGGGAAAAACAGCAAAAAGATTACAGTCAGCCTCTGCTCACCCTTCCTTTAAACAAATGGCACCTGGTCATTTGATTGTACACAACTGTGTGGCTGCCCCTTGACCTGGGGCAAAAGAGAGCATTTATCATTTAAGGCTCATCTGTTGAACAGTTCTTGAACAAAGCATTGTTTGCATAACATGGAAACAGCTTTGAGAAAAAGAATTCTGTTTAATGATGGCAGGAAGCTGGAGACCACATTCTGTAACTGTTAAATTTAGTTTTGATCACTGGCTTCGTGATTGGCTAAGATTCAGAAGTGAAAGATACCAAGTTATTTGTTTTCTGCAGCTATCAGGATGCTAACATGCAGAATACCCTTTATGAAACTGTACAGACTGAGTGTCATGTTTTAGCCAGCCACATTTAGTTTTTCTCCCTGGAGCACTGCTCATCTCAGCCATTGACATGTGAGGTCAAGTGGATGAGGATCTGTGGTCTAGACATCTTAGGGAGTATCAAGTATATGGCTAGGATTTGAGTCATGAAGAAAATGGGTGGTAAGGATGATTCAAACTTAGGAGAGAAAGGAGGGGGTGTCAGAGGGAGCATCCATGCTTGACATGGGTGTCAAGGTTTAAGGATAGAGAGTAGCTGATGCCATGGCTTTCAGCCCTTTTGGGTACCCTTTTATCCACTTTCTGTGGGTGACTTCTCATTAGCCATACTAAATAAAGGAGTATCCAAAATATATGTCTACATTGCATAAGAGGTACACTTTTATAATCTCTTTCTTTGACTACCATGGTAATTATTTTGCTTTCTATAAGCAGAATCCAATGTATGGAGCAATTGGAGGAAGCCCCGGACATAATGCTGAACAATAAAAGAGAGCCAGCTGCCCCAAATATGCAAGGAGATAATTCACCCAATACTGAGATTACTACACACCGAGGTAGCCTTTGTTGCTGCTAAGTCAAATTGTACTGTAATCTTGAATTATTAAAAAAAAGGGAGAGGGATCAGACCTGACCCCAAGCTTCCCTTCTTCTGAGTATCCTGCAAGTTCCTGCCCTTTCCCTCTCCCAACCTATGCTTCTAATTCAAGATTTTAATTCCCAGCAGAATCATAACTAAGGCAGACTGCCCAGCTAAAAAGATAGACATGCACCCTTCATTGTGTCCAATAGTCAAGTGTATGGCTCACACGCTAACAAGATGCAAATCCCATTCTATGCGGCTAATGCCTTTTTTATCCTTAATCAAAGGCCCAGAAAACTCACTCTATTTGGTGGTTTTATAATATACCTTTGACACCATTGTTGAATGTGCAACACTAATTTAAATAAATTGCATGTAGTTAGCAAAACAGGCAGTTCTGTGTTTATTTCGTCTGAGAGGCTATTTTCATGATTAAAGAGTCGACCTGATCTCATCCTCTTAATTAAGGCAAAGCTCAGGATATCTACCATTTATCCTCTAGCAATGTTCCTATTATGGGTTGTTCTGGTGCTGCCCCGGGTGCTGGTGCTGCCCACTGTTCTGGTGCTGCCCACTGTTGAACTGCCTGGGAACTAGGAAACGAACATTACAGGAATAGAGAGCCCTGCACCAAATAGGAGTCTTGGGGATAAGTAGCAAATACCACTTCACCCAGGTCATATTGAGAGCCAAGAACACACCTTTCACTGCCAAAGGAAGCAAATCTCAGGTCATGGGGCCATCTTGATTCTCTCAGAAAGTGTTTGTAGGTGAATCACTGAAGAGGGTCCTACCCAGCCCTCGACTTTAGAGGAAACAGGTAAACAGATAGAAGAAGGATGCTCACGAATGTCTAAAGGCATCCCCAAGGCTTGAAAATTCCTTCAGGGCTTATGCACTGCCTGTTACCCTATTGTACTTCACAGGTCATAAAGCAAAGGGCTTGAAACATAATATTTACTCAATAAATCCTTGTTGGCTGGCAGATTGGAATATGGGCTTGAAAAACGTCTTTCCTTCCTTCCACTTGTTTAGGCAGAATAATCTAAAAAAAACTTGCTCTAATTGTTCACACTTTTGGTCTTATATTAGATCTCTCTTTTCAGGACTCATAATCTGAGAGACTTTCCATTTTCTTTGCTTCCTGGTCCTCAAAGTCATCACCCCTGAAGGTCAACAATGAAAGTCCTAAAATGCTAGTCCTGAACCTAATGGGAGATAAGCAGATCAACAACACTTCACACCTCTCTTGGTATTTTAGGTTAAATTGAAGACTACGTTTAATCTAAAAAAGGCATCCCTCAAACAGCAGACATTCTGCAACCTGAAAACCATTTATGCTGAGGAGATGGTGATTTAAAAGGCTAATCACCTCCCGGAACTCCAGTTGCTTCCAGCATATTTCTACAAATTGCTCTGGTTTCTGGTTCCAGAAGTAGGCCTGTCTTAGGATGATTCATTTTACTGCAGTAAAGGTGGAAGCAAAACCTGTAACCACAGCTTCTATGTGAGCACTTCTAAACTGTCATAAGTTAATAAAGATGCTGACAAATAATGGTGGTTTTGTTAGACTCAAGAACATGTTCTAACCTTGCCGGCCAGCCCTTCTCCATAAACGAATATCATCTAGACACACAATAAGTTATGAAAAAGGAGAATATTGAAAATCCTAGGGAAAGGATATTTCTGTTCAAGGATTAAGATAAGATTCAAAGTCAGGATGTGCAAAAATACCAGTTTTACATGGTAAGAAACCAGTATTAGTAAGAAAAAATACCAAAAAAAAGCTCAGTTTCTGAGACTGAATATCCACAAAACTCTCAAAAATGACATAAAAGCTAAATGGCTTAGTAAACTGTGTCTCAGTGTTATGAGATTTAATCCCCTTAATTTCCTCTCTACTTTTTAATCTCAAAGGTTGTATCTGCCAATTCTTTGAACTCTTAGTCCAAATACTATCTATATCAAGAGGCTTATTTTCTTCCAGAGAAAATAATAAACTCACAGACTTGCAGGGACTTTTTCAGACCTGCCAACTAGCAGGTCAGTATTAAGTTCTAATACATAAGAGTATAAGAAATAATGCTGGTGACAGAGTACCTCAGCCTTTGCCTCAAGGCTTTTAAAGATAACATTCTTAGAAAGGCCTGTCAGACATCCTGGAAGATTTTTTCTCAGGAAACCCAAAAGGAAAACCATCATTGTTCCTGTCTTGATCATTAACAACAGCATTAAAAGCATCTCATCAGTACGCGTCAGCATAAACTTTTAGCATCTGTACAAGTCAGGCTAAAGTTGTCTTTTGGGAATTTATAATACAAGATGGATTTGGTGTAAACCAAGCAGTGTCATTTTTAGTGGAGTGGTGAGAGAAGGAGAAAATTCTAATAACGCTATCTCCCCAGGATTTCAGGATATCATTTTTAAATTTTCCTTGGGCATTACTATATTATCTAGTTGGGTTATCCCCATTGAATAGGCCAAATTCTCACCAAGCAGCACTTGGAGAGGTGGTGAGTTATTGCTGCTTGGGAAAGGCTACATAAACAGATCACTCCTGACCCATAAAGTAACATCTAGCCTCTTTTAAAGCAGTCAATAGACAGAAATTCAAAGAATAGAATTCAATCCAAGGGAAGACCAAAGAAAGGGTCAAACCATATGATGTTAATTCTCAGAGAGACTCTCTAACCCATTTATATTTAGTGTCTCATAAGAAATTCCCACCATCTGTACTTCAATACGAAGTAGAGATAACAAGCTGACCAATCAGAAAGCCATGCAGGTCAGCACTAAAATGATGATGCAAGAAAAATGATTCAAGATGTAGATGCCACATTTATTTCTGACAGATACAGTGGAATTTCCAATGGGGGATTTAATAGACATAGAACTTTCCAGGAAAATAAAGGCAGGAATTGGAAAAATGTTCTCAGAGAATACTGATAAGAGGCAATTATCTAAACAAGCCTTGGCAGTGATGGTATCCTAGATTCCACCATCCAAAATAGAGCCATAGTAGGTACCCAAATGGGATCATATCAAAAAGGGTAGAAAGAAAAGGGAGGCCCCTAGGAAAAGAATGTGCTAATATGAGGGCAAGTGAGATCTGGTGTTAACCGTTTGGTATCCAGCCAGAACATGACCAGATTACCTCACCTGGGCAGTGTAGACAGTCCTGCCCACATCAACCAAATCCAAATTTACCCTAAGGCAGGAGAGAGGTGGAGTGGTTTGTTTTTTTTTAAAATTGATCCTTAATTGTTTTGCGAACCTAAGGTTGAAGACGAAGGAAATGTAAGGTGCATGATAAAGAATTTAACCAAATACTTTACGTCTTTGATTAAGGTTGGCATTCTGAATCACCCCTGCTCTTTTGTTTCTTTGAGCTGAAGGGCAGGTACGAGCTCTGCCAAGGATGAAATCAAGTGGAAATCTGAGAGGAAAGGTCAGGTAGGGCTAGGAGACAGCAGACTGCGCACAACACCTCCTCCCACCCCCTGGGAAAGGAACCCTGAACACAAGTTGTCATGCAGCAATCCTGAAAACTACATGCCAAAAATGTTGATGTACAATTTAATCTCCCTTTTTAGAAGAAAATAGGCTAAAACTTGCTCAATTAAAAAAGACAGAGACGTGCATACCGCTCCAAGAACAACCCCTCATACCTTAGAGGCTAACCTAATCTCTGGATGTCTGGAATCCTAAGTGCTCTAAAATTAACTATTTAAAAAGTGTTTGAATCTAAAGCTGTCTCGGTGCACCACCAGAAATTAAAGCTGGTGATTTCCTGGGTTTGCGGGGGGGAGGGGGAGGGGAGCGTTGGAGTGGGGGTTGGGGAGAGGCTGAAGGAGCATAGAAGAAATCAGTTGCTCTGTAGGGCTGGATTACAGGTGGGAATGAATTTGGGGATCGTAGAATGCTTTGGATCTAACAGGCATTTAGTGAGACAAACTTTCCGCCCACCCGCAGCCTTTTATCTAGTTAGTCAGCAGCATGCAGTTTTCAACACCAGGCAAGTATTTCCACAATAAACACATCAATCAAAAAAGAGCCCTGCAAACCCTCAAAAATCAACATCTCCCTCCTCTAATAAGCCAGAACCGTAGTATGTACTTGGGTAGAGGACAAGAGATAAGGCTAACAAGAAGTAGTTGGTTTTAGGAAAACGCCCAAATTAAAAAAGAAAAGAAAAGGAAAAGTAAAAAGAAAAAGAGGAGGAAGCCCATCTTTTCCAAATTATTACATCTACTGCTTCAAGATCGCAGAGTATCTTTCTGTCCTCAGTGCAAAATGACTGCAGGAGCGCTTTCCTCCCGAAGCTTCCCGCGTGTCCGCGGGTCGCCGGGGGACCCCGCTGGCCGGGCCCGGGGGCGACGCCAGGTCCGGGCTCAGCCCCGCCGCAGCCGCCGCCAGCTCCGCCCGCGCGGACCGGGCGGGCTTCCACCCCGCCGCGGGAGCCGGAAACGGGTTCCGGGCAGGCCTCCCGCACGCCTCGGTCCCCCGACCTGGCCAGAGAGGAGGTTCCAGGTGCGCAGCCCCCCGCGCCGCAGCCCCGGCCACGACTTACTGCGACTCGGCGCCCCGCGTCGCCCGGCCTCGCCGCCCCCCAGCCAGGGCCGCGACCGCGGGCTCACGACATCGGGCAGCGGGCGGGCGACCCGGGCCACCCCGCCGCGCCTCTCCGCCTCCGGCTTCCGCCCCCGCAGCCCGCTCGGGCGGCCAGATGTTATCTGAAGGTGAAACTGCCGTCTGCACAGGCGTCTGCCGAGCGACCGGCTCAAGTAGTAAGGACAGACAAGAGGCGGAGAGTCTGCCTCCCGGCTGGAAGCCCAAGGGCCTTCGCTCGGTGTCCGAGGTTCCAAAAGGCTCCCCGCTTGGTCATTTCCATCCTGTGCTCAGTCCCAGAGCGGGGAGACATGTGTTTCCCATAAGCCGAGAAGCAGAGGCAAATCCTGGATTATATGTCGCCCGGCTCTCAGCATTCCCAGCCCCGCGCGGCGGCTAATCCCCGCACAAACAGCACGAAAACAAACGGGCACGCCGGTGCCCAATTCCAGCAAGATTTCCCGGCGCGATGACTAAAGGCTCTCGCCGCCAGCCTCCGGGATGGGCCAATCGCAGCACGGGGGGCAGAAAAGGGGGGCTGGCTCGCCTGCATGTCCACTCCTGAAAACGCGTCCTCCTCCTCGGTCCCGTAAACACAAACGCACACACTGTCCCTTCAGGGGAAGTGACTTCGGTGTGATGAGGCTCAGAGAGCTGAAAGGGACCAGCCTCCATTATGGGACAGTTCCTTATTGAAAGCAAGCACAGCTCCTGAATATGAAAGAGGGAAAAAAATCTCTGCGTTTCCTTTAAGTAAATTCTAACAAATGAGTCAACTATGATACAATCAGCACTGAAAGTGATATTCCTGCCCTTCTAGGTCTTATTTTTTACTCTGTAAAATAAGTTGGGGTAGGGAGTCTCCCTCCCTTCCTTCCTTCCTCCCTTCCTCTTTTCCTTCTTTCCTTCCACCTTATGAGTGCTCCCCATGCGCTAGGCTGAGGATAGAAAGTTGGAGAAAGCACCAAGTTTCCACTCTCGAGTGCTTTACAGTCTAGGGTGGGGAGCGCAGGGGAGACCTACAGTTTCAGAACATTGTACAGTTACTATGGTAGAAATGGATGCCCAGACGTTGTAGGAACATAGAGGCAGGATTTAAATTACACCGGAAATTAGGGAAGGCCTCCCAGAGGAGGCTGCATTTGAGTTTCGAAGACTGAGCAGGCGGCAGGGGGAAGAGCCCAACTTGTGCTTGGCTGCAGGAAGCAGAAGCGAAGGTGAGATGTGGTTGTTGGTTATCCAGGGTGGGAAAGAGTCAGATGATGAAGGTCTTGCCTGCGAAACGGGGGATTTGACCTTTGTCTGGAAGCTATCGGGACCCTTTGAAGGATTTCAAGTGGGAAGTGACTTGATTAGATTTGCATTTCGGAAAGATTATTGTGGAAGGCTTACGAAAGGAGTGGAGGTCAGGCAGGGATGGAAGGAAAGATTCCGAAGATAAGAGAGATGGAAAACCTTAGGATTCGGTGCCTGAAACCAGGGAGGGGAGCGGAGTTGTAGGCTATCACCCAGGTTTCTGACTTGGGCAACACAGTAGGTGGACAGGGTGCCATTCATCAAGAGAGAAAAACCAAAGGGGAGAAGTAAGTACTACCCAGAGAAACAATGAGTTGAATTCAGCCAAGTTGAGTTTTGAGAAAAGAAAAATAGCTCACAGCAGCCTGAGCTATGTGAGGTATGCAAAATTTATTAGGCCTAGAGAGACAGAGCAGGGACTTGAGTCACGCCCTCCATGCCTGGGGGCAATTATTTAAAGTCATTTATTTCCTGACTAGCTGCCACACCCATTGTCTTCATTTTCCTGGAATTTGTGATGCAAAGAACAAGGTACAACTAATCAACAGTTTATGTCATTTTAATGTAAATTTTTGGTAAACAACTTAGAAACTGATCCTTCTTTTCCTTTAAAAACCTATTTGTAACGGATGCTAATCGAAGTGTACTTTCAGGGCAGCTTGACTCTAAGCTCCCAGGTTGCAATCCTGGAGCTTGGCCCAATAAAGCCTCTACTTATATTAATTTTGCCTCAGCTTCTTCCTTTTAGGTAGACGGTTCGCAGCTTCTATGGGATATACAAATGCAAATGTCCCAGCAAACAAGACAGCCACATGGATCTGTAAGGTATTTTGGACCTTAAAGCGAAGCAGTACAGTTGTACAAAGTACCTCAAACTGAGTGGCTTAAACAACAGAAATTTCTTGCCTCACAGTCTTGGAGGTTCGGAGTCTGAGATCACAGCGTTGGGAGGGCCAGGCTCCCTCTGAAGGCCAGAGAAGGATCTGTTCCAGGTCTCTCTTCCAACTTCTAGTAGTTTCTTGGCTTGCAGCAGCTAACTCTAATCTCCACATGGTGTTCTCCCTGTGTCCACCAGTCCTATTGGAGTAGGGCCCACCCTACTCCAGTGTGACCTCTTCTTAACGAATTACATCTGCCCCACTTTCTATCTCATATTTGGAAATTACCCTATTTCAGTCTGAGGTACTGGGAACTGGGACTTCAACATATGACTTTGGAGGAAGGAGAGACATAATTCAACCTATAACATTCACACAATGTGAACTGAGTTATAAGAGCAGAAGTGAGGCTGGAGGTGAGGAGAAACACCAGCTTTAAGTTGGCAAAGAGAGCAGCTCTGGATGGAAACTGAGAGAAAAATGATTAGACAAGTATAAGAGGAAAGACCCACAAACAGGGAAAAGAAATGGTTAACAAAAGAGTGATTGGCCCAGCTCAGTAGCTCATGACTATAATCCCAGCATTTTGGGAGGCCAAGATGGGAGGATGGCTTGAGACCAGGAATTCAACACCAGCCTGGGCAACAGAGCAAGACCCTATCTCTACAAAAAAATTTAAAAATTAGCCAGGCGTAGTGGTGCATACTTGTAGTCCCAGCTACTTGGGAGGCTGAGGCAGGACGCTTGCCTAAGCCCAGGAATTCGAAGCTCCAGTGAACTATGATTGCACCATTGCACTCTAGGCTGGGTGACAGAGCAAGACCCTGTCTCTAAATAAATAAATAAATAAACAATAAATAAATAAATAGTGTTCACTGATACCATTTTCATGCATAATATTATAAAGATTCTATTTGGATCAAGTATAAAAAAGATCCATTTTTTAATTAAAAAAAAAGGAAAGGAGTGATTAACATTGCCAAATGCTTAAAAAGGTCAGGTAAAATGAAACTAGGAATTGCAGATAGCCTTTGGCAATCTGACAGTCATTGGGCCAAATGGACAGACTAGTAGACAGACTTCAAAGGGCCTGTTTAGCTCCAACATTCTATGACGTTAAAACCCTTGTCCAGGCAAACTATTGAGGGAATGGGGTATAGTGAACATTTGCCACATTTGAGTTCAGCCTCCTATACCAGAACCTGCAGTTTCTCAGCCTCCCTTGCAATTAAGGCTTGGAAATGTTACCTAAGCTCTAGCAAATGGATGGAATAGGCCCTAGATCTCAGTTTGGATGATAAACAACATAAGAAAACTGACTCTAGGGAAGCCACGTTCTGTGAGATGATAGAGCTTGGTAAAGAGCTATGAGACA
>CM052440.1:116918230-116947039 GCA_028533085.1 Varecia variegata
TATACATAATTTTGAAACCTGCTTTTAAAAAAATCATCATAAACATTTTATATCAGTAAAATTATTTGAAAACACATGTTTAAATAGTTGAAGAATATTCCATTCATTGATATATCATTTATGCAATCAATTTCTATAGTGTTCACATTTAGATTGTTTACAAATTTCTAATTATTACAAATAAAACTTCAATGAAATTGCTAAACACAAATATTTGTCCACATTTCTATATTCTAAGAATAGATTCCTGTTAAGTGGAATTAACAAGTCAAGGTGTATTAACATTTCTAGGGCCTTTTTTTTTGAGACAGAGTCTTGCTCTTTGCCCAGGCTAGAGTGAGGTGACGTCAGCCTAGCTCACAGCAACCTCAAACTCCTGGGCTCAAGCAATCCTCTTGCCTCAGCCTCCCGAGTAGCTGGGACTACAGGCATGTGCCACCATGCCTGGCTAATTTTTTCTATATATATTTTTAGTTGTCCAGATAATTTCTTTCTATTTTTAGTAGAGATGGGTCTCACTCTTGCTCAGGCTGGTCTCGAACTCCTGACCTCAATCAATCCTCCCATCTTGCATTGTAAAAATGCATTCTTATTCTTATTCTCTCCCACCCCCTCCCACAACATGGCCCCTAAGCACAGCTAGCTGCTTCATCTGGTGCTCAAAGATGATCTATTGCAACACTGGAGGAAAAGCTTGGTGGTACAAGAATTATTACAAGACAGTATGTCCAGATTGTCAAGGGTCATTGAGTCACTGGGACTCTTTCTCTCTCTTTTTTTAAGACTAGTCAAGTGCAGTAGTGAGAAGGGGGAAAAGAGTATAACAAGAATTTCGATCTGTAACTGATTGTGAACAATCGAGATAACTCACTACCTTTGGACCAGCCACTATGACTCTCTTTTTAAGTGCTGGTTTTAGAACCTAACCTCTTCCTATGTCAGAGGATTAAACTGCACAGTATTCTCCAGCTGACTCCCTCAGTTTCCACTAACCTGCACTTTCTTGCCTTTGTGATGTCTGTTCCCATCTTCCCCAGTCCAAATCCTGCCCATCCCTGATTATGAAGCTCAATTGGCAGCCCTTGGATGAGAACAATCTCTTCCTCTGAGTCCCATACACCTTGTATTTCTTTTCTTTTCTTTTCTTTTCTTTTCTTTTCTTTTCTTTTCTTTTCTTTTCTTTTCTTTCTTTCTTTCTTTCTTTTTCTCTTTCTTTCTTTCTTTCTCTTTCTTTCTTTCTCTCTCTCTCTTTCTTTCTTTCTCTCTCTCTCTCATGCTCTCTCTCCTTCCTTCCTTCCTTCCTTCCCCTTTCCCTTGCTTTGTTGCCCAGGCTAAAGTGCCGTGGTGTCAGCCTAGCTCACAGCAACCTCACACTCCTGGGCTCAAGAGATCCTCCTGCCTCAGCCTCCTGAGTAGCTGGGACTAGAGGTATGCACCACCACGGCTGGCCAATTTTTTCTATTTTTAGTAGAGACAGGGGTCTTGCTCTTGCTCATGCTGGTCTCAACTTTTAAGCTCAAGTGATCCTCCCAAGTTGGCCTACCCAGAGTGCTAGGATTACAGGCGTGAGTCACTGTGACCAGCCCACCTTGTATTTCTCTGGCAGCACTTCTAACCTCTCAGGTACTCTGGTTATCTGCATATTCAATTCACCTCCTTCATTACCTTGTATACTCCTTGAGGAGTCTATGTCTTCTTTATGTCTGGACTCCCATAATGCAGTATGCAGAAACCCAAAATTGTTTTACAAATTAAAAAGATGAAATTATGTCATTTAATAGAAACACTAGCAAAAAAAGAAGAAAAAATAGCTACTTTGAAAGGGAAAACAAAGCTTAATTTTGGTTGTGTTGAATGTGGTAATGGTAAGATGTTAGGCAGAAATGGAAGAAAGTCAATCTAAACAAAGGAGCATTAGTAACTCAACCAAAGAACTCACAGAATCTCCTTGCTATGGTCTGAATGTGTCCCTCAAAAATTCATATGCTGAAACTTAATTGCCAATGCGATAGTATTAATAGGTGGGGCTTTTAGTAGGTGTTTAGGTCATGAGGCTCCGTCCCTATGGATTAATGGCTTTACTAAAGGGCTCAAGGGAACTAGCTAGCCCTTTGCCCTTTCGTCGTTCCTTCCAACATCCTTTCCACCACGTGAGGAAGGTGCCATCTTGGAAGCAGAGAGCAGCCCACACGAGACACCAAATCTGCTGGTGCCTGGACCTTGAACTTCCCAGCCTCCAGAACTGTGAGAAATAAATTTCCATTATTTATAAATTACCAAGTCTCAGCATTTTATTATAGCAGCACAAATGGACTAGGACACTCATCTTGAGACCTTTTGGGGGCAGAAACTAAAGGAAGAATTGGGAAACCTGCCTCCTTTTCTCTTGTCATAAAAGGTACAAGCTGCTGTCTTACTGTACAATCCCTTAAGTCCTCTGCAGGAAAGGAATGAAAACTGATAAAAATTACAACTGGAGTTCAGGAACTAAGAAACTGAATGGGAACAAACAATTTAATTTTAGGTTGAATATAGAGTCAGCACAGGCAAATAAGCACTAAAATCATATTTCAAAACAACTGGGAAATTGACAAGGAAATTGCTCCTGGCTTCCATTAGAGTAAGAGCATACTTTCTTGTAACGTTTTATTGAAATTATGATATATTGATCTTCTTGGGCTAATCCATTAGCCATGGAAAGATGCTCCGAGTCTCTGTGGATGCCCACTCAGTAGAGGCTACAGTCACATCTCAGAACCATACACTCCTTCAAAACCAAATATTAAGAAAGAACAGGCCAGGCGCGGTGGCTCACGCCTGTAATCCTAGCACTTGGGAGGCCGAGGCGGGCGGATTGTTTGAGCTCAGGAGTTCGAGACCAGCCTGAGCAAGAGCGAGATCCCGTCTCTACTAAAAATAGAAAGAAATGATCTGGCCAACTAAAAATATATATAGAAAAAATTAGCCGGGTGTGGTGGCGCATGCCTGTAGTCCCAGCTACTCAGGAGGCTGAGGCAGTAGGATTGCTTGAGCCCAGGAGTTTGAGGTTGCTGTGAGCTAGGCTGACGCCACGGCACTCAATCTAGCCCGGACAACAGAGTGAGATTCTGTCTGGAAAAAAAAAAAAAAAAAGAAAGAAAGAACATATTAGAAAACCAAGACAGAAAGAGAACAACTCTCTCTAGGGTCTTATCTTGTTCTCAATTCCTTGCCAAAAATCTTGCTCATCATAAATCTGCCTATTTTTAATACATGTCAGGCTTTTGCAGTTTCAAACCAAAACCTTACTTGAATAAAACAACAACAAAAAACACTATAAAAAGGCAAAGGACTTTTTAGAATTGTATTTCTTAGTACTATTGTGACTTAATGTCTGCTCAATTCTCAAATTACAGAGGAAAAAACAAACAAAAAAACCCATGGAAGTATTTCTTTTGAAATCTCCTTTTACACAACATGTGAAAAATATGACAATTGAGTCATTTTCTTATTCTTTATAATAGATTTCAATGTCTGTCTTTAACTTCCAAAAGTCTGTATTCAATATGTAGGAATTTAAAAAAAAATAAACTTGTAATAAGTATAACTTACAAACAGAAAAGTGCACAAATCCTAAGGAAACAGCTTAATGAATTGGACCACGACAGGGTAAACACCATCCAGATCAAGAAACAGGACATTCCCAACACCCCAGATGCCCCCTCTCTAACATAGTTTTGAGCTACATATATTTTTTCATAGAAACAATATTATTAATAGTAGTAAGTGCCCAGATCAGCCCAAAAAATACCAAAAAAATGTACTTGGACTCTAGCAAAATGGCACCGTATCAGTATCAATGGTTCCATGGGGAAATGCATTTTCAGCTCCAAATAGTGATGCCAAGGAGCGTGGCTCAGACTCGCTGTCCTTGAACCTCAGGGGCCCCCACTGTAGGGACTCCGGGTAGGTGGAGGGGAAGAGGAGCTATATCAGTAATCAGTTCTCCATCTCACCAATTTCAGGATCTAAACAAGAGAAAGAGGTGCTTTAGCCAGACATGTGCCAAGTATTTTGATTTGGGAAAAATCTGCTGGACAGGGGTTCTAGCAGGGCACTGGAAGTCTGTTTTTGTTAGTATGATTTGCAAGTTGCCTCTGCCTGTATGATAGACAGTCTAGAACAATAAGAGATGTACATTTAGGTGTCTAGTGTGGGTGAAGAATGCTAAGTGAGGCTAGTATATAATTTTACTTTTGTTGCAATAATTGATCTTTGTAGATTTTCTCTTTAGACCTGATTCCAATTAAAGGCAAGCATTCTCATTTTAATAGCCTAACACTGAAAAGAGAATTTATTATAACTATTCAATGGTATATTCTAGTATTTAACCAAAATTCCCAGAAAATAAAAATCACCCAAGATGCTTGTCAAAATACAGATGTAGGGGCTCCTACTCAGACCTATGGAATCAGAATTTCTATAGGGGAGGCCTGATTATTTATGGTTATTGATTTAACAACACTCCCAGGGATTTCTTGTCTTCAGGAAAATACAGGAAACACTGGCTTGGTCTAAGAAACATGAAAAGAGTCATGTATTCAGTTAAAAGTGCAATACAAACCTTAGTTGTTGTTGTTATTCATAATAATAAAAATGATATGCAGCATTGAGAGGCTGCTTTGGACAACAGTTTCTTTAAGTTGAACAGTTCCCTGGTTCCACAATTGTCTTTATTATTTCTTTTGTTCCAAGATCAAGAGTTACAAACAGTCTGGGAAGAGTGGCTCATGCCTGTAACCCCAACACTTTGGGAGGTTGAGGCAGGAGGATTGCTTGAGCCCAGGAATTGGAGGCTACAGTGAGCTGTGATAGCACCGCTGCACACAAGCCTGGGTGATAGAGTGAGATGCAGTCTCAAAAAAAAAAAAAAATGTTACGAACAGTAACTTTACAGATACTTAATACTATCTTCAGCACACTAGTTTCTTTTAAATACTACTTAATTTTAAAAAATGAACAGAACAGAGTTTGACCATCTTAATCTCTTAAATCCAAGCCCTCCTCACCATTATGCAGGTTCTTGGAGGCTGTGCTGGTTAGGTTTTACAAACACATTGTCTAGGGACTTAGAGGGGCACCTCCACTGACCAGTGGCTTATCTAACTTTTAGATTGCAATTGCACAGGGCTCATGGGAATACAAATTAGCATAATCAACCAGTGTTACTGGAAAGTAATTTTTTTTTTCTTTTATAGAGACGGGGTCTCACTCCTGCTCAGGCTGGTCTTGAACTCCTGAACTCAAGCAGTCCTCCCACCTCGGCCTCCCAGAGTGCTAGGATTATAGGCATCAGCCACCATGCCCAACCTGGAAAGTAATTTCGAAATATGTATCAAGAACTTTAAAAATGTTTATATCTTATGCTCTAGTAGTTCCACTTTAAAAATTTTTCCTGAGGCACTATCAGAGGTGTGGTCACAGATGTGTGTCCAGACACCAGGGCAGGAGCACCAGCTCTGGGGCTGAGAGCCAGCTCTGCTACTTCCTAATTGTGCAATCTGGAACAAAAAATGTAGCCAACTGCTCTGTGCCTCCATTTCCTCTTCTATTAAATGGTAATAATAGTAGGGTTTTTACAAAAATTAAATTAGTTAAGATGCATGAGGAACTTGAAACAATGCCCATCATACCATTAGCAATTCAACAAATGTTAACGACTATTAGCTAATATCACAAAAACATTCATCGCTGCATTATTTATGATAAGAAAAGATTTTAAAACAAGTTAAATGACCAGAAATAGGAGAATGAAGAAATATACTCTTGTATTAATACATTCATACAAAAGAATACAATGCACCCTTGAGAGTATTAAAAATGCAGCCTCTGGAGCCTTGATGCTAGCCTGCTCCTGGCCAGCTGTGTGGCCTGGGACAACTTTCTTGCCCATCTGGGCCTCAGTTTCCTCATCTGAAAACGGAGAATAAGAATAAGACCTAGGGCAGCAGGTCAACTGGCTCATAAAGCTTAAGCCCTTAGAATAGTTCCTGGCTCTCGGTCATCACTTAGTCAGTGCTGGTCTCTCTGTTTACAGGTCACGTTTGGTAGTGGGACGCACTGGTGAGAGATCACGTGCACAAAGCTGCCCGGCCAGTAGCTGAGAAAGTACGTGCCCTGGTAGGGGGAGGCGAACGGAACAAAACCTGAGTTCTCCTTCGAATTAATAGAAGAAACGACGGGTGCAAGCCTGCGCCCGGATGCTACGTGCACGAGCACCATGTGAGGGAACTGGAGGTGTTCCACGGGCAGCACCAGAACAGACGCTTTGATTAAAAGGATAAAGGAAGGGGAGGGGAAAAGGAGGGCCCCAAACAGAAACACCCCCCACAGCAACGGACAAGTCCTGGCAAGAGAAAGGCGCCAAAGTGGTTTTCCTAATCTCCAGTCCTCAGCCACCTCTTTTCTCTTCCCTGCCTGTCCCCTCTACCCCCTACTCACTCCGGGTTTTTCAAAGACTAAAGGAAAGGGAACAGGGAATGCGGAAGGTTTACGTTTTTTTGGAAGGAAAGATGTGCAATAACAACTTCCAAAGAAAGAACCGGGAGCTGTTCCCATGTTACCCTCACCTTGCTCCCAAAGCTCTCACCCGGGGTTTGGCCACAAGCTGGACCTGGTTTCTGTTCTCAAGAAGCAGGTTCGCAAACCAGCCTTAAAAATCTGGAGGGTATTGAGATGTTTCTCTGACCCAGGAACCCCAATTCCTGGAAAGGAGAGGGATCAGCTGTCACCACGCCCCTCTTCCACCTAGCCCTGTCCTGCCTGACCTCAGGTCCCCTCACTGCCAGCAGCTCCCCCTCCCCAAGGACCCTGTCCTCAAAAGCCACACCCAGAAGCTTGAGACACCACCAGGTGTGCGTGCAGATGGCTGCTGTGGAACCCTGGTCGGCGTGGCCCGTGGAAGGCCTGTGTTCCCTGCCTTCCCCTGGACAGCCATGGGGAAGGCTGGCGGCCTGCCACCGCCCCAGCCCCTGCCCCTCCCGCCTCAGTGACAGCTCAGACAATGGCACCCCTGGGTTTATTGCCTGTGCTGAGTGTGGGAAGAGAGCTGCTTTTTTTTAGGTCTTGTCACTATATTTCCTTCTCACACTTCTAACATGGCTTCTAGAGCTTCTAAGGTCACTGCTGCCTTACAGGGGTTTTTCCATTTTCTTTTTGTAATGGACCAGCATTAATTAATATTTATGCTGCGCCCTCAGTGTGCCCAGAGCACAGACAGCACCCAGAAAACACAATAGCTATCCTCGACGAGGTATAAAGGGGCCACATTTCTAAGAAATCCCTGATGGCTGCTGTTTTCTTGTTTAAAATACTCTTGAAAAAAAAAAAAAAGAATCATCCAGTGATGAGCACAGATCAAGAATCACACATTTTGAGAGCCCAAGTTCTTGTCCTTTGGTCCCCAGTGGAGGAACCTGTGTGTCAGCGATATATCAAAAGTATCTGGCTCTACTGGACATTCCTGGAAATGCAATTATTGCCCACTTGGGGACCCACGGAAGGAGATGGCCTTGCAGATTTCACAGAGCTTTTGCAGCAGACAGAGACTCCTCAGCAGCATTTTGCTGGAAGCCTCTGTATTTAAAATGAAATCACCCAATGTTGCAACTAAGAATATCTTGAAAAACTCTATATATTTGAAACTATCTTACGGTACATGGTTCTGAGGCCAGGTTACAGCTTCAACGTTCAGTTTCAACTCTATATTTTATCCTTCTGGGAAGAGTGGGAGAAGTCAGAGGGGGAAAATGCACCCCCTGAGAGCTCCGTCCTTGGAAGGTGTGGTGGGGGGGGGGAATCTCCGTCAGGATAGATTTGGCTCCCTAACTCATCAAGAACACACACTGAAAACTGCCCGACCGGTTTACAGCCACGCTTTGAGGGAGCTGGGGATTGAAGTGTCTTACTCCCACACACTCCTTAAGGGATGGATAGCATTTCTCAAGTTGGTTCCAGAGACTGGTGTGGAGAAGCAGGTCTGATGTCTGTGAAGTCAGAAATTGGCCCCCTGGCTCCTTGTGGTTTCTAGAGTCAATAGTTGGAGGAATTTCACTGAAGTTCTATTTGCACAAGAGTTGCAAAATGTGAAGTGCCCTGTTCCCTCCGTTCCAACTTGTTAAGCATGGTGCTAGAAAGCCACAGGTTAAGAGTGGGCAAATACACCTGGTAGTTAAAGACCTACATACCAGGAAATGCTCCCTTGAAAAGCTGAGCAGGCCTGGAGGTGTGATAAGGGATCATATTCCCAGCAGGTGAGTTTGAGGTGAGATGATGCATATCTGAACAGCTCCCAGGGGCTCCGCAGGGAGTGCAGTTCCAGTTTAGTTTCTTTCTCCTCCTTCTTCTACTCCTCCTCCTCCTCTTCCTCCTCCTCCTCATTCTCCTCCTTCTTCTTCTTAGAGACAGGGTCTGACTTTGTCACTGAGGCTGGAACTCCTGCACTTAAGCAATCCTCTTGCCTCAGCCTCCCTAGTAGCTGGGACTACAGGTGTGTGCCATAATGCTCAGTTAATTTTTTAATTTTTTTTGTAGGGACGGGGATTGAGCTATGCTGCTCAGGCTGGTCTTGAACTCCTGGCCTCAAAGGATCCTTCTGCCTCGGCCTTCCAGAGTGCTGGGATTATGGGAGTAAGCCAAGGCACCTGGCCTAGTTTTCTGATTATTCACATTCCATCTTTTTTGGTGGGTCGCTTTACTATCCCTTAGTCACAAAATAGCTTGCTAATTGAGTGTGGGAAGTGGTGTGGGTATGCCTTGTTTAAAAATTTAAGTACACAGGAAGGCAGTGGCAAGGTGGCTCACGCCTCTAATCCTAGCACTCTGGGAGGCCGAGGTGGGAGGATCATTTGAGCTCAGGTGTTTGAGAGCAGCCTGAGCAAGAGTGAGACCCCATCTCAACTAAAAATAGAAAGAAATTAGCTGGACAACTAAAAATATATATAGAAAATATTAGCCGGGCATGGTGGCGCATGCCTGTAGTCCCAGCTACTCGGGAGGCTGAGGCAGGAGGATTGCTTGAGCCCAGGAGTTTGAGGTTGCTGTGAGCCAGGCTGACGCCACGGCACTCTAGCTCGGGCAACAGAGTGAGACTCTGTCTCAAAAAAAAAAAAAAAAAAATTTAAGTTGACAAAATTCTTGAAATGCAAAGGATTATGAATGTAAACCAAATTGAGGTTCCATTGCTCTACTTAGGGAGAAGGCCTCAGGAGTGTCAAGGTCACCAGGCCCTCTGTTCCTTGCACACCTTCAGGGCCCTGTCCCCCACTTTTCTTTATCCCATTGCATTAGATCCTTGGCTGCAGGGCCTCAGTTTTTCCCAGGGTTTTCCACAAAATGGGTCTGGCAAAGAAACGACTCCACTCTTGCCAAACTTCAAGAAGAAGGAATTGAGGCTGGACCTTCTAAATGGACACATTTCATCCTGTGTGAGGAGATGATTTTCAGTGCCCACCCCTGCCCCAGATGGGATCCCAGCTCCAGACCTTGCCTTGCAGGCTGATGCTTCTGTAACTCGGAACATTTCAGTGCTCTCTGCTTGGAACCCTCTGGAGCATCACCTAGAAACTTCAATCAGAATGGATGGGGTGTTCCATCTGTGGGGGAAAAGGGATGACCCCACATCAAGCACTATTGGGCAGTCAGCTACATGCTCTATCTTTCAATCCTCAGCATAGCCCAGTAAGGCAGACACTATTGTTCCCATTTTCAGGTGAGGAAAACAAGAACTGGGAGAGGTTAAGTGACTTGCTCAAGGTCACTAGTAGTCACTAGAAACCAGGAGCCCTGAGACTAAGCTCAGCTCTGTTTGAACTGTGTTCTGGTCTTGGCACATCTATGGAATATTACACTTTTGATAAAAATTATTATGAAAATTTAGGTAAACACAAATTTTAAATAAAGGGGTACTTTCTTCTTGTATAAAGTAACCAACTTGAATGTATACCTCCTTTGAAAATAAGAAGCATAGTTTTCAAACCACACATCAGACCCGCCTATTATTCTTGGATGACCCTTCAACATGGACAAATGCGATCAACAGGTACTCAAGGGTGATTTCAAATCATGTTTAACGTATGCTCACGAGTCCTTGGGAGGGGGACTTCTGTCAGATCTAGGGTCACAGAGTAGGAGCTCGAATGGACTTTGAAGCTTGAGCCTCATGAACAGACCAGAAAACCCTGGCCTGGAGGGACACACTCATCCAGAGCCCAGAGGAGACCAGAAATCCAGCTTGCTGCTGTCCCGCCTGCTGGTTTTCTACCATACTGCACTCTCTTACCATTTCCTTTCTCCAGAAGTCACAGATAAACCAGAGAGACACTGGGCAAACTTGAGCAGCACTTAGGACTGTCATTGGGTGCTGGTGGAGTCATAACAAAAGAATTAATATTCACTGAATATTTGCCGTACACTGAGCACCGTATGAAGAACTCTCACTCATGACCACATTTAAGCCTCACAATGGTCCGGTGACCTAGATTGTCATCTGCACTATTAGCAGAGGAAATTGAGGCATAAGGGAGATTAGGAAACTTGCTCAATATTACACTAGTAAAACAGCAAAAGGGAGGCTTGAACCCAGGTTTTTCCGAATCAAAGCTCTTGCTCTTAACCCTGTACTCTCCAGCTGCTGCCTCTGTTGTCCCACATGGGCCACTGCCCACATGGCACAGGCCCACCAGGGTGGCAGGAGCAGGCCCCAAAGGTCTCCCCCAGCTGGCCCTTCCTGGTATTTGGCTCATTTTACACATAAGGGAACCAGGGCACAGAGAGGTTAAGTAACTTGTGCAAAGTTACACAGGTAAGTGACCTGAAGTGGGAATCATTAGGATGGTGTGATACTGCGATTTATGATAAATATATATTTGATCTTGTCCCTGTTTGCTGGCACACAGTTCCTAAAGCCCTTGGAATCTCTACAAAGTGACAAAGTGTCCTTTTGTATGCTAATGATAAGACTGATGGCTGGGGGCTCCAGGTATAGCAGGAGGAAGAGGAGGGCTGGTGCCAGTGAATCCCACCTGTGATTAGAGGGCTGGGACTTTCAGCCCTGCCCTCCCCACTCCACCCCTTCCAGGGAGTGAAAGGGGCTGGAGGTTGACTCAGTCACCAATGGCCAATGATTTAATCAACCATGCCTTTGTGATGAGGTCTTCTTAAAAGCCCCAAAGAACCAAGCTTGGAGAGCTTCCGCACAGCTGAACACATGGAGGTGCTGAGAGGTGGCACCCAAAGCTCTGTGACTTTTCCTCCATACCTTGCCCTATGCATCTCTTGTAATATCCTTTACAATTGGTAAATAAAAAGTGTTTCCCTGAGTTCTGTGAGCCACTCTAACAAACAATTGAACCGAAAGAGGGATGGTGGGTACCTCTGTTTTACAGCTGGTGGGTCAGAAGCACAGGTGACAACCTGGGGCTTGCGGTTGGCATCTGAAGTGGGAACAGGCTGGTGGGACCAAGCCCTTCGCCTATGAGGTTTGCACTGACTCCAGTGAGTGCTGCAGTTAAACTGTCCTACAGTTAAACTGTAGGACAGCCAGTCAGGTGGGAACCTGAGAAAGCACTGAAGCCGGATGTGTAAAGCCTGCGGTGGGCTCTGGAGGGTGAATGACATATGCCTCCGCCCTCCCTGAGAGAGTCAATAGTTCACCAGCAGAGTCCTAGGTTCCATTCCTTAACGAGACCGCCTCACAGGGCAACTCATCCCTCTTTCTGGGGCTCGTGCACCACTCAAGGAGACTTTGGCCTCACTTAGAAACCGCCTGGTGTTTTTACGAAAGAGGCGCAAACATTCACGTTGCTTTGAGTCAAATTCTTTTAAATAACCTTTGCATTCTGACTTAATACCTCCAGGAGCCACAAACAGCATGGTGGCTTTAAACAAGGTGTGCCTAGATCACATACAAATTCTGGGGATTTGCAGAGGGGGGGAGATTTATAAAGCACGAGATGTATTAAAGTCCCATGGTTCACCTTTAGCTTAATCTAAAAATTAAACCCCACCTCTTCACTTTATCAGGCTCTTATCGATATCAAACACAGACCGAGAGTTCGTGGACTTCACACCATGAGGCTAACCGGAAAGGAAACCAGAAAATTCTCCGATCAAGGCTGCCATAGGTGATTCTTCTGTTAAGCAGGAGACAGGAGTTTCTTTTTCTTTTCTTTTCTTTCTTTTTTTTTTTTTTTTTTTGAGACAGGGTCTTGCTCTGTCACCCAGGCTGGAGAGTAGTAGCACGATTACAACTCACGGCAGCCTCACACTCTTGGGCTCAACCGATCCTCCTGCCTCAGCCTCTCGAGTAGCTGGGACTACAGGTGTGATGCCACCAATCTTGATAATTTTTTAATTTTTTGCCTAGATGGGGTCTTGCTATGTTGCTCAGGCTGAGATGTTCCATCCCCTCCTACCCACCTTGTGGGTCTGAAGGAGAACACAGCTCCTCCTCCACACATGTGTACCCTCTGTGCTGCGACAGGTGCCTCACTCAGCACCCATGGACCATCCAAGACGAGGAGAGCAGACACCAAAGACCGGAGGCCGAGCATTTTCATTCTCACACATTCACATGCCGGAAACCAGAAAGCAACCCGAGGTGTGGCTGGCTGGAGCCCGTTTCGGGTCTCGCCCCCACCTTGTGCCTCCTGTCCTCGCTCTGCTGACTTCTCAATTGGGTAGTCAAGGACAAATGCTCTATTCGCCAGGGACTGTTCCTTCATTCCACAGCCCCACTGCAGATGGCCGTAGTACCCTTTGAGCACTTTTATGGGGCAGTAAAACTTTACAGCCTGCCAGCTCTAAGCCATTCCCACATTTCTGAATAGAGCTATTTATGACGTACAAGATTACTATGGTTTGCCCTTTGAAAATACTAGCAGCTATTAGACCCTTTCCAACGGGTCGACAGAGTTACACTGGCTGACAGCTGGCTTACAGAAACCCCACAGTGGCAGAGCTAAACTCCCGACTGTGAACAGCTAAGTTAGACAATGAAACGGTGTTTGAGTCTCACAGCATCACTGGAAGTGGCCTCATGCTCTGCCACATCCATGTGGCTTTGGTGTCAAATCCGCCTGCGTCTCTCCTCCGATGTTTTGCTTCCTTGCTCCTTTCCTGCCTGGGCTCACAGAGCTCACTATGACCTTTGTCAGCAAATGCCAGTGAGCTGGGCTTTTCCTTCAATCTTTAGCAGGTAAAAAACTAAAACCAGGAAAAAGCTAGCAACTCAATCACAACTGGTTTCTCCCAGTGCCCCAGATAAACCAGCTGGCCCAGAAAAAGAATCACCACATGCTTGAAAAAGCGTCCTTACCCGAGTTCCATAACGGCCACGACTCCTGTGCATGGAAGACCAGCTCCAGGCTCCTCCGATCTGGGGACTCAGCTCCCTGCAGCCCGCAGACAATCGGGCCCATTATAGCCATGGGCTGCCGAGTTAAAGGGTGGCCCTCACTAAAATATAAACAGCTTGTCAGCACAAGCCAAAGGGGCGGGGCTGCAGTCTCAGGGGACAATGGGAGCCAATGATCAGCCTCTTTGGGCTCTGCTTGCTTAAGATATCCTGTTTCATTCTGAAGTCGGGGAGCTGGGAGTGAGAAACACTGAATAGGAAGGACCAGAGTTCTCATCTTTACAGCTCGCCAGCACAAAAGCGTCCAAGTTGAAAAGTTTAATCGCTACCCGCAGAAGGCCACTTTCAGGAAGGGTTTGTATACTGCACACATAATAATATGTATTTCTTTTATTTTCTTTATTTTGTCTTAGAGACAGGGTCTTACTGTCGCCCTGACTAGAGTGCAGTGGCTTCATCAAAGCTCACTGCAACCTCAAACTCCTGGGCTCAAGCAATCCTCCCCCTTCAGTCTCCTGAGTAGCTGGGACTACATGCACACACCACTTCACCAGACTAATTTTTTAATTTTTATGTAGAGACGGAGTCTCTCACTACATTGCCCAGGTTGGTCTCAAACATGTGGCCTCAAGCGATCCTCCTGCCTGAGCTTCCCAAAGTGCTGGGATTATAGGTGTGAGCCATGAAGCCAGGCCAATAATATATGTTTTTAAAGCCACAGACATTTATGTTGCATTAGCTAGCTTTCGTTTTCCAGGGTTATAGTATTCATGAGGTAGATAGGAGTTTTTCAAAGAGCAAAGGCCAAGGAAGATGGTTTTATGAATTGCTTATTTTATTTTATATGCTATCTGATGAGAAGCACTGACCTCCTCTGCAGAGAAAATGCTTGATTTCATTGGTCTGCCTTCAGCACCCAGAGAAATAGACTTACTTTGTTCCCCAAGTCAGCAGAGTGGCTCACATTTGATGTGTCTGTGTTCATTTTTTAAAGTGCTCATTTAATTTTATCACACACAAAACCGAAGTTAGTTCAGTGTATTTGGAAGGAGATAGGACAGCCGTGGCTTCTTTCTGTTACTTGACCTTAAAGAAATTCTCCTTTGAAAGATACTAAACCAGATTAACCTTCCAATACCCTATGATAACAACCAAGAACCAGAAAATAAACTGTGGCTTCTTTGTTGTTTATATGATTTCTAAATAATACACTAAGGTAAAAATAAAGTTAAGAGCTATTTGGTTGATTGTGTGGCACTGACAAATTATAGGTGTATAAACTTTGAGAAAAGTACAGTCATTACAGCTTGGAATGGTCTCATTATTTACAAAGGGAAACACAGTAGTTATCCCATTAACTATCAGAGAAAAATGTTGCAATATATTCATTTTCCACAAACTCTTTCTTAAGTCCTTCTGATGTTGATTATAAAAATAATGCAAAGATGCTGTTCTTTCTAATCTATGTTAGTTTGAAAGTATTTATGATTTTACCACTGAAGTTTAATTTGTATTAAAGTAAAATTCCTCTGGAACCTCTCCCAAATGGTGTGTGAGGCCCTTTTGGTCCTTGTATTCTTCTTAGGATTCCAAAAGAGCTGTTATATCTATACTCTCATGGATTTTGATTTTAAGGTACAAGTTACCTTTTAGAAAGGATCTAGTTTTCTTCTAAATTATTAGGATCCTGTCATTTAAAAAAAAAAAAAAGCTTCAGAACACCAACAGTATGAGCAGCCGATGAAAAAATAGATAAATTGGACTTCATCAAAATTAAAAACTTCTGTTCTTTAAAGGACATTATCAAGAAAGTGAAAAGACAACCTAGGGAATGGGAGAAAACATTTGCAAATCATATATCTGATTAGGTTCTAACATCCAGAACATATACTTAAAAACTCTTATAATTCAACAACAAAAAAGGAACAACCTAATTTAAAAGTGGGCATAGATCTTAAATAGACATTTCTCCAAAAATAATATATAAATGGCCAACAAGCAAATGAAGAGGTGCTCAACATAGTCATTAGGGAAATACAAATCAAAACTACAATGAGGTGCCCCTTTACACCTATTAGGATGACTATAATTTAAAAAGAAAAGAAAGAAAAATAATGAGTATTGAGGGGAAATGAAGAAACTAGAACCTCTGTATATTGCTAGTGGGAATGTAAAATCTTCAGCTGCGTGGGAAACAGTTCCATGGTTCTTCAAAAAGTTAACCATAGAATTACCATATGACCCAGCAATTCCATTCCTGGATACATACCCAAAAGGATTGAAAACACGGATTCAAACAAACATAATATATGTACACCCATGTTCATAGTGGCACTATTCACGACAGCCAAAAGGTAGAGACAGCCCAAATGCCCACCAACAGGTGAATAGATGAACAAATTGTGGTATATGCATATAATGAAATATTATTCAGCCATAAAAAGAGACGAAGTACTACATGTTGAAGCATGTACAACAAAGATTAGTCCCTAAAACTTTATGCTAATAGAAAGAAGCCAGACACAAAGCGTCACATATCGTGCGATCCCATTTACATGAAATGTCCAGAATAAATACGCCCACAGAGACAGAACACAAATTGATGATTGCCAAAGGGTGGGGGAGAGGGGAATGGAGAGAAACTGATGAATGGACACGGGGCTTTATTTTGCAGTGATGGAAATGTTTTGGAATCAGGTAGAGGTGGTGGCTGCATAATAAATGCTACCGATTGTTCACTTTAAAATGGTTGATTTCATGTTACATAAACTTCACTTCAATCAATGGGAAAAAAATATTTTTAAAACTTCAGTACTTTCTGGGTTCGATGGGAACCTTTCTTGAAAAGTCACCCCACAAATTTACTAAAGAGTTTTAAAAAGAGGATTTACTAAATTCATTCATTCATTGTATTTATGCATTGCTGAGCATCTGTTCAGCTCCAGGCACTGTGGGCAGCTGGGTGCCAGGAGACCCACTTGCACCCCCCCTGCCAAAGCAAGGAAGAACAGGACCATCCCATGGGGAAAGGAACATGGTGGTGAGGAGGGTGAGTGGCTGCCACATGCTAGGTTGTCTCATGCTTGATCTCATTAATACTCAAAACCACTTGGGGTAGTAGAGGTAGGAATCGGTATTCCCATTTTATAGATAAGGAAACTGAGAATCAGAGAGCTTAATTAACTTCCCAGAGTCACCCTGCCTGCAGGCAATGAAGGCAAGTTCTTTCTGTTCCACCACGTGGCTCCTGAGCAGAGTTTGGGAAGAACTGAATCCATGGCAAAACGCTGTTTTCCGGTGCAAAAGGGAAAATAAGATGACTGGCTAAAATTTATTAAAAAGCACTTTAGATGTCAAAAAGAGCAGTGTGGTTCTCTTTCTAGTGGGATGAATATGCAAATGGGGGAAAACCAAACCAAGTGTCAAACTTTTACTCAAAGTATCATTTTCCAAAAATAACCAAAGAACTTCAGAAAACTGAAGGATTTTCTAAGTAATCTAACCGGATACCCTCATTTTTCAGGCAGGGAAGCAAATGCCTTGCAAAATTAACTGACTCACCCAAAGTTATTAATATATGGCAAGATAGTAGCAGAACCAGGTTAGGACTCAAGTCTCTAACTCCCAGTCCAAGGTTCTTTCCACAATACCATATACATAAAACTACGAAATTGATCCTAGATTAACCTTTTACTAAATACCTCTCAAATTCTCTACGTCTTCATAGTCTTAGTAGACATAATTTTTACCCTCTATAAACTCTGAGTGTGATGATCTACCGAGTATGTTTGGCATTCTCAGTGACTTTACTGTTTCTTTCATCGTATATTTTATTAAAAGACAATCAAGAAGAGAGAGATTCACAAGTTATAATCTGGGAAGGACTATATTTGAACTCAGTTCATTTTAACATAGGTGAACCCCTGGAAGTTTGGAATAGGAAACTGAGAACAAAGAGGAAAAGGGGACTTCGAAAACATGGAAAGAAGAGTTTGCCAGGAATTTCCTCGATAAGACACAACTATGTGGGGCTGGAACTCTGACAAAGCTGTTTCACACATCCATGGGGGCTATTTCTTTCCTGACCGTCATATCCCTTGGCATTGCCTATTGCTCTTATTAAAAATAATATACAAAATAATTACAGAGGCACATGTGTGCTCTTTTAAAAGACTGGGAGATGACATAACATCTTTCTAAGTTTCAAACCATTAGATTATGCAGTTCAGGAAATTGCTATATGCCTTTTGAGAATATCATCATCTAATTAAAATTTTACCCTTGGTCCAAAACAACTACCTCTTAGTTGCCCAACTCTTGGCAACCCAAGCTTCAATTATTCGTAAGCAGAGCTTCACTGAACCCGTCTAGAGAGCTGAAGCTCCAATTAACTGACTTAACTCAACATCCCACACTACATTCATTATCAAGTCCCTGATTTGCCAACATACAAAACTCTATACTAAAGGGAAAACATTAAATTGTCTGCTGGTATTTATTTAAAAAGTGATATACACATAAAACTATATTCTCAGGTCAAGACACCATGTAATAATACGGTTAATGGAATGGGGTGAAATTGCACCAGACGCCCTTTGGATAAAAAAATGGATGAATGAATGGTCAGACCCCTTAAGTGTTCTCAGATGATTCTGGAAATTACAGACTTCTACACTTAAATTACATGTTTTTAAATCCTTTACTTTCTTTTTTAAGGAAATAAAAGGGATGTTGTCTTAGTCCATTCAGGCTGCTATAACAAAATACCATAAACTGGGTGGCTTATAAACAACAGAAATTTATGTCTCACAGTTCTGGAAGCTGGGAGTCCAAGGTCAAGGTGCTGGCAGATTCCATGTCTGGTGAGGGCCCCCTTCCTCATTAATTGACAGCTGTCTTTTTGCTGTATCCTCACATGGTGGAAGGACCAAAGGAAATCTTGGGTCTGTTTTTTTTTTTAATTTTTTATTTATTGTTGTCCATATAATTTCTTTCTATTTATAGTAGAGATGGGGTCTCGCTCTTGCTCAGGCTGGTCTCAAACTCCTGAGCTCAAACGATCCACCTGCCTCGGCCTCCCAGAGTGCTAGGATTACAGGTGTGAGCCACCGCGCCCAGCCAACCATGGCTAACTTTAACCAGCCAACCATGGCTAACTTTAACACCACAAAGGTTTTGAATTTCTTGGGAGAGATCATGAAGGGATTTGCTGAAAACCTAGTTCAGAATTAATCCCAGGACCCATACAAAAGCTCTCTCATGGGGGTCATCCTAGATCCAGGAGTAGTACAAAATTTTCATCAATAACCCTGATGCACGGAAATGTACCATTAATCGTGAAGAAGCTACAAGCTGAGTCACCCCTTCAGAAGTAGGAGCAGAACTTAATAGCTATGGTAATGATATGTCTACAGCATTTCCCATGTGCTAGGCACTGTTCTAAGAGCATTCGCATGTATTAACTCATTTAATCCTCACAACCAACCCCAGAAGGTGGAACACTAATTTTACAGATGAGGAAACTGAAACTTTGAGAAATCAATGAACGTATCCATCTAGGCAGAAGTGGTCAAATGCCCAGAGAATAAAATTCTAATAAGATCAGTTCAGAGAAAGAAGAACAAACAGCAGAAATGAAATATGGTGGTAGAACTCAGGATAGTAAGGAATAAAAATGGCTAATGGGCCTGTGTTAGTTTTCTAGGGCTGCCATCACATACTACTACAAGCTTAAAACAATAGAAATTTAGGGTTCTCGTGAGGATTAAATGAGATATATTTGTAAATCATTTAGAATGGTGTTTAGCATACAGTAAGCATTATATACGTTCTCTGTAAAATAAATAAATGAAAATAAAGGTCCACGTGCTCTTCCTCATCACAAAGAATTCTATTTGCATCCATAGATTTATTCGTTCAAAGATTGTTCACTGAGGGCTTCTCTAAGCCAGGCACCCTTCTAAGAGCTGGAGAATAAGGCAGTTAACACACACAAGTTACATTCTCCCAGGGGAGACAGAAAACACAGGAATGGACAACTAAAATGATAGACCATGTCTGGTAAGTGCCATAGGGAAAAATAAAACAGCCTAAAAGGATTGGGCATTACCAAGGGTGGACTTGGGTAGGCTGGGCTGAAGCAGGAAGCTGCAATTTTAAATAGGATGGTCGGGAAAGGCCTCACTGAGAAGCCCCTTCTGAGAGAAGATCTGGGTGGGTTCAGTGCCAGGGGGACTCTGGGGAAAGAGCATCCTTGGGAGTAGGAACAGCAAGTGCAAAGGCCCAGTGGCTCCTGGTGTCTAGAGCTCAGTGGCTGTTTCAGATTAGCTGACTGTGAACGGGCACAATATGTTGAACTTACATTAATTTCATTTGTCCTATTTGCAGTTAGAAGCTCTTAACCTCGATGTACAATTTTCCCCCAAAATGTTTAGAGATTGATACCTTGATTGTGAATTTAGAGCCTCAACACTTTTTAGAATTCAGATTCAATGCTGGTTATAGTGGAATGCAGATGCAGCGATCTAGACTCGTGGTGCTGTGCTTGAACAATCACCCTGGTGCTGGGATGCTCAGGAAGAGCGTGGTGCTGGCAACCATGCTCATTGCTCTGCGGCTGCTCTGTAAGACTGACTGATAGATCTGGGCTTGGCAGCCAAAATGGAATGTGGAGATGCTTGAGGTGCTTAGCAGATGGGAACCAAAATAATAGAAGAACTGGACAATAAACCCAGAGGGGACATCTGGGAACTGAGCATGCAGTTATTTAGTTTGAAGAAGGAATGCTTCTATGCTCTTACCTACTTCTGAGAACAAATTGAAAGAAAACAGGCTTAACTTGCAGCATGATGACTTTAAGGACATTTATGAGAAAGGGCTTCCGTGTAGGAAGGCTTGTGAAACACTGCAGATTGTGTGAGATGGCCCAGTCTCTGGAATTACTGAAATGATGAAGCATATGAAAGAGAGTCCTCCACCTGTGACTTTTAACTCTGTTACTGAGCTGACTTATTTTCAGAACTATGTCATCATGAAGCAAATTTATTAAGAAAAAATAAGAATTACAAAAAAAAAAATTTTAGCTAATGTGTCTCTATAACTGTGCCTAGCAGCAAAAAATCTGGGTATGCTTTCTGAGAACAGAGCTTACCTGATTTCTACTGAATCCCCGTACATCTCAGTCGTACAACTATGCATTTCTCGTTTAAACATCTTGAGTTTAAAGTGTTTATGCTCCTCATTATTGTGTTTTTCAGCATCCACTCGGTGGTGACTGTGTTTTTCCTTCTCTGGCATGGTCTGGGACAGAGGGATGGCCCCCATGGGCAAGTTTGTGCTGTGTGGCCCTGCTCAGGATTAATCCGAGCTGAGCCAGTGATTCTTCTCTGCCTCTTCAGCCATGGATGGGGCATGGGGGTGGGAAGGGATGCCCCAGCCCAAACAAAGCCAATTCCTGGACGTTCTGAAGTGAAGCTAAGAGAAAAGAAACCATCCTTCTCTGATGCTTGACTATAGGACATGAGGTCACCAGCTTCAGTCATCTGTATTCCTGCCAAGTGAAAGAAGCTCATCTGCAGGAGGAGAGAATAAAGCTAAAATGCACAGCGAAGCAGAAACAAGAGACAGAAAGAAAGAACAGCATTCCAGACCCTGATTCCAGCTGTCCCTAATGTCCAACTCTGTGCTTTGTGAGATGCTCTGGTATTTCCTCCAGTAATATCTGTCTTTTTTCTGAGTTATTAATAGTATGGGTTTTGTCTTTGTCCCTGTAATCAAAAGATGGTGAACAGCAGATTCTACAGTCAGATCCCATAACTTAGAAGCTGTGTGGCTTTGGGCCACTTTAAAAAATTTTTTTAAAAAGTTTTTGTTTTTTTTTTTTTAGAGACAGGGTCTTGCTATGTTGTCCAAGCTGGAGTGCAGTGACTCTTCATAAGTGCAATCATAGCTCACTACAGCCTCAAGTTCCTGGGCTTAAGTGATCTTCTGCCTCAGCCTCCTGCATAGCTGGGACTATAGGTACGAGCCACTATGCCTGGCTTGGGCAACTTTTTAAAAATCTTTAAGCTTCAACTTCCTCATATGTAAACTGGTGATAATATTAGTATCCTCCCATAAGCTTCTTGGGAGGAATGTGGAGATAAATCATATAATGCACTTAGCATAGTCCTAGGAGCAAAGTAGGTGCTCAGTAAATATTAACTATTGTTATCATGTACAGCACTAAAAATCAAGTCATGCCTGCCATTGTCTGCTGTTCTATTTGTTTCCATCAAGTTAGGGTAGAGTTTCTCTCTTCTGTTGTCATTCCCATATCTTCTCCTACATGGCTCTGTGTGCTGAATTCATCTTTCATATAGTACTTCCTTTCTAGCTGAAAAACACCCTTCATTTTTGAATCACTAGCTAAAACTCTTTCATGAGAAACTAACCAATTGTTTTTCCACTTCCAGCAGGCAGAAAGGAATTTGCCAAGAGCCTTCAACTTAGATTTTATTTATTACAGAATTCTGTTACATGCCTATCCATCTAAGATGGATTTTATTTAAATCTAATCTATTTATAATAAATAAATATTTATAAACTCAACCAGTCAGGTTGAGTTGATTTTCCCCCAAGATATTTATATCACCTCATATGCTCATTCCCTATACCTCACTGTAATCCAAAACTACATTCTTTTGATTCTTGAAATGTCACTTTTAAGGAAATGTTTATTGTGTGTACTTTAGAGAAACAATAGAAATGATAAAGTTCACTGTCTTCAATTTGCATACATTATTATTACTGATTTATCAAATAAATATTGGGTGCCTACAGTGCTCCAGGCACTGTTCTAGGTGCTGGGTATACAAGGATTAAATAAGACACAAGGTGAATGCCATCACAGGGAGGCATGAACTTGAAAGTTATGGCAGCACAGAGGAGGGGGCCTACCTCAGTCGAGTTGGGGTGAAGGGCAGAGCATTAGACAAGGGATATTAGGCAGAGAGCTTCCCAGACACCATAACCCCCACTCAAGCACCTCACAGACAGGTAGACCCCATGATCCAGAGGAGACCACAGCAGGTCACCTCCAGCCAGCTCTGGGCTCTCCTAGTCACCAAGCGTAGGTATTGATCACCACTCTGAACATTCCAAGACTGCTCTCCTAAAATGGGACAGAGACAGTTCAATACCTTTTGGCTTTTAAAGACCTACCCAATTTCTTCTCCCTTGAATCTCATCTACCAGAGAAACTAAACTCTATTTTAGATTAGATCAGCTACTTGGCAGTAAAACTTTTCTACTCATCTCTCAGTCATTGGTCTCTTAGTCTTCATTTTATTCTTTACCAAGGTACCAGGAGCAAACAGCATTCCAGCTGGAAGGAACGGCCGTGCACAGGCATGGAGGTGTGAAGGAATAACTACAACCATGGGAATGTGGGCAGTGGAGGGTGATGGGAGACATAGGCAGGAGCCAGGTCATGCAAGCATTTGGGTTTTCTGGGTACAAAATTTGCAATTTGAGAAATAAAATTAAACCTTTTCTGCAGGTAAAGGGTTCTTAATGTAAAACAGGGTTCCTTGTGTGAACACAGGACAGAAAATGATTTAAATGATTGTTTCTTCAGTCCTTCCAATGGTGGTCAGAGAACCATTCTACATGCATAGGAGAGGAGTGAACTCACTATGTACAATGGGCGCCTTAGGTCATTGGCTTAAATCTCTCCGGAAACCCTGAGAACAAGGCTGAGAGACTAACTGAGGAGCCACTGTGTTTGTTGAAGATCTATGTCATTTCCTTGAATGGAATGAATTCTGTAAGTGCAATCAGAGAGCAAGTTTATTTCACCCCTGCCTCTTCAGACTCACTGTGTGCCGATGGCCTTTCTTTGCCCTTGGATGGAATAACATCCAGGTAACATTTTCAGTCACTTTTAGGTTTCTGAAAGTTTTCTGAACACTCTTAATCCCATGAACAGTCTCATTTCAATATTTTAAATGCCTTCTACAACAGAAAGTACAAACCATAAAAGAAAAAACATTGATAAGTAAGACAAATAAAATCAAATATGTTCATCAAAAAATACCATTAAGAAAAGGAAAAGGCTAGTCACAGACTGGGAGAAAATATTAGTAACATCCAGCTGTCATACTATTAAATAAGAAAACAACTCCAAAAAATCGGGCAAAATATTTGAACAGACACTTCACAAAAGAAAATGTACAAATGGCCAAAATACACATAATAATGCTCATCATTAGTTATCAGAAAAGTGTTAATTCAAACTACAATGAGATACCACTATACACCTACTAGAACGGCTAAAATTTAAAAGTCTGACATTACCAAAAGTGTCCAGGATATGGACTACCTGGAATCCTCGCACATTGCCCATGGGTATGTAAAATGGTATAACCACTAAGGAACAACAGTTTGGCAATTTTTTGTAAAGATAAACATACATCTACCATACAACCTAGCACTTTCACTACTAAGTAATAACTTAGGAGAAACAAAAATACATATGTTCTAGGATGTTCTTAGCTCTATTAATTATAGCCAAAATCTGGAAACAACTCAAATGTCCATCATAGGTGAATAGAAAACAAACTATGGTACATCCATTTAATAGAGCACCACTTACCAATAAAAACACACTATTGGCTGGGTGCGGTGGCTCACGCCTGTAATGCCAGCACTTTGGGAGGCTGAGCTGGGAGGATGCCTCGAGGCCAGGAGTTCAAGACTGCAGTGAGCTATGACCACACCACTGCACTCCAGCCTGGGCAACAGAGCGAGACCCTGTCTCAAAATATAAAATATTCAAAAAAAACCCCAAAACAAACTATTGATACACACAGCAACATGGATAAATTTCAAAAGCGTTATATTGAGCAAAAGAAGCTAGACACAAGAGAGTACATGCTGTATGATTCCATGCATATAAAACTGTAGAAAATACGACTAATCTACAGAAGTGGCAGAAGGCATTAAAGTGATTACCCAGGAGTGGGGCAGGGGAAGCGGGGAATGCCTGTTAAGGGGCACAAGGGAACTTTTGGAGATGATGGAAATATTTTATGTGTTATACATTTGCCAAAACTTATTGAACTGAACACTTAAAATGGATACAACTTCATTGTATATAAGCTATACCTCAATAAAGGTGACGTTAAAAACATTCTATCTAGCTGGGCGCAGTGGCTTATGCCTATAATCCCAGCTACTTGGGAGGCTGAGGTGGGAAGATCTCTGGAGGCCAGGAGTTCAAGACCAGCCTGGGTGTTATAGCGAGACCCCATCTCAAAAAGAAAAAAAAAATTCCATTCGGCGTAATAATAGCAATTCCAAACTTTTATCTGATTTAGAGCTTCTGTGTTTTCATCCTGGAAACCTGAAGGGGGAGTAGAGGGAAGGTTGACTTTTTCTCTTTCTTCTAGATTCTATTACTAATTCCTCCTCCTGTAACTTGTGAGGTTTCTAACCTTCCAGAGTTGGCCTAAGGAGGAGAATTAGGGAAAAACAGTCATGGTCTTTGAGTGATACAGTAGGACCATATACAATGGGACGTTTGTATACTCAGGACTTGGTGGATATCTGAAGCTGGCATTTGTCTCCTGGAAAGCTTCTGGGGCCTTGGAGATGTCTCGGCTGTGAATCCCTAGCCTGAGAAAGACCTGTGATGTGGCCACCGTGTCTCTGCCTGACAGCGAACCTCTGCCCAGTCATCCAGGTGCCTACCTCACACACTCTCCCTCCCCAGGAGAGACCCAATCCCTCCTCCACGCAGCCCACTTGGACCCTCAGGAGAGGTCTGCTTGGCCCACCGGAAAACCCTGCATTCTTGTCCCCACAACTGGGGGACAGCAGTGGCCCTCCACACCGCCTTCTTCCTTTCTCTCTGCTCTCACGCCAGTCTGCTCTTCCAACTGTGGGATGGCCATCAAGCTGTCTCAGTGGTCCTGTTGCTTTCTCCTTTGTCACCTGGTGAGAAGGAAGCACCCCTTCCCTCTGCCGTGTGCCAGGGGGACAGAGGAGCTCACACAAAAAACCCAAAGAAACCCTCAAGGTGGGAAATGGGCTTTGGGTCTCAAGAGAGTGACCAGCCACCCCTTGGTAAATCCTCCATGGTGGACGGACTGTGCTTCGAGATATGAGAGCGAATGGCATCTGCTAATCTTTTCTCCACCTTTGGGGCCTCAGTTTACATTGATACAGAAATGTTCTCTCTTTGCATTCTAATTACTTGTATATGATGTGTGACTGTAAATGCCTATAAATAAATTTCTCACACTTCCATGAAAATATTGCCAAATACTCTGAAATTTAAAATTATCATATTTGTAACAGGGTGACAGATCCTTAGAGTTATCTGGAGTTATAGAATTTTCTTTTCATAAGTAACATATTTTAAAAGCATGATTTGAATTTCTAATATTGGATTTTTTTTAGAGTACACAAAATATACTATTTTGCGGCAAGAGGATTACATTAGAAGCTATTGGGTTTTTTGTTTTTGGAAAGTACTAATAAATGTAATATCCTGTTTCAGCAGCTCTGAGAATTTGCGCTCTCTTTAGGCCAGCGTCTCCCATGCAGGTAAAGTTTGTTTTTTTCATTCTTCCCCCTGCTCTGGAAGAGCAGGTTGTTTTGATATGAAGAGAGATGAGGCAGAGGAGGGTGTGGCTCTAATTCAGGCAGAGGGTGCAGAATAAAGATGCAGGCTTGGGAAAGGCTTCCCCTTTCGGGGACTTGGCAGCAGGGACAATACTTGAAAAGCAGCCCTCAGGTGCCCTCGGCTGGCATCTTAGGCCCGTGTAATTCTAGAAGATTCTGCTCTGGGCTGTCCCTTGCGCTCTAACCAGAATTCCTTCCTTAGTGACAAAGCATAAGAACGAGGCCCTTCAAGCACCTTTTACAGGCCTTGTGAGGATGAAATGGTACAAAGTTTTGAGGATTCACCTGAGATTGAAATACTATTTCCTAGAAAGTCTGTTAAACACCCTCTGTATTTCTTCTGCTTTCCTTTAAAGCAACAAATTCTAAAGACATTCACATCCCATCCTTAATCTCTAGTTAAATTTGGCCTCACTGAGTCTCACAGAATGACAGGGCCAGATGTAACCTAAGAGATCGTTACGGTGCATAAATAAACTCAGCCCCAAGGACCCCGTTCCCACGGCTCCGACCACACCCCAGACTCTCCCTCGGGGTTTCTCGGCCTCAGCAGTACTGATATTTGGTATAGACGATTCTGTCTTGTGCACTGTGCGATGGTTAGCAGCATCCCTGGCCTCTCCCCATTAGATACCAGTAGGAGTCCCCTCACCCCAGTGTGACAACCAAAAATGTCTCCAGACGTTGCCACATGTCTTCTGGGGGCCAAAATCACCCCTGGTTGAGAGCCACTGGTCTAGCAGTTCCCCCGCCCCCTGCCCACAAGAATGGCCAGTTGTAAGAACAGGAGCTGTCTGTGCACGTGCACCTTACTTAGTCCACTCCTGCCAGTCAGCTGCTCATTGAGCCCAGTCTTTCTCATCGAACCCCTCCTCAAGGGGACGGGTATATTCACACCTAACGGGTGCGGTGCGCACCATCTGGGGGATGGACACGCTTGAAGCTCGGACTTGGGTGGGGCAAAGGCAATATATGTAACCTAAGCATTTGTACCCCCGTAATATGCTGAAATAAAAAAAATAACCTCCTCAGGGAGAGATAATCCTGGTTAGCTGGCCCCCAGGAATCATGAAATCATCTTCCAGTTTCACAATTGTCCCCACAGAATGTCCCATGGCTATGTCCTGTCTCTCCAGCTCCTTCCTGCGCTCCCTGAGAGTAGAGGCAGATCCTCCCTGACTGGCATGGTTTATTCCAGGACCGACCCTACTGCTGGGGACGGTGCTGGGGACGAGGCAGAAATGAGACACTAGAGAATTTGTTCTCTCTCTGTCCCCCTCCATGTGTGAGCACCAAGGAAAGGCCATGTAAGCACACGGCAAGAAGGTGACCACCTGCAAGCCAGGAAGGGAGCCCTCACCGGGAACCAACCATGCTGGCACCCTGACCTTCGACTTCCAGCCTCCGGAACTGTGGGAGAACAAATTTCTGTCGTTGAAGCCACCAAGTCTGTGGTATTTTGTTATGGCAGGCAAGGCAGACAAAGACATTCCCTCTCCCCCATGAGCTAGAATCCCTGACCCAAAGACACCTGGTTCACGGATGCACTTCAGGAAGCTCGTCCCCCTGCAGCTCAGCCTTCCCCCATCATAGACGTTGCATTCTTGAATCGTGCTACGTTGCTCTTCACCCTGACTCTCCCATTTAATCCCTGTGAGGTAGGCAATATTGTTATTAGTATCTCCATTTCCCAGATAGGAAGTCAAAGCTCAGAAAAGTTAATAAACTTGCCCAGCTTAAGACCGATCTAACTGGAGGAGCTAGAACTAGAACACAGGTCTGCCTGGCTCCTGTGATCGTCTGCCTTACCCCTGCAAGGGGATCCTGCTCTGCATGTTTTGGCTTTTGTCCCTAATCACTGGCCGTCTAGCTTGCTCCTTCACTGGGTGCTGCTATGGTTGGATATTTGATCCCCAGTGTTGGAGGTGGGGCCTAAAGGAGGTTGTTGGGGTCACGGGGGTGGATCCCTCAGGAATGGCGGGGTGCTGTCCTCACGGAAGTGAGCGAGTTCTCACTCTCAGTTTCCGAGAGAACTGGTTGTTGAAAAAAGCCTGGCACCTCCTCCGCCCTCTCTGTTGCTTCCTTCTCACCATGTGATCTCTGCACACACGACTCCCTTCACCGAGCCATGAGTGGAAACGGCCTGCAGCCCTTGCCAGAAGCAGAAGCTGGCACCATGCTTCTTGCACAGCCTGCGGAGCTGTGAGCCACATAAACCTCTTTTCTTTATAAATTACCCAGCCTCGGGTCTTTTCCTCTAGTAACACAGATGCACTAAGGCAAGTACCCCAGGCTCTTTCTTGCCCATAGGCAGAGCCCCTACGCTCCAGGCCTTCTCTCTTGGCTGAGCTGCCCACACACTGGTGCAAACTCAGACGCACTGACTTGGCATCTTGAGTCCAGCCCACCCTGTCATGCGAGCGTCACCCTCTGCCTGTCCCTGCGCAATAATGCCTTGGGCTATTATCTGCTTGGTTCTCAGGTTCAACTGTGCTCCAGAAACTGGTCCCACATCATTCTTCTCCCTTTGTCTACAGATTTCTGGACAATAATGCCCCAGCCCTTGGGTGTAGGTCAGGTTCCCACGCCTGTGCTCAGAGCTGGGGCCTCAGACATGGTCACGTTGCTGCTCCAACCTTAGTCCCTCTCTTAAAGCAGCCCTGCTCTACCTCTCAGTAGAGGACTATTTCTTCTGCTTCACACAATCTGCACCCTCAAGGAATGTTTATTATCCAGCTGGGGCATCAGGG
>CM052440.1:116947539-116972600 GCA_028533085.1 Varecia variegata
GAAAAACTCTTGTCATTATGTTTAAACAGTGACTTAAGCCCCATGTTCAAATGAGCAGAGTCCAGAATCACTGTTTCAGAATGAAGCTAAAGGCAGTGAGTATGGGCTTTGTGACCCCAAAGTATGCCTTGATACAGCATTTGCCAAGGTAGGCTCAGAGGAGGGAAGCAAATAGGTGACAACAGGGGGAAAAAAGTTAGGAAAATAAGTCTGGGAGATTTTTGAATTAAACAGACATCCATACTGCAGGACTTCTCAGAGCCTTTAATGCATTCATTAATATGCATTTTGAATCTCTTAAGAGAAGGTTATAGGATGCATGTCTCAAATTTCTTTGACCAGGAATCATTTTTTATTACCCTTTGCCGCAAAGCCAACATCTCTAGGAACTGGAAACACTGTTTCTTAGCTAGCATAGCAAGTTTTTCTACAAAACAGGCATCTTTACCCTGTATCAAGTGCAAAATAAATATTACTCCTATTTCACTATGAGCACCGAAGGCAGCGGGAAGGCACTAGAGCCTTTATTGTGACTCACGATATTCTCTTCAGTTTTTTTTAGTGGTTTGTCCTCTTAGACAAAAGCCATATGAGGGATTAATCTTCAACAAGTGGAGTAATTGGTCACTGACAAGTGGCTGTCCTATAAGTCCACGGAGTTTTGTGGCGTGGGGTCCAGGGTGGTGGTGGTGCACTTGAAACAGCAGGGGACTATGGAACTTACAGCCTACACACATCACCGCTGCATTAGCTGAACTGCATTTATAACACAGGGCTAGCCTGACATCCCAGCTGGTCCCTTGGGTCCCAAGTTTTACAGAGCCTGCCAACGCAGAAGCTGTCTTCCTTAAGACAGAAGACAAAGTGTCCTCTTAAGGTGACTTGATTTGGTAGAGACTGCTAATTGTTTGCCCACCATCCACTCTCCTTTCTTCCATATTCTAGAATCTGATTTGTAAGTAGGTCTGGGAATGCCCAGATAAACTTCATTTCCAAGGTTCCCTTGCAGCTATCTGTGGCCATGAGACTACGCTTTGGCCAATGAGATATACAGGAAAATACTGAGTGACAACATCGGAGAAACCCCGTCTTATGGCAGCTGGCAGGAGCCTTTTTTCCCTCTGCCCACTTTTTTCAAGCCATTTCCCTTTCCTGCCAGCTAGAGCGTGGAAAACAGCTGGTACTTACACAGCCATGGTAGCTGCTGGGGTGGAAGCCAGTTGCCGAGGACACCCAAACACCCAAACAACAGAAGAGATGGAACCCGAGACCCTGACACGTTTATGAACTGAACTGTTCACCTCTGGGTTCCTTTTACCTGAGAGAAATACCTTTCACTCTTGATTAAGCTGCTGTTGTGGGTTTTCTGTCACAGCTGAGTTAAGTCTTCACTAATACATAGATAGCACTTATAATTTTTCTTGCTGGGAAATAATTTTAAACTTAAAGAAAAGTTGCAGGAATAGTACGGAGAACTCTGGTATACCCTTCATTCAGATATACCAATTGTTAACATTTGCTACATTTGCTTTCTCTTTCTAAATCTCTTTTTCTCTTCTCTCTCTCTCTCTCTCTCTCTCTCACACACACACACACACACACACACACACACGCGCGCGCGCGCGCGCAATTTTGAACCGTTTTAAAGGGAACTGCGTACATCACGCCCCCTTCACTCTTACAAACTTTAACATGTATTTCCTAAGAACAAGGACTAGAGTTTCCACATAACCACAGTTAATAAACTCAGGGATTCCGGCACTGATTTAACACTGGTACCAAATCTGTAGTTCATATTTCGACTTCACCAATTGTCCCAATAATGCCTTTTGCAGTCTCGGACCCAGTTGGGCCACACATTTATTTGTTGTGTCTCCGATATCACTTTTTAAGGGAGTGTTTTGTTACAAAGAAAGAAAACAAATGCAAAAGCCATCATATTGTTTGCCTATGTAGCCTATTGCCACTCTGACCTCCTTAATCTTCAAAATTCATGAACCTGCCCTTCTCCTGATGTCCAGCTCCACCCAGGTCCCTAATAAACATGGCAGGTTTTTGCCACGCCAGCCCCTCCCCGCGCTGCTCCCCAGTCCTGCTCCCGGAGTCTGGTCCATCCCAGCCACGGCGAAGGCCACGTTCTTACAGTGCTAGAATTCTCACCCACACGGAGCTCGAGAGTGGAGAACACGTAGGTATAATAATTGCATGCTGATTATCTTTTTAAAGTCCTTATCTGTTAGTCATTCATGCTGAAGTATTTATAGGTGGACTGATATATCTGAGATTTGCTTTAAAATTCATTAGCAAAAATCCAAAACATAGCAAAAAAACTGAAGAGGGGAGGGACAAGATTGGCAAAATGTTGGTAATTGTTGACACTGGGTTTGGATTCATGGAGGTTTATTACACTGTTCTTTCTACTTTTGTCTAATTTCAAAATTTTTCAAAAGAAAAATATTTGAAAAGCCACTGAAGCCATAATCTCCAACCCTTAAACCAAGATGTACCGTCTTTTTTCCATTAGCCAATTCAATCTGTATTTATTGAAATTCTGCTGTGTTATTAAGAAAAGCACTGTGGTAGGAAGGGTGAGGGGTACAGAACCATGTAAGACATGCTCAAATATCAAATATGTACAGCATAAATATCTATAATAGTTTATAGTTGGCCACTTGGGCATGATAAACCCTGGCCCTTCCCAGTTGCTAGACATGCTGATTAAACAAATTCTTGGGATGTGCAGTCCCACAGCCTTGGTTCTAAGGCTGACTGCCTACCCCAGGTGAACGTGGACAAGCTATGTACTTTTTCTAGGCCTCTGGTTCTTCATTTATAAAAAGCAGCTAATGGTAGTACTTTGTAGGCTGGTTCTGAGTAATACGTAAGGTAATAACAGACCTAGCCTAGTGCCTGCCGAGGCTACTGATCAGGAGTCAGTGATTGTAGCTAACATCACTGCCTAGTTGGGTGGCCCACCAGTAGCCCTTTGTGCGTCCCTTGGCACAGCCCTGCACAAGGCAAAGGGCTTGGTGAGTGGAGGGACAGCTGTTTTTACCCCCTGGGCTGGGCTCCCTTGTGTACAGCTCAATCTGGACATCACATGTAGGGCCTCTGAGGCTTCCCAGGCCCACCCTGATCCCCACCAGATTTCCCAAGGGGAATAAAAGCTCCGGAGCTTGCCTACAATTTAGCATATGGGTGAATGTGCCCAGCGCTTAAGAAGCAGTTACTTGGTGTTAGCCGGCTTGTGTTTGGGGGTTGCTGTGGCAGGACTGCAGGATTTAAAAAATATCTATACAGCAGATGCTTTGCTGTATAACCACCCCCGCCCCCCTGCCCCCAAGCACCGCCCCTCTCACTCACACCCACGCTGCCCCACCACCAGGAGCCTGAAGCTCACCAGGCTGGGGTCCTGTTAAACACTGTCATTCCTGGAACACAAGGGATACCAGACAATCCTATTGATTTATTTTTAAACTGTATTCTAATTTCTCCTAAAAAGTGATAATAGGGATGGTGACTAATATATTAATGTAGATTAATTTGCTTGTTTCACTCAGACTAAAAGTTGCTTTGTCACTGGGGTTGATTAAACCTTATCTTGTCTTGCAGCTCTCCTCGCCTCCTTCTCCTCCTCCTCTAATTAAAAGGCCAACAGTGCTGCCCCAACAATCAGGCCATTCACTCCCGCATGTATTTTGCTATGCAGAGGATTGAAACGTACCATCCGCATCCCAGCTGCAGGCACCATCAACACTTCACAGATGGCCACACAAGCACACATCTGTTTTGTAGATGCAGATGAAGTTGGAATGTGCCTGTGTAGATGGCCATTGTGCAGAGACACACGCCTCACTCACACAAAGTGCTGTGCTGCAGAGGGAAATGTACATGATTCCCATGTACCATATTTAGGTATGGATAGGTGCCACATGCAGACATTTGGAAGTCTTGAAAATTCAAATGCATTCCAATTATAGACTATATGAAAGGCTGGAGAAATAGTTCACAAAGCTGGTGCTTTTGTCAATGTTACAGGGAAGGATCACAGGGAGCTTTCATCAACATTAAAATCTTTATAAATGCTACAGTTTAGGAATTTTTTAAAAAGTAAAACAGCATATAAGTCCATGTATACTCATATGTACATTATACACACATACATGCAATTGTGTACACACACATGCAATTGTATACATTTATAAAACTTGAATTACACCAGAAAAATGACAGGTCAAAAAATTTACCTCAAAGGGTCAAGTGAAATTAAATCAAAATTCACATATGAAGATGAATCAGAACACAGCACAGTTTGTCTTGGAATAATCTGATAACTAAGTCTGTTGTCTCCCAGATAACAAGAGTAGAGATCATTGAATAAAGCAAACAGGATGTGTTAAATAAGTACATTAAACTGCGGTGTGTAAGTCTACAATTGCTGAGGCAGGTCAGTCCAGTGACAGATTTCTTTCAAGAGTCTGCCTGAAATGTTGGCCCCAACTGTGTCGTGAATAACAACCTCTCCACTCTTCAGTACATATTGATTTCTCAAAGAGAACAAGATGCCTCCACTGCTACAGGGTTTTTTATCAAATGAAACTCTTTTAAAGAATTCTGATGTGAATGTGGTAAAAAGGGAATTCTTATACACTATTTGTGGGAATGTAAATCACTAATATCTCTATGGAAAACTGTATGGAGATTCCTCAAAGAACTAAAAGTAGACCCACCATTCAATCCAGCAACCATGTTTACCCAAAGGAAAAGAAGTCACCATATAAAAAAGATGTATGCACTTCTATGTTTATCACAGCACAATTGTAAACATATGGAATCAACTGAAGTGCCCATCAGCTGATGAATAAAGAAAATGTGGTATGTGTGTGTGTGTGTGTGTGTGTGTGTGTATATATATATATATATATATATATATATACCATGAAGTACTACTCAGCCATAACAAAGATTGAAATAATGTCTTTTGCTGCAACTTAGATGGAACCAGAGGCCATTGTCCTAAATGAAGTATTAATATCTCAGGAATGGAAAAACAAATACCGCATGTACTCACTTATAAGTGGGGGCTAAACGATGGGTGTATGTGGTCATACAGAGTGTTATAATGGACTTTGGAGACTCAGAAAGGGGGAGGTTGGCAGGGAGATGAGGGATCAAAAATTACCTAATGGGTACAGTGTATACTATTTGGGTAACAGGTACACTAAAAGCCATAAGTTCATCACTATACAGTTCATCCATGTAACAAAAAAACACTATACCCCCTAAATCTATTGAAATAAAATTTAAAAAAATTTGAATAAGTGCTAGATTAGAGCTGGGAAAAATCAACACTTTGAGAATGTATTTTAAAGACCTTTTAACAATGGAATTAAATCATCCACTATATGCCATTATACTTTCTAGTTTAAGGAACACTATTTTATATCTTTAAGCCTATTCAACTGGTTTTATTTGAGAAAATGGAAAAAATTAACATGTTGAGTTATTTCAAAGAAAGTCTCTATAGTGTTAATCTCAATCATGATTATCTAATATGTTTATGATTAAAGTCATTTTCTTCCAACTCTGTGCTTCCTACCGCCTGCCTTTAGTTGCTGTATAGCCATATATAATGGATTTTTTCTAGTTTTAAAAGCAATGAACGCTCTTTGCAAAAATTCAAATATCACCTATCATCCTACCACACAGAAATGATTACTTAACAATTTAGCATCATGCCAGATGGTTTTCTAGAAAAACAGTGCTTATTAAAACAAAATAATGCATGCAATTTATCATTTCTTTTGCCTTCTTAGTAATACATCATGGGGAAGTTTCCTTATAGAAATACTTAGTTCTATAAGCCCATTTTATGTGTGTAGTTGCATAGTATGTTATTTTATGTAGCATATTGTATCTAACCAATCCCCTAGTGTGGGTAAATTAATATAAACAAATGCTACCCCCTTGTACATATACCTTTGCAAATTTTCCCTGTTAAAAATGTTTACTTATAAATAGCAGGCTGTATTTTCCTTATTTTTTACGTGTCATAGATAAATCAAGAATTAAGTAAATGACAAAGAAATTGGCAAAGGAGCCTTAAAAAGTGCATGTTTTTATCTTTCATGTTATCCAAATACTTATATATTTTGTCACTTTCTATGCATCTGAGCCAGAAAACCTGCACAAGAGAAATTTTGGGTGGATGAATTTAGGACTACTTTCAACAACCCCTGCATACCTAGGCCTACTGGGGACAGAACCCCAGTCCTGTTTCCTTCTCTCTAAATTATTGTTTATGAAGATCTGACCAAAGTCTGCATCTCTCCTCTCCTGCATTTGTCTCCGGGCAATTGCTCTTCTCCCTCCAGTTACTGCGAGAGGGGAAGGTAGGGTTTGCTGCACCCCTGTAGTCTTATGTTTATCCCAGAGGGAAAGGGAATCCAAGAGATAAGAAAGATTACATGCTAATTCTAAGTATGGCAGTGAACTGAAAACAAATATTAATAACTTGTTAGAGACTCCCTGGGTAAAGTCAAACATCAACACTGAATAAGACTTCAAAATAAACATTGTTTCTTTGCCATTTTGTTGGACAGCTTTTGCTCCTTTTGTAACCAAAATTTTTATTCAGGACTTCTTTCCATGTTGCAATTTGCCATTGCATCATACTCAAGTCATGGTATATTTTTCAATGGGCTATTTATTTAGAGACTCTATTCCTTTTTGCCAAATTCTGTGAACAATGAATTGGTTCAGTGGGAAACTCCATGCCATCTTTGCAGCAAGAGCATGTGTGCAGCTGTATTCCTTTGTGCTTTCACTGGTTTGTTTGTGTGTTATAAAAGAAAGCATTCTTAAAGTACAAAATTGAAAGCCAAGAATAAGAAGAAATAAAACCCAAATGTGTTCTTTACTCCCCTGGACATTGTGCTGTTCACCTTTAGCATGGAGTCACCAACTGCAGTGCTAAGGGAATTTGACCAAGGTCAGAAACAACTGTTTCTTACCTACACATTCACTCATTGTGATAGTTAATTTTATGTGTCAACTTGATTAGGCCATGGGGTGCCCAGATAGTTTGTCAAACATCATTCTGGGTGTTTCTTTGAGGGTACTTTTAGATGAGATTAGCCTTTTAATCAGCAGAGTAAAGCAGATTGCCCTCCATGATGTGGGTGGGCCTTATCTAATTAGTGAAGGCTTCAATAGAACAAAAAGACTAACCTTTCCTTCTGTAAGACAGAATTCTCCAGAAGACTGTCTTTGAACTTCATCTACAGCATCAGCTCTTCCTGCCTGAAGGCCTTCAAATTAGAACATCGGCTCTCTCTGGGTATCTAGCCTACTGGCCCACTCTACAGATTGGACTTGTCCATCTCTATAATCACATGAGCCAATTCCATATAACAAATCTCTGTATACATCTATATCCATATCATCTATATTTATACCATCTATATCTGTATCATTATATATCTATATCTATAAAACTTCTATTAGTTCTCTTTTTCTGGAGAACTCTGATACACTCATTCAAACAAATATATATATAGAGAGAGAGAGAGTCAGTCTCGCTCTGTCACTGGGGCTAGAGTGCAGTGGCGTCATCATAGCTCACAGCAACCTCAAATTCCTGGGCTCCAGTGATCCTTCTGCCTCAGCCTCCCAAGTAGCTGGGACTACAGGCGTGTACCACCATGCCCGGCTAATTTTTCTATTTTCTTTTGTAGAGACAGGGTTTCATTCTTGCTCAGGCTGGTCTCGAACTCCTGTCCTCAAGCAATCCTCCTGCCTTGGCCTCCAAAAATGCTAAGATTACAGGTGTGAGCCACTGTGTCTGGCCTCAAATATTTTTTGAACACTTAGTATATGCCAAACAGTAAGCTAAGTGACTAAGTGCCAAAATAAAGAGTTAAAACTACAGTCCTCACCCATAAAGGTTTAGGAATTTGGCAATTCCTAAACAACAAATAGCTTCTCCTAAGATTAAGTTGGCCAAGTTGATCCCATACAGAGAGAATGTGCATATGAATTTCATTTAGGAGTTTTAGACTTCATTGTGCTTAATAATAATCACAGCCTGATCAAATTTGCTTAGCACTTGTTTGTTCCAGTCTTGCCTTACTCGTTTTTTCCAGTGGATGGAAGTTTCCAGTGAAATATTGCACCTTTCCATGCCCTAATAATAAGTCAGTTTCAGAGGACAACCATGCATTTATTTGCCGGTGGTCCATGGAGCAACGCTTACTAACACTTTTGTGTGGGTCATAGACATAGTTTCCACCTCGGAATACTGCCCAATATCCAGTCATTTAGGAAAGTTGTTGGATCTGCCTTGTAGTGGTTGGCTTGTAAGAACCAGATGATACGAAGTAAACTAATAAGTGTACTAGTTTCATCTGTGAGAGTTCTTTGGGCATGAACCATTCACTAAACAGGAAACTTTAATAAAATCCAAACTGGGGAATAGAATATTCCAAGGGATTCTGCTGTGCATATCATATATAGAGTATAATTGGAAAGACCAATGGCTGTAAAGTCAGACAGGTGTGAGTCAAACTCCTGCACCTGCTTCTTAACAGCTGGTGGTGACCTCGGAGGATCTATACAATCTCTCTGGGCCTCAGTTTTCTCACCTCTAAAATGAAGATGACAATACCTTGTCATAGGATTCCTACGGGGACTGAATAGGATCACGCACGTACAGTGACAAGGATGCTGCCCGTCACACAGCACCATCGGCAGAGGTTACTTTCTAGCACGAAGCGTTGGTGTTTCTTTGATCCATCTCTGTGCTTGCAAAAGCAGTAGGGGCTGGCTATAAACATTTGGTTGCAAAGTGTTCCTGTATAAAGGAAGGAATACAGTCTCCATTTCAAAATTTTGTATTTAGTTTTTAGAACAAAGGAGCTATTTTAGTTCAAAGTACAACAAAATCTTTGTTCCTCAGAATACTAGAGACTGGGCAGTAAATGGACATCCAAAGAATCTGGTCAATGAAGAGTTAACCACACTGGCAAAAGGTTCATGCCTGGTCTCCCTCTCCCTCTTGGGGAAGCATAAAAATGTGAATGAAAGAACAGAAACTGAAGTCCTTATTGTTTGTGAGGCAGAGAGCTAGCCCCCAAACCTCCCCTCCCCTTTTAAAAAATGAAGCCTGGAAAACAAACAGTCATCTTTTAAACATCCTTAGAGTATCTCACAAGACTGATTTGTTTGCCTTTGGGGAAGCTAATGAGATTAGTGACTTTTGCTAGACTATCTCAGAAATACTTATTCCTAGAACCTTGATGAGGGAGGAGTGTCAGATAACACAGCTTATTTCACTCAATGATAAGGTTTAACAAAGACTAACTCAAAGGAATTAAGGGGAGTGGTGGTGGGGGGGGAACATTTCAGGGAAATATTTCACTTACAAGGGTCATAAAATATCTGTTTCAAAACAGCACGTGAAGATTGTAACTGACTCATATTCTAAAAATTCCACTGAATAGTTCTCGAAAGTTGTAAAATAGAAATTTAACAATGGAAACATTACTCATCACCAAACCAAAAGCATAATGAAGTTGTAACTTTTACTTAAAATAGATAAAATAATAGGTTGTGGGGAAATGTTCAAGAAGAATAATATACTAATGTAAGTAGATAATCCTATGTTTTGTTTTTGTTTTTTTAAGACACAAGATCTTGCTCTGTCACCCAGGCTGGAATGTAGCAGCATGATCATAGCTCACTGTAACCTTGAACTCCTGGGCTCATGCAATCCTCCCACCTCAGCATCCCAAAGTGCTAGGATTATAGGCATGAGCCACCACGTCCAGCCCAATCCTATGTATTTTATATAAATTTTCAAGTACTGAATCTTCTCAAAGTTCATCTTGCATAGCATTAACTAGCAGGCATAGCTTATTACATTATTAAACTCAAGAGCTGCTGTTGATTCTCCAGAAAGGTGGGAGATCAATGCTGACTCTAAACCACACAATTTATCAACAAACCATTTTGGGAGACAGTCTTCTCACAGATTTAAATTCTGATGAACCTTTTTGAGTATTAAAGTTTGAATTACAAACACAAGAAAGAAAAAAAAATCCAAGCAGAGATTCAAATGGTCCTTTTTAGAATTTGTACAACTTCAGTGAGCTTCTTATCTAAATGGTGCAAGAAAACTTTTACTTCCTAAAGATTCTACGATTCTACAGCGGCTCTATATTGTCTTGGGAACAAGTTCAAAGTCCTTACCCTGATACTGAAGTAAGAGAGAGTTCCATTTTAAGTCTTTGTCCTGAAAACAATATCATCACAGATTAGACAGTGCAGTAAACCATGCTGGTGGACCTTTTATATCAATTCTCTTTAATCCTTAAAACAACCTGCAGCAGCTGTTCCCACTTACAGATGAGGAAACAAAGGCACTGTGTCTTAAGCAAATCACTCAAGGATATACACCTTTGGGATACAAACCTCAACAATCTGTCTCTAGAAAGAAGGCCTGTCTTCTTTCTCCCCATTAACTATCGAAAGCAAGTTGCCAAATCCATGCTCATTTATTAATAGACTTTTGAGCCACTGTTCAAGCTGTTTGCCTTTAGGTGAAAAATCCCTCCACCTTCTCTACTCACCTTTCCAGTTCTACACCATGCCTCAAAGCCCTAGAGCCACAACTCCATAACCTGGTTGGGTCTGAGAATATCAACCTCCCCCTCTCTAGACTTGGTGTGGAACGGGCTATCCGTGTCACTTGGCCAGAATTTGATTAGCTGGTCTAGCTATCATATGCTTCATTTTTTTTTATCCTCAGAAGGAAAAACACAGTAATTATGTAATAGATTTAAAGTTTCTTGCATTTTTGTTGCCCATTACATATAACCATGCATTAGGAGGATAACTGACTTTTTGGTTTGCCACTATATGATGAGGAGAATAATCTACTTTACAGTAAAATAAAATTTCCAGTGGAATAACTATTTTTTAAAAACCAATTATAGTTCATAGTATTACATAATTGAGCTTTACTAATATTCTTACTAATTTAATATGACAAGAATCTTTGATCATTCACGACAGAAATGAATCGAACCATTGCATTTTAGCCAATAGTGTCAAATTTGCCCTTAACTGCTTTTTCTACCACCACTGTAAAGAAGTTCAAAAGAATGGATTGGAGCTGTACCTTCTCTTTCTGTCCCTGAACACACTCAAGTAGATCTTCAATTAAGTAGTGAATTTGTGAAAAAAGAAGAACCAACAGGAAGGCTCTAGAATAGAGAGACAACTGGATAAACTATCTCAAGGAAAACTGTAAGCTGATTTTGTAAACCCTGGTAGACAAGCCCATCGGCTGGGATTCTCCACAGGGAACCTCTCATTATCAAGCCAGAAATGGGCAGAGCTTGATGTTCCAGGTGTTGGTATTTAGCAACCAGCCTGGGCTGTGGCGGGAAGACAGACAGACATTGAGAAAGGCTGATCCTGAGTACCCTCTGCAGGTCGGTCCCACGACTGGAAGGAGCATGTAGTGGGAAGAATGCAGCGGGCAGCCCATTCCTGGGCCACAGCCTGGAGGCTGCTTGCTGGTTTGAAGCGAGGCCCTGACAGACTGTCACATGGGCCTCCTAGCACCCTGCCATACATCCGCTGGTCCTTGGGAGCTGGTCTCAGCTGGGGACAGAGGCTGACAGTGTGGAATGTGGTAATCTACGACTCTAGGGATAGAATCAATCACTTTTTTCATGTGGTCACTAAGAGAGACAAAGATTATGGCAGAGTAGAGTATCCTGGCCCCAGCCTAAGGCCTTGGCCGCTCAATATTAGGGCTCATGAGGTTTTTCCTCCTCTAAGAAACATATTTCTGTGTTTGGCAACCATAATGCAACCAAACACCTGGATCTTATTTCCTTTCCTTCTCTCTCAGTGGTCTACTCATTCTAACTTCAAAACTGTCCTTTTCTTCTCATTGATAAGGAAATTTCTCAATCACAAGCCTTGCCTTTTGACTTTGGAGAACTGTGGGGCTGGCAAAAGCACTGGAAGCAGCATGGCCATGGCTTTGGGAGGTTTTCTGTGGCCTATGAGGGGAACCTGGCACCTGTTCATCGCCACTCTGGTTTTGCCTGCTTAGCCTGTGGGAAGCGAACATGGGCACTGCTAGAGAATGCTGATTTCATTTATGGACAGTGCGACCTTGCTGGCAATGCTGTTTGAACAAAGCTGGCTTCTGTGCATCAGTGCTAAGGGAAGTGCTCACCTCCTCTGGGCTGGAGCTCTGCCACTGTGCACACACAGGTTTCCGTGCCACCCTGGAAGGCTCTCAGTTCCTCCTCACTGGCGAGGGAGGGAGGGAGGCGCCACCCTGGTCTTAGCACTAACTACAGCAGGGGGCAGGGTGTGGTGGGCAGAGAGAGGCAGATGTCCTGCCTTCCTGTTCCTTCACCACCTGCCCTCAACATCCAAACAAAACACAACAGCCCTAACCCAGAGGGGAGAGGCAGGGAGAACCCAGACAAGCCACACTGCAAGGTCTCCTGGACTTTTCCAACCTCTAGCAAAGATGTTTTTGTCTGTGAAGAGTGGTGTTGAATACTTCCTCTTTGCAAAGGGAAACATACTATTAATATTTTCCATGGCTTGTGTGGCTTAGAGAAAGCGAGAGGGAAACAAATTCAAGAGATGTGTGAACTGGGAATTTTGGAATCTCCTTTATAAGGATCACGCTTCAGCACTGGTGCAGCTTATATGCGTGGACAATCCATGATGCCTGCTCCACACCTTGACCTGGGAGACGGCACCTGGAGGCAGCATCAGGACAGTTCCCAGGCCTCCCAATCCGCCTCCACCCCAATTCCACCACCTGCAGAGGGAGCAGGGGTGTGTGCCCTGGGCGGTAGACCTGGTGGGGGTGGGGGAGGTGTGGTTAACTCTTACTCTCTCTGCATCTCCAGGGGCAGCCTCCTTAATTCACAGCCAGGGGAAGGTTAGGGAACCAGAGAATGTTCCTTCACTCAAATCAGCCAGAGGATAGACACTCAGCCAGGAAGACAGGGGCCTTAGAAAGAATGAGGTCAAGAAATGTTTCTTCAAGGTAAAAAAAAAAAGCACAAAATTCTAGAACTGAAACCAAAACAGGCTCTGGGAGAGCCCCCACTCACACCCCTCCTCCCCACAAAAGGCAAAAGTCTGCTGGGGTTGCCCAGTCTGGCCTGTGGACCAACTTCAGCAGGGATATTTTGTTTGGCAAACACGATACACTTTTAAATGTTTTACTCTTTATTAGCTGCCAACCTTTAATGATTTGGAGATTCATATGCAGAAACAAACAACTAGATTTCCAGATTCCCTTAATAAACCTGAAGATCTGGCAAAGCTGGCTGACACTGAGTGTGACCACAGCCCCCACGGGTCCGGGTCCTCCTCAGGCATTTATGGGTGGGCTTTGCCATCTTAGGCACAGGCCCATGGTTTTCTACCAAGGGTTTTGCCTAGGGAGTTCTGCGAAAATATCTATACTTGGGCTAAGACCAGTTAAGTCAGTATTTGGATCAGGGGACGCACCCAGGCTCAGGTGGGTTTTAAGTCCCCAGGTGATTCCAGCTCACAGCCAGGGCTAAGGATGGCTGGGCCAAGACCATGCAAGGCAGATGACAAATTATTCTATTCTTGAAGCTCCTTGGTGGCTCATTTTACTCTTTCGCCATGTTAAAAGTTCTTCATTATATCCAATCAAAATCTGTTTTTCTCTTTGTCCATCCATCTCAGCACTGCACGCATTTGACAGTAACTAAGTTGCCCTTCCACCTTCTCTCCCCAAACAGCCTCAGTTCTTCTAGTTTCCTCTCTTTCTGCTTCATTATTTCGGTTTCCCCATTCTGAACAGCCCCCTCCAATTTCTCCATATTTTTTTTAAAGTACAGTGGACAAAATGAGGAACAATACCCTAACCATTATTTTACTAAAGTGGAATTCAGTAGAACTATTTCTTTCTGGTTCTACAATGTCATACTTAATATCTCAGAAGCACATTAATTTCTTTTCACATTTTGGTTAATCATAATCTGGTTTTCATTAACAAGAAACTCATTTGCAAAAATCTGAGAAATCACACCCCAGGATGGAAAACCAAGATTTGGGACAAATTAAAGCACCAAATATCTAGACTTATTTTCAAGGTTGAGGGACATCAACCTTTCCCCAGGGCCATAACTTAATGTATAAAATAGAGGGACCATGTGTATGTCCATAATAGTTTTAGGTCTTCACCAATAAATTAAGTAATTTACAATCAACTGGTCAGTTTTTAGGCAATTTCTAAGCTACATTACTATAATACTTTTCTGAGGGTTGTTACATTTTAATTCTTCCACTTTGTACACTTTTCCTTCCTATCCTCTTGCTCTCATTAAGCCAATTCTCAAATGTAAGGTTAATAGAAAAGCTCTTTAGGTAATGGGTGAAATTGGAAGATGAAATTGGAAGACTAGCACAAATCTTAACCTATCTCTTAGGCTGAGAGATACATATTATTTTGATGGATACATAGTATTAAGGTTATTAAGTATGAAATGTCCAAATCCCTTAAGCACTAAGTTCGACAGTTGCTATGTCTGACATTTCATTTTGACACTTCTTGTTTTATTTTTATTGTGAAGGTACATCCTCATTCTTTCAAATGCATGATTTGGCTTGTGATTATCTTTCAAAGTTTTTTTTTAGAGCAATTTTTGTGAAACCATGGATAAGTAAAACATTCGTGTTATTTTCAAACATGAATTCTGTCGTGGAACCAATGATGCGCGGACAGCTCAAAATATCAACAAAGTGTTTGGGAAGGATGTGGCTAATGAATGCACAGGACGTCGATGGTTTGAAAAGTTCCATTCTGGTGATTTTAATCTTGAAAATGAGCCATGTGGGTGACCTGAGACCAAGAAGGATAATGATGAGCTGAAAGCTGTAGCAGAAGCGAATCCGTCTCAACCTACACATGAATTAGCAGTATGGTTTGACGTTATTATTCCAACAATATTGGACTATTTGAAACAAATGGGCAAGGTAAAGAAGCTGGATAGATGGTTTCCACATGAATTAAATGAGTGTTAGTAGAGAAGCTTGCCTTTCTTTGCTGTCATGACATAAAGGTGAACCATTTCAACACCGTATTGTTAAGTGTGATGAAAAATAGATTCATTTTGACAATCACAAGCATTTGGCACAATGGTTGGATAAAGATGAAATGCCAAAACACAGTCCAAAACCGAATATTCATTTTAAAAAGCTAATAGTGTCTGTTTCGTGGTCCAGAGCTGGTGTTATCCACTATAGCTTCACAAAACCTGGTAAGTCAATTACAGTGGATGTCTATTTCAACTAATGGGATGAAATGATGAGGATGCTTGTGATTAAGCAGCTGAGATTGGTCAGTAGAGACAGGCCAATCCTCTTGCAAGACAACACTCCACCACATACCACATAAACAACGCTGCTCAAACTACAGAGGTTGGACTCTGGAAACTCTCTGTCATCCACCGTATTCACCAGACCTTGCACCAACTGACTACCACTTCTTCCAGGCTTTGGACCACTTCTTGCAAGAAAAAATATTCAATTCCCAACAAGCTGTGGAAAAGGCTTTTCACAATTTCATCACCACTAGCTCTCTAGGCTTCTTCGCTGCCCTGGCATATGCTACCATTAATTAAGATGGCAAAACTGTGTGGTTTAGGTGCATACTTTGATTAATTGTACTGCTTCTTGTTTGAGATATAATAAACTACACTTTTGATCTGAAACCAGACATTTCATATTTAATGACCTAATGCTTTGTTATGCTGGTTTAATGGATGAGGAAACAGACCTGGACAATTTAAGCAGCTTGTTCACAGTTCATTGCTCACACTCCCAGCACTAGAGGAGTCTGGGCTCCATAGAGAAGGTGTGGTCTTCCATGACCATCAGCTCTGACGCTGGAAACCACACACCACATCAAGAAACCGAGCCTCAGAGACTGCAGGAGTTAGACTTTAGATCAGACAAGAGCAGAGCCTGCCTCTCTGTATCACACATTTGGGCCTTAGCCAGATCGACATGGAAACATTAAACATGACATTCTGGAACCACTTAACTCTGTTAAATGCTCCTTGGAATCCAAAGAGAAAAGCCCGGAGTCTTTAAGAAATGTGCAAATCACGGAGAGACCCTTGCATGAGGCCAGCTCTGTAAGGTTGGAAATCTTGTCCAGAAGTATATATAAAAACTAAGTTGAACTTCAAGATGCCTTCTAGCAATCCATAGTAAAGAAAAAAACCGCATCCCTTCACACTTATACTTTGGGGAGAAAGGAGAGAATTGGGGTCTTTTCATTTCCTGTCTGATCTCCAAAAAATGTCTGCCCGGTTAGCGCGATAAGGGAAGGAGTGAGCTCCCGGCACCGCGAAAGCCTCAGACCCGCGGAGCGAAATCATAAGGCGCTGAGATCCCAAAGGAACCCAGACGGGCCGCCCTCTGGGGCCCGACCCTGCGGCGCACGTTGCTCCCGGCGACACCGCCACGCCCGGGCCCCTGCAAAACAGGGCGCGGCAGTCATTGCGCAGCACAAAGGTCCCCACTGGCGGGAAAACATTGGCCTCATCTCATTGTTTTGAGCTAACCGTAAAATGCTGCTTCTCTGCTTTCTCAAAAAGGACCCGAGGGATTAGGGGCCGGACAGGGCTGTCTCCACAGGCTGCGTAGGCCCAGGGTTCTTTTCTTTGTTGTCAGTCCCCAAAGCACACTACCCGTCCCGAGCCGCGCGCAAGAGACCCGGCGATCAAGCCCCAACCTCCAGCCTCCCGGGCCGCCGCCCCCTCGCCGCGCCGGCGCGCGCCACCCCCAGACGAGGCGTGGCCACGTGCGTCGCGGGGCCCTCCCGCAGCCCCATCGCTTGCGCGCGTCTGTCTTGTCGCTGCCTCTGCGTCCCGACCCCGGGGCTAGAAGCTTTTAGAGCCCAGCCGCCTACAAACAACGCGGAGGCCACAGATACTCACGTCTCCAATTGTTTGCCGAAGTGCGCTCACGCTTCTCGCCACCGTAATTAGGAGGACCAGAAAGCGCTCCGAGAGCCGCCTTTCAGGCAGCGAGAGGTGACGAGCAGGCGGCCAGCTGAAAGCCCCTCATTTTCTGAGAGCTCATTCAAAATGCTCCTCAGTGCCGCCAGCGCAGCTGCCAGGTTTAATAACTGTGTCAGACAGCCGCCCCTCCCCTCCAGAGACACAAAGATGACAGGCGGGGGACCGAATCTGCACGCTCAAGCGCCGTCACCCGGCCTCGGCCCCAGCGATGCGGCAGCTGGACTGACTGTGCAGGGACCGACCAGGATAAGGTTCAAATGCCAGCCTCGACCTAGGAATTCTCCAGAAACCTCTGTTCTCTCCTATTCACTCTGAGCATAAATCTTTTCTCAATAGTATTTCGGGGGCGGAGGGACGGGGACAAGAGGCAAGTGCCTTTCCAGTGACCCTAAGCCGCATCTCAAATGTAAGAGGAACTTACGCAGCGACCCCCAACCCTATTCCTACATGATTTCTGCGCATCGGTGGGATATTCCGAGCACCGTGCAAAGCGCAAGAAGCTCATCAACGGTTTCCTTCACGTTTTAGCCGCGCACACCAAGACTCCTGTCCCCAGGACTCTGGCCAACAGAACCTTACTGTCGGAGGGGGCTCCTTGGCAGTTCCTCGCCGATCTGGATCATTTCCAAAGCGCAGGCAGCTCTCTGGGGGCGGCTGAATCTTATCAAGCCGGAAGGTATTAGTGGTTCTGTTTTGCAAGTGGAATATCAGAGCTAAATATTCCAACGAAAGTAGTATTTTATGACAGATATATACATGTATCTCCAGAGCGCAGGGAAGCCGGGCGGCCACGCCCAGAGGCTCTCCAGGACCCGCGCCCCGCCGCGCCCCGCGGGTCCTCCCGGCGCCGCCGGCCAGCCGCACCTGCCTCTGCGGGGTGTGGTTTCCCGGGAAACTCCGCAGAGCGGGCTCTCCCTCCAGACACGCTGTTACCTTGACAACTGCGACTTAGCACTAGGCGTTCCAGGAAGGATGTCAGTGAAGGCCTGTTCTAAATCACAGATGCAAAGAGATTCGGCAGGGTGGTTGGGCAGGAATAGGAAGGCTGTGATTTGGGGAATGGAGGCGGAGCCGCGCGAGCGTGGGTGAGGTCAGTGGACATCGCAGGCAGAGGGTCTGCACCGCTCACCCTTCCCCACCAAGCGAGTTTGTACTTGGCTTTACGCTGGATTCCATCATTCTCTTCAGCACATTTTCTTTTCTCTATTCTGCTTAAGATACTGTTTTGAAGTATTTTGCACCAACTGAGCACTAGCTGGCTCCAGGCAGGAGGAGAAGCCCATAAAAATGTGTGAAACAGAGGGGCGACTTCGTGGGAATAATATCAAACTATAGATCATCTATTACACAGATGTTCAAGCATGGCTCCAAATACAACCTTGCACCATTAGGCTATGATGCTTACAAAATTTCATTCATTATTTCAGGCAAAGGTTTGGGTGGAAAAAGGGGAAGCATGGATGAGACTATACATTACATTAAAAATTTAAATGTTCATATGCCATCTTGTTACTTTTGGGTACAGACATTTTATACTCATCAAACCCCAAGTAGGTACTAAAAGTTAAAATAAAACAAGTTAATGAGTTTGCGTGCAAAGCATAACAAGATTGCATACAAAAACACACATGCACTATGCTGGTCTCTGCTTATGATAAATTGTATATTCCATATCTGAGCTATTAGATGTTAAAAATCAGTGGCAGGTTTGAATTAGTGCAATTTTACTATATGCCTTATAGTAACATGATGATATTAATCAATCTCTGGGTTGAGACTGAAATCTATACATAAAAATGCATCCTTTAGAAAGTCATAAATGCATTTCTGAAAAGTTCCATATGTACCCAATTTTCACAAAGCAACTGATATTTCCATATTCTAGGGCAATGGTTTATGTAAAAGGAAACATACAGGAAATTTTTTTCACAGAGCAAAAAACTTTTTGTCAAATCAAGAAGACCCATCTAATTTATGTTTTGAAAAATCACATTTTGTATCCTGAATCTCCTTGAAGCACATAATTTTGTAAACATGTGATACAGATGTTTATTTGCAGATGGAGCTCTTCAAACCAAAAATAGGTGTACCTAACAATAGAATAGACATCTAATACATCTTAAATTTGAGAAAGTGAAAAATATTCAGCAGATCAGTGGTCACCAGGGGTCAGGAGGTGGGGTAAGGGACGGGCTGCAAAGGGGCTCAGGGGAACTTTGGGAGGTGATGGAAACATGCTATAGCACGAGGGTGGTTGTAGTTCTGTGACTCTATACAATGGTTGGTATTCATTGAATTGTACAACTAAAATCGATTAATTTCATTATATGTAAATTATACATATAATTTACATATATAACACATATATAACATATATAACATAATATATACACATATAATTTACATATATATAACAAAACTGAAAAAAGAATATGCTTTTTATATTTTATCCAGCAATTTAAGGTGTTCTATTTTTTTACATGAATATAAGAACTTATTAAATAGCATAGCTTTTATCCACTATTCTTAATTCAAGCAATCAAAAAGGAATCAGTTTTGTTTTTGCCTTTGTTACATCTTTTCATTAAATGAAGGATCAACTATGAAAATAAAGTGTAAGGAAAGTATGGATAACAATTCTGGCCCGTTTAAGGTGTTCAATACTGGGAATTTCTCTACACATATGATTCACACAATTCATCTAAGACTTTCTTAACAGTGTCTAAATTCATAGCCCTTAATAAGTGCAATTACATAGTCATTTGATTATTTTATCTATCTTCTCTGTGCTAGACTATAAGCTCCATGGGAACAGGTCATGTGTGTCTGTTTACCACTGTACCCCAGTACCTGACACATATTGTACCTTTGTAAATATTTGTTGAATAAATGAATAACCCCTCCCCCAGAGCAATTCTGAACACTGGAAAATGTGATTCCATGTATTTCTTCCCGCTGATCTCTGGTTACCTTCAATTGCATTACTAAAATCTAAACTATAATTGAAATTTGGGCAGTTAGAAACCCTTCATTTAGCCCCATTACGTTATAGAAACCACTTATCCTGATTGCCGTTATCTGGGCTGGGTGCCCAGTGTACACTCAGAGTGTCACCATCTGGGCCAAGAGGGAGGACATTCTGCAGCCAAGGGCTGAGACTGTGAGCTGCTCTGGCTGGCTCTGCTGATATCTTTCCATTTCCAGTCTTCTTCTGTCACACAGACTAAGCACCCTATTCAACCTCAAGGCTTAAAGTCAAGGTTTTCCTTTTAATGCATACATGATTCATCTAAACATTAAGAGAAATGTTAGTACTAGTCAGAGGGCAATGCCATTTGGGATCAAGTGAGACATTAACTGAAGCCAAAGAATGCAGAGGCTGTTGGGCTGGAGCCAACAGCACCTTCAGAGAGGAGCCGGGCCAGGAAGGCACCAGACATTTCTCTGTTTAGGGAACTAATCAGACCCTCCATTTCTTTGACCTTGGCTTTCAGTTACTTATCTGTAAATGCCACACCCTCCTCCTTTCCAGGTCAGAACCCAGGTGCAAAAATGCCAAGTGCCAAAATCCTTCCTGGTTATTAAGATCTATCAACAGGAAAAATCACAGGATAAACAGGCAATTCTCTTGCCTTTGTTCTTAGGAAACAAATCTGTAAGCACAAATGGTATAAATTTGGTGGCTGCTCTTAAAAATGTGATATAGTACACATTAGTAATTTGCTACCCAGCATCTATCTATACTCTCTCCTGGGAAAATGACCTCAAATTTCCAGAGGAAATTTGGCTTGGATGAGATCGAACCCACCCCAAGTTCCTGACTGGCTTGGAGTGGGTCCTGACTGGCTTAAGCCAACTGGCACACCCACGGTGCCCCCAAGCCATCTGGACTGGTTTGGAGACTGGCACTAACCAAATCAGAGAAAGAAGCCAGGAAAAGACATTTGTGGGGATTCTTGGGAAAAGTAAGCCTTCTTCATCTTATAGTAGCTATGGAATAAGAGACCAGCCCTTTTACCTCGGATGGCTGGTATGAGGATGTGAATTTTGTTGCTGGGGCAGCCTTTCTCCATTACTGGCGATCCCAGAGCTGCCTATGGGGCCACCTTGTGGAGCCTGCGGATAAAGCCAACACCATATAAGGCAGAAGGCAGAGGACAGCAGCCAGGCTGTTGGTGACATCTTTTGAGCTGTTGGATCAAACCTTACCTGAGACCGGTCCCTCTAGAGCTTTGATTACCATTAAGTCAATAAACTCATTTGATCTCATAAGCCAGATGGTTTCAATGTCCTGTCACTTTTAATAAAAAATAAATGTGACATTTAGTCCCATTAGATCTTCAGATTAAAAGTGTCATTTAGCTATCACCTCAAGATCCCACTTTTTCACAGATCTTTGTAACAGTCTTACAACTGTTTTTTCAAGCTTTCAGGTCTCTAACATCTGAATATCAACTGACTGCTGCCCCGTGTTCTGACACTCGATAATTCCCATTGATCTGGTCTTCAGAAGGCTTTTCGACTGCCATGCACTATAGAAAACATGTGCAAATTTTTGAAGCAAAAGCTCTACAATTTAAAGGCCAAGGATTAAAACTGGGAAACAAAGGAAAAGAGATAACTGTTGCTACTAGGTCTGACCCACCCGACAAGTCTGGGTCCTCAAAATGCATCCAGTCATTCCGAAGACCACCAGTAGCATAAAAACTCTCAGATCTGCGATCAAAGACAGATCATCAGGGTCTGATTTGTCATCTCTACTTTAACTTTTTCACTAGTGATTTGAATATGAAGAAAGCTAGCCTCCTTCACTGAGCAAAAGTAAGTTTATTTTTTCCATCTCGTGCATCTCAAATGATAATAGTTGACATTTATTGAGTGCTTATGATAGGTCAGTCACTGTGATGTGCTTTACCTCATTTAATCCTCAAATAATCCTATGAAGTCACAATGCCACTTTATAGATGAGGAGACTGAAGCTTAGAGAGGCTAAATAAGAGACCACATAGCACTCGTGTGACAGAGCTGTGACCCAAATCCGGGTCCCAAGCCAAAATCTGTGTTCTTAACCACTGCTCCGTATTCTTCTCAAGTCAAGCCTCTACCACGGTTGAAATCATTCCCATATTTCATCTAAATAGCAGCCATTCAACCCGAAATCATGAAAGCTCTTTTTTGCAAGTGAACTGTCCTCCACCTGGCCTGAAACTCCTGCCACTCCTCATCTCTTGGGGCCAACACGGAGGAGCCAAGGAGAAAACACCACGAGGAGGTGGGAAACTTGTGGTTTGGAAATTCACGCTTTGCTCTCCCACCCATCAGTTAAAATCCTATGCGTGCTCAGCCTGAAATCTCTTTCTCAGACCAAAGCGGGTAGCTGTTCTGGAGAAGCCCAGAGCCCTTCCACACCCTCATCCTTTCTGTGGCCCCTGGCGCTGCCGAGTGCTCACCTGTGCACAGGGCTCCGTGGTTTCCTTTGTGTACCTGTCTCATGCTTTCGATTAAAATGTTGCCTTTTCTCATCCTTGTAGCCCCCCAAAGCCCATAGCATGTGTCCGGTATATTGAGTCAATAATATATTTTTTTGAAATAGAAAAAAGAAAGAAAAAGAAAAGTAGTTTTGAACAGCAATGTGCTCTGCCGCTGGCTGGCTGATTCCTCGAGGGGAACTGGCATTTTGCGAGCACCTACTCCAGACACTGTACGCACATCTTCTGTTTCAGCCACGCCACGCTCTAGGAGGTGGGTATCCTATTCCCATTTTATAGATGGGGAGAAGTGTGGGACTTGCCTAAGGTCACACAGCAGTGGTGAGCCAGGCCTGGAATCAGCCTGTGTGGCTCTGAATCTCAGGTCCTTACACTGCACCACCCCGCGGGGAGCCAGGGCTGTGGGCTGGAGGCAGCTGGGCATCTGCTTTGAGAATGAGAAGGACTGCGGTTCCAAAGGCCACCAGGATTGCAAATTGAAGCAGGAATTAAGGCCCTACAGGACACTTAATAAAAGGTTGAAGAGAGCATGGCCTCAGAGTCAGGAACAAGAGGGAATGGGGTAAACTTCATCCTTTATTCCCTGTCTCCAACAACCTCAACAAAAATGCGCCTTTCTGAAGATGGATGGTGGTACAACAATGTGAATGTACTTAATGCCACTGAACTGTACACTTAAAAGTGCTTAAAATGGTGTTATTTGTGTATATTTTACCACAATTTTTAAAACGTGATAAAAAAAAAAGTGCTCATCAAAGCTTTTCACTGACTTAGGTTACTGATTTGGTCTTGTGACTTTATGGCCACCCCCAAACATTCTAGGGCCTGGGATTTTAATTGTGATTTTCCCCTAAATGTTCCCTGCGCACTCCACCCCCCACCTCAGCCCCATTCATCCTCTTACTAGCGGGGCCGGTCTGGAGTGGGTGAGAGGGGTTGGTGGGTGGGCATGAGAGGAGAAAGTATTTGCCATCAGAACAGAGCTGTGGCTTCTGTCCTCTCTGTGCCTGGTGAAGCCTTGTCACCTATGTCTGCAACTTTAGACACAACATAAATCAAGGCATGATTAGCATTCACGGCACAAGTGCATATGTAGAGCTCCTGGCAGCACCGGCATTTCTAAGGCGGGTGCTAGGCATAAAATCACTTTTCCTGCAACGTTGGAAGCAAAGAATTCTCTGTGTTCCACCAACACATGGTAAGAGATGACCCTGGGGGTGGAGATGAAGGACCCCTTTTGGATGTTTTATAGTGTCTAGTCTTTTCCTGTAATTCAGCAAGCATAAGAACATTATCTGTTCATATTGCCTATATTTGCATTCATTTGTTTATATAATAAAATTCAGAAATTGACTCAAAACAAGCAGATATTAAAGGGCTATAGATAGATATATTCCAAAAGAGTGAGAGAGAAAATTAGTTATTAAAATGTGGTTATAACAGCTAACATTTACTGAGTGTTTCTCTGTACCAGGCACTGGGCTAATTGCTTTTCCCTACTTTATCTTACATAATCATCCTAGCTCTATGAGGCAGCCTTGTGGCACAGCTGAGGAAGTTGTGGCACAAAGTGATTATTTAGCTCACTCCAGATCCCAGTGGATGGTCAGTGGCAAAGCCATTACAGATGGCCTGATATTGGAGCCTGGCTGTGCTTTCTCTTGTCATAAAAGTACAATGGAAGCCACTGTAAACGAGGTTTTTGACGAATCCTTTAAAAAAGAAGCCAAAGTACTCAAGATAATTGTATCATAATTCTTTCCATTCTGTATGTTCAGATTTTTATTTATCAGATTTTATTTTTGTTTTATCAGATTTTAAGGGTAATACACTTTCATGTAGCTCACCCAAGATGTTTTGTGGCAAGTTTAACATTTCATCGTTAAAGCAATGATCACAATATGGTAATTGTTATGCCCTGTAGAAAATAAGAGAGAAATGAAATTTTCTGCTACCAATGGCTTTTGTTTAAAAGAAGAAAAGAGGCACTTAACTCTCTGAGGCATAGAAGCCTTCTGTCATTTTAGATAAGCCGCCAGCCACCAACCAGAACCCACAGGCAAGTGGGTGTCCTTGTTCAGATAAGGACTGCAGCATGACCACAGCAGGAGATAAAATAAAACCCGAAAAGCACTTCTGAGGGGGATACAGAGGCTGATGCTAATGAGATTGTTTGCGCTTTCTCCTTTACACGCCTTTGTTGTCTCCCAGGAACGCTTGATCTGATGATGTTTGTGGTCAGCCATTCTTGGCTAGCATTGGGTTGGGATTTCCCCCCACCCCCCACCCCCCCAGCAGATGCTGTTGGTCCTGGAATTCAGTGCCCAACCCCTGAACCCGGAGCATAGGAAAACAGCCTCTAATTCTGGTCATTTCAGGTCTTGCTCTCATCCTTACTCTCCCACACGGCGTCTTTCCCTCCTTTCTCCTAAAGTGTCCCCTCTCAGTAGCTCAGACCAAAGGA
>CM052440.1:116973100-116990098 GCA_028533085.1 Varecia variegata
TCCAGCATCGAGGGCAGGCCCCTGAGAACATACTGGGGCTGGGGAGTGGAGTAGGGTGGAGAATGTTCTAGAAAGGTCTGTTTCCCTATCCATTTCCATCTACATCTCTAGCAACCCACATCATATCAGATATGGGTGAGAACCGCTACAAGAACAGAAGAAGAGCAGAGAAGGCAGGTGGGAAAGGAGAGGAAAACACACACTTTTTTTGGGTAATACCAGTGAAAATACAGTATCACAAATGAGATTATAAAGAACCTTTTCAAATTGAGAGAAGTGCAGTTGAATATAAATAATCCAAATATTTTTTTAACTTCCTCTACATACACATAAGCTGTGGGCTGTGAATATTTCTCTCGATTTTCTCCCTCAGATCCATGCTCTGCCCTGCTCTGTGCCCTGGGAGGAAGACACCCACGGGCTGTACTCCCTCGGGCTCCTTGGCCCCTGGCTCTGACTCGGGTCAGGACCATGGGAACACCATGAGTCGATGAGAGAGAAGGAGAAGAAAGTTGAGGTACTTGTTTCTTTTTCTCCCCTTCTTGTCTTCCTGGCTCCCAGCAAGGTTCACCTGTCCTATTTTCAACAGGACTTCCAGATCAGACTCAAATATGAAGGTGACCACACTTATTTAAAGAATATGGTATCAGCCGGGCACTGTGGCTCACATCTGTAATCCCAGCACTTTGGGAGAACAAGGCAGGAGGGTCACTTGTGCCCAAGAATTCAAGGCTTCAGTGAGCTGTGATCATGCCACATTCCAGTCTGGGTGATGGAGCGAGACCAGTCTCGGAAAAAAAAAAAAAAAGAATATGGCATCTATAGAATTAGGTAAGTGGTCTTTCTAAATGTCACTGTTACAAAAACAGAGGAAGTGCAGTGGTCCTCGGCTGGTCTTTTGTGCCACAAGTGGACAGTGCGGAATGAGACTTTCCCTGAGTTCCCCTTCCAGCCCTTCTCTTCTGAGACAGGGGCCACAAGCCCTGTGCTCAGGCCTGTTTCCCATCCTTCATCTAACCAGTATTTACAGAGTACCCAAGGCATTTGATCTGTGGCAGTGAATCTGAGCCACGCTGGCACCAAAACGTCATTTCCACTCTTCTTTCACTCAATAACCAAAGTCGAATGTTCTATCCAAAAGCCAAATATCCGACACTGCTTTCTTCAGGTCTTTGGGATTCCTCATTCTCCTGCTTCCAGATCTAAATGAGAAATGTGAAGAATGTTGTCCATCACAGGGAACATTACTAATTCGGATAACCAGCTACAGGAGAGAGAAAGAGTGCTCTGCTCTGGAGATGTATCTCTGGCTGGGGTCAGACACGGTGCTAAGCACTTCCACAGGCACCGCCTAATTTAATCTTCTTAAAAACCCTTGAGGTAGCAAGCATTATTTCCCTGATTTTGTAGGTAAGAAAACTGATTACTGCGAGGTTTCGAAATTTGCCCAGGGTTACACTAGCTCCTGACTGCCAAGGCAGGATTCAGACACAAAGACGCCAGAACGCTTGCGCTTAACCACCAGACTCCGCCACTGTGAGAACTGAGACAAGCCTGTCATCCTCTCTAAGCCTGAATTTCCTCCACTGAAAATGATGGGGGGAAATTAAATCATTTGAACAGTCCCCTTCGGGGCAAACCCAGGCAGTTCTACCCCGGAGGCTGCTGGACCTCCGTCTACCGCCAGGTGGCGCGCAGGCCCCTGTCCCCCACCAGGCCAACCCCCTGACTGTGGCGTGGGAATGGAGGGGAAACGTGTTCCCAGCAGTAATTGGTGCAAAGCCACATAGCTTCCACGGGGCAGAGCCAGGAGTTTAACCAGTTGTGCTGACTCTTGTGGGCACGTGTTTCCATCAGCCACCACGGCTCTACTTAGCTGACAGGTCGGGCAGGGGACCTTGGGGGTCTCACAGCACCAGTTCCTGTTCTTTTCCTGCACATGGTGTGTCAGAACCAACAGTGTAAGTAAATCAGGTAAAGAAGTAGATGCATGTCACCCCAAGGTGGGTGTTCTTAGTGAAAAAAAGAATTGCTGCCAATAGAATACACAAACTTGCTCTGAAACCCCTGTGAGACCCCTGACAGGCAGCCCCTGATTTGTGTGTGTGAAAATAAAAATGAACTGAACTTAGCATGCCCAGACGGAGACACAGTTTGTGACAGGAGCATAGCCAGAGGCTGGCTTACCATGGATACAGCTTTCGAGACCACAGGTAGCATCTTCAGGGAGAACAGATCATGGCAGCATGGACGGTCTGACCACATTCATGCCCTGACAATGTCAGGGGGTCAGAAGGTGCAGGGACTGTCCTTGGTGTGCTGACCTTCCCTAACGGTGCAGTCAGGGACATGCTAGCCACCCCACCCGTGGCCTGCCTTGTCCCCACCCTTCAGGAGTAGAAATGGGGCAGTGATGTCTGGGGACTTGGGATTTGAAAGGGAAAGAGGGAGACAAAGATTCTTCCATGTTAATGCTCTACCCAAGGGTGTGTGTGTGTGTATGTGCACACTAAATAATGAAACTGGCAGTGACAGCCAGACACCAAACATTTCCAAGGAGAGAAAGTGCAGTTTGAGGAGGTGAACATGACTACTGCACCAGGTACAAGGATCCCAAATTCCACTCCACTGCACTGTAATCTCACACCCACTCTCCAGATTCCGGAAACGTCTGTGGGGACATCTAGTCATTCAGTCACTTCATTAAACCCCCATGAGAAGTTAGACCTGCAATCCTGGCTAACGTCAGTCTTTGGTGGGAGAAGCAGTAGAAATGTTTGCTACAGAGAAGACATTTGTGAAGGTCACCCTGCTCATTTACAACTGAGTTTTCCAGCTTAAATTTCTAAGTTCATAGTGAAAGAGAAAAATATTATATTGGTCTCTGAAAGATAATTTTTTAAAAAACTAAGCTGATTTATTTAGAAAGCCACCATGGTTTGTGAAGATGGTTCCACAAGAATGAAGAGTTTATCTCCCCCTACAGCGAGGTCACACAAAGCCTCCGAGAGCTAGACAGCAGCTATGAATCCAGCATCAACACGCTCAGTGGGAGCAATTAGCACTGAGTCAGGTCCGAGTACATGTTGGGAGCTGATACGACTTTAATCGTTGCAGCCCACTGTGTGAAGAAATATGCATTTATATTAGCTCTAGGTCAACGACTGTGGCTCCCCCACGTTTATGAGCTTGGAGACTTGTCAGGCTGAACAAATAAAATAATACTCCGTGGCTCCATTGGTTCCACCATCTTTCCTGGGATTGACTGTTCTTCCCATGAAATGTCAACTCTCATCAGCAAAGAGAACAAAGAAAGCCGGAATATTGGCTTGAGGAGAACTAAGACACCATCTGGTGGCCATTTACTATAAATCTTTGCCTCCCGTGCAAAGTCCTTGCACAAAGGAACCCGGCCTTTTGATTTGTAGGCTGTAGGGAAAGGAACCCTTCTGTGTGACCTGGGAAGGCCTGAGAAGACCCAGGCTTCCACAGCATGGCAGGCCTCCTGTTAATTCTTGTCGCAATTTAAAGTACTCACCCCCAAGTTTTTTGACGTCCTAACCAGAGAGCCCAGAGAGGAGGGAGCGCCCCTCTGAGGTCTTTCACCGCATGAGAAGAGTCATTCAGGCTATAACACTTTACTTTCTGGTTGTGAGGGTTCTTGAAAGGAACAAATGCCCAAGAAACCCTGATTTTTTTTCTCCATGAATATTCTGCAGTAAAATTGAAAAATATAAAGAGCCTGTCTGTCAGGTTCCCCTTCTCATGTAAAACTTGCTTCCTTGATAAAGACCATTTTTACAAGACTAGCCTTGGGCTTCCTGACCACAAACTGGCCTTTGTCCTCTTTGGCAGATGGCAGTGACTAAATGACCCCAACTTGACATCTTTTCATCAGCAGCTTCAGAGCAAGGCTGTCCCTGGGGAAAATTTCCAAGTGAATGAAGTTCTTCCCTGGGGTCCCTGGACCCCCAACCCAGCTGGCAGAATCTGTCCCCTCTGCCCACTTCAGAGCCCTGCAATGGTCCATCCTGACCAAGGCGTGAAGTTCGTATCCCAATTCTGAAAAATCTTGCTTGCTATGATAAAGGACTCTCTGGGAGTATTTTCATGTTACTAGGGGCTCTGCAGAACCTGCATGAGCCAAAGGACAGAACTTCCAATAGTGCCAGCTGTGGAGGGGGTGACAAGTCATGACAAGTGGCTCTAGGCAATAGACCTTGCTGGAAGCCCCCGCTACCTGTAGGGAGCCAGGTGCTGGTGAGGTTGGCCCTGCCTAGAGAAGCTCGAAGACCCTGTGCTTTGTCCTATGATGCTGGAGCGCAGGATCCATGGCTCTTGTCACGTGAGCAAGTGCCTTCACCACGTCCTTCTCCTGCTGTGGCTGGTAGAGCTGTGTTTAGACTTGCCTGCTCTGAAATAAATAGTTGGGCACTTCTCAGAAACGGGTACTTCACGTTAATTAACAGGAAGAAGATGAAACAGGAACCTAGCTCAGGAGGAGCCGTTCCCCTCACAGATGAGGAGCAGCAGGCTGGGGAGGGGCAGGAGACCAGGGTGTGGAGGAAGGGAGGGGTGCAACTGAGCAGGTAAAAGTGTTCCCAGCACAAATTGGTTTGTTTTTCCTTGTTTGGGACTAGAACAGGGAGAAAGGAGGGCGACTCCTTATGGCTCGCTTGCCTGGACACTATACTTAAAGCTCGAGGGGTCACCAAAGAATCCCTGTTTGCAAGGGCCAAAGGCTGGGACAACCCGTCAGTTTACTGTTTCAGGACGTGGATCGCACCTGGACTCCAGCTAACTGGGGGCAGAGAGAAGAGCACCACACAGGGTTCCGCAATTCCATTTTGCTCTTTTTAACTGGAATAATCCCTGAGTACCCATCGGGCCATTCTCCTGGCCACCTGCTGTTCTGTAGCCCCCTCCTGGAATACTGAGGCCACGGGGGACTCAGAGTTGGGCCCAGGGGAACCAAAAGAGGAAGAACCCATGGCCTGGAGTCCCCCACTACCTGGGAGCAGGACAAGACTCCTTCCCACCTGAGATCTTGGGGGATAGAAAGCCCAGGTATCTAATCTCAAATGTCAAGAGCTCCCCATAAGCCATGGATGTGAAAATTTGTCAGACTTACTCAGCCACTGAAAACGTTTGACAGAAAAATTTTGAGGTGTTATTACCAAGGTCCCACCTTGAAAGCAGAAACACAACTGGACGTGAGGTCAGAAGAACCAGAGTGTTAGGGGTTGAATGGAGTCCCTGCAAAAATATATATTGGCTTCCTGGTACCTCAGCACCTCAGAATGTGACTTTATTTGGACATGGAGTCTTTACAGAGGTAACAAGTTGAGATGAGTCATTAAGATATGTCTGATGTCCTTGTAAAAAGGGGAAACTTGGACAGAGAGAACACCATGTGGACATGAAGACGTTCGTCTGCAAGCCACGGAGAGAGGCCTGGAACAGATCCTTCCCACAGAGCCCTCAGAAGGAAGCAGCCCTGCCACCTTGAATTTGGACTTGTAGCCTCCAGAACTGGGAGGCAATACCTTTCTGTTGTTTAAGCCACCCAGTTCCTGGTATGTTGTTACCACAGCCCTGAGAAAGTCACACACATGTCTTTGCGGGGGTCCCCCACGGCTCTGGGTCATTAGAATTTCAGCTGGAAACTCCGGAATCCCTTCCAACCGAACACCTTCAGACTTCTGGCCTGAGCCTATAAAAACAAATGGAACATCTGGCCCACTCAGGACCTACAGAAGTTGGTGGATTGAGGCTCTGTTTCTGTGCAACACATCGCAAATCACCGCATTGCAAAGGCACCACTTTCTGTTGCAGCCAGGCCCAGAGATGGGGTGGCAATTGCTGCCTGGTTCTGAAGCACTGTTTAAAATAGTGTATTGCTAGAATTTGAAACACATTTAAAAACAAATCGGTAAATAGGTTAAAGAGCATCTCTCTTTCCTCACAAGCCTGGATCCTCCTCCAGCCATGCCTGCCTTCAAATTCAGGGCAGGTTGATCTTGTGCGCTGTTATTGGATGGTGGTAATGAGGAAGGCTGCACTGTTGAATCCACCTTGTTAACCACATTCTCTATTCCCACCTCTTTCCCACAGCTCTGCTGTCAATTTTGCTGGGTCTTACCTGGGAGTTTGCATGTGTTGGGTGAACTCTGAGTGTGTTTGGGTGGCAGGTGTAGGCTTGTTGGGGGAGGAGGCGCAGGGGAGGGGTGGAGAGGGTGCAGACTAAGGCTGGCACCTGGGAGCAAGCCGGGGAACACTGTGGAGGGTCCATGGCTTCGCGAAGGTGACTTCTCCTGTGAATACTTGTATCGTTTCCTTTGCAAGACGCCTCAAGCAGGCAGCAGCTGTGAAAAGCAGACCTGAAATATAACAGGTCAATTAAATACCCTGTTTGGACATTTTGAGACTGAGATTGACAGGACCAATCCAGGAATGGGTAATTGGGAAGTGTCCTCAACCCTCCTCGTCCAGAGTCCTCCTGGGGTGTAACTCTGCTCACAGGGGTACAACGAACTCAGAAAAGAGATCCTGGCGCAGAAAAGGCCGTACCTGCAGCTGACCTGATGTAACTTTCACTCCTGGCTGGGTGGGGGCTGGGGGGGGCAGGGGACAAGCCTCTAAGGTGGCAGGAAAAGGGAGGTGGGGAGGGGGAATGGGTGGGGGCAGGCTCCTTTGAGGTGGTTCCATCCGTGCTGAGTGACTAAAATGAGGGTGATGTAATGAATAATCTGCAGACTTCCAACTGCTATAATTCTGTGTGAATAATTCTGATAATGACCCTTTACTCAGCAAGGGTGGCATCCAGATAAGCAGATTGCTAGCGCTTTCCCGTCAGCTTCTGTTAATAGCGCGTCGATTGCCATCTAATATGACGTAACGCACCGCCATGACGGACACAGCCCTGTTGGGCCTGCCGGGCTGTGAGGGAAATGACGGGACGGGGGACTGTGTGGATGGGGGGGCGCCCCCCGTGATCACCTCCTCTCCCGCCGCTGGTGACCACCAGGCGCCCACCAGCGCCTCCCAGGCCACAGCAAGGTCAGATGGACAGAGGCCCCGGTCGGCAGGGGGACAGTCAAGGTTTTCCCTCTGGTAAGGGGCCTAGTGGGAAGGCGAGAGAGGTTGTCCTGACAAAATGGCAGGGCTGTGGTTTATTCGTGTATCTCAAAGTAAAAATTCTGATGCCATCCAGTGCTGTGTGTTCCATATGCAACGAAGTTTTGTGTTATCTTTCTCAACATCTCTTTCCCCTCTTTGGTAGGAGCACCTCCAAGTTCTCTTTGGGGAACCACTCCTCCCTCCATTCCCAGCCCATGTGTTTTGGGGAACTTCACCCACACTTCCGGCTCTGGAGGGGGCTCCTAGTCCCTGGCAGGGGCTCCTAGCTCAGGCCTGGCCAATCAGAGTACTGCCCCTCCCAGGCACAGTGATTGCTTCGGGCATGGGCCAATCAGGGATGCTCTGGGATCTTTGTCACAGTCTTGGGAAAGAGGTGCTTTATTTCTGCTGGAGTTACTAAACAAGCAGGATTGATCTAGAAGGGCCAGGGGCACGTCTGCGCACTTGGGAGAAGAGACTGATCAAGAATAAAGCAAACACAGGATAAAGCCAAGCAGAAATGAGAGAGAGAGAGAGAGAGAGAGAGAGAGGTATTTCTGGCATCTATTCAAGAGTCTAGACCCAGCTTTGAAATTGATTCAATATTTTTCAGTTATATAAGCCAATAAATTATCTCTTTTCCATCTTTGGTTGGGTTTCCATCATTTGCAACGGACAGAATCATGACCAATACATAAAGCCCATCGGCTGCACAGGCCCAGCGTGCAGAGTCTGCCACACTCCCCTCTCCAGGACAAGAGGAGATGGGCTCCCTCAGAGAGGGACCAGTGGATCCGAATCTGTGCTGGCAATCTCCCCACAAAGCCCCTCCTCATTTCTCTTTCTCTCATCCTTTCCCCCCTAGTTTTCTATTTTTTTTCTTCCTCTCTTTCTCTCTATGTTACCTAGGATTTTAAAAGATGCTAAAATTTTGTTTTTCCAGAAACTAAGCAAATGCTCAAAAAATGATGGTATACTGGACACAGGAAGCAGCTGGAAGGGGCTCCTACTGGGCAACTCTGGAACAATTTCAGCACAAAATAATAGGAAGCAGTAATTAATTATAGACCATTAAAAATAGGAATCTATGAATCTATACCAATAATAAATATATAAATAGATGAATGAATGAATTAACAAAACAACAAACAAACAAATACAAGTGCTCGTCATTTACAATGGGGCTACATTCCAATAAACCCATTGTAAGTTGAAAATATCATAAGTCAAAAAAAAAAAAGAAAATATCGTAAGTCAAAAATGCATTTAAGACACCTAACCTACGGAACATTATAGCTTAGCATAGCCTACCTTAAACAGGGTTCAAAACACTTACATTAGCCTACAGTTGGGCAAAATCGTTAAACACAAGGCCTATTTTATAACAAAGTGTTGAATATCTCATGTACTTTATTAAGTACTGTACTAAAAGTGAAAAACAGAATGGTCATGTGGGTACTTGAAGTATGGTTTCTACTGAATGCTTATATCTTTTGCACCTTCATAAAGTCAAAAAGTCTAAGTCAGACCATCATAAGTCTGGGACTATCTGTAAATAAATAGAAGAGTGGGAAGGACTTTTACTTAGAGCAGAATGTTAAGCATCAGCCAGTAAATGTGAAGGAAATCATTGTTGAAAATGTTTGAAATATTTTTTATATTGAAAAATCATTTTTAAGTCATCACAGTAAAGCTTTTGATAGCAATTACATGGAATATGTAGATTGGGGCAGTACAAACATTTTAACAGTCTTAATTCTTCCATTCCATGAACATGGGATGTCTTTCCATTTATTTGTGTCTTCTTAAATCTCCTTCAGCAATGTTTTATAGTTTTCAGTATACACTTTTTTTTTAATCTCCTTGGTTAAGTTTATTCCTAAGCGTATTATTCTTTTTGATGCTATTGTAAGTGGGACTGTTTTCTTAATTTCCTTTTTGGATTGTTCATTGTTAGTATATAAAAATGCAACTATTTTTTTTGTGTTGATTTTGTCTCTAGCAACTTTACTGAATTCGTTTATTAGTTAAAACAGTTTGTGTGTGTGTGTGTGTGTGTGTGTGTGTGTGATCCTTAGGATTTTCTACATATGAACACTTTATTTTTTTAAAAAGGAAATATTGAAGTTACAAAAAAGAGAAAAATTATGACCATATTTTAGTATAAAGGAAACTAAAGGAACGTGACAACTAAATGCAATACCCGATCCTAGACTGCATCCTATATTGGAGCAGGGAAATGTTATAAAGAACATTATTTGAACAATTAACAAAAGTGGAGAACAGATGGTAGGTTAGGTAAAAGAATAGTATCACTATTTAATTTACTGAAGTTGATAACTCTACTTGTGCGAGAGAATAGCACTATTCTTGGGAAATATACATTTAAATATTTAGGGGTTTGATAAGGGCTTTGATATATGTCACTTTCTCTCAAATGATTCAGAAAAAAAATAGAGGGCTAGAGCAGGATAGAGGGAGAAGGACAGAGACAGGGAGAAAATGGGACAAAAATGTAAATCAGTAAAAGTGTGTACGGTGTGTGCTATTAATATGTACTGTTCCTATTCTTACAGCTCCTCTGTAGGCTTGAAATTATTTCCCAATTTTGTTGGTTTTATGACGCTGGCCCCGGCACAGGCTGTTTTCCCTTGCCTGGGGACAGTGGCTCCCACCAGCTGTGCACTTTGCTGAGCAACCCTCCTGCCCCACCAGGCCCTGCGGTAACTACAAGAGCAGCACGTGAGACTTCTTTCCACATGGATTGGTAGTTTTGTCAAGTGGAATTTAATCCTTCCAAATCAGGAGGATTATTTTGGATAAGCCATTAAAATTGTTAATTAAAATGTTAATGTCTGATTGGTGTTATTCCCTGCTTATGAGAATTCTCTCAGAGCCTGGTGTGTGGCACCTCCCTCCCTCCCCAACCCCTCCCGTCCAACCCAGGTAAAACCCTGGGCCTTGATGTCACCTCCATTTCTGCCTGCACCTGAGGAACTCTCCAAAGTTGGGCAAGAGGCCTAAAAAAAAAAAGCATTTTAAGACACACTCCAAGTTAAAAGAAGACTGAATATTTTGGACTGGACATTTCTGGAGCCCCTAACACATGCAAGGTAACTTTGGTAAAGAAGAATAAGATATGGTCGCTGTCCTCAAGGAGCTTCCTATCTAAAATGAGAAAACAAGAAAACACACAAAAGGTTAGATAGTCACAGCAGGTGCATTTTCCTAGTTCCCCACATAAGAAAGATCATCAGGTGATGGAAACTGACCACCCGTCGGTAGAATAGACTATAAGAATGCCAAACGTTCAGAAAGGGGAAGGATCCTTGTAGGCAGAGCAAGCCGAGTAGACTTGACTGAACCAAGAAGTAAGGCTGGGGCAGGATTTGGGTGAGATTTGTAGATGGAAGAAGGGGACTTCCAAGCGGGGAGAACCCCATGAACCAGAATATGGACATGCGCGTGCTCAGGCCTGTTTGAACTAGTACTCTAGTAAAGGGACTAGTTTGTCAAGACTTGAGTGTTTGGAAAGGAGAATTAGAGGCAAGTTCCTTTGAGTCAGTTGGTAACAGCGGCCCAGAGCCTGGAATCCCAGCAGCTTGGGTGTGTGGGTGATGGAGGATCAGGGAAGGCTTTGGAGCTGAGTCTGGGGCAGGAAGAGACCTTCCGGCTGTTGACTGGTAGAGCCCATTGTTGAGCACCCACTGTGATTCAGGCACTTCATCTACTCACTCTAATCCTTACAAAAATCCTGCAAGACAGATATCATCACCTCCACTTTGGCATGAAGAACTATAGTGCCCAGGGAAGGCAAACCCTTTGCCTGAGGCCAGGCAGGTAGGAAGGGGCAGAGCCAGGGGTCAAACTGAAGCTGTCTGCTGCCAGGGTGGGCTCTCTCCAGCACAGCACTTCCCCTCCCTGTTGCAGCAGGGACACAGAGTCATAGTGCCCACGCAGGGGCAGTGGCTGTGCATAAGGAAAGGAAAAGAATATGTAGGGAAAACATGAAGGAAAACACTGACAAGACTGGGTGAACAATTAAGTTTGGGAGGTAACTGAAAAACAAGAGTTAAATCAAGCTTCATTTTATTTTTGGGGCAAGAACTTACTGTAGTGCTAGCTCTTTGGAGAGAGAGAAAAATGATCACGCTATTTATTGTCCCTACTCGTGATAATATTATAGTCTAGTATGAGATGCTATAAATTTACATAAATACATATAATATAGGAAAGAATTAGATAAATGCTACAAAAGCAATATATACAGTGCTATAGAGAAGAAGAAAATCTAAGTGGTAAAATCAAGCATTCACTGAAGAGAGAATGTTTGATCTGGACTTCAAGAAATGGCTACAGTTTTGAATGGCAGAGGGAGGAAGTGAGAAGGGTATTATTTAGATGAGGGTTTCTCAACCTTGGCACCATGGACATTGCAGGTGGGTCATTCTTTGCTGTGGGGGGCTGTCCTGTGCGTTGTAGGATGTTTAGTGCATGTCTGGCTTCTACCCTCTAGTCAAAACTGCTCCCAGTTGTGACAACCAAAACGTCTCCAGACATTGCTAAATTTCCCTCGGAGGGCAAGCTTGGTTGAGAACCACTGTTCTAATCTAAGAGAATGATGTGAGAAAGGGAGTATGTTTGAGGAATAAAGAGGCATCTGTATCAGCCTGTTTAAAAATGTGTTTCTTGGAACATTAGTGTCTTGTGAGATAAGTTATCGTCTCTTAAACAGGATTCATGGTTAAATGGCATTGAGAAATACCACATGCTTTTCCCCTCAATTGGCGGTTCACAATGTATATCAGAATAGTAAAGGCTTTGAGAGATTGTGCAAGAAAGCTGTCTGACTTTGGTTAAATTTAATTACCGCAGAACATTTTTATCAAGAAACAGTATCAACCTCCTGAAGGGCACTATTGTATTGCAGGACAAAGCTTGGAAAGTGATGGTGTATTTGACTGAAACACAGGGTATGTGAAAGATTTAAAGCTGAAAAAGTAGATATCAATTCTAGAACGAGATTCAAAGCGCTTGGAACTAAGCTAAGAAGCCTGAGTTTTATTTAGTCAACATGAGGGAGGCAACCAGCAGGTAACATGATTAAAACTGTGCTTTGGTTATTCATTCAACATATATTAAGCAACGTTAGTCTAGTGGCAGCAAGCCAAGTAGATTAAAAGAGGTAGAAACAGGCACCAAATCACCTTGTTACTGCAAAAGCAGTAACTTAAGAGTGGAAATGATGGAAGGAAGGGCACATGTAAAAAATATTTAGAGATTTAAACATAATGTCTGAGCTGTTGGAGGATGGAACAAGAAAAGGAGTCAATGATGACTACAGCTTTTAAGGCCCCAGTTACTGGGAGCTTCTTGGTACCTTCAGCAGAAAAAGAATAATTAGGAAATGTAGCAGATTTGGGGGGAAATGAACTCATTTTGGACATGTTGAGTTTGAGATGTTGGTAGAACATCCTGGGACAGATGTCCAGGAGGTAGCTGGAATTACAAGTTATTAAATAGAAATGAAAATGCAACTGAAAATAAATTTGGGGGTGTTACCCTCCTTAAGGTAGTATTAATAATGTAAGTTGTGGGTGTGAATGTGGTAGTCAGAGAGGGGAGGAGTGGGAAGAGAAGAAAAGGAGAAGGCTCACAACAGAGACTTGGAGAACATGTGCACTGAAAGAGTAAAAGAAGGAAGATGATGTAGCAAGGGAGACAGAAGAAGCTGTTAAAGAATAGAAGATCGAAAGACAAATCATGTCAGAAAAGCCAAAGAGAGAAAGAATGACAAGAAGTAATTGGTCATATGTGACAAAGGAGATTAAAACTGGGAAGAGGCCACTGGACTTTGGATTTAGGTCAAAGGAGGCTATTGAAGAGTTTCTGTAGAGTGATGGGGATAGGAACTAAGTTGCAAGGAGTGAATGGGTGGTGAGGAAGTTGAGATAATAAATATAGATTACTTCTTTTTTTTTTTTTTTTAGACAGAGTCTCACTCTGTCACCCTGGCTAGAGTGCAGTAGCATCATCATAGCTCACTGCAACCTCAAACTCCTGGGCTCAAGCGATCCTCCTGCCACCATGCCTGGCTAATTTTTTTTATTTTTAGTAGTGACAGGGTCTTACTTTTGCTCAGGCTGGTCTTGAACTCCTGAGCTTAAGCAATCCTCCCGCCTCGGCCTCCCAGAGTGCCAGGATTACAGGTGTGAGCCCCTGGGACCAGCCAGGTTACTTCTTTTTTTAAAGTTGGTCATCGCTTCTTAGAAGATAGTAGCAAGAGAGGATAACAGAATTGAATCAAGAATTTTTGTTTGTTTGGGGATGGGGAGATTTGAGCATGTCTATTGACAAAATATGAGAAAATAGAGAATGTTAAGAGATTCGAGAAAGACTTAGGAGTCAAGTGAGATGAAATCAAGGACAGAGATTCTTTCATAAAAGAGGAGAGATATGTCTTCCTCTGAGCCAAGAGTGAAGGAAGAGAAGATAGACAAGAAAATAGAGAACTCTTGAGGTAGAAACCTCAATAAATTCAGACTCTAATAAACTCAGAGATCCAGGTCGTCAACTGACAGCGATGGAGGCGGGAATGGGGTTGAACATTTGAGAGTGTGGGAAATAGTGGTTGTGAAGAACACAGAAGAGTTAAAAAGAAATGGATGAGATGGCTAGAATGATGCCTCGAATTTGCAACTCAGACTTGTAGCTGACCCAAAGAGTATAATTTGGTGACCTTCTTTAGAAGCACTCACAAACAAAGAAAGTGACTATGAGGAGAGAGAGAAGTTGGAATTGCTGAGGTTAGGAACTGGTAACCAAATATTGTGTAATTAATGACATCATTGACATACAGGTGTACTCAGGTGAGAGGTAAGTGGGGCCATGAGGGAACAAAAACAAAGTTTAAAAATTAAAGATGAATTTTCACTCATGGGTATGGCAAAGCTGCCAGTAGCCAATCAATTCTCCTGCTGAGCACAATTAAAACAACTGCAACACACACACACACACACACACACACACACACTCCATTTGAAGGCATCAGAGAGCTATAAAGAACTATTAATAAGATCAAGAGATGCAATGAACTCAACATTCTCCTAATTTCCCCCCTCAAGGCATTGGCCCAGCATAAGTAGCACAAACAAAAAGGCAAACAAGCTGAACAGAGCTTTCAGCAATTTCATGGGGCGGGGGAGACTGAAATTGGAGTTCAAGTCTTCCAAGGCACCTAGAACTTGAGGCCGTATCAGAATAGAAAGGAAGCAAGAGAATTTAGCCTAACAGTCTGAGTAGCTTTTCCCCTAAATGTATTTGTCAATTCTTAAACAGCACAGATCTTAAAGGTGAAGAAACCAAGCAGAAAGTGGCTGCTAAATTTTGAAAAGATAAATAGAATGACTGACAGTCTCAATGAACTTGAGAAGATCAAAATCAGAGGTCAGGGTCTGCTAAGGAGGAGTGGCCCAGGTAAACACTATAAGTTGGTTTTTTTTTGTTGCTTGTACGTTTTCTTGTCTTTTTATAGCGACAGGGTCTTGGTTTGATGCTCAGGCTGGAGTGGACTGGCACCATCAGAGCTCACTGAAGCCTTGAATTCCTGGGCTTAAGCAAACCTCCTATGTCAGCCGCTCATGTCAGTTGGCTTATTTATTTATTTATTTTTAATTAATTAATTTATTATTTTCACCCTAAGTTTTTGACTGGGACTCCTAAAAGAGTATATTTTGGAGTTAGACCAAATCAGAAATAGACCAGATCTTACAAAGAATGAAATCCAGCTTTGAATAAAATGAATCCCTGGTTGGATTAAGATGATTTTCTTTTACTTTAACTAAAAGAAGCTAAATAAATCATCTCTGGAGGAAGAAAATACTATTCAGAGGATATACCATCTTTTACACACAATGTCTAACATTCAGCCAAACATTAACAAGCACACAAAAAGACAGAACTAAGAAAAAAAAAAGGATAATAAAAGCAGATTCACAGGTGACCCAAACATAGGCCTTATCAGACAGGGACTTTAAAATAACTTCAATCAACATGATCAAGAAAGTAGAGAACAAAATGGAGAATTTTACTATAGAATTGGACTCTATATTTAAAAAAACCAAATGGAAATGATAAAACTGAAAAATACTATAACTGAAATTAAGAACTTTGCTGAACTTTTTTGGAAATGAATGGGTACTTCTTTGATATCAAAATATATCATAAAACTATTAAAAGAGTGTGGTTACTGGCACAGACACAGATAATCAAATCAGTGGACGAAACTCGAGTCTAAAAAACAGAACCATGTAATAAATGAGAATTTAATAAGTGATCAAGGAGACATTTCAAGTCAAAGGGGGAAAAGATTAGTTATCCATAAATAATACTGAGGCAACTGGGGAATTATTTGGGTGTCAAGGAGTCTCCCATATGCCTTACATACCAAAAGAAATTCTGATAGAGCAAACCTTTTTAAAAGGAGCTATAGACATTCTATTGTTAAAAGAAAAACTTGAGACTAATTAAGAAACAGCTGATTGGTTGCAGCTGTGTGCTTGCCTTATTTATTAGAACACAGTTTGAACAGTTGGCACCTGTGAGTGGTTCAAGTATGGCTGTTGTGATTGGTTGTGACTAGGCTACTTGTTACAAGGGTAGGCTACAGTCTTGTTTTCACATCAGGTTAGCTTGCAGCTCACTACCCATGGAGAGTTTAGGCCAGACTTAAAAAACGTAAGGAGGCATCTTCAGACTAAACTGAATTTAACAGTGTACTAATAATTATGTCGTGGTTATGACATTTTTACTCATAGCCACCCAAAATACTAATGAATTTGACCTCTTTAAAAATCAATAGCTCCTATACTACCAAAACAGAAAGACAAACTATACACTTCAAAAATGTCTGACAGCAAAGGGCTTATCTTTCTAACACATAAAGAGCCTTTACAAATGAAAAATAAAAGTAGTAACGCCCTGTCAGAAAAATAGACAAAGGACATGAAGAGCTAATTCATAAAAAGAAAAGCAAATGGCAATAAATGCTAAAAATGTGTTCAATATCATAAGCAATCAAAACAATGTAGATAATAACTATTATGTATATGGGTTCATCAGATTGGCCTAAATTTAAAAAGAATCTCAGAGCCCAGTGTTGGCAAGCATAAGAGGAAATGGATGTATTGTACTCTGATGTTGAACTTATACATTGCAGGGCAGAATAAGAATCTGTATCAAAATTTAAAATAAGCTTTTCCTTTGATCCAGAATTTAATTTCTAGAAATTTACCAAATGTCTAAAAGATGTCTATTGCAATATAGTTTGTAATAGTGAAATATTAGGAAAATTTTAATTTATATCAAACCAGAGTTGGCTAATAAATTATGATAGTCACATACAATGGAATACTAAGTAGTCATGATAAGGAAGACCCCCATCTATTACCCAGTGCATCAGCCACCTGAGAACCCAGCCCTCGGATCACCCCAACCTAATAAAAGTGGGAAAAATTGGGTAGACAGGGCTCAGAATTTGGTGGCGAGATCCCTCTGAGCCCACGGGCGAATAAACCTTGATTCTCCGACTCTCCATGTGCCGCTCGGTTTGTCCTCAGGACTACCTGCTGTAACACTTGCTGTAGCAGTCATGAGAAATGGTTATATTTATTGTTTTAGAAAGACATGTTGACGAGTGAAAAAGCAGTTACAGAAAAACAACAGTACCATCATCTCCGTGGTGTAAATCTATTTGTAAGTACACACACACTATGTCCCTCCAAAATTCATGTTAAAGTCCTAACACCTGGTACCTCAGAAGGTTACTGTATTTGGAAATGGGGTCTTTAAAGAAGTAGTTAAGCTAAAATGAGGTCTTTA
>CM052440.1:116990598-117032701 GCA_028533085.1 Varecia variegata
TAGTTGGCCAGATCATTTCTTTCTATTTTTAGTAGAGACGGGGTCTCGCTCTTGCTCAGGCTGGTCTTGAACTCCTGAGCTCAAACTATCCGCCCGCCTCGGCCTCCCAAGTGCTAGGATTACAGGCGTGAGCTACCCGCCCAGCCAACAAATAGTTTTTAATATAATTATGCCCTGGTCAATAGTGGAGACACAGATTAATACTAAAAAATCACTCATTGTTTAAGATTCAAATATAACTGGTGTCCTGTTTGATCTGGCAACCCTACCCCATCTGCCCTGGCTTATTTCATTCATGTATTGGTCTGTTTGTGTTGCCAGTTCCTTGTCTCTGCAAGGAGAATGCATCCTCAGGGGACTGAGGGGGCCCTGCTTCCTGACCTTCTAGGCAGGAGACTGGCAGCCTGGGCCACATATACTAGAAGCTGAAGAGGTGATTTTGAGCAGTTAAGACACTGAACAAAACCATAAAGCAGGGACAGTGTATCTTTGGCATTTCCCATCTCTCTGAAGTGTCCGCTGTCACCTGCCCCTTGCTGGTCATTAGCTCATCCTAGCTGAGCACTAACTGGGAAGTGCAAGGCGTTAGCTGCTCATAAGCTTAAAATGCGACCTCCTCCCAGCCATGCTCATTTCCCCCCGCCCCCAGTGGACTGGAATGACCAGGAAAGAAGGGTGGTGATCAGACAGGGCGGCGGCAGCTGTTACTTGTGTGGGGTGTGGCTGCCCAGCACCTGGGGCCATAGAGCCCACAGGGCCCGTGACTGCTCAGCTCTGCCAAGACCCCTCACCCTGCACATCTCCCAAGAGGAAGAACTTTTTGGCAAAAAACTCCCCAAGAACTTCTTGTTTAATGTTAAATTCAAATCCCCTTGGTGTTCTATGTTTATAGTACCTAGACTCCCAGAGTGGAGCTATTCAGGAAAAGGAAACCCCAAATGAGAAACCTTTACAGAGGGAAGAGCTCCAGTCTGACTTAGTTCAAACCACGTGCGGCTCAGGTGCATGGAGGCAGAGACGTGGAGAGCTTTCACCTCGTTGTTGTGCCAGGAGCTCTGGGTAGCTCTGGAAATACCTGCCCAGTTTGTGGGGTTCCAGTGCACTCAGATGCCCATCAAGGTGGCAATGGACACTGTTTTAGACACCATTAAAATACACATGTGACCCCTGCATGCACAACCAACCAGTTCCTATCTTTAGGGACTTTTCTGGCAACCAATTACAGTACTACAAAAATAAACCATGTAAACATCTCAATAAGGTTTCTAACATCAATTCAGTTCAAAACATGTTGAGCACTACTATATTGACCACGATAGAACCTGGAGTATGAGGACAATAAAGACATGCCTCGTCGTGGAGATGCTTCTGGTTCATTGGCAAAGATTGACAACAGGACCACTGATCACAGCACAGAGTGGTTTGTGCCCTGAGAGAGGTGTGCCCAGGATGCATGGGAACATGGAGCATGGCTATGACCCAACCAGTGTATGGTGGGACTGGGGAGGCGCTGGGGGGACAAAGAAAGTTTCCTAAAGGAGGTGGTCCCTGGTAAGGTCTGAAAGAGCAAGTGGCGATTTAAACAAAGCCTTCCTTTCTTTGGCAGAGAGGACTCTACAACAGAAGCCCAACCCGAACAGAGGCTAATGTCAGGGCAGTGGGGACACTGGCTCAGTTCTGTTGACTCCACCCCTCTGGCCCCACAGTTTCTTTTGCGTCTCCCTCCTGAGCACACAGAAAGGTGGACTCCCCTTTCTCAAGCTTTCTATTCATTCATTTCAGCCAAGCAGTTAATTGATTTTGGGAGATTCTCAGAGTGATTCTAGCACTTCCATCCAAACTTCAGTTAATGAAAAGCCTTACTGAGGTTGTTCTCCAGAGCATTCAGATTCATTCCTTCTTGTTTTAACACTGAATAGGCTGTCTTTGAGGCCAGCAGCTTAGGAGGGCTGCTCAGTTGTTTGCTGGTTTCCATTTTCAGCAGCTCAGCTGTAACTAGGGATTTTGACCACCAGCTGGGCTTTCAACACTACTGCTGCTCAAGGACCTGGTCATAAAGCCTGTTTTTGCCCCAAAGAGACCTTGTCCCACCCCCATTCCTGTAGTCATTTCCCCCAACAGCCATGTCAGCTTCCATTCTGCTCACCCAACTCAATTTGCACCTGGAGGGCATTACAACCCAACCAAAATGTCTCAAGTCGAGTCAATTATAAGATTCTTGGGGGAGGTTTACACAATAAAATCTCACGAGTGAACCCACCAAGGATCGATGTCAGAGAGGAAATATAAACCCAGGGGCTCTCAGTCCAAGGAAGAGAAAATTAGGGACAGTTTCTACATTTGGAACCTGAAGATCTCTTCTGAATTATGGGACCCTGAAGGCACTACACTGTCCCAAAACACCAGATACATTTAGTTTTAGAAGATTTTCTTGAAGGATACAAAAACTAGATACATCAAAGGTTAAGGAGAATGACTATTGCAGCTTGGTGTGGGCTGAGGATATCTTTAGACTGAGCATATCGTCATTACAGTAGCAGTAGCCTCTCAGAGGTTCAATTTTCCCAAATTGAAGAGTACTTCTTCAATTGATCAATCAATATCGCCATATCCTCTCCCTCGCCCCACTTCTGTCTCTCGTCTTCTGCCTCTTCCCTCTCCCCCTCTCTCTCCCCCTTTCTTTACTTCCTCTGTTACTCCAGCACAGCTCCCCTCTCCCCACCCTATTCCTAAGCTCTGTGGGTCTCATTTCACTGTGGCACTTGCTTAGGTTGGATTTGATGGAATTTGCCTTTACTATATCAATCATATCCTACTTCACCAAGAAGATAAGACCCAGACTCAAAATCAGAACTGTCAGGTTAATGAGGTCAAATTCAAAAACCCTGTGGCTCAAGGAGATCCTAGAAAAGAGAGTTTTGTGAAAGCCACCCGGGGCTGGAAGAACTTACCTAATAAAAAAGAAATATTATTTTTTGTATAGAGGAAGCAAATAAAATCTGGTTGACTAGAAGAATAGGAGTGCTAAGACTAGAAGGACAGGATAGCCAGGTGGAGAGGTGAATTACTGGCTCTGGTTTGAGGTCTCTTCTATTCAGAAAAACAAATCTTCACACAAGCCAATGCTCCCTTACATGATCATTGTAATTCTTTCCTTTATGTCACCATCAAACTTTTCAATCAGGAGGTATAGACTCCTCTGCTTCCATTTCTTGACCACCATTCCCTCTTCCTCCCGCAGCCTGAAGAAACAGCACCCTCAGGGTCACTCACTGCTAGAGCCTGTGTTCACATCTAGTCCTCATCTCTTTTTCTTTTTTTCTCTCCTTGATAGCAACCAATGATCATCAATGTCACCTTGAAGTTGTTTCTTCTCTTGGCTTCTGCATCAAAATCATTCTCTGGTTTTGGTGCTACCTCTCTGATATTTCATCTCTACACACATACACACACACACACACACACACACATTCAGTTGATACGGTGAATTGGGCTAACAGAGAAATAACCACTTTTTCATTTCAAATATTGATAAATTCTGATATTGATAAATTCAAATATTGATAAATTGATATTGATAAATATCAATAAAAATTGATAAATTTGATATATATATTGAATATAAAAGTTACTTCACATCAGTATGCATCAGGAGATACAAATTCAAATCACAATGAAATGCTATTATACACCCACCTGAATGACTAAAATTAAAAGGGCAATGAGGCAAAGTGCTGACAAGGATATGAGTAACTAGTATACTCATACTTCACTGGTGGGAGTGTACGTTAGTACAACTATTTGGAAAACTAGCAATATCTACTGTAGGTAAAACATGTCCACCCTGGGACCTAACGACGCCACTAGATACACAGCCTAGAGAAATGAGCTTGCCCCCAAAAGACATGTACAAGAATGTATATAACAGCTTAATTCAAAATAGCCCCAGACTGGAAAGAACCCAAGTGTCCACCAGTAGTGGAACAAGGCGAGGTGCGGTGGCTCACGCCTGTAATCCCAGCACTTGGGAGGCTGAAGCGAGAGGATCGCGTGAAGCCAGGAGTTCAAGACCAGCTTGGCAACATAGCAGACCCTGTCTCTACAGAGTTTTAAAAAATAGTAAAATGAATAAAAAATGGGATATTCTTACACTAGAAAAACACACAGCAATTAAAAGAAAACTTCGCTACACACAACGTGGAAGAGTCTCACAGAAATGTGAGGTAAGTGAAAGAAACCCAACACTGAGAGTACACAGTGTATGATTCTCATCACACGGCTTTCAAGAACAGACAAGACTCACCCGTGGCAATAGAAGACATTGAAGTCATTTTGGAAAAGAGCTGGGGGCTCGTGGTGAGGAGCTGGCAAGGGATGAAAATTGATGGGCCCAGAAGCAGATTTTAAAAGCAGTTTATCTGCAAAACATTTTTCATACTACCTGATAAGCATCTTGAGACACCATGGCCACAGCAGCAGTAAAATGGGTGATATCAAAGAGAACTATCTGGAATCATTTATTTCCCATCCAAAACGGAGATTTATATTGTATTTGTCATAAACCTATGCATTCCTCTCTACCAGATGACAGGGATTGCACAGTAGAGCTTGCTTGGACATCTGGTGGCAGGATGCTATTAATAGTATGATACTACCCATCCGTGGACGTTGCATGCGAACACACAGAACCTATCCCTCGACTAGATCCTGGGCATAATAATGAAGAAACACATGATCACGTGCTGAAAACCAGATTAGAAGAAAAAGATGCAAACTTTGAGCAAGGACTCACGATAGAACAACTTAGCAAAATGTTCTTTACTACTAAGCACCATTGGTATCCTCCTAGACAGTATCACAGAAGTCACAAGAAGCTGGATCTTCTGAAAGACAGATGATATTGAGGTTCCCAGGGGAATCAAAGAAAAATGTGCCTCATTTTGCATTTGAAAAAATGCAATCAGCTGTATTCACTATGTTATATAGTACAATAATGATAAAATGTCTTTTCATTAAAAAAGTCATTTTGTCTGAGGCAACAGTTGATATTTACAAGAAAGGAGCATTAGGGAGCTTCTGGGATGTTGGAAGTATTTTATATCTTGATCTGAAAGGTCAGATAAATACCTATCTGTGTGTGTTGCACAAAAATTCAAGTGAGTTATAGACTTGAAATTTGCACTCCTCATTGTGTATGTGCTATGTCTCAAAAATTGTTTTAAAAAACCTCTTTGAGATAGGAATCTGTCTCATCCTAGTTAATACAGAAGGAAAGTGCAATTCTATTCTAGATTTGGATAAATGGGAAGGAAAAAATGGAAATATTTTCTGGAAGAAAATGTAGTGGACCCAGGAGCTGCGAAAAAGTTTATTTTTAACTTCATTCATATAACTTGTCTCTGGCAGACTTCCACACAAGCACAGCTCCAGAATTTGCAGAGAACTCTTGTAATCTACCCACAGCCTAGAGAAGTGAGCTTTCCCCCCAAAGCAAGCTCAGATAGTGGGTACAAATAGTGAAGTTTCAGTGGTGAAGTGGCTCAGTGACAGTAAACTTAGTTCCAAAGGAAAATGAGCCTCTACAGGGAGAGATTTGTAGGGAAAGAAAGGAAATGGTCAGACTCCAACAGTGTTTAATTGTGATGGGGGTACATGGTGGGCGAGGAGGAAGTCTTCCAGGCATCCTCCATCCTTTCTAATAGCTGAGCTCCCCTCCCCTGCTGCCAGAGCCAAGACCATGGCCAGAAGCATCCGCAGGCATTCTGAGGGAGGCAGGTGGAAGAGCCCCTCGTACTGCACTCATAGATACATTTGAACTATACAAATAAGGAAAACAAATGGCAAGAAAATAAAAGTAAATGGGTTGAATTCTGTGAGTTGGTTGAAAAGACTGAGTGTTCTCTGCAATAGGCACGTCAGCAGGGATGCCAAGACATGACCGTGGAGTTTGTACCACTGTGGATGAAGGTCTCAAGAGAGGAAAGAAGGAGATTCAGTCTAGAGACAAGACAGGGATCTCCCCTGGCCACCATTGGCTGGGGCCCTCAAAACATCCTGGCAGGATGGGATTGGGAGTTACCATCACCATCAACATCACCACCACCACCATCATTACCATCACCATCATCATCACCACCATCACCATCATCATCAGCATCATCACTGGCTACTGTGCTAAATGTTTAACATACATTTCTCATTTTTCATCTGCAATAGTCCTACACACAAGAAGCAGTACTATTATTATCCCTATTTTACATATGAGAACACCGAGGCTTGGAGAAGTAAAGTAGCTTGCTCAAGGCCAACACAGATAGTTATACTGAAACAACCTCCTACCTACACGTGTCTGATCTGCTGTTGCAATCCACTTGCAGGAGTTGGTCCAGCCCAGTGGAGGTGTGGACACTGGGACTGTGGCCAGGTCAGGATCCTGAGACTGAGGCCAAGGGTGAGGGCAAGTTCAGGTCTTGTACTTTAGGTGTCTACAATCCTGGCTATTCAAGGTCAGTGGCCAGGCTGGACTAGAACTGCTCTATTGCTGCATCCTGGGCTTGATAAAAGAATAAAAACAGTGGAAGTTTGGCATCGTAAGGCTGGATTTCAAATTGACTGCCTCTGCGGTGAGTACCAAAGGGAAGGCCCAGGCCAAGGGTACTGGGGGAGTGAGGGGAGAAGGTACTGAGAGTGAGCAAGTGAGCCTACTACGAGGGGTGCTTTCCAACAGACGCTACCTTGAGTTAGCTGATTATCCTTAAAACACCAAACAAGCCTGAGGAGATGTTTTTGCACGTATGTTAAAAGGAAGACATGGCTCAGAATCAAATACTGCAGTTAGAGTAGAAAATGCATTGTTATTTGATGGAAAGGCTGGGGAGGGCACAGAGGACAAGCGCTTCCTCAAAGGAGGTGGACAATTGTGCATTGTCAGCCTCCCAGATCACTGCCTTTAGCCTGGGAAGCGTTAGAGCCCCCGCCTTGTGGCTTTCTGGAGCATTCCTCAAACCTGCCCTCCAAACTCTGGACATGCCAGTGTGGAACTCAGCCCAGTCAATTTACATGAAGAAAACCAAAATATGGATTTAGGGTGGTTACCAAGTCAACCAAACCTGTTTTCTTTGCCTGCTGTCAATCACTTGGCTCCTGGATGCATCCAAAACAGAACGACCTTTGTCCTCCATGTTGGGAATGGCAAGCAGATTCCAATACAAAAATAGTTTAACATTTTTTAAACAGACTTTATTGTTTAGATCAGTTTTTGAGTTCACAGCAAAATTGACAGGAAGGTATAGAGATTTTCCATATACTCTATACCCACCCAGCCCTGTCCCCAGCCTACCCTGTTGCCAACATCCCCACCAGAGTGGTACATTGATTGCAATTGATGAACCTACACTGACACATCATTATCAGCACAAATCCATAGTTTACATGAGAGTTTACTCTTGGTGTTGAGCGTTCTATAGGTTTGGACAAATTTATAACATGTATCCACCACTATAGTGTCATAGAGGGTAGTTTCCCAGCCTCACAATCCTCTCTGATCTGTTTATCCATCCCTCCTACCCAGCCCTCAACCCCTGGCGACCACTGATCTTTTTATTGTCTCTATAGATATGCCTTTTCCAGAATGTCATATAGTTGGAATCATACAGTATGTGGCCTTTTCAGATTGGCTACTTTCACTTAGTAACATGCATTTATGGTTCCTCCATGTCTTTTCATGGCTTGAAAGCTCATTTCTTTTTGCTGCTGAATAACATGCTGTCATATGGATATGCCACGATCTGTTTACCCACTGGGCTACTGAAGAACATCTTGTTTGCTTCCAAGTTTGGGCAGCTGTGAACAAAGCTGCTATAAACATCCATGTGCAGGTTTTGGTGTGGACATAAGTTTTCAACCCCTTTAGGTAAATATCAAGAATCACAATTGCTGGAAGAAACCAGAGAAAACCCTCCCTTCACCCCACACGGCCAAGAGTGAGCACTTCCAGGAATGCACCAGTCAGTACATTCCATTGTTGGAGAGGGAAGAAAAGTGCTGTCTTGAGAAATGTGTTTGCTAGTCAGCAAAATGATGACACCACAACAACCATGGTCGGACCCTGAAACCCTGGCTACCTACTCCATCAGTGTCAAATACAGCAATTGTCACTCTTCTGTGCAACTATGTATGTACATGTATATGAAGTCTTACACACACGCATGTTAGACTTTCAAAGTCAGACTTTATAAGATAAGATAGAACAAAAACGCTCTTTCTAAATCTTTTTTCAATGACCTAGATGATTGAGGTACTTGAGAGAATCATTACAGTAGAATTAAATAGTGTTTTGGGTGCTATTAAATAAAAGTCTTTGATCGTCTGTGTTGTAGCTAGAAAGATTTGGGTAGACTCTCCATAAAAGGTGTTGTATGCACTCAATATACTCAATGAGAAACAGCAAGTCAACTCCTTGCAATTTCCTGGTTCTCCAACATTAATGTATAGACATACCAGGATGATGAGTGTAGAGAACTGAGTCTGACCCTAATATCTGGGGTAACAATCTCTGAGCCAGGGAGATGAGAGCATGACAAGAAACCCAGAATTTCCACGCAGGTGCCTTCATGTAAAGTTCCAAGCCCATCTTAGGGAAAGAGCAAACCAGATACATCTCTGCCTTGAGAGACAAGGAAGTGGGAATCTCTGGCTCAAGCTAAAAAGGTGGCAGGATAGAAGCTACTATAGTTTGGCCCCTCCAAAACTCATGTTGCAAGTTAACTGCCAATGTAATAGTATTAGAAGGTGGGGCCTTTAAAAGGTGATTAGTTCATGAAGACTCTGCCCTCATGAGTGGATTAATACTGGAATCCTGAGAGTAGACTACTTATCTCGAGAGTGGGCTCCTGATAAAAAGATAAGTTCAGACCCCATCTTTTCTCTGCCTCATGCACTGGTTTGTCCATGTGCCCTTCTGCCAAGAGGTGATGCAGTAACAAGGTCCTCACCGGAGGCCAGTACTATATACTTTTGGACTTCCCAGCTTCCAGAATCGTTGAGCCAAATAAACTTCTTTTCTTTATAAATTACTTAATCTGTGGTATTCTCTTATAGCAGCAGCAAAAAGACCAAGACAGAAGCCATGGGAAGGAACTGGCGGTATGGAAAGACAACTTGGATACACTGCCACCATTGTGAGGAATGCCTGCCTCACTTGCTTCCATCATTATTGTAAATTCTGGTTATGGGAAACAGAAAGAAACATGCTACAGTTTTGGAAGTGATTAAAGGAGTAGAGAATCTGGACTCAAAAAGAACAAAATCAGTATTTCTACTGTTTATATGCCCCATATTACATTCAAACACTGAACATGAATGAGGTGATCAAATGACATACATCGTAATAAGTAGCTTTAGCTTCTAGAGTTTTGATTTTTAAAATAGATTCTCAGTCTATAGTGAGTGCCTTTGGAGAGATAATAAATTCAAAAGCAAAAAATTGTGGAATAAGTACTCACATAATAGCTGATATTTTCAGTATTTGTTTTTCTTATCATAAAACCAATACACAAGAGAGTGGATGATAAGAAAAATTCAAACCCACACCACCAGATCTTTAGCTTTCTCAGCGCCAGCTCCTCCCTGGCCAACCTGGCTGTGCCCCACAGAACTGCGCCAGCATCCCCACCTCTGTAGAGTGGGCTGTGCAGATCCCAGGGCCCCAGACTGAGGGGCCTGGTGGACGGTGCGGGCGCAGCTTCAGAGCTTCTCATCTCCCACATGGAGGCTGAGTCAGAGTCCTGCATGGGCCTGCCTCTCACCACAGCAAGATGGGCCCAGATTGTGCGGATGACTGTGGCTTCTCTGAACTCCATGAAGAAAGACCTCATTGTAGAAGGGATTTTGATCCTCAATTCAAATTGGCCAACTCCCTCCTCTTTCCTCACTCCCTTGCATTCTTCTGTCTCTCCCTCATTCATGTTTTAAATCGTGCTAACCCGCTGCATTGCATGAAAGGGCGCTCTCATTCTGCAAACCCTCCTTGATATTCCTCCAAACAGGGGGTTACCTTGGACATCGTGCTGAAGTGGTTAGAACACAGATAGGGGAGTCAGAAATAGCAGAATTTAAATCTGAACTTTGCTACAGAAACTTAAGTGAGTTCCTTGACCTCTCTGAGCCTTTGTTTCCTCACCGTTAAGCCAGGGCCTAATCACTGTGAACTAATGTGTGTTCAGAGCTTAGCACCGTGTCCGGCACATAATGCGCTTCCATGAATGGTAGTTATTAAAGCAAGATAGAAAACAGCAAATGGTCCCTTAGATCCCTGAACCGTTCAGCTCCCAGTTTAGGCAGTGTTTCTGGGCACACTGGAGTCAATCACCTGGAGAGCTCTGATTGATCCTGCCGCCCAGGCCTCCCCCTGCCCCATTACCTTCCAATCTGTGGGGTGGGACTCAGGCATCAGGCTGTTCCAAAGCTCCCAAGTTGACTCCAGCGAGTGGACAAAGGAAAGCAGCTGAAGGATAAACCCACCCAGAGCACCTTTTCTGTTTGCTGCAGGGCAGATACTCAGAGCAAAGTTTCCCTCCCCACTCGACCCCCAGAAATGCCCCAGAGGCTAATTACAGAGGCCATCAAGAGCCACCACACACAGCCCCCGGTCAAGATGCCCGAACACCCAGCGGCTGGGAGCGGAGCGTTTGCAGCGCTGCGGTTCTGCCGCGCTCTCTGGACGAGTGGGAGCGCTCAGTGTCCCCTTGCCCCGGCTCCGGCTGCTCTTTCTGTTAAAGCCACAGCTGTTCGTTTCTAGCAACGCGCAGGCCCTGCTCCCCCTCACCTCGGGACACCTCACTGTGCCGGTGTCTCTATTTTCAGACCATCGTTCCGCATTCATAAATAACCTCCGGGAAATACTGAGAGGTCCCAGCGCTATTTACCTTTCCTTTCAGCAAACAGGCAAGGAGTTCAACAGACCCAACATCCGCTGGTCCCCAAAGGCTAATTATACGGATGACACGTATTAAAAAGAAAAAAGAAAGGGGGAAAAAAAAACACAGCAGACTGCGCTCAGTTCAACAGGGAGCCCAAGGGTGGGATTTTCCGAGGCCACCGGCGTCCTGCCCTCTCCTGCGTTCCTAATGCTGGGAATTTTGCTCCAGCCCGTGCGTGAATCCACAGGGAATTTCTGGATGTGGCATTTGAGTGACGCTTTCTCAAGTGCCTGTGGCAGAGAATAGGGTGGGAGAGAAATGAGTAAGAAGAGTAGAAAAAGAGCCTAAAAAATATAAAGAGAACACTTGGGCTTTTAAGATGGGTCTGCAAGGGGAAAAACAGAAAAAAAGACATAATTAAAAGGGAGTAATAAAGTGGAATGGAAAAGTTAAAATATAAATGAAGAAAGGATACTGAAAATGATCACTTTTTTGGTAACTGAGTAATAGAATAATGGGTAATTTTTTTCTACTTAAACATTTTTTAATGAATATAGATTTCTTTAAAACATGTTTAATTTGCAAAAAATGACTCCAGGTGAGATTATAAATTGGTTTGAACACTTTGGAAAACAGTATGACTGCCCATTCAGCAATTCCAATTTTACTTATATCCCTAGGCACAGGTATGCCCCAAACACTTGGACAAGAATGCTTGTGAAGATACTGTTCATAATAGCCCAAACCCAGAAACACCCCAAGTGTCCCTTGACAGGGGAGTGGACATATTGTGGTACACAGAGGACCAAATAGCAGTGAAAGAATGAACTATAGTTGAGAATATAAGCCAAGATAAATCTCATGAGCACAATATTGAAAAACAACATCCACAACAAAAGGCTGTCACAAAAGAATGCATACAGTTTGATACTATTTATACAAAGACCTCCAAGAAGGCAAACTATTGTTTAGTGATATCATATGTGATTTTAAAAAGCTATTTTAAAAACCCCACAAGATTAAAAATAGTGGTTATTAGCTCTGGGAGGAGGGGGAAGGAGAGAAGTAATTGGCATGGGGAGACTACAATCTGGATGTTCTATTTCTTAAACTGGGTATAGTATGTTTATTTTATTATTCTTTTTAAAATCATGCACATGCATTATATGCCCTTTTTTAATATGATGCATTTTATAATAATGTAAAAAAGCCTAAGGGGGAGAAGATCATAAAATAACAAGGAGGCTGGGTGCAGTGGCTCATACCTGTAATCCTAGCACTTTGGGAGACTGAGGCAGGAGGATCACTTGAGGCCAGGAGTTCAAGACTAGCTTGAGCAACATAGAGAGACCCTGTCTTTACAAAAAATAGAAAAATTAGCTGCGTGTGATTGAGCACACCTGTAGTCCCAGGTACTCAGGAGGCTGAGGCAGGAGGATTGCTTGAGCCCAGGAGTTTGAGGCTGCAAGGAGCTCTGATGACATCACTGCACTCTAGCTGGGTGACAGAGTGAGACCCTGTCTCAAAGAGATAAAATAAAATAGCAAGGAAAACAAAGAAGGAATAGAAGAAGGAAGAATGAATGTGAGAAAGGAAATGATAAAGAAAAGAAAGCCATTCTGTTAAAAAGGCAAGAATCAAACTTTGAGCTGCAAAAGTTTTTCCAGCAGTTGTTCCAGTCTGCGTGCCATTGCATCAGAAGTTGATGTTGCCTGGGGTTTCATCCTTGCTCGCTGGTCTTCCCTGGCTGTATACTCTCCTTGGGTGATTAAGCACCCTCATGGTTTTCACAACCACTGCTATGCAGATGATGACCAAAGTTGTACCTTGAAATAAGTCATTTTCTTTGAGCCTTAGTCTCCTCTATCCAGCTGCTTATTGGACATCTTTACTTGGTTGTCCACACAGACACCCCAAGCACAACAGGCCTGGAAATGAGCATTACCTTCCCTTCTACGATGGTTTCTTCTGTGATCTCCTCCCACCATAAATGGCACTGCCATCCACCAAGGGAACAGAATCATAGGAGTTATCCTTGTCACCTTTCCTCATCCTCTTGCTCCACATTACTGTATATCAACCCCTGAACTTTTTCAATGCTCCCTTATATTTCTCAAGTCCTTTGTGTATTTCTTCCCATTCCCACTGTCACTACCAAAATTCAAGCCTCTCCGTATCTTTCTTAGATGTCTAAAACAACTTCTTTACTAGACTTACAGCCGTCAGACTGGGTGTCTTCAATTCTCTCTCTGCCTGAGCCTGAAATGATCTGGCTAGAATAGAAATCTGACATGAGACTCACCTGTTTACAACATCAGTGGTTGCTCTCCACCTGCAGGATCAAGTTCAAGCTCAAGTTCAAGCTCCTTATCATCATGTGCAAAGCCTGCTAAAATCTGGCCCATTTTGACCTTTCCAATCTCATCTTTGCTCTTCTTAACTCAAATTTTACACTCCTACCGCATGGAATCACTTGTAGTTCAATACACACACACACACACACACACACACACACACTCACCCTTTCTTTTCTTATACTCTCCACTCTGTCCCTAGTGCCCCCCCACCTCAATCCCAGCTGCTCATCCTTTCAAGACCACCTCCCCACATCCTGAGGAGCAGCTGCTTGTTAGGGCCGGCTGATTGTTGCCAAATCAAAATATTGGCCCCAGGGTTACCTGGTATTCTATTTTTTCCTAAGAGAAATACAAAATCTTAATTTTAGGCGGGGCGCGGTGGCTCACACCTGTAATCCTAGCACTCTGGGAGGCCGAGGCGGGTGGATAGCTCGAGGTCAGGAGTTCGAGACCAGCCTGAGCAAGAGCGAGACCTCGTCTCTACTAAAAATAGAAAGAAATTATCTGGCCAACTAAAAAATATATATAGAAAAAATTAGCCGGGCATGGTGGCGCATGCCTGTAGTCCCAGCTACTCAGGAGGCTGAGGCAGTAGGATCGCTTAAGCCCAGGAGTTTGAGGTTGCTGTGAGCTAGGCTGATGCCATGGCACTCACTCTAGCCGGGCAACAGAGTGCAAAAAAAAAAAAAAAAAAATCTTAATTTTAATGAGAAATCTACCTACTAGTTTTTATGTGAAATTTCCCAGTGTTTCACCATTGCCTCAAGGTTTTTGCAAGCACTGTGGAGAGTCCACAAAATATATCTGGAGCCTAAATTCAGACCATGAGTCACCATGCTGCAGATCTTGGTGAAGGTGGTCCACCCTAACTTATCCAGATTGGCTTTTTAATAATTCAACTAATTATCATGTTTTTATTTCTCTGAGAGTAAAGGTCATGTCTCTCCGTACAGATTTAACCAATGGCTTGCTCAAAACAGCAGAAGCCAGATTTATTCCACATTTTTCAAAGAAAATAGATACATTTTGAAGCCTATGTAATAGGCTTAAATGTTTAGAAATATACTGAAACAGTGGTATATATTGGTTTCTCTATTATAAAATATTAAAGCATGTTTGTAAACCATGAAAGTTTAAGTAATTATACATGAAAGAAGAAATAATGGCTTAGCTCAAGTATCCGCTCGACCTTGGTGTTGTGGGAAATTGAGTCACATGCTGCTTCTTTGCACTCCGTAATTCCTTTGGTACAGCTCCACCACAGTGTTCTATATTCATCTGTGTAAGTGTTCGTCTCCTTCAAAAGACTATAGACTCTTGGCAGCGACTAATAAAGTACCTACAGGGTTGTTAGGATATTAAATAATATAGTAAAGTATCTAGAACCGTGCCTGACCTATAGGAAGGAATACACAAGTATGTGCTTAAAAATTATTTGTTGTAGCCTAGCATAGTGTCTATTTTATAGTAGTCGTAATGACTGAATGAGTAAAAAAAAGTGAAAAAAATGAATGAAGTCAGCTCGAGCAAAAAATCTAGTTGCAATGATATACGAGTATACCTCCTGTAAACAGGCACAAACCAGAGTAAAACCTTCTATACTTATATTCCTCAGGGATTCCCAGACACAAATCAAATCTCATTATAACAAACCTGGGGACTGGATAATTGCTGTTGTAAGCAGGCCACCAGCTGGGGCTTGGAAATATTTTATTATCTAGAGTTTTATTGTTGTTGTTGTTGTATGTGTTGTAATTGGATTTAACTAAGAGTGCTTTTAAAGCGTGCGTACACTCACAAAACCCATGAGAATGAAAAGAAAATGTGTAGGACAATAATCTCCTGTCCATATTTTCCCATTGATAGAACTACAATCCAGGCAGCAATTTCCAAGATGCCTCAAGGGACTGGAACCTTTGGCTTCTGACCTGGCATAATGCCAAGATGACAATTTCTGGTTCTAAAAACTGTCCTTCCAAATTATTTCTGATCTGATGGCATCCTAGCCTTGTGCCTGAAGTAGGGTCATAAGGGAAGAGAGAAGAGAGGCATTTCAAAACATGATTTTGATCCATCCCAGAATCCTTTTGCTTGACAAATTAAGCTCACTAAAAATAATTTAGGAAATTTAGCAAAAGCAACATTATACACAATAGAATTTTCCCTTCTATACAATCCCAGGATATTTTCCATAGAATTCTAGAATACCCTGGAATGGCAAGCTCCTATCTAAATATTTAACAATGCCTCAATGTCTAGCTGGCTGTGATTCAATAATTCAACAAGTAACTAAGCACCAATTCTGAGGGACATACTGTGCTAGCAGTAAGGATGCCACAGTGACCAAGGCACAGCCCCTGCCTCTGAGGAGTTCTCTGAGGGAGAAACTGGCAGGTGCATAGAGCATTAGGAAGCCCTGTATCCACATGTCCTTAGGGAAAAGTTAGAGAGTACAAAGTTGCACCTATTCAGACCCACCAGGGCCTTCATAAGAGTTTGCACAAATCCCTGCTCAGATTTGCCCAGAGTGTTTCAGAATAAGATGTAAAACTTTCCCTTAAAAAAAATAACTAAAACAAAACAAAATACCACACCTAATCATCTCTTACTGAGATGTCGTCCCAGATTTGAGTTAGTGACCATTTACTCCTTCAAAGCAAAGGGGTTTGAAAGTTTGCTATGGTTTTCCCTATTCGGACAGTGTCTGATCTTGGTTTTATCCTTGCTTAGTTATTTGCTATAATAATAACAACTTGTGGCAGTGAGCTCTCCTGGGTTACTATTCACCCTGAAAGGGAAAGAACTCTTTGTTTGATTGGTTTAGATTCACGGGGAAACCTTTATGCTCCTGTTGAGAGAAAAGCTGCGTCTAAGCTGGTTAGCGGCAGCTAAAAGGGGCCATTCATCACTCTGGGGGGGATATGGCCGGGGAAAGGGTCAGGAGTTCTGGCACCTGGTCCCCACTCTGCCTCCCTGTACAAGCCATTTCCGTCATTTGACATCTTCGTCTACAAAAATAGAATAAAATGTCTTTTTTAAAAAAAGCAAAATTATCTTTATTTCTGTAAAATTTAGAGAGACATTAATATCAGTGTATGTATATATTGCCCAATGATAAGCACTGCCATTTCTGACAGAGGAGTTATAATCTTCACTGCCCAGTTAGAGCAAAAAATTAATTTTTTCTGGACTAAGGTAGTACATTTTTCTGAATCCCTTTGAAATGGTGATTAAATTTACACATGGGGAACCTCAATGAATTCTGAAAGGCAAAGATGCAGCAGTGATGAGAATTTAGTCATAATTAATAAATTTATGTGACCTGAAAAGTAGTGATGTCTTGGAATGTGTCTGGGGTCAACTGGACATTCTGGTCCAAATGGTTCAAAGTTAGTTAAGAGAATCACATACAATCAATTAAAGTGAGCTGGTGGTAGAATATTGGCTATATCTCATTCTAGGAAACAATGAAAACATAATGCCTATTTTCATCAATTTAGATGAATTATTTTTATGTAGATTTAAATTATCTTTTAATCTTATGTGTAGCAATTTTTTTTCTTAATCTGGGTCTTGGTTATTAAATTTTTTAAAAAATTTAAAAAAGAAAATGAAGACTTTGTGTCTAAACCATGACTTGTTTTGTAAATAACATTAGAGAACATATAAAAGAAAAAAACATTTTTTCTAAAAAGACTGACCATGGCTTCTAACTAAAAGCTCCAAGTTCCAATTCAACATTAATTATATTCTATGAAATTTCCAATGTTAGGCAGAGATTTGGCTCATTAACTAGAACAATTCTACAATGGGCAACATTGCACTGGTGGCATTATTACCTCTGCAGAATGGCATTTTATTTAACAGACAGCACAGACTCCCTACATATCCGTTACCAGTGCCTGAAAACAAAAAAACTTTAAAAGTTAGCAGCACTTTCTTTAAGTACAAAAATACGTATTTATTACATAACATATGGTAGTAAAATTTGTCAAGATATATTATACAAACTCAAAGCATTTTAGATAAAGTATCAGTCTAATATATTATAGATTGATGGAGCAAATTAAAATGACATGTAATCTGTCTTCAAATCCTACAATATATAATACTTTACAACAATATTAACAAACTTCACATTAAGTATTACAGGCGTATCTAAGGGAACATGGAGAGTAGGAATGGTTATTTAAAAAACCTCAGCAACTATTTTCTTCTATGCTTCAAATTGGGTGGATGATTTTCTACCTGCCAATATTAAAGAAAAATGCTAGAACTATTATTTTGGTAAATAGAGAAGCAGTTTCTTCCAGAAAGGCACTCCAAGCTCTAAGAGGTTCATTCACATCTTGCGGTTCTTTTTTTTCTTTTTTCTGGTCCCCTAGGAAGGATACACATCTTGCAGTTCTGGCAGTGGTATGCCCTAAGGGTAAGGAGAGTTCCTGCTGACAATATATTGTACCACAACAGAGGCATATGGATACTTAACGAGTCTTGATATATGGGAGTGGTCAGTTAGAAGGTGAAACTGACTTCACATTCATAGCTAAGATGGCCACTGTCACGAAGGAGCTCTTTGGACACAGAGTTCTAAAAGCTAATTATAATGATTAGGGCAAACAGGGCCATGTCCCCAAGAGGTAGGTAGTACCTATATAGCTAATACTGAAATAACTTCTTCTATCTTAAAGAAAACATTTTTTTCTCCCTACAACTTTAGGACAACAGGGAAAGAACATTTGATATGACAGTTTCCTGGTGATTGATAAGAAAAATAATTTGGAATAATCTATTTTGTGGGAGAAAGGTCCATTTGATGGTGGAATAAAGAGATTAAATGGGCTCTAAGCAACTTCTTATAGGTCAGTAGTTAACGTGAACGAACATACACATCCATTTTAGTGCCATCCCTTCATGTTGGTTGGCAAGGCCTGATCATCTATTCCTAGGTGGGGAGATGTATTATGTAGCCTTTAAGTGAAGAGACAGGAGGTGAAATAAATTAATGGGGTGTAAACCATCTATAAACCATGAACCATAGGACAAAAATATGGAAAACTCCTGGAAGTCAGAAAACCCAAAGGCAATGATTATCTCAGAACCTGGCGGCCACTTGCTTGGGTATTCTATTCTGTGACTCCTTATAACCTGCCAACCTACCTCTAACTCATTCTCTCAATTGCCAAATTAATTATACAAACATCAGAAAAAGAATGATTTGTAAGTAATTTTTTTCTGGCTGACTGTAGTCTCAGAGGCAGGGCTGTAGGGAAACATTTCAGCACAGAGGTGCCATGCTTTGATCACAAGCTGGTAACAGCATTTGTGTAACTGAGAAAGCACAGTTGTTGTGGTGGTCTTTTCCTTGACACTAAGATAGTGAATGCTGTCAGTAGGTCACCTTCTAAATAGGAAAAGTTGCATTTCTGAATAATATTCCTAGAACAGCCACCTTTGAAAGGGCAGACCATTTGGCAAAAATGGAATGCTAAAAAATGACGTCATCCAAGTGTTTGGGAGGCTTTTCCCTACCAAAGCACAGGACTGGTCCTGTCATGTGGCTGCAGAGACACCAGCAGAGGGGCAGAGAAAGCATCCTCTGTAGAGAAAGCTTGCCCCATGTGAACAGCCTGCGAGACCAGTGTCCTGAGAAGACCAGGATATCACAAATGAGGAACAGGGACTGGGGAGGGAGGGGAAGCCGTGCAGAGAAACCATGCACATTTTATGGAATGCTTTTTAATAAGTAGGCAAGAAAAATGCCACCAATCCTGAGAAGACTACGATATCATGAGCAACCATTTCCTTTTCCCTCACAGCCCTTTTCCCTGAAGCCTTTGCAAAGCACTTCATTACTCATGAAAACAAATAGACATAGCAAACAAAAAACCTGACATCATGCTACCCAGTTCTTGAATCACTGTTTTCTCCACTCTAGCTGCATGAACAGGCTGGTTCCTGGAGTGATTCTTTGAGGACACGTGACTGTAAAATGCCACAGAAGTGGCCACTGGCTTAGATCTAGGGAAAAGTTTGACATGATTTTCTTCATTACCAGACATGCCTTTCTTTTTAATGCTTTGATTAGCAACATTTTTCTTGCCTACCCATTAAAATGTGGATGGTTTCTCCACACAACCTCCCCATTTGTGATATCCTGGACTTCCCAGGGCACCAGTCTCACAGACCGCCCACATAAGTCACGCTTCGATGCCCTCTCCAGCCCTCCACCCCACTCCTAACAGCAAATGACAGGACCAATTCCATGCCTTAATAAGGAGAAGCCTCCAAACACCTAAGTGACAAAACTCTTTAGCATAAAGTTTTTGCTAAATAGTTTCAATAAAGACAATTATTTTGCTGTCCTAAGTATTAGCAATGATTATCCTTATGCTGCCTCTCCCAGGTATCTTATACAAAAGGGTCATAATGATTATTATCTTTATATTATTATTGTCCCAGTTCCTGTTCTTGTGGACATCAGTTTCTTATTGGAGTTAAATGTGTTTGTTAAATGCTTGCCCCAAACATTTCAGACAACTGCAGACCCTGAGTCCGGGCTGGCCACAGCAGTCTGAGAGCTGGCTGAGGCTCTTTCACAAGGCAGAGAATGAGAAGAGCTCTGGCCACCGTGCTCCACTTCCTTGTGTGACTTCGTACACAGCTTGAGTTTGCTTTCCACCAGGCTGAATCGAGAGCTACCGGGTCCGTGTGAGTCCTGGCAGGGACAAGAACTACCCCACTGGGCTGACTGCACAGCTCCCAGTCCCCCAGCTGCCTTTAAGGGAATGTCGTTTTGTTGTCTCTTGCAGTGAGTTGTCTTCTAGGACACCAGAAGCATTTGGAGGTGGCTCCAAGGGTCCTTCTAGAGAACCTATTTTCTTTCCCTCTGGTCTGGCTGCCTTTGCTTTCTTTGTGAGGGACCGGTTTTGCAAACTGGCCACACCATTTCTTAACCACGTGGTGGGATGGAGAGTTACAGAAGACATTTCTGAACGCCACTCTTTGGTGTCCTTTTTTGTACAAGCCAGGTGGCTGCTGACCTGCCCTGATGAGGGACCAGGCATCTAGAAACAAGGCCAGAACTGCTACAGTAAGAAGAAAGCTTTTCCTGTTTCCTTTGAGCCTGAAAAGTGCAGTCTATTGGAGAGGAAGTTTCAGTGGGTGTGAACACGGAGTGTTCAGAAATCTGAGAAAAAGCTCTGTCCTGGGAGCTCCCTGGTGTGCCTGATGGGGAAGTGCCCGGAGAGGAGGAGCTGGAATAGCCAGGCCTTGGGCAAAGGTTTGATCTTGAGGGTAAAACCTTCTCAGTGTTTTGGTTTGTGGCACTACTTTTGTCCACCTCGATCCCCAGGACCAAACTCTGATTATAAACTTTTGTCCCTCTATTTGTAAAGACTTATGCCGTTTGAGATAATTGTCCTCTTCATGCAAGAGAACAGATTCCCAGCTGCTTTGTTGCTGCTTCTTTAAACAAATCCCCTTGAGAAAGGACAGTTTGCCTTTCCGGTCATCTGTGTTGGGCTCTGAGTGGGGCTGGTGTTTCCTGGAACTCCTGATGGCATCTGCTGTGTGTGGAGGGGAGTGTCCAGATGTATCCACAGCAAACAGCTGGTTCTTGGAATGCTCCTGTGAGGACACAGAAATGGCCCATGGCTTGGACTTACAGAAGAGTTTCATACAATTTCCTTCATTACCAGATAAGCTTTTCTTCTTAATGTTTTGATTAGTGGAATTTTTCTTGCTGGTATCAGTGCTTGTGAATAAACTCTGCTTAAAACCTGTCTTACCCCCTTCCTGGAGGGGTTGATTCTGCTTCGAGAGTCCTCAGCGTTTTGACAGAGAACTGCATCACAGATGGACTTGCATAGCTTGTTCTGATAAAACTCCCTGAGATAGAAAAGCTTTGAATCAGATAGTGGATGCTGGCTCTGAGCAGCACCGGTTTGTCCTCATACTTTTTGCAGCATCTGCTGCAGCTGTGGACAGGTGGCTGGGTGTGCCAGATGGGGCTGTGACAGGATCCTGCAGCTGGATATTTGTGCACACCATGACATTCACTGGCTTGGATTCTAGAGGCTGTTCCATTGGAGCATCTCTTCTTTAAAATTGTCTAAGTCAAATTCATTCAGGGTTAAAAGGTCTTCCACCTCAGGTTGGTCGAGGTTGTATTCACTGAAGGTTAAAACAGAGTCCATTCTTCTGCTCCCCCAGCCAAGTTTCTTTACCACGTCACTGCAGGGGCATCGGCATCCTCATTTAGTTCATTTTCCAAGCTGTCGTACAAGGAGTCACTCAGTTGGAAGCGAGAAATATCTGAGGCATTTCCTCCAATGTCACATCTCACTGAAACCTCTCCCAAGAGGGAAGTGATTTCTTCTCCAAATATCCTACGGCAATTTTCAATCAGAAATTATAAAAGCAGGGTAACCTTTTTTGTAAACTCATTTTCTAGTTCTGGGCTGCAGGAAGTCGGAGGCCAAAGAATGCTGGAGCGATACACACCACTAAATTAAATGCATTCATCTGATTTGACGAGGAATGTTGCTCAATGTTGTGTAATATCCCAGAAAGATACGTTAGGAGAACAACATTGGCTCTTGGAAGCTGGTCTAATAGCCTTTGAGTTGTATTTACATTCTCGTCATCATTTCCTCGATCCATTACACAGACCCAGTGATCATAGAGATCTGATGAAGAAACACTTCCTGGAGTATTGTGCAGAAAATCCTTTAAGACACATACTAACAAAAAGCGGTTTCACAGCCCAGTTGTACTTCGACTCCAGGATTCAGTTTCGCTTTTAGTTCTCTGCATGATTTCATATTGGCCGGTTGCCTGAAGATGCCCTTTCGGGGGAGTGGGGCGGGGGGGTTCGTTTTTGATTAAGAAAGAAAAGTACATCCAAGATAGGTCTGGGCAGATTGTCATTCTCGCAAATATTTGGCAGAGAAACTCCAAAGAGCTGTCCTGCTGCAGGAGGAGATGCTGGCTGTGACATGGGTAAGTTGTCCTTTTGGTTCTAGCACTCACCAAAGGAGATGGATCTTCTGGCCTGAGTCACGCTGCAGGATGAACTGGAATGCATGTCTTTGGGCAGCTCTTCCATGAGGAAGGGTTCTTGGAAGTTGAAGGGGGTGGTAGAGTCCTTCAATCCCGGTGTCAAGAGTGCAGTGTCTCCAAGATGGCTCATTTCAATTCCACAGGGATGCTCATGCCCAATGAGTGGGGGTGGCACTTCTTTTGGCCAGAATTGACCCATAACTGGTAACCTCTCTCAGAGCCAGTTACCCCTAGCATTGGTAAGAATATGCTGATAACTTCATTTGCTGTATCTGAATTCTTTACTGTGATAGTTTTAGAATAGACACAGTTCCCGGTGTCTTTGGTGAAGAATTTGAGGGAAACACTCTTCAGGTAGTCTTTCTCTTTCTCTAGATTGACGTATCTCTGAAGGAGAGAGAGACACTTGTCCTTTTGTTCTAGAGAACTGAAAGTGGCCACAAAGTTCACAGTGGCCCAGCCCAAGACGAAGGATTTCATAGCATCGGTGTTGCCATCTCCCATTTCCTCCACAGGGCTTGCTGTCCACATATCGGTTAATTTAATTTGGTTTTTCATCTTAAAGTTATTGTTATGCTTGATTTTGGCCACGACACACAGATCATTGAATAGGAAAAGCTGCCGCTCCTGCCTCCGCAGGCCTCTTCTGAGTTCTACGCGGCCATCAAGCGGCAGAGTCTATTGGAGCAGACAGAAATGCATTGGTGTCAACTGTGCATTGACGACAGAAATGCACAGGTGTCAACTAGCAGAAGGACTTGTCCTGCTGGTACTAGGCGGTTTTTGCAGGGTTTTATCCAGGATAAGAGACAGGGCACGCCTCCTCCTTTCTACTAACGCTTTCATTCTCTTCCTGAGCAACGACTTTGAAGCTGACCCCACCAAGGGGCAGGCACACCCGGGCCACCTGGAGGAACCGAGGCCTGCGCACAGGTTTGGGCCAGGGAAAGGCGTCCCCCACGCCAGCCAGGCTTCCCGCCAAGGGAGGAGCCGGGCTGCCGATTCCGTGGAGGATGGAGGCCGGGTGGGAGGCTGCGGGGTCTTTTCCGAGAAGAAATCAAACTCTAGGTAGGAAGAACTGAGGTTAACTTGGGATGCACCGGGAGCGACGCGAGAGATGGCGGGCACCGGGCCCGGCCCTGCTCCACGACCTCATCTTCTTGGTGCCGGTGCCTCCCGCGACCCGAGACACTCCTGTCAGGGAAGAGAAGCGCCCCGCTGTCCCCCCAGAGTCTCCTGCGGAGGAGACATCGCTGCCAAGAAGAAAATCTTCAAGCAAATCCCCACCCTGGAGGAGGCTACGCGGTCATGTTTCGGGTTCTCAGCTCCGGTGCAGGCCACGTGCTCCCGTTGGGGCAGGTACCCCCATCTGCGTGCCGCAGCAAAATGGCTTTTAAAAGTGCTTGAAACATCACCTTTTAGGCCTGTATACTGACAGGTTAGTCCCTTTCTCTTTGAGGATCCACCACAGCATCATGGCACACAGATTGACTTGGGCGAGCTTGCGGAGGCGCCAGAGCGCAGAGGCCATGTTTTCCACCATGTGCATTTGCTATCTTACTTCTCCTAAGGAAGCCTATCTTTCAGACTCTAGTCATTGCACTTGTCCAGTCTTTGGTTATAGTCTTTTAAACAAAGGGTTTTGACGTCCATCAGCAAATCAATGCATTTACTGGACACCAACAACAGGTCACAGATGAAGAACTCCATCTAGGGCAAGGGTTCTCAAAGAGTGGTCCAGGAACATTTGGTGGTCCTGTACTCTTTTGGGGACTCTACAAGGCCAAAAGTCAATAGATATATGCATTTTAATGTAACAGAGTATGAAAAGTTTGATATAGTTTGAGATTGCAACTTGAAACCAATCTTTTTTTAAAAAAACTGTTACTTGTCAAGTTTTTGTGTAGTATCAAAAAAGAGTATCACCAGGTGCAATAGCTCATGCCTGTAATCCCAGCTACTCATGAGGCTGAATGGGAAGATAGTTTGAGGCCAGGAGTTTGAGACCAGCCTGGGCAACATAGTGAGACCCCATCTCTACAAAAAATAAAAAAGTTAGCCAGGCATAATGGCATGTGTCTATAGTCCCAGCTACTCATGAGGCTGAGGTGGGAGGATCACGTGAGCCCAGGAGTTTGAGGCTGTGGTGAGCTATGATCACACCACTGCACTCCAGCCTGGGTGACAGAGTGAGAACCATTTCTTAAAATAATAATAATAATAAAAAGCTTGAATCTTTGGAATCCACTGGCTAGGAAGGAATAAAAAAATATCTACCAGTACTTGAAAGGCTAATAAAATACTATTCTCTTTTCCAACTACACATCCAAGTGGGGTTGAATTGTTTTCTGATACTTCAACTAAAACAACATATTGCAAGAGATAGAATGTATAAGCAGATATGAGAATCCAGTCATCTTCTATTAAACCAGACATTACAGAGGTCTGAAAAATGAAAAACAATGCCACTTTTCTCACTAATTTTCCTTTGTTTTGCAAAATATAGTTGTTTTCATAAAATATGCTATTAGTATTAATATGTACTGGTACAACATTATTTTCAAATGAATTACATAAATATTTTTAAATGTCTCTGGTTTTATTTTTAATATGCCAAATATCAGTAGATAATAATCAACATAAGTGAGCCATTTATTGTTTTCAATATTTTTTTAAATGAAAATTTTTATTTGGAGATAATTATAGGTTCATAAACAGTTGTAAGAAATAGTGTGAAGACATATAGGAATAACATTAATTGAGTGTCGGGCAGATGGTGGTGTGGGGAGGGGATGGGTGTCTACATTCATAATGAGTGCGATGCGCACCGTCTGGGGGGTGGACACACTTGAAGCTCTGACTCGGGGCGGGGGCAAGGGCAATATACATAACCTAAACTTTTGTACCCCCATAATATGCTGAAATAGAAAAAAAAGAATTATAAACTAAGAAAAAAAAAGAAATAGTGTGAAGAGATATTAGGTCCCTTTTACTCAGTTTCCTGAGTGACGATGATATAATAATATCTTGCAAAGTAAGATAATACAATAGCACAAGGAGAATATTGACATCGATACAGTGAAGATCCAGAATGTTCCCATCACTGCCAAGACCCCTCATGTTGCCCTTTTATGGCCACGTCCACTTTCCTCCCACCCTCGCCCCTTCCCTAACCCATGGCAACCGCTAGTCTATTCTCTGTTTCTATAATTTTATCATTCCAAGAATGTCACATAAATACAGTTATACAATATATGACCTTTTGGAATTGGCTTTTTTTTTTTTTTCACTGAGCATAATTCTCTGGAGTTTCATCCAGGTTTTGCGTATATCAATAGTTCATTGTTTTTTACTGATGAGTATTCTGTGGTATGGCTGCACCATAGTTTGTTTAGCCATTTACTCATTGAAGTCATTGTAGGTAAGGTATCATTTTCCTCTGCCTGCTTTCAAGAATTTTTTAGTTTTCAGAAGTTTAATTATGATGTGTCTTGGCATCATGGATTTATCTGAGGTTATCCTGTTTGGGGTTTGCTCAGCTTCTTGAATTTGTAGATTTATGTATCTTGTCAAATTGGGATGTTTTCAGCCATTATTTCTTCAGTTCTCTGTCAGCCTCATTTTGTCTCCTTTCCTTCCATGACTTCAGTTATTTGACTGTTAGAGCTTTCGTTACAGTCTTCCTAGGTCCCTGAGGCTCAGCCCATTTTTTTCTCCCAGACTATTTTCTCTCTGCTGTTCAGATCTGGCAATTCCCATTGTTCTGTCTTCTGATTCACTAATTCTTTCTTCTGTCCCCTCCATTCTGCTGTGAGCCATCCCCTGAGCTTTTTATTTCTGTTATCATATCTTCCAGTTCTAAGGTTTCTATTTAGTGCTTCTTTATACCTCCTATTTCTGTGCTAAAGCTTTTTTTTTCATTTGTTTAAGGCATATTCATAATTGCTTGTTGAAGCATTTTTATCATGTTTGCCTTAAAATCTTTGTCATCTTGGCATTGGCATCTGTTGATGGCCTTTTTTCATTCAGTTTGAGATCTTCCTGGTTCTTTAGCATGACAAATGATCTTTGATTGAACCTGGACATCTTTGTATCATGTTATGAGACTCTGGATCTTATTTGAATCATCCTTTTGACTGGCTTTCTCTGACACCACGGAATTAGGGAAAGTGCCACCTCCTCACTGACAGGTGGAGGTGGAAGCCCAGATTCCTCACTCAGCTCAGTGACAGCCAAGGTAGGGGTCTTCATGCCTGCGGGCTAGGGTCTCCATTGACACTGTGGTGAGGGTGACTTCATTACCTCCGGGCAATGGTGAATGTCGTGACACTCCAGTAAGCTTTCTCTGACACCACCCCACCAGGCAGGAGGAGGGGTTCCTGTCTCATTACTGCCAGGTGTTCACCGGCACTGTGTGCATGTGTGTGACTCATTACAGGCTGGCAGAGAGGAAAGTTCTGGCTCCCTGCTGAGCCTTCTCTGACCACTCCCTGGTGAGGGTGTCGAGGTGTCTCAATGCAGCCTCATAAGGACTGACACCTGGGCTCCTCGCTTGGCCTCTGCGGGCATGGGCTTGGGTGGGGTCATGGGTTTTGGCCAGAGTAGAGTGGATATTGTCTAAAAGATTTTTGTCTTGTTCTGGTACCCCTTTCCTGGTCCTTTCTCTAGAGAGAGGAAGCTTTTGTTGGGGCTTTTCACGTCTGCGCCCACTGACGTTGCCAGGTTGCCAGCTTCTTTAGCGTCACGCCAGGGATACATGAGGCAAAAAGTCAACCCAGAACTTACCATCCTGCCAGTTCTTGGGCCTTGAGGTTCCTAGTCAGTCTGCCATCCTCTATACCCCTTTCAGAGCTTTCTTATGTTTGTTTTACACATAATGTCTACAGTTGTTAGCTGTGCTTAGTGGGAGGAATATGGAAGTTTGTCTAATTCATCTTCCAAAACCAGAAGATTCCTTGATAATTTGTTGTTGCTGCTGTTTTTGGTGATGGGGTCTTGCTCTGTCACCCAGGCTGAGGTGCAGTGGCATAATCACAGCTCACTGCAGCCTCGAACTCCTGGTCTCAAGTGATCCTCCTGCCTCAGCCTCCCAAGTAGCTGGGACTACAGGTTGTACCACCATACCTGGCTAACTCTTTTATTTTTTGTAGAGATGGAGTCTCACTATGTTGCCCAGGCTGGTCTGGAACTCCTGGCCTTAAGTAATCCTCTTGCTGCAGCCTCTCAAAGTGCTGGTATTACAGGCGTGAGTGACTGCGCCTGGCCCTCAATAATTTGTTAAGAGTATGAAGAGTCCTGAGTTTGAGAAACTCTGCTCTAGAGGACACAAAATGCATTAAGTCACAGATCCTTGTTTTTGGGTTTATAATCTTGGTGTGAATATGACATCATTAGGAGTTTTAACATTTAGCTCTTTATGTTTTTTTTAATTAAAATAAGCTATCTCTAATTAAAAATGGTCACAAAAAATCTCTTTCTGGTTATACTATCATTTTAGAGGCCTGCTTTTCTGTTCCCCACCCAGCACTCCACACTGTACCACACCACACTATAATGACAGGGATAGCAACAATTTGTGTTTGCATAACCCGTGACAGTTTACAAAGTGTTCCCAAGCATTATGACATTCGATCTCCACAACAGTCATATAAGGTCAGCAGAACTAGCATCATCATTACCAAGGATGACACTCCGCTCGCACACACCGGTGTGGTTGTACCGGCTGCTAGAATAACAAAATGCTTCTGTAAAAGCCGCTGCCCTGAGCCCACAAGTGCCCCCCCCACTCTTTCCCCCACCTCCTAATGACTCTGCAGCAAAAAGGTTAACGCAAGGTCCATACAGGGACTTCAGCCAGTAACAGGTCTGCTCGGGTGGGGCCCTCCTGCTACTCTAGGTCACATGTTTTGACCCTCACCTCTTAGTCTTCTGCTCATGAGACACTGAGGCTTCAAGAGTAAGTGACCTGCTCATGGTCTCTGATCAGAATTTTCAGGAACCAAAGGCCCTGATATTTCCTGAGGCAGAGCAGACAGCATAGGCAGCAGGGCTGCAGCCCCGCCAAGCCCCCGCTTCTCATTCATTTCTCCTGCCTCTGTGCCAGGCCACCTGCCGGTCCCCCAGATGACCTAGAGCATGGAGGGCCCCAGTCCATGCCTGCCACTCTCCCCCTCTAAACTTCCTTTCCAAACACCTTGCTGAGCACTACACACACCAGCTTATTTTCAGGGGGCAGAGAGAGGGCTCAATAATGAATCATACATGTAAGTTTTATATTTTTCTCCAAAGCTCATACACTCATCGAGGAGAAGGACCATGTCTTAAAATCCCAACTCACCTGGCAATGTGATGCACATAGTGAGATCTTTAAAACCCATAAAACACGTTGACTGGTGGCGGGTCATCAGATGCACAGCACGAGACGTCGTGGATAGGAAGATGCAGTCACACAACAGTTTCTGCTCTCTTTTTTCTCCTGCTGGTTTTCCACCCACGTAAAGTTTCATACACAGGTACACACCCATGAAACGAGATCTGCACGGCTTCAAATTTATTACTCCAGTGCCCTTGAACATTTAAGGAAAGGTTTTCATTTGACAGTTATGTGATCAGGGTGTGCTCACTCCCTGTACAATTTCTTAGGATATAAATATTTTAAGAAATAAAAAAGGATGACATAAACTCAGATGAGTTAATGGGAAAGGGAGGTTCTAAGTGGAACCCTTCCCTCTGACCGAGGACGTCTGGGTTGGCAAGTTGCTGCAGTGCTGAGGCTCTGACTGGCGCTACCCCATGTCCGTCAAGACCCCCCCCCCCCCGCCCCCTGGGACAACAGGATCATTTTCAGAAAACATCGCATGAAATCCTCTCCATCTATGGCAGCAGACTTGGTGTGGGTGACCCTGGTGAGATGAGACGGCCCCTAATTATGGGGCTTGACAGTCTGAGCTGTCACTGACCACAGTGGCGGCTGCGGAGGCCTGCGAGGACTTAGCTCCATGTGGAAGGGTTCGTCTCAGCCTGCAGCAGCTGGGCGCCAGGCTGGGGTGCTCAGGGAGCTCCCCCCAGCTCACTGCTTCCCTGGAGCCTCTTCCTACTCTGTGCCCGGGGCTGCTCTTTGAATGTTTGGGGGGGAAAAACATTGCTGCCACACTGGGGGTTCAGAAGCTGCCTGTCAGGGCAGTGGTGCACGCTGGCCTGCGGATTGCTTCTCTCTTGAGAAAGACACCGTGCGAAGGTGGAGAGGAAAGTGAGAGGATTAAACATGACCAGGAAAGAGAAAGGGGGAGGAGAAGGCTGTGAGAAGAGGAAGTGAGCAAGAGGATCCCAGGCGCCAGCCAGCGCCGGGCACAGAGGAGCCCCCGGCAGGGACGTGCAGGCGCCCGGGGTGCAGACAGGAGGGCTCGGCGGGTGCTCTGGGGGCCCCAGAACCCAGAGTTTGCTTTTCTAGGACTGGAGGCAAGACAACAAGCTGAAGCACAAAACTAGCTGCTCTTTGCTGCTGTCAGGGTGGAGAAGTTGTAGGTGATTGAAGAATGTGGGTGTTCTGTGGCAGGGCTGAGACTGCCAGGGAGGCTGGCAGGACAGTGGGGCCCACCCTGAGGGGCAGGGGGCTTCAGGAGCCCCCAGGGGCCACTTGCCATCCAGCAAGCCTAGTGGCCAGTGTGCGCGCGTGCTCTCTCTCTCTCTCACACACACACACACACTCACATACACACACACACACACACACACACACACACACGCAGGGTGCCCTCTCTGTACCCCCTTCCCTCTGTGCTCTGCTCCTGTGCAAAAGTCTCAGGTTAGACATTCAGCTAAATTTAGAAACTCACCTCAATGGCTCCGCCCAGGTAATCTGTGTCTTAACAGGTCTTTTTAAGAGAGGGCCACACCCCCAGCAACCCCAGCCCCTGGTGGACTCGGGCTGGGCTTCCTGCCCCTCGGTCCCACCCCTGTCCGGGATCCTCACCTGAGCCCCATTCGTGTGGACTCCAGTCACAAGAACTCTGTTTTACATAACTGTGATTGTGGGTGACTCAAGTGTCTAACGAAAACCAGAACAAAACAAAATCTGACGTTTCTTCCAGTTGTAAACATTTTCTCCCCCAAGGGTTGGTGAGCTCTAAGGAGAGCCGTTTTCCCCGAGATAATTACATCTTTAAGAAAACTGCAGCACTGTGTCTGCATTTGCAACGCCCAGGGAGTTGTTTATTGCTGAGAGCCCTACCGCTGTTTCATTATCCAGCACCGACTGGGGTGCCCAGGAGGCACCCTGCCTCCCCCACACGGGCACGACAAGCCCGAGTGGGCGAGCTCCCTGGAGTGGGGACCCGCTGTCCTCCACGCCCAGGTGTGGGCGGCTCAGGTGGGAAAACAATACTCGCTTTGATGGGAGGCAGGTGGTATCGTTGCAACACAGAGCGAGAAGAGGCAGGCACCTGTGAGAGGCTGCCCTGGAGTGGAAGGAAATGTGTTTCCAGAGGGAAGGAGCCGACCAAGTGCCATGGACGTGCCCAGCCCTCACGCCACCGAAGGGCTCGGCGCCAGCGCAGATACTCAGCCCCCAGGAACCGCTCTGCCTGGCAAGCAGTGGCTGTCCGAGCCCTCCCCTGTCCCAAGCACCTGGGCCTGCCTTGCAGGGTCCCTGGGCCTCCCCACAGCCCAGCGACTGGGGATTCACATGGGGCCCTCCCGGAACTTGCTCTTCCCTGGTGGGTCAGGGCTTCCAACGGGACTAGCACATATTTTTAGTTTCGCCTCCTTCAGAAAACCTCCCCACCCACCAACTAAATTGGAATTAACTGTCCCTCTGAATTCAGATGGCACATTGCTTCCACTTCAGGCATGTGCCACATCCTTTAGTGCATTCCTGTGTAGTGTGGTTGTTTACGCTCACGCTGTCCCCCCTTTGCACAATGAGCCCTTCCCGGGGCCCATGCACCATTCATCAAGGGGTCCCCAGCACCCAGCACAGACGAAATGCCACAGGAGCATTTGTGATGTTGGCCTGGAGGTTGGGAGTCAAGGTGAGAAAGAAGTTCCGCTGCGACAAGTGACGTGTCCCTGAGTGCACGGCGTGTGTGCACGGCATGTGTGCACGTGCGTGTGGCAATGGTGAGCGGGCCATTCTGCCATTTCTGCTGATCTGAATGCAGAGAATGGAGACAGGTTTGGGTGGAGGCAGGGAAGCCACCAAGCAGGACAGCTTAGGATCAGAGTGGCCCGACTGGAACCACGACAGGCCTCTCCAGGCTCTGACTCTCACCACGTCAGGCTCTTCGGCTCTGAGCAAACCAAGGCTGCCTGTCGGAAATCTTAGCTTCTGCTCACTGAGATGCTGGAGGAGAGGGAGTCTGTGCAGGGGTCCATGAGGCACTTGGCCTGAAGATGCCCCACAGAGGCTTGTGACTCAGCCTCTGCCCCAACAAATGGACAAAACGTCCTAGCGCCAGCCTCTCTTTCCAAAGTCTGCAGACAGGTGACGCTGCCCACTGGACCAGGAACACCGAAGACCCAGGAGGGACTCGTAGCTGCCCTGCTGAGGCCGCCTGGAGCTCTGCACCGGGCAGGGCCTGGGGCGGAGCACAAACAGCAAGATGATGGCAGACCAGCAGGTCTAGGTTTTGTTGAGTCTGAATCTTATACGATTTGGGAGGACACTGATTATGAGAAAGAACACAAAATTGCAAACACAAAATGAAGTTCAGGGCCTTAGAAGGAGCACGTACAAGGACAGGGTCTGAATATTCATGAGCTTCTCAATAAACTAGCCTCTGGTGCAACCCGATAAGGAGCAGGAGGGGGAGTGTATTCATTTCCTGTGTATTAGCTGCTGTGCAAAGTACCACGAATCAGGTGGGTTAAAGCAGCAGAAATTCATTCTCTCACAGTTCCGGCGACTGGAAGTCTGAAATGAAGGTGTCGGCAGGGCCGTGCTGCCTCTGAAACCCCGAGGGGAGTCCTCCCTCGCCTCTTCCTGGCTTCTGCAGACTTGCTGGCAGCCGGGGGCGTCCCTTGGCTTGCAGCTGTGTCACTCCAGTCTGTGCCTCTGCTGTCACGTGGCACTCCCCCCGTGTGTCTGTGTCTTCACGGGGCCTTCCTGTAAGGACACCAGACCTATTGGATTAGGGGCTCACTCTCCTCCAGTATGACTTCATCTTAACTAATTTCATCTGTGACAATCCTTGTTTCCAAATAAGGTCACATTCTCTGGCACTGGGGTAAGGACGTCAACATATCTTTTTTGTGTGGAGGGGGCAGAATCCAACCCATAGTAGATGGTAGGACAGGAACGGGGCGGTGATAACAGTGGTAGAAACAGCAGGAGCCCTTCTGGAACCTTAGGCTGGGGAGGTCCCCATTTGCTGCCCTGCTGGGCTCTCCCGGGTAAGAACACATTCCACCCCGGCCCCTTGGAGAAAACAATCTCCGCAGACACCCTGCTGGCCCGAGGCCCTCTGCTTCATCTTTACTGTGGGTGTCTTTAAGCCCACGGACTTTCAGCATCACACTGCTGGTCCCAGTCTTGGCGGTCTCCAACAGAACCCCTATGCGGTCCCCATGAGTGTGTGCCCGTGCGCGTGGGTGCAGCTCACGCTGGAGTGAGGCCCACGGAACCCAGTGCTGAGAATTCCCAGCCTGGGGAAGCATGATGGATGAAGATCTGCCCACAAAACAACGTGCCCACCCGTCTGGAGTCACAGGACCACGAAGGTCAACTCCCAAATGCTCAGCGAGCTAACCGAAAGGGCAGGTGCACAGGTGGCTAAAGCCGAGGATAATTTTGGCTGGACTGCGTTGCTGTTTATGGTTGTCTTTCCTCTTACAGATTGGTCTCTTAATTATGTGTTGCTTTATCTCCAAAATGAATTTATGTTCCCTGAGCACCCTGCAACACAAGGGGTGTGAGCAGGCTGGAGCGTTCTGGGTGACAGGGAGAAACCAGATGGGATTAAAAACACAGAGATCATTGCAAAATGGGTGCTCCACACGCATCCAGTAAACCCGGGCCTGCCCGGCAAGGTCAGCCATCGGCTGGTCTGGCTGCGTCAGCATTCTAACTAGCTGGGTGCCAGAGACGCCGTGCCGTTTTCAAGGAATCAAGTTCCAATGAAATACACCCAACGTTCAGGTGCTACCCAGTGTGGTCCCTCCGTGCTGGTTCCATCGACTCCTCAGAATCCAGCAGTGGCCTGGGGATGTCACTCTGCATATGAATTATACACAGATGCAGTGCTGCGCCTGTGAGCCGTTTGGGGGACTGGCTACATCTTGCTGGCCCAAGTCTCGCCTTTCTGTGGGGTGACGGTTCTCCTCCTGCGCTAGTGCTTGGCAGGTCTGTCAGAAATCAGGGCTGCCCTTCAGAGTCCACCGCTCGCAGTGACATCCTGACCGTCCTGCTCGCAGCTCCAGTGCCCAGGAGGACCCACAGAACAGCAGGTCACAGATGTGTATGCACGTGTCTGCTGCCCTCAAAGGGTTAACAGGTTGTGCCCCATTTTTGCAGTGGTCACCATGCTGATTACAAGATGAGTGCTTGCAGTGTGGTGACTGAAGTCTGCTTGGCATATGTCACCTAGCTTTGGGACTTGGATTTGTCCTACCTGGTGGTCACCAAACTACTGCAGACTGGAAACATCCATTAGATAACATGTGATCAGCAGGAGCAGGGTCTATTTTTGCTCTCATTGTAACCCAGTGACTACCATGGTGCCCAGCACTGAGGAGGCCGTAATGGGAGTTTTTAGTTGCATGAACAAGTGAGTAAATAAACAAATGATATTAAAATGAGAGGCATGGCCATCTGAACAGAGAGAACCCAGGCGAACCAAGGCCATCAGGCGAGGCTTCACGGTGTGAGACCTGCGCCGGGCAACTGAGACTGAGTGGGGTTCACCTGAGTAATGGGGCTGGGGGGAACCAGAGCCGCTCTTATCAAACACCTTCTAGGGATAGAAGGGCCTGTGCTGCTAGGGATGTCGGGGGCTCAGTCAACCATCACCCTGGATGCTCAAGGTGATCACTGCCCCAGAGGATCAGGCTAGATCCTGACGTGGAGGCGTTAGGACTTTCAGATCATACAGCACAGGCCAGCTGGAAGAGGCCATGCAATGGTAGGTCCAGGCAATGGGGCCCTGAGTGGGTGTGCTTCATGTGCTGAAGGAGAAGGATTAGGGAAAGTCAACCTCCCCCTCCCACTTAGTACCGCGGACTCCTAACCATTTGCACCGACAGGTTTTCCACTCAGGCTTCTTGGATTTCCTTCAGGAAGCGTTTCATCAGCAGCACCTGCTCCCAGTGTCCCGTCCTGATTCCCACACAGGCTCATCCACCCCACACATGCTCACCAAGCACCCACCCTGTGCCAAGCACTCTCCGGGCAACACAAGGTGCTGCTTTCATAGAGTTTACATTCTCCAGCAAGAAAGATGGACAATAAACAAGGAAAGAGAGAAGGAGATAATTGCAGGTGTGAAAGGCACAATAAAGAACATCAACCAGGGCCACATGATAGAGTGTGACAAGATGGGGGGTGGCAACTTTAGATACGGTGGTCAAAAAAGGTAGCTCTGCAGAAGAAACATTTCAGCTGAAAGCTATAGGTAAAGTAAACTCATGCCAAAAGTCAATAAAGAAAGAATAGAGAATAAAGTTTTGAAATTATATTAATTAGAAACTGAGCTTAACTGTTATTAACAAGAACTAACCAGAGTGGCTTATCTAAATTAGAGGTTTAATTGTCTCACCTAAAATAAGTACAGAGGTAGGCAGTCCTGGGCTAGTGCAGTAGCTCATCAGGGGCCTCACTGTTTCTGTCCTTCTGTTCCACCACTTCTAGTATCTGACTTCCAGCTTTATGGTCACATCAAGGCTCACAATGGCTGCTAGAGCTCCAGCCATCACATCTGTATTCCAGGAAGGAAGAAGAGAAAGAGAAAGGGGCAGTAGGGGAACTGTCCAGTTATCTGTCTCCCTTTGAAGGAACTTTCATGGAAATTCCATCAGTGAATTCTCATTTACAAATCTTTAACTAGAACTTAGTCTCATGGCCACAGCAGGATGCATGGGAGGCAGAGAGATGTAATCTAGCTGGAGATTGTTGCAAAGGTATTGGGTGTCTAATTAGTCATCTGTACTACCAGAGACCAGAAGATGCCTCTGCTACAGACTCTAAGAGCACTAGCTTCTGTTAACAACACTGACAGAATAGAATTTAAAGTGGGGCCATTTCCCCACAGGTGGCACTGAGGCTGTAAATCAGGACTCAGAGGCTGGCTGCTCCTCCACCCCTACAGAACCCACCCTCAACGCTCCCTTGACTTCACCTCCCCGTATTAATGTCATTTGGACATGTGCTGTTCTCTGAAGAATAAGGAATATATATTTTTTTAAAGTACTTGCAGTAGGTTAAATAGTGGCTACCCAAAGATACCAAGTCCTAACCCCTAGAACTTGTACATGTCACCTTATTTGGAAAAAGGGTCTTGGCAGATGTGATTAAATTAAGGATTTGGAGGTGGGATTATCCCAGATTATTCAAATAGGCCCTAAATGCCCTCACAAGTGTCCTTATAAGAGAGAAGTCAAAGGAGTTTTGAGAGACACCCAGAAAAGAAGCGGAGGTAACGTGACCACGGAGGCAGAGATTGGACAGATACGGCCACAAGCCAAGGAACACCTGAAGCCACCGGCAGCTGGAAGAGGCAGGGGGTGAATTTTTCCCTAGAGCCTTCACGGGGAGGGGGACCAGCCAACACCTTGATTCAGACTTCTGACTTCCAGAACTGTGAGAGAATACATTTCTGTTGTTTTAAGCCACCCGGTTTGTGGTACTTGGTTACAACAGCCCCGGTAAACTAATATAGCAGTGGCCAGCCTGCAGGGAATACCGGGTTAGAGGCACGTCTTACACTATATACTAGTGGATTAAAGAATTAAATTTTAAAAATGAAATCATGGAAAACCAGCAGAAAATGGAATATATATCAGATTTGCGAGAATATAATTATGTGCTTCGTTGAAGAAATAAAAGAATTGTCAAAAAACAATCCGCAAATCTAGACGTATAAAATTATAAAAGTTCTATAAGAAAAATGATGAAACTAAAATATTTAAAACTTGTATCTTGTGACAAGACTATAAAACTAAAATATATGAAGGATTCTTTCAAACGTATGAACAAAACAGCTAGACCCTCACATAAAAACAGAGGAAATTCGTAAACAGTTCTCACAATGGGAAAGTCAGTGAATGAACAAGTGACAGCATAATAACAATTGCTGCTTTTTTGTTGCTTTTGTTGCCTTAGGCTCTGGGTTAGAGTCTTCAGAAACACCATCTCAAATCCCCACACAACTCCTACAAGGCAGGTGTTACTATTCCCATTTTATAGATGAATAAACTAAGGCCCAGGAGTATGGACAAGGCTTAAGGAGATGGAATTTGAATCTGAGTCTGAGAAAATAATTATCATTGCAGGTAATCATTCGTTCATTTATTAAATTAGTATTCATTTTACTTCTACTCTGTACAAATGGGAACAGTGCTGGGACTGAGGATATAAGGAGGGACAAGATGCCTCTCTTTTCCTTGGAGACCAGGACACTAAGGGAGCAGGTAGACAAGTGAGCTGTCACAGGCAACAGTGATGAGTGCTGAATCAGAGCACGGGAGGAGGACCAAAGCAGCCCTTGTTGAAGACGTCCATTTGCAGTCAGGTTTATTTCCAATGCTAACATCCAACAGTCGCACCAGGTGGTAGTGCCATTTTGGAAAGCGATTTTGCAATTCATAGCAGGAACCAAAAAGTTATTTGTGCCCTTTGACCTAGCAATTCACCCCTGGGAATTTATCTTAATAAAATAATTCAATAAAAGTAAAAAGAACCATGCCACTATATGCTTATTGTAACCTTTAAAGAATAACAATAAAGCCTGGAGTGGTGGCTCATGCCTGTAGTCCCAGCTATTCAATTGGCTGAGGCAGGAGGATCACTTGAGCCCAGGAGTTTGAGGCTGCAGTGAGCTATGATCGTGCCACTGCACTCCAGCCTGGGCAACAGAGCAAGACCCTGTCTTTTAAAAAACAGAAAAGGATAACAATAGGAAACTGAGAGAAGGCAAGAGGTATTCTGAGACATCTGGGGACAAATGCTTGGGTGTATGTGACTGATTGATAAACAGGACTGAAGATAAAAGCTCAGCAGTGCTGATCAAGCTATTCCATGACCCGATCCCTTTAAGCCAGACTTGCCCTTTTCTCTGCCTGAGTCACAGATTAGCCTGTCGTCGTGGTCCCAGCATGTGTCTCTGTGACCAGCTTTATTTCTGGCCCCGTCTGTACACACAGCCAAAGTGGCCAACACAAGGGGAACATGTTTTCATAGATTATGGTAGATAAACACTATGAAATATCATTCAGTCATTAAAAAAGAGATAGTCAGGAAGCTTATGTCAAAACATGGAAAAATGTTTTACAGCAGAAACAGCCTAGACACTCACAAGGGGAAAGGTTTAATGGATTGTGGTAGATCAACACAATGGAACATTACGGTAGCTATTTTAAAAAGGGTGATTATGAAGACCATGTAGGGAGATGGGAAAAATGTTGGGTATTGTGATAAGTAAAAATAGCTGAATACAGAATTACATGGAAACAGACTAGAAAAGGTCTCTCTACTTCCCAAATCTTCTATAATGTCATATGACTTCTACCATTATAAAAATGGAATGTATACAAATAGAAAGTGATATGCAAAAGTTTTTGAGTTATGGTGGGATACATGGTTGAAGCTTTAATTTTTCATTAGCATTATTTTTTTTCAGTAAGACTAACAAAACTTTGAAAAGATAATACATGTCAAAATTAAGAGAACTTTTCAAAGCCAGCAGTGAAATAAATATTTCTTGAGTGTCTTCAAAAACATTGTTCTAGGATCCGGTGACAAAGGTGAAGAAGGCTGATGTGGTACCTGCCCTCCTGGTGCCCTCCCTCCTGCTTTCCTCTGTCCCCAGCCCGGGGTAGATTATTTGCAAAGACGGCGCCCACGGTTCCTCCCTTCTTGTGCATGCCCCTCCCATCAGGACATGGGGACGAAATTGCTTCCCTTTACCTCTGGGCTGGCCCTGTAACTTGCTTTGGCCATCACATGTGGTGGAGGTGACACTGTGCGACTCTGGACCTAGGCTTACGAGCCTTCCTGCCTCTGTTTTTGCTCTCTTGGAAGTCAGCTGCTTTGTAAACAAACCTAGCTGTCCTGCTACAGAGAAACCACATGGGGAGACGTGCTGCAGGGGGTGGGGTTCAACCCAGCCAGCCCCTGGCTGCTCCAGCCACCCAGCTGAGGGGCCAGCTCTGGTAAAGCCACCCCAGTAGAGAAGAGATGAGCCGTCTACACCAAACCCTGCTCTAATTGCAGAGTTGTAAGCAAATAAATGCTTGTTGCTGTTTTAAGTCACTAAGTTTGCGGGTGTTTTGTTACATAGCAATAGCTAACTGAAACAACTCCAATCTCAAATACGCTGAAGGACTGTAGGACTAGGGCTGAGTCTCCTCTGGCTTTGGACAGAGCCTGGCACTTTATAAATGTTGGATGGATGGATTCAGGGGAGAGAGAGGAGAGCAGCAGAACAGACATAATGGCTAAATTTGAGCACATTGTAACTCCTTTCCATACATTGAGTCAATGAATTCTCAGAATAGCACAGGGGAAGAAATGTGACACAGAGAAGATAATCAATTCATCCAAGGTCAGGCACAGTGACAGAGCTGGGATTCAAACACAGGCAGTCTGAAGCCCATGCACACGACTATTTTGTTGTGTTAAATAACATGATGAAGATTAAGAAGGAGTCTAAATGCTGGCTTCCCGAGTAAGTATAGAGAGAACCAGGACAGGATAATTATCAGGCAGGGGCCTGGGGCTGAGTTTCGTGAGGATGTTCTTGGCGTGGGGAGCCGTGTCTGTTTCTACAGGGCAATTTTGCACACACAGCCCCTGAGCAGGGCGGGCTCCTGTATGCACCTGCAGCCTCCACATTTCTGGAATTCAGGGTTTCCCCTGGGCTTACCTATACAGATGGGTAAGTTATCTGCAGTCCCCAAACCCCAAGTTGCAGACTATTACCTGTCCATGGCCTGTTAGGAACTGGGCTGCACAGCAGGAGGTGAGCGATGGGTGAGCGGGTGAAGCTTCATCTGTATTTATAGCCTCTCCCCATTGCTTGCATCACTGCCCGAGCTCCAACTCCTGTCAGATCAGCAGTGGCATTAGATTCGCACAGGAGTGCGAACCCTACTGTAAACTGCGCATGCGAGGGATCTAGGTTGCGTGCTCCTTATGAGAATCTAATGCCTGATGATCTGAGGTGGAGCTGAGGCAGTGATGCTAGTGCTGGGGAGCAGCTGTAAATACAGATTATCATTAGCAGACAGGTTTGACTACACAGAGACCATAATACATCGCTGTCTCCCATCACCCCCAGATGAAACCATCTAGTTGCAGGAAAACAAGCTCAGGGCTCCCACTGATTCTGTGTTATGATGAGTTGTATAATTATTTCATTATACTGTATATTACAGTGCAATAATAGAAATAAAGTGCACAATAAACGTAATGTGCTTGAATCATCCTAAAACCATTCCCCCACACTTGGGTCCGTGGAAAAATTATCTTCCTTGAAACCAGTCCCTGGTGCCAAAAATGCTGGGGACCACTGAATTAAATAATCCACACCTCACACAGGCTTCCGTTTTATATAAACACTATATTGGAGAAGTGGTGAATCTTGACAGGCCTGAGGGTTGGCAAGTTACAGCCCAGGAGCCGAATCCTGCCTGCCACCTGTGTTTGTACGACCTGTGGGTAAGAATGTTTTTCACATTGTTTTAATGGCTGAAAACATATTTTTTGAAATACTATTTTTTGACATGAAAATTATATGAAATTCAAATCTTGGTGCCCATAAATCAAATTTTATTGGGATGCAGCCACACCAATTCACTTACTTATTTGTATGGGTGCTACAATGACAGAGTGACAGAGGGAGTGTGGCCTGCAAACCCAAAAAATATTTACTAGGTGACCCCTGGTCTAGTTAACACTTCATATATTGACATGATCTTAGCCTGTTTTCTATATAATTATAAATAACTCAAAAGATTATGGTATTGACAAAGCCTATGGGTAGACAGGCCAAATACAAAACACCAGCATGTAGGAGAGATGCTTTTCCCAGTGCTTGGCTGAGGATGTAAAGACCAGGGTTATAGCCTGAGCTGCGACATTGCGGTGTGACCTTGAATGGATCTTTCAACCTTCCTTAGCTTTAGTTCCTCCATCTTAAAACGTAACACTAGCTGCAGGACTAGTATTCGGCCATCTGCAAGGGTGAAGGCAAACTGGCTGTTAAAAATGAAATATTCCTGTGCTAGTTGGTGAGTAACTGTTGCCTTGAGCCCCCGGCGGGCTCCCAGCAGCCTGGCCCTACCCACCACATTCCTCCCACCTGCTCAGGATTCGGCAGCTAAAAGGTTAACATCCAGTGCTGCTGAGCCATCCAACATCCTGTGCCCTCTTACAGCCGGTAGGACCTGTGCCCGTGGGTTGTAAAGTATTTCCAACATCACCCCTTTCCCGAGCCCCACACAGGATTCTATTAGCGGGAAGCATCCATTTTCCTCCAAAACACATTTTCAACCCTTAGACTTCATCTGTCTTCTAAACTAGTCATAATCATAAGGTTCTGATGTTTTGTCAGACCTCAGTCCCAAAGTGAGCAATTAAAATGGAAAAAAAAAAAAAAAAGAAAGAAAAACCAACACACAAAATACATTGAGTTCTGGGAAGGAAGACAAGAGCGTGAATATTCGTGGACTTCGGGCCCACTGAATCTTGTGCCACGCAGGGCGCCGGGCTGACTGACAGGCTGTCTGCAAACAGGGTTGATTCTGACTAAGCCCTGTCCCCAGAATCCTCTCAGCTTGTTCCTCCAGGCAACTCCAAATTACTGCATCTTCTAGAATGTGCGGGCCTTCACCGCAATGATTCCCCTGGGAACAGGGCAGAAAGAGAGAAAGGGGTCCTCACCAACGTGGAGCATGGCCAGCTGCCGGCTGCCAGGCCTGGGCACATCCCCGCCCAGATCACCACCTTCAGCCAAGGCAAACTGGAAGACAGCCAGCAGCCTTCCTTCTGCAATTCAAACTCGCCCAGGGAAAGCGACCTCGGAGTTGCCTCCCTTGGGGACTTCGAGTTTGTCTGCCTGCAAACATCCTCCTTTCCCCTGATGGGGGTCCCAGCACCTCACTGTTTTCAGGGCCTGAGGCGAATCACTGCCACTGCTGCTGTAGTCCTCCTAGGTGGACGGGACCCGGGAGGAGCCAGGAGACCTGGGTTCAAATCCAGGTTCTGACGCCAGCTGGGCGATTCACCCATCTGTAGGATAGGGTTAATGCTTATCCTGCAACCACACCGATCTGTTTTGAGGATTAGATGAGATGAAGCAGGTTAAAATCTCCGGGAAACATAGAGCCTTTGTGTTGTTTCTCTTTCGCATCCTCTCTCTTGAGTGGCTCATTTGGCTCATTTGGAAGCAGTGGGTACAGTAGGTAGACTTTACAAGAAACTGTCAAAAAGCTTTCCATAGTGGCTTCCCAACCACTTTGACAAACTGGCAGCTTCTCAGAAAGACGTTGATCAGAGCTGGGAGTCTGCATCTTTTAGAAGCAAGAGCAGGGCCTGGCTCTCCCCTTCCCTGTGTC
>CM052440.1:117033201-117095743 GCA_028533085.1 Varecia variegata
GAAGGATTCTAGAGTAGAAATTAGCTTTTCTGAGCTGGGACAGACACAGCAGATGCTGGCTAGATGGAGAGAGAAAGTTCTTCTAAATCTATGTCTCCATCCTGCTGTCTGATTTCTCATAGTGCTGAGTTCTCTCCCAGCGTTAATGGGACTTTCGCAGGAGCTGGGGGTGAAGCAGCCCCTCCTGGCAACTTCCTCTCTTGAGAAGACGTTGACAGTGACCTCAGGCTACGTTCCTCATGGCCAAAAGACCTGACCAAATTCAACAATTTTAAGAGAAGGAAACTGTAAATAAATAAAAACTGTGAACATCTCCTTCTCCTCGCTCTACCCCACTTGGCATCATCACAGGCTCCTCTCGTTAGAAGCCATCTTCTTTCTTATTTGTAGGTTTTCTGTGTACAAATTTGTATGCTCAGCACCGGGAGACATTGGGGGACAGGGAAGGCACAGTCCCTGACCTCGTGGGACTCACAGCCCAGTAGAGAAGGAATCAAAGTTAACATTTCCTGTGGGAAAAGTCAGCTTCCCCTTACACGTTTAAGAACACTGGGGGCAGAGAGGAGGCAAGGGATCCTCCTTCATTCACCAGGACCCAGCCTTGTTGCAGGGGGGAAGACCAGAGGGAAAGGGAAAACGAAAGTGGGGTCAGAGTGGAGGAGAAAGGAGTTTATTTACCAGGGGTTGGGGAGGCCAGGAAGAGGGGAACAAGAGAGAAGCCAGGCAAGACAGCGGACACAGAGAGGGGCAGGATTCTCCCTCGCCTGCTCAGCTCAAGTCCACAGGCTGCACAGGGGAAGAGGAGGACAAGCTGGGCTATTTGTCCCAGGAGGAGCAGTCCTGTTCCCACCAACCCCCAAGGGAAGCTATGTGTGGTCCCCTAATCCTCTGCTGCCTAGTGGGGGTCCAGGAAGTTCTACTCTTCGCTTTCAGGGAGACTACAGGTCCAAGGCACCCTCCCTGCAAGGTGGAGATTTGAATGAAAAAGGGGGAAAGGAAAGAAAATAAGTCCCCCAGAGCAGGCCCCCACTCCCAGCATCCCCGCAGAGCCCCACCCACCAGCAGGTGGTCGGTTTGCCAGTGTAAATGCCGTCAGGAACTGTGCTTATTCATCCCAGGAGGGTAACTCCCCCTCCCACACCTCCCACATCCCCCCCAAACCCCACTCCGCAAGATGGCAGCTGCTGGGGTGATTGATGTGTCAGGTTTGCTTAGGACTGCCCCATTGTAAGCCTGAAAGTCCCATGTCCCTGGAACCCATTCAGTCCCAGGTCACCTCAAAGCTTCCTCAGGGCCACCCAGCTTTGGGTTTTTTCTGAGGGCTCCCTTAGGCAGCCATGGGGTCCTAGCCCCTCACACTGGGTTCACCCTTGAGGACTTTGCTCAGGTGCCCCACAGCCATGGCAGAGAGCTCCCCGGGGGAGGCCACCCTAGCAGACTCTGCCCGGCTCCCTCTCCCACCAGACAGGTCTCCGTGTCATCCCTGGGGAGGGCTAGGACTTGCTGGACATGTTGCATTATCTCGCATGATCCTCCAACCCTCCTGGGAAGTGAGCAGATGAGGAAAAGGAGTGACAGACAAGTGGTGGCCCTGCGATTAAAATCTAGGTCCAGGAAACTCCGGAGCCCCTTCTCTGAAAAATAAGAAATAACGAAGGGTTTGTGGGGGGTGGTGCAGGTGGCAGATCTACTCTGAAAAAGCACCATCAGGGCCACACTCATTTCAGAGACCTCGTCCCTGGCATATTTCAAAGACAGCTGTTTGTAACCTTCTCAGAAATGCGACGCTGTGCAGCTTGAGCTTTTCTCTGGGTGCGGCGTACAGTGGTTGCCCTTGAAAATAAACCAAGGCCCATAAGAAATCCCGGTGAGCCTTGAAACGTCAGAGAAAAGGCCTTAGATCCCCAAACTAAATCATTTTTTCTCTCACTCTCCTTGGGAATGCATCAATGTTTCACTGACTTAGAAATTTTTAGGGGAACTTAGAGTACATCTGCCACCAGCAGAGGCTTAGGGCATTGCCAGATGGTTCAGGACCTCTGGCCAAAACTTCCCAAGAATCTCTCTTAATCTCTTTTAGTTGCAAACTGAGCACATCTCTAGTCCTTTCTATAAGTTCAGGGAAGTATTTCTTCAATATTGCTTAATTTCTGTTAGTTGTAAAATTAGGAAATCTCTAGTCCTTTCTGTAATTCCAAGAGAGAGTTTCCTTGGGCCACTGGGAGGAGAAAAAGGTGGCAGTCCCCTGCTGGCTTGCGGCTGCCTTTCAGACTCTCCCCCCAGAACCCTCCCTGGCTCCTAATCCCCGTGGAGCTCCTGGGGCAGCTTGGCCTCCGGGCCCCAGGCCTTTAACTCGCATTTATTGAACCCTCTGCACCGGGCCTGCCAGGGGCCATCCCAGGTGAACGTGTTCTTGAGGTCCGTCCACACCAGCCTCTTATTTGATTTGATGTTTGATTCCTCAGGCTGGTGACAGTGCCTGTCCCACGGCCAGCACTCGGTCACAGTGTGCATGTCTTATTTAGCATTATTTCACTTAAGTCTCATCAAAAGCCTGAAATGGCATCTCCCTTAGAACGCCCCTGTTTCTTGCCATCCTGGCTCCCTGTGAAGAGCCACAGCCCTCAACAGCACGAATCCTGTGTGGCCGTCATCTGTGGAGCAGTGACATACGAGCCTGTCTGACTGGCTGGCTTTCTTGCACTGAGACGTTGTCCACGGCCCTACGCCTGCTGCATTATGGATGAGCACGACTCAGACAGGAGAGAAGGTTCTGAGGAGGCCTCCCTTCTTCCCCTAAAGGAAAAGCACAGCCGTCACCGTCTCCTCGGGTGTGTGTCATTCCTGCCAGGCTGAGATGGGAAAACCTGGTCACTGATTGAACCTTAAAATACTGCACCTGTTTGGAGTCTCAAAAGCCCAGAGCCCTGGGCACTGTGCTCACTTTCTAAGTGACACGTGAACCTGAACATGAAAAAAGAAGCAATGGTATGAGTCACCGCCCTGTGCGGGAGCGGAAGGTGGAGGTTCTCTCCACTCCTCCCTCCCACCTCTGGTTCTCAAGGGCCAAACTGGTCCTCTCTGCAAAGCAGGATTTTCTTGGTGGAGCCTGACTCAGGTCCCCTTTTGGGCTGGTCCTGAGAGCATTCGGCAAACCGGATCTGCTGGCCCTGTGTGCGGCAGAGCCGTGCCAAGGGGGATTAACCCGGTGGAGCTGGGATGTGACAAGTGAATGGGAGCCTCGTCAGCTGCCGGGCACCGCCGTGGAGGACTCTGGTTCCAAGGGCCCAAGAAGCTCCTGCCGTCCTCTGCTGCAGAGCCGCCTTCCTCCTCCGTCCTGCCCAGGCCTCTGGGCTCTGCCTCGCAGTTTCTGGCCACCCGAGCAGGTGCCGGAAAACCGCCAGCATCGAGGGAACCACCTGCCCTTCTTCCCATCGGGGCTTCCAGCAAAGGCCCGGAAGGCACGAAGCCACATTGAAGTTGTACAGAATATGTTGGTTTCCAGGCTGGGCTCCTCTTCCTGCTGCTCTGTGTTCTCTAGAGTGTTTGCCATTGTTGACTGAAGCATTTTTAACCATGCTGTCCCTTCCTAGAGGCTGCAATCACAGAAAAGGACTGCTGGCAAGAAATCATCACAGAACATCATGTCTGAACCTCCTCTGTGCTCTCTCTGTGGACAGAAGGAGGCACGAGGGGACTGGACCCAACATCTGCACCATGCAGTGGAGGAGAGTGGAGTCCAGATGAGGGGAATGTCTTGTTCTGTGTCACACGGAACAGAACCGGACCAGAACCGGACCCAAGTCTGCTGGTCTTCAGTCTCCCTCCTAGGCACCATCAACTCACCCCATTGTATTTTCTGTACAGCAGTGACCAGGGTCTGAAAGTGCTTATATATTATCTTTACACCATTATTCTCTGTCTTTGCTTCACCCACCAGCAGCACGTCAGCTCCTTGGGACTCTGTGTCTCTCATCTCCACGGCGTCCCTGTGCCTGCGCAGTGGCTGGCATGCTGCTCAGTGTATGTCACTGACTTGTCAATAGACTCTGTCCAGTGCCCGGTCCCTGACCCTGGCCTGCCTTTAGTATCCCTAGGACCCAGGTGTCTAAGAAGGAGCCCTAAACCAGAGGCTCACTCCGGCAAATAAAGTGGCTTATCCTTGCTAGTCTCTCATTTAAATGAACCAGGCCAGTCACGATTAGACAAGTAAGGAGAGCAGTGCTGTGAATCACTCTTTGCTTCTGCCTCTGACACCCGGAGAGGTTACCTCACCCACCTCAAGGCAGGAAGAACTGCTGGATTACTCACCTACCCGAGAGCTCCTTGCCAGCTGCAAGTTCTCCCTGCATGTCCACAAGGCAGTGTTGAGACACCAAGGGCAGTGGCCGAATGGCCTGTGGAGTGGGATCCCACCGTGGACCATGGTGCACACGTGTAATCTGTGTATGCACGCAGAGAAGAAGGACCTGGGCGATGCATATATTCCAATGAAGGCCATTAACAGTGGGTGCCCCGAAGGGGAGACTTGGTTTTGGGGTGTAGTATTTAGGGAGGACAACTCTTCCTTTGTACAGTGTACGTTTTCATGCATAAGTACTTGAAATAAAATTACTATGAATAATTTTTAAAAATAAATTCTTAAGCGAGTGAGGTGGCTCACACCTGTAATGCCAGCACTTTGGGAGGCTGAGGCAGGAGAATCACTTGAGGCCAGGAGTTAGAGACCAGCCTGAGCAACATAGCGAGATCCTGTCTCTACAAAAAATAGAAAAATTAGCCAGGTGTGGTGGCACGCACCTGTAGTTCCAGCTACTTGGGAGGCTGAGGTGGGAGGATTGCTTTAGCACAGGAGTTCAAGGTTGCAATGAGCTACGATGATGCCACTACACTCCAGCCCTAGTGACAGAGCAAGACCCTGTCTCAAAAAACAAACAACCCCCCCAAAAAAAACAACAAAAGAAATTCTTTCTGATAATCCAAAATAGCTGTGCTGTGCCCACCTCCTTTTTTACTTTCTCCACCCCTTCCTTCTTTCTTTCTATTCTACCTGGCTGCCAGTAGACCTGAGAATTCAAAACTCTGGCTTAAATCAAAGCAAATGGTTGAATGTAGCAGAAAGTCTAGGCTTCAAATGTTTAGACCACTGAGGAATGATTTCAAAAATTTCACTGACCAACAGGCTTGCTGGGTTCCACGGACACAAACTGCCCCTCCAATCCCAGACAACCACCTCTTTTTTTTTTCTATCCACTTTCTCAGGTCTTTTCTCTTCAGGGACACACGCCTAGATTTAGCGTCTAAATGACACGTCCTCTCCTAGCAGCAAAGAGTGCACTAACAACATGTGATAAGGCGGCATCTTCCCAAACTTGGGGTTGCATCTGAACGCCCTGGGGAGCTTTTGCACCCCACTGAGACTCCTAGAGGCCCACCTGCATCGCAGGTAGGGTAGGAAGCGAGGGAGCCTCATTACCCGAGGGAGAATGGCAGAGTGCCCCAGGGTGAGTTGCTTTTTGAAAACACCAACTGAATTTATTCTATTTTTATTTCAAAACATAAGCTCCCAGTGATTTTGACATCTCCCTAAGCAGAGATTCACAGCTGTGTGTCACTCTGACCAAGCTGGGCTGAAAAGATTCCCTAATTCCTGTTGGCCCCTCTCGGGAAGGGCATGGGGTTCTGGGGGGTGCTGCAGGCGGGAAGCGAGTGTCACCGGTGTGGAAATGGCATTAGAGGCCAGCTCTTGGCACCGGCTCACGTAGGGAGCAGGAAGCTGGTGCAGCCTGGGGTTTTCCTGCTCTGCGGGGCTGTGCTGAGCGCAGGCCCTCCGTGGGGAAGGACAGCTGAGGCCGCACCGGTTTTCAACTTGGCCACCTGGCGATGGCTCTGAGGTCAGGGGACAAAGGAGAGATTCAAAGGAAACAAACAAATAGACCAAGCTGTTGGGTGGGGGGGCAGTGGGAGGAGAAGAAAGAACTGAGGCGCTGGTAACCCCCAAACACTTTCCCTGAGAGCAGCAGAGCCTGAAAGTCCAGTTTGGAGAATGGGTGGAGAGGAAAAGAAAATTTCTCTTCAGCAAAGTGCACGTTGAAATAAGCAGAAAGGTAATTATCTCTCCCCCGGGTAAGGAGGCTCCCTCAGTACTGCACAGTGAAGATGGCCCTACTCACTTCAAAGGCCGCCTTTTAGGTTTCGATTTCAGGACAGGGGACAGAACACCCCCACCCATGGCTGGTGAGCATGAGCACAGGGGGAAGGCTGTGGGGTCCCCCTGCCCTGGGGCTGTGCCTCGTCCCTCCGCCCTGAGGATGAAGACAGCAGGGAGCCCGGGTCACCTTTCCCAGGCCCAGGTGGGGAGGAGACGTGTCCGCAATCTTCCAGGCAAGGCTGACAATTGACCCGGTGACCTTCTCTCGTTTCTGAAAAACAATTCTGCCCACTGTTGTTTGCTCTACGTGGCTGGGGACCCCTGTTCCACAGGGGAGGCGACGCCCTGGCACAAAAGGGCTCTCTGACTATTTGCCCAGTGAGAGTCCACCCACCAGCACCTCAGATGCCTCAGCTCTTCCCTGGACACCCAGGGCCATGCGTTTCCGCACCTTTCCACAGGTGTGTGTGTGAAGTGCTGACCCTGAGGAGCCAATGTCCGCCCCCACGTCCACTCAGAGGGCCCCCAGGCACCTGTCACCTGCACCCAGGGCCACACTTTCCACCTCTGCCCCTCCTGCAAGGCCCATCTCCCTTCACCTGCCCCCGCCACCAAGGCTCAGCCTCCCGTCCCCTGCCTGCCCTCAGTCTCTTCCCTCACCAAACAGCTCCAGAAAGCCGTCTAAAGCGCCAATTTGTTCCTACCATTCCTACTTCTGCTCTTGAAACAGCCCTTTATAAAGTTAATAAAAGGCCGTAAGGTGGGAACGGTGGAAGGGGCTGAACTCTGCCAAGGAATAGGCATAGCCAGGCATTGTTCCCCGGCTTGCTGTCCTATAATTGCTCACTGCTCAGGAGTCACATAGCTGATGGTCATAAAGATTCTTAGCTTTCTTAATTGCTCCCACAGATAACATCACCCTTGTGAAACCTAAGGCTGGTCTGAGATATCTTCCAGACCCTGCATTCCGGTGGACCAACCGACCCACCCAGACCAGTGGCTCATACCAGGGAACCAACTCAACTGGTCTTCCCACCTGGAACTGACTCAGTGCAAGAAGACAATTTCTGCTTCCCGACCCTGTGAGTTCATCCCCAGCCAATCGGCAGATGCAATTCCCCAGCCCTGTGCCCGCCAAACTAGCTTTAAAAACCCTGACCCACAAATTCTCAGGGAGATGGATTTGAAAAATTCCTCTCCTCGCATGGCGCCTGCAATAGTAAACCCTTTCTCTGCTGTAACCCCTGCTGTCTCAGCGTAGTGGCTTCCTCTTGAGCAGCCGGCAATGAACCTGGTTGGGTGGTCACACTCTCTGGTGAATCTCTGCCCCCAGGACGCAGTCCGCACGGCCCCTCTTAGCCCTTCCTCCTGCCCACACCGATTCCCTCTGCAGCCTCACCTCCCTGCTCCCTGTGGCCTGAGCCTCCCACTCCAGACACCCAGCACCCCCGAGTCCCCAAGCTCACTGCGCTGTCCTCTGCAGGCCTCAGCACAGGGCCCTGCTCAGAGTGGCCCTCGCCACTGCCTCCTTGACAGAATTCAGCCCACACTTCCCTCCCCAGTGCTGCCAGAGGTGGCCAGCCCCCTTCTCTGCCTCCAATGTCCTGGGTGACAACTTTGTCTTATTTTTTAAAAAAACTCCTCTCTATGCATTATAGTGATTTATTTTTTCACATCCCCCTCCCCTACTGGACAGTGAGCTATTGAGAGTTTTCCTAGGACAGGCGCTAGCACAAGATTGGCACCTAGTTGATGCTCAATGAAAGAGAAAGAAAAGAAAGAAAAAGGGGGAGAGGGAAGAGGAAGGTACGGGGTTAGTTGCTAAACTTGAAGTCAAAAGCTTTTCTTAGGTGAAACTTGTATCTGAGGCTCAGAGTTCTGTCTGGGATAAGGCGAGGGTGACCCCCATTCTCAGGCCCTGCACGTGCAGATAAGCAAGACCTCCCTGGATTTTCTGCCTTAGGCACCCCGCTTCCCTCATCCTAGTCCCTTGCCTTCCTCACGGCCCAAGCTCACTCACTGATTGGTAAATTCGGCAGCTGCTTGCTGGGCATCTGCTGTGTTAGTTCTTTCTTAGGCACCGGGCATAACACAACTGTGGATATGGACGAGGAAAACACTGTGCCTGCCCTTAGAGAACTAGTGGTCTAGGAGGGACAGACGAGCCGACAGTAAATCAATTCACATTTGATTACAAACCATCATGTGGGCTATAAAGGAAGGGCATATGTGGCTCTTAAAATAGGAGCTGATCAATGAAAAAACGTGCCTTCCCCAGAGAGAGGGGAGAATCTAGAACTCAGCCAAAATTCAACAGCTCTTGTTCGGCAAGCCCTTCTCTGGCCTTTGCCTCCCCGGGACGAGCAGCTGTTCCCGCTGCCCCACCGCCAGAACCGTCTGGCAATACCCAGTGACACTCAACATACGTCCACTTTATGAGGCAGCAGTTCCCAGGAAACTGTTAAGGGGATGACTGTGGAAATGTTCACAGCGGTGCTCGGTACGGTGACGTGGCGTGTAAGTAACGCAGGTGTTCAGCAGTAGGGGAAAGGATAGAACAATGCGGTGGCCACATACAAAGGAATTCTATGCATCAGTGGGAATTAACCAGCTAGATGTACACACGCAAACATAGAGGGATCATAAAACAGAGTGCAGAGGGAAGAGACAGAATGATATTCATAGCATGCTGTCATTTATGAAGTTAGAAACACACACCCAAAATTGCACTAGGTATTTTACAAGGCTCTGTCTAGATATAGACATACAGATATACACACACCCCACACATACACACACACACATCTACGTGCCTCCTGGGGAGATGAGAATGGGAGTGGAGATTAGAGATAAAGGGGGGAGAATAAAATAGTATCCAGAATGAAAGGGCTTTGCACAGACAGATGATAACTGAGCACCAAGAACTGAAGACCACGGCCAGCTCCCGCCTCTGCTCCTGTGGTCCGACACAAAGCAAGGCGATACAGAACCCACAGACCTGTAAAACATCCTGGCTTGCACGGGCACGGCGATTTTATTCCATTTCTTTCAGGGGCCTTAGGAATTGTTCCAACCCAATTTCCCACTTAAGGGTTAAGGAACCCAAGGCCCAGAGAGGGCATATGAGTTGTCCCAGTTGCACAGCTCCTTGGCGGCAAAAGAAGATGGTTCTAGAAGGTTCTAGCCTCCAGCTGGCACTGGCTGGGTTCCACTCTCTGCCTGGTTCCATTTTCCATCTGCTCAACCTGACAGCTCCACAGTATTTGTTTAAAGGGCGTGGCTGTGTTTATCTTAGCACCTGGGCGCCCGGTCTGAAGTAATGCACTGGCATTAACCGGCCTTTCCTATGCGGAGTTCAAGGTGGAGAACTCATAGGAGGGAGGCTCAGGTGCTGCTTTATCTTTGTTGTTTAGTGTTTTTTCTCTTTCCAGGACAACCGCCTCAAACCTCAGATGAGCTCATTGACTCACCTGGGCAGGTAGGCGCAGAACCTGGACGGGGCTTTAATGGGAATGACTCCTGGTTGGAGGAAATGATGTCATCGTGCCGAGAGCAGGAGGAGCGAGGCGTTAAAGGACCCATCTTTCCCACAGCCTGTTCAGCATTTGCTCTGAGCGTGACATGTCCAGAAGTCCCTGCAGAGTGCGGGGATGATGTGTTGATGTGTTGATGTCAACAATTTTGCTGGAACCCACAGACCCATAAAACTGCTGACAAGAAAATTGAACAGGGTACGAATGTGGGTGGTTGGTCAAGGTTTACGACAGGAATTTTCCTGAGGGGGATAAGAACAACGAGTGCCTGAGAGCCTCTCAAAGAAGCACCCTTCAAAATGGGTTTCTATCCCTAATGCCCCCAAATCCCACATGGCCCGGTTGTTTTTAATTATTAAAGCACAGTAAATACACACAGGGAAAATTGCACATAAGGATGAATTTTTACAGATTGCACGTGTCCACGTCCTCAGCACCCTGATCATGACACAGAACATTCCCAGACCACAGAATCCGTCCTTCTTGCCCCTGGCCCTGTGTCCCCAGCCCTGTGTCCCTTTCAGGTTGCTCCCTCCCCGGCTTCCTGCCTTCTGGCAGCACAGATGAGTTCTGCATCCCCCACGTGAACTCCCCCAGCGTCAGGGTCAGTGGATGTCAGCAGACAAGAAAACCTCTGCTAGTTTACTGAGCTCCAGATGTTTGGGGTTCCCGCCCACTTGGAGTGTGAAGCTCTTGGAAATCTCCTCTTGACATGGGTGGGCCGTGCCACCGATTCTGTCTGTTGCAAGACTGAGGTGCAGTTGAGGGTCTGCAAGATCTCTCAGGGAGGCCAATATATCAATCTGGGGGCTGTGTTTCCATTCAGGTTGAATCTCCAGCAGAATACCACTCAGAGTTAGCTCCTGGAAAGAATAGTATATGGTTAAAAACTCGGTTTCTACTCAGTTCCAATAAACCACCTGCCACTCAAGATTAAAGCCCCTTTAAAAGGAGCTCCCTTGACCCTACTGTACCTGGTGAGATAGGCAGGTGACGAGCCATGTTCCCTTCCTGGGGCTGCAGGGGCACAAAGAGAGCGCGTGGCTTGCTTGGCACCAAGTCCCAGTGAGTTGGCAGAGCCCGGGCCGATCCGCCAGGGGCCGAGGCTGGCGCCCAGCTCGCCCCGCACCATCTCACATCCAAGGGCTCCATGCAGCAGGCTGTGGCTCTGTGCTGAGCCCCCGGCCGAGCCGGCAGGGCCCGCAGGCTGCAGATGTGATGCAGGTGCCTGGGGCAACTCCTGCACTTTCCCCCACAAGGCCCCAGCGGGGACACGCCTGAAAGATGTGCTGGATTCCTGGAAGCAGCCAAACACTGAGGCCACACGAGAGAAGCGATTGTCTGGTGTGTTCAAATTGCTCTTAGAACTTCTCTTTTGGAAATTCTTTCAGAGCCAGGTGATAAGCCACAGCTCTTTCATCTCGTGGTTGCATCTCATGTGTGATGGAGCCTGTTTTGACGGCCCACGGGTTTGCTCACGTGTGTCCCCTTCAGAGAACAGAGCCCTGGCCAATTGTCACGTAGCGTACAGGAAATATTCACAGAACAGAATTCCCTAATAATCTGATCTACCATTTATTGAGCACATCTTTTTTTTTTTTTTTTTTTTTGAGACCGAATCTCACTCTGTTGCCCAGGCTAGAGTGCCGTGGCGTCAGCCTAGCTCACAGCAACCTTAAATTCCTGGGCTCAAGCGATCCTTCTGCCTCAGCCTCCCAAATAGCTGGGACTACAGGCATGTGCCACCATGCCCGGCTAATTTTTTCTATATATATTTTTAGCTGTCCATATAATTTCTTTCTATTTTTAGTAGAGACGGGGTCTCACTCTTGCTCAGGCTGGTCTTGAACTCCTGAGCTCAAACGATCTGCCCACCTTGGCCTCCCAGAGTGCTAGGATTACAGGCGTGAGCCACCGTGCCTAGCCTATTGAGCACCTCTTATGCACCATTTAAATAGCCACCATGAAAGATGGGCTTGGTTTTTCCCATTTTACAGATGAGAGACTGAGACTCCCCAAGGTAACCCAGTTAGCAAATGCAGAGTTGGGATTTGAACCAGGTCTGTCTGGCCCCAAAGCACAAGCTCTCACCCATCAGTGTTCACAGGTCCTCAGATCCCGAGGAGGCAACACAAAGACCAGTGAAGGGAGGGCTTGCTGAGCCCTTTCTAGCCCCTTCTAGGAGGGGTAGGGGTGGAGGTGTTGGCGTAGTTGTGAGCATGGAGGGTGGGCGTGGTGTGGGCCAGCATCCGTAACACTCTTACCAAGAACTGTGCCATTAGAATGAAAGAAGGCCAGCCCTGAAGGGAACTTGGAGGGCCCTGAGCCCACGTCCCTCTGAGGAACGAGGCAACAGACATTTACAGAGGGTGTGTAACCAGCTCAGGTCCACCCAGGACGAGACCAGGGGGTCTCACGAATTCCAGGCCTCTGAGCTTTCCCCAGCACCTTTCGGCCTCCCCTTTGCCTGTGTCCTGCAGACTCTGGGGCACTGGATGTCTCTTCCTTTTTTTGTCTTGCCTTCCTTGTAGCTGGGGTGGCAGCTGCAATGTGGGTGGAGGACACCCCAGTGCAGGTGGCCGCAGGGAAGCAGGGAATGCCAAGGTGGGGCAGGGCAGGAAGGCATGTACTGAGCCCCAGAGCCTCCCTGTGGCTCATGTTTCTGGCAGGCTTTGTTGACCTTGAGGGAGAGCTCAGGCCTTTCCCTGCGAGACCACAGTGCCTGCTGCTGTGCAGACAGCAAGTGTCAGGCAAGCATTACTCAGGAGAGGGACGCCTGGAGTCCTGGGCGGGAGGGATTCCTCTGAAGACTTTGGCCTCCAGGATGAGATCATGGGCTTTGGAAGCAAATGAGTTTTATAGATCCAATAAATTAGACACAATCTAGCTATGTTTGTACTGTCAGTGTCATGGAACCATGACTGCTTTCTCCACTGCAGGAGGAAGCAGAAATAAAGGCTTAGCTGGGTTCAGTGACCTGCCCAAAGTCACCAAGCAGGTAGGGGCAGCACCAAGGTGAGGACCCATTGTTCTGGGTGATCGGGCTGCTGTGATCAGGGGCCTGCTGAATGTCCTGCCTGATGCACACGGGTCTCTAGAGCCTTCTCCCTCTGCAGACAGAACCCCAGGAGCCAGCCCACGTCACTCGCCTCTGCAGGGGCACTGCTCCAGCTGAGAAGCTGGCGTGTCTGGGCTCCGACCTAGAAGAGTGATAATGGCAAACACACTGTTTCGACATACTTAGTCATTTAACCCTCTCAACTGCTCTGAAGTTACATACGGCAATGATTCCCAAGCAGAGATGTTCAGCAATTTGCCCGAGGTCACTCAGCTAATAAGGGGCCAGGCGGGCAGTTCCTAGCTGCTGGTAGAGGGCAGGCACCCGGCCCGTCCATCTCCCAGTATCCCCTGGAATGTGTCTGGCCCTTTGCACATCAGGGATGTGGGGATCATGCTTGAAATGCCTGGTGGTTGCTTCTCGCTCGCAGTGCCTGAGGGCGTGCCTTAGGGGTGTCCAGGACAGGTGAAGGCAGCAGCCTGCAATGGGGCTGCGGCCACAACAAGCCTGAGGGTTTGTGGGGCCTCCGTGAGGTTGACATTTCTCAATGCAAAGCATAGGTCAGGTGCCTCGGGCCCTCAACGCTGTCTATCTTTGCCCTCATTCCTTTTCTGGCCTCTAAGGGCCTTCCTCTCCCACGAGCCCTTTGCTCCCTCTGTGGGGCCTTCCGTCAGGAGCCCTGGGTCCTGCCACCTTTACCTACGTGGGCCAAGCCCAGGCAGAGGCAGGGACCTGACAGTGAGGGAGAGCCCTGGGGAGTGGGTCTTGATCATGCACTTCCCTAGGCCAGGGAGATCCCTGAATCCGCCCTTCTTTAATTCAATTCCATCAGCCCACACTGCTGAGTGCCCCCCTAGTGCTGGCCCTGGCCGGGTCCTGGAGGGCTCCACAGATGAGAAACACGCCCACCCCACCCAACACGCACACCCTGAGGAGGTCACAGCCCAGTTCAGGAGTCAAGTAAACAGGAGTCATGCTGCACAAGGCATGACCATGTGCCCAAGTGTGATGACCATGTGCCCTGAGAGCTCAGAGGAGGGACAGGTTAATGCCAAGGCGAGGGGGCAGAGGAGAGTTGATGGAGGGGATGAAGTCTTAGAGCTGGACTTGCAGGACGGTTGGGATTCTGAGAAGCCATTAGACAGCACAGGCCTGACCACCCCATTCTAGACTCCCTGCAAGACTCAGAGCTTCCCAGAGTCACGAACTTTTCTTAACTCCCACTGAGAATCTGTCATAAGGTGATGGTCCTTGTGCTCCAGAGTCTACCATATGGAGAAGCGAAGAGGAGTAAACTGTCCAAGGCGACAGTGGGCTCTAGGCCCAAGAGCCACTCAAGAAGTGCTTTCTGGTGTGCTGCTGCTGATGGTGGCCCTCAGGCTTCTTCCCATGACATATTAAAGTGCAGCTGGCCCTCCAGGAGGTGATCGATCCCTGCAAAGGAAAAGTGGCCTTCAGGGCCTACTTGACCAACTCAGCAACTGAGTCTGGGGCAGTCATTTCACAGGTTTGAAGTGATCCAGTGGAAGGGACTTACAGGCCTGCAGCCCAGTGAGCTGGACATGCAGCTTTGGTGCAAGCTCATCCTGTCCCTGAGGACTTATCTCCATTGTGTACCGGAACACCACAGAATAAGATGAATTCCACCACCATGTTCTCATTACCTCTTTCTACTTTAAATGGTCTTGGTGGCCCCAGCTGCTTGTCCTCAAGCATGGGGCCCAGACCCTTGGCTGTCCCGGTTATTCTTCTCTGTCTTGCTTCAGCTAGCCAGGGTTCCTCCTGAAAGGTAGGGCCCAGGGCCCAGGACAGTGTGCAGATGGGGACTGACCAGCCACTCCATGAATGTGGCCAAGGATGGTGCTTTTGGTGGCCACATGAAACCATTGGTTCACAGGTTCTCCCCTCACCTCTTCCAGAAGGAATTTCTCCACTGGCAAATGGGAATGACATTTCACCTCCTGCTTGGTGGCTGGGATGGTGAGAGTGTGGTGAGTAACTGTCTGCACAGCCATGAACTTCTTGGGAGACAAGCTGTAGCCAGCGTTCAACCCACTATGAGCTGGTTGAGAAAAGCAGGGGCTTGAGAAAGGGCTGAGAACAATTAGGCATCTTATCCAACTGCTTATCTCGTGACTCTCACTTCTATTGTATTGGAGTCGACCATGAACTTGGGAGTAGGAGGCCCTGAGCGGGAAGGGAGGCTGTCCTGCTGTCTCCAGTCTCTCAGCAGTGGTGAAGAAGCCTGCCCTGCAGGCAGCCCACCTCTTCCCTCTCCTCTCTGGGGATGAATCAGCTGGTGGGAACCGCTGGTGCCTTGGGGAAGAAGGAGACAACAGCTGACTGGCGAAGCCATAGTGAATGGAGGCACTGTTCTTCCTGCGGGGGCAACTTCCAAAGCTGAACCATCATTTTCATTCAAATGTAGCTCAAACCCTTTTTCTGCATTTGCCCAAACTGGCAAAATGGTTGTTCCTGCAAGCAGCAAGGCTCTCCAGACTCTTTCAGCAACATTCTCAGACTGATGGGGAGCCATTTCCAACACGGAAGTGGTAAAGAGGTAAATTATTCTACACTGACAGCTTTGGACAGAAGCAGGCTCAGTCCTCCTTCCAGGGAGGGATTCCACATCCTAACATGGGTGGGGGGGCTATCTTCCCGTGTCCCTTCTTGCCTGTGAGCCTCCCAGGCTACACTGAGTCAGCACCCTGGAGAGCTGTGCCCCACCCCCTTCCTAAGTGGTGAGGTCAGCACAGATGCTGGCCTACTGGCCCGGAACACAGCAAGAGGGAAGGAGCTGCAGCCACCAGCCAAAGCCCCCAGGAACAGAGTTGAAGTGATCCTCGTGGAACAGGATTCCAAAGAGCAGATTCGCTGACAAAAATCTTACTGTGGTCACCCAGATCGTGGGGGGCCGGGGGGAGGGTGGCATTGTTCAACACTTATTAGCAAATTGCTTCACATACGCTATGTTATAATCTTTCTAAAGGGCAGCCATTGCAAGATTCCAGTGAAGTGTCACTTCCGATGTTCCCCTGGAGCCGCTGTTACGGAAGCTGTCATACTGCACTCCGAGAGCGCAGACTCACAGGAGTGGGCAAGCACACGACTGGGGGCCTCTGCTTTAAGGTCCAAGTTAGACCAACTCCTCAGGCGCCTAGGAGGCAGCTCTCCTCCTCATCGGCGGGTGCGGAGCTCAGAGTAAATGCCTCTCCATCACCTGCTCAGGGCGAGACACACCTACATTGACCCAGTACTGGCTCCAAGAGGGGCCTAGCCCGGAGAGCAGCTCATTAGCCAGCATCCGAGTCCTGGAATTCTTACCAGTCAGCCTTCTGGCCTCTCTCCAACCCCCTGGTTCTCCGTAGCAGGATGGAAAATGAATCACTGGGAAGTCGTTTAAAGTGCAAATTTTAGGGCCCATTGGAAAGAGTCTGCGTTGGTAAGTCTGGGGTGGGACCAGGAATCACCAACCCCAGGTGATCCCGCTGTACACAGGAGCACGCCACGCCGTGGGTGCCACTGGGTGCTCCGAGTCAGGAGGCACCGAGGAGAGCTCACCACCAGCAGCGAAAATCCCAGCTCTCACAGAGGTGGCCCGCTTGCCCAGCTACCGGCTAGCCTTGGCTCATGGGGCCATGACTCTGGCCACACAGGTGGCCTCCTCACAACCTCTGCTACCTTGTCATTCATTGTCTAGGAGGCTAAGGGCTGAATCCAGCCTTCCTCCTGTAAAATTGAGAGCTGAAGGCATGCATTTTTATTGGGCCAGTGCACTATTAAGAAGAATACACAAAAGGTAGTCGCAGATATAGAAATGGCTCATATTTCCTGGAGTTGGCCTAGGAGCTGGGGAGCCCCTGTGTCTGCCTCTGCATGCAGCCTGAGGGACTGACCTCAGGAGTGGAGAAGTCTTTTCTTATCCAGCAATGGAGAGTGACCAGTAGTTCACTGGCTACCAGTGCCCTAAATTGGCAGTGTCTTAGCCTTGACTTGATGCCACGAGCTAAGAGAGAAAACTTCCTGGCACCCTGCCCTTTCCCCCAGAAACACTGCTATAAGGAAGTTCTCTTTTGCAGACATATCAGTGCTACAGTCCTTCTGTACATGGCATCTTAATCCGTTCAGGCTGCTGTAACAGAATGCCGTAGACGTAGGGGCTTACAAACATCAGACATTTACTTCTCACGGTCTGGAGGCGGGGAAGTCTGAGGTCAGGGCACTGACAGATTCGTTGTCTGGGAAAGTGCATTCTGAACTCCTCAAGTCTAATTGCAAGCAAACTTGGGGAGCATCTGCTTGCGAGTTACAGATTGTCTGTATGACTTAGCCCTTGACTGCCCTTGAATGATTCCAAGAGCCTGGCATGAATCTACCAATGGGGACTTCAAGCAGACATCCTCATCGAGAGACTGGGGCGCCTCCACTCCACAGGGGAACTGTCAGGGATGCCAGGCTCTGAGGGGTCCTTGGCAAAGGGGCCATGAATGAGCGGACCCTGAATGCTGCTTGGGGCCACGACCCCTCTTGCAGTGGAGTCCAATTGTCCCACTGACCAAACAGGAAGCCAAAAGCCCCATCAGGGCCCCTTCTGGGCAGAGCTGTGGCCCAGAAGCCAGAAAAAGCATTTTTTTCAACTACAAGAATGTTACCCTTATCTTCACTTAGGTGACCCAGTGAGCCATAGGACATTTTAACTGGGGATATTAGTGGATAAAAAAGCCCCCAGGGAGAGGTTGCTCTAGGCTATGTTTTCAACCCCGCTACAGACTCTGAGCTGTGCATTGCTGTCCCATACAGAGGTGTGGAATAGGATGATTCTACAGACCCACTGCACCCCATTTTGTTGGTTTGTGCTCATAACCCAGATAATTTTAAGAAGTACTTACTGAGTAACCAGACACAATTTTCCTTATTCAAATTTGGTTTATATATTTAGTGCTTATATGTGTTTGGGGACACATACAAAAAAAAAAGAAAGAAACCTCTTCTATTTTTTTTGGCGGGGCTAGAGCATAGCAAAAGTATAATGAAGAACTAAGAACAAAGTTTAAGTTTCAATGGAAAATTCTGTGAAATTGCAAAATATCATCACTGTCAGATGGAGGAGGTAGGAGAAGGATACTGCACCCTTAGAGGCAGAAGTTCATGAATTTGCACACCTGATGAATTAATAGTTCCACCAGAGTATTCTGGGGCCTCTCACCACGCCACCTAACTATGTAGAATCTTGAATGAACAATTAAGAAACGGTGGCCCCTTTGATTCAGTGAGTATCTTTGGGAGGAGGACTGGAACACAGGTTTCTTGTGAAAGCCATAAAATAAAAGGGTGAAAAGAAAATTACTTGAGACCCACTAGGAAAATGAAAGCATTTGAGGAGGGGTTATGTTAATAACCCCTTATCCAGTGTCCCAAATTGTTTATAACACAGGCACACAGGCAAAACCAGGTTTTAAATGTCCAGGGTATAGGCAGCAGCTGACAACCAGAACATCGGTGACTCTCGTGTTAATGTCTGGCCCAGGGATATTCCTCTAACCCGCTACATGAAATAGGAGAGTAGCTGGGACAAAACATTATATAAAACCCTAGGGATAAGGTGCATCTGACGCTCAATCCCCGTTTCTTTTCAAATATGCACCAACACTGCATTTCAAATAAAGCCACACCTGCCTCCCTCTCTGCTCATTCCTGAGCCAGTCACAGAGGTGAGCTGCGATTTCCTGATGGTGTCGTGAGCCAGCACACAGGACACACAGGAGCAGATCCAGACTTGCAGGGCCCACTGAGAGTACACAAAGCCCGGCCCAACATGGAATACTGTGAGGCGAACACTCCGTCAACGGCCTGCGTGTCAGACACGTGTTTGCACCCCCACGGGTCTGGGGCAAGGCCACCCCCTAAGCCCTCAGTTATGAGCAGGTTCCGTGCTACCAAGATGACACACAGCCAGCAGCCTCATTGTGGCTCTCAGGGACAAGACTGCTGTGTCCCAACACTCCTTTGCTTCTTGTATCCCAGCTTCTCTCTGGACAGGAAATTAAATACTGTCCCAGCAGGACCACACAGATGCATCCATAGAAGAAGCCGATGTAAAATACAACTCCCTTAAACAGGAACTTTATTAAACTACATGTTACATAAAAGAACATATAAATGGGCCTTTAAATACATTCATTTCATCTTAAACAAATTTACATAGAAACTTATTTACAGTTCTCCATTGTATACTTAAATTATTTTTCCAGGCTTACTACCAATAAAAGGTAATAGAATGATCACCTGCTCACACAGATGCATACAGAAATTGTCCACAGGGCTAAATAAAGCACCACTTCCCAGGAAACTCAGCTTATTCACTTTTACAGCAACGACTCATTCTGAAGGTGCTTTCTTCTGAACTGTCCTTGAAGTGAGGCCTTTGCTTTAGAGATGCCCAAGGTTGGTTCTGAGAAACTGATCCAGGACAGACGAGTTCTGGGTTGTTTACATGCCTTGGACTCTCAGAGCTGGAAGGACCCTTGGAGACCATTGTGCCCCATGTATGTGGACTGGGAAGCAGAGGTTTAGGGAGAGGAAGTGACTTGCCAAAGCCACACGGCATCAGTGATAGGGCAGGGACTGGAACCCAGTACCCAAGCTCCCTCCAAGGGGTCCCGACCCCTTCAGTGTCCACAGTCCACAAATGCATGACCTCTTTCATCCGTTTCCCATCCACTCATGTTTTGAACTTGTCTACCTGGCTAAGTAGATGATGTCTTGAGATGGTGAAAAGCAGCTCAGGATTCCCACAGGCATCTTAGCGGAGCCCTGGAATTCCTACTTCAGGGCTGGTTTTACAAGAGGTTTTGTGGTCAGGCGCCTCACTTCTTCAATCATAACGTTTACCTTTAAACCTTGGCTGACTTGCGGAAGCTCAGAGTTTCCAATTAATTTGGATAAAAGGTAACATTCTACAGGACGGAGGCTGTAACATTGGACTCACCACAAATGCATCGTGTTTGCCTAAATCCATCCACCTACCAATGTTGGATTTAAAATGAGGTTTCACTAATAAGTGGCCCAAAGTGGAGAAAAGCAGGGAGCAGGGGCAAGTTTTAAAAAACAAAATACTTTCAAGAACTCCCCCATTTCCCAATTAACTTCAGAGAAAAGTAGTGAAATGGGCATTGGGTAGAAAAAGTACATGTCTTCAACCCTTTCTCTTGAATAAAGCCTGATTTTTCCCCCAAATTTTTCCCGATGATATACATTCTTCTGAAAGCAATTTTTTGGGGTCTGTTTTAAAAAAACTTGATTTGGTTTTTATCAGGATTTAAAAACCTCTGTGATAAGAGATGTCATCAATAAAAAGATGAGGGGGGTGGGGGGACTCTCTCCAGGCCACATGAGAAAAAGAAGGAAGGCTGGGAGCAGGCAGAGAGAGAAGAAAGGGAGAAGACAGACTGGGAGACAAAAGGGTTATTCTTCCCTGTAACCAGAGTGAACACAGGTCATAGCAGCCTTCACTCAGTTTTATAACAGACACACAAATGGAGAAACACAGAAGAGGAAAGATGTGCTCAGCCGAACAGCCCTGATGCCTTTCCATTAAAATATGGCACTTTTACGTTGCAGAGAATCCAGCGTTCTACCAGAGGCTGCCGCCGGCCTGCAGGGGAGGCTTGCCCTGCAGCCACGCGGCCCGAGAGGCTCCCTGCCCATGACACCAACCCTGAATACACAGGGGCATCTGCTTTCTGTCCAGCAGAGCCCAACTTTCCCTCCTAATCATGCTCAAACCCTCACCCAGAGTCAGGCAAGGAGAAATGGGCAGGCCAGAAAGTCTTCAAGGAGATAAGCCAATCACAGGATACTCAAGGGCTTTGGGAAAAGTCCAGTCGCCAGCAATGGACCAGGTGTGGGCAGGTGGAACCCCGAGGCCAGGGAACACAGGACGATAAAAATATCTTCATATTAAGGATATATATATGTATTTTTTCCTGGGAGGCATTTCTTTCACTCTGCAAAAGGAACCAACTAAAACAACATTTAATTTTCATAATATTAAAAAATAAGTCTTTAATATATAAAAACTGGCCAGAAAAAAAAAATCTTATACTTGTTACATAAGAATGTCACCTTGCACGTGAGAGTCTTCGTTTGGGGGCGGGAGTTAGGGTCAGGGCCAGGGTGTGTGAGGGGTGCTGGCCCCGCCCACCCAGGCCTGCATTTACAGTAGGAGTCGGCACAGTAGGCTGCAGTCCCCAGGCCTCCCAGACTGTACCTTCAGTGACCTGATCGTTAGCAGATGGCACTATGGGTTGCTTTATGCATAGCAAGGACATTCAGTGATGCCTCTTCCCGGGTCCTCAACCTAGAAGTCCGTCCTTCCCATCTGAATCCCAGCAGACGAGAGAGGAGGACAGGCACCCATCACTTCCGTAAGGGACTGAGGATTTTCCCCAGTGCGGTCCGATTGGAGTCCTTCAGTTTGAGGGAGGCCCTCTCCCCAGCCCCTCTGCCCTTCAGAGGGACCTCCGTGTGGGCACTGGGGCCCGCAGCAGGCTCTGGGCACTTCCTGGGGGCCCGGGCGCTGCTGGCCCGCTTCAGGGTACCGCTGTCCTTGAGGGCAGCATCCTCAGGGCCACCCTTCACCTTCAGCTGCCGCTGCGACACTGTCCGCGTGATGCCAGGGGCTCTGGCCGCAGGAGGGGCATCCGTTCTCATGCACCGGGATGATGAGGCCACCGTGTTTCGGGCGAAGCTCGGGACCGGGGCTGGGACCCGGGGGACGCTGGGGGTCGGCGGGGTCTTGGGCTCTTCTTCGGGACTCTCGGGGCCCTGGGAGCTAGAGCGGCACATCTTATTTTCCTCGGGCTTCTGTCTGGGGACGTTCCTGAGGGGCTTGGCGCTGGGCTTCTTGAGAGAGCCCCTGCGCTGCAGCGGGGTCTCCTTCCCCTGCCGGGCGCTGCTGGTGCCGGGCCCCCGCGACGGCCTCTGCTCCTCGGCTGCCGCCCCAGCCCCCGCGGGCCTCCTGGGCGACGTGTCCGCGGTCCCCCTGACGGAGCTCCGGCGCGACCACGGCGTGTCTACGCTGCTGGCGGAGTCCCGGGGTGCCGCCCGGGACGGCGGGTCCGGCCGCTTGCAGCCGCCCGCGCCGCGGCTGGCCCGGGAGATGGGCACGACCTTGCGCATGGTCTCGCTCTCCGACGCCGTCAGCGTGCGCACCGGCCGCTGGGCCGCGACCGGGCCCCGCCGCACGCCCGGCTTGGGGGCCCCCGGAGGCGCCTCTTTGAGGGAGTTTCTCTTTGGTGCTGTAACATCCTTGCCTTTGGCGAGTCTGTCCCTGGGAAGGCCACCCTTGCAGCTGGGCTCACTCTTCACCGAGGCGGGGGCAGCAGCCTCCGCAGGAGGGCTGGATGCAGGGTTAGAGGAGACCTGGCTGCCCCCCGTCGTGTCCCCAACCCCAGAGGACACGGAGCCATCCCCTTTGCCCCCCTCCTCCGGCTCTCCCGCTCCAGGTCTGGACTCGGTTCCCTCCGAGCAGTCCAGGGTGAGGGAGCAGTCGGTGGCGTCGGAGATGTACAACAGAGGCCCAGGATCTTTGTTCTCAGGGTCGCTGCTACCCGCAGGCACCAGGGCCGTGTCGCTGGGCTCGGCAGGGGCAGCCTGGTCATCCCCCAGGGCTAGGATGAGAGCCCCCTGGGCACCTCTGTCCCCTGATGTCAGGCTGCTGCTGCTGGCACTGAGTGACTGCGGGCACCCATCCCCTGGAGACACCAGCTCCGCTGGGCTCGAGTCATTCAGGGTCGGCCGGGATGTCTCCTCCACGATCTTGGGACCCTGGAGATTGAACTGGGCCAGGCCTGTCACCAGCTCATGCTCCTTAATCCCCAGAGCCAGTGGCGAGAGCGGAGGGGACCGGGTCGGACCCAAGCCCACCGGCTCGCTGTTCCTCTTTCGCAGGACGCTGTTCCCCCCGCGCCGGGCCCGGGGGAAGGCCGTGACCACCTCTTTTTCCCCGGCGGCCGCAGGCGGGTTCCGCCAAGCAGAGGGAGGCTCGGGGGCTTTCTCCTGGCTCTCCAAGGCCTGAGGTTTGTGAGCACAGTCGGAATTCTGGTCCCTTGGCTCTGCAGACTGCATCCAGGCCACCGTGGGCCGGGCCTGGCGGGAGCTGCTCCGGGGCAGGCTGTTGAACTTGTTGGGCTCCTCAGGGCTGCCGGTGGAGCTTTCCAAGAAGGTCAGCAGTTCCCGGTCGGCAGAGACGCCCAGGGAGAGGCGGGAGCGGCGGGTGTTGGGGGGCCGGTAGGAGGGGCTGATGGGCCTGGGGTGCAGGAAAGCGGGCAGGTCTTCTGCACCCTTCTTGGTCAGCAGCAACACATCGTTCTCACTGCTGCTCCGGCCAAACCCCCCAAGCTCCCCGGCCGCCCAGGAGCACCGCTTCTGCTCCAGCTCCTTCATCCGCTGCAGCTGCCTCAGCTCCTGTACCTCACGGTCGTGGTTGTCCTGAACGAGAGGTGGAGAGAGGCCGGAAGATGCATGAGACACGTGGGACACACGTGCGAGTCCTGAGCCACCTACCCTAAGACCCAATGAGAGAGACATATACAGAGGGGAGCTCTGGGTGGTGCCCCACACTGAGAAAGAGATTCTGTGTGTGTGGAGGAAGGGGGAGGCTCTCTAAAGCTAGAGGGGATCTGACCAGAGGGACACACTAGGCCTGGCCCCAACAATCTGTCTACCGTTCACACCTGATCCTTGGGCCCAACTTCCAGCTTCCCAGCCAAGGCATGGTCCCCTCAGTGTGGGCTGTGATTCCACATATGCATGCGACCTCAACTCCAAGGAAAGTCAACTTGGTTTCTAAGCAGTCCAAGACAGGATTTCTAGCAAAGTGCTATTATAGGCAATTGCAGAGAGAAAAATACTATGAGTGTTTGAAGAGTGAGCCTCAAATTGTACTTTTGTGTTGCACGGATCTATGTGCACATGTGCACACACACATTCAAGTGCAGCACATTCTACTTAATGATTTAGATGCATCACGTGTACTCAAGATATTAAGAGATGCCTTTCAACTCTGTTCTCTGACTGCTCCTTGGTTACAAAAAAAAAAAAAAAAAACCACCACAAATACCATGGTGGCCCTGCCCCTTATGCCCCCAACCTGTTCCCACAATCAGAGAAGAGGAGCAGGTATGCTTTACTAATCCTTCAATGCTTCACTGTTCTCCAAAGCACCCAGCCCTTCCCAACAAAACTGCACCAGAACAAATGCACATACCAAATCACACTTTACTGCCCGGCTGTGTGCGTTAAATATATGTGTCATGTAAATATGTGGATCTCACAACCCAAATCTGTTATCGTTAGCAGTTTTTACTTGAAAATCAATTTCCTCCAATGGTGGCCTTTCCCTTCCAAGTTTCTGTGAGGCTCTGGCTGGGGACTCTTGGCTCCTCCTGCAGCTCTGGCCTCAGCCTCTCCCATCGTCCCCACGTCTCTCAGGCTTTCTCCTTTCAAGGCCGCCTGTGGTGGGGGTGGGGCCGGTTCCTGGCGCTAAGGACAGCTGGGCTGAGAGCATCACACAGGTGGCCTCACGGGCCTGCAGAATTCCAAGTGGGAGTGAGGGCCTCCAAAGGAGCCAACTTGGCCTCTACACCCACCACTGCCTCCCACAGCTGAGCTCACTGCTTGGCCAGACGAGCGTAAACGTGGCCACAGGCTGAGCCTCCTTCTCTCAGCTGGACAGAGAAAGGAGGGGTTGAGAATGCAAAGCAATTCTGAGCCTGAGAGAAAGTCCCTCAAAGAATTTCAGCCATAGACAAATCTGCAGGGGAAGAGATGACTCACAAGTATTGGGTTCCTCATCACCACCTGAAATGAAGGGATTCAAGTTGTTGTTTTGTTTTTAATTGGCAGATTAAAGTTTTATTTGCAAAGCCAAACAACCCCAGAGAGTTTTCTGGCTTCTAAATTAAACCCAGAGATTATTGGAATTGGTGGTTGAAGGGAAGACATGTAGCTGTTGTGCTCAATATAGCAGCAGGCTTTGAAAATATTCGAGAAATTCAAAGGCTGCTCCGGCCAAGGGCAACACAATTCCCGTGGTGTCAACCCCGCAGGTGGAAGGGAAGGCCTTCCCATCAGCAACAGAAGTCCCCCTGAAAGAGGACATTCTCTGCTGGGGAAGGGGTGAGAAAGACATTCAGGATCTTCAGGAGACTTTTAAATATGACTGCCATCATAGAGCAACCTTCCTAACAAAATGCTTTTAGGGCATTAATGAGTGTGTTGGTATGAGCAGCAAAGCCGCAGAGACGGCCGAATGCCAGGCTCCTGATGATACGGAAGCCTCAGGGCTGGGATGGCAGAGCTACTTCCCTGCAAGCCCAGCCGAGAGCCTGGCAATACACCTGGGCCAGACGTCCCCGAAACCAGGGAGACACCGAACTGTCTTTCTGCCATAGCAGAGGACTGGGTCAAGAAGAAAAATTAAAATCCCAACAACTCTGAAAACCCAGACATGCTACCAGCCATACCTTAACTGCTTTGTTGAATTTGGTACAGAAGTCTCTAAATATCTGAAAGCATTCATCCAATTTCATGGTTTCTTTGTCTTCACAGAAAAAATCTATAAGGGTGTGGGCCTCATCCTGGAGCTCTCGTTTCCAGCGTTCCAGTTCTGTCAGCTTTTCTATGGCAAACTGTGGAAAAACAAATGAGCACACACTGAAGTAAAAACACGGTCAGCTGGGGAGGCGCTCAGCACTGCGTCGGGTGCCCAGGGAAGACACGCTCCTGGGGTTCGATTTCAGGTCTTGGGAAAGGCAAGGCTTATGGCAAGGCCAGTGCACTCAGAGCCAAAAGGAAAATAATTCAACCCAAGCAAAACCTTGGGGAAAGCAAAGTGAACTCCTGTGTAAGACCTAGAAGCACCAAGACAGATTTAAAAGCTTTAATCTGTAGAATGCCACTAACAAAACTTTCACCTTTAATGTCTGGAAGGTTCACCTTTAATGTTTGCTGGAAAAAAATGACACAGGTATGGAGTGGGTTTTTATCAAGAAAGATCCATTTTGCACCTGTTTTTCCTTCTCTTAAAACTGAGTCTTAATCTGGCCAAGAGTCAACTTCAGGGTCCCTGAAGTTACTTGTATTGAAAAGTTGTCAATTTTGCCCTGGGGAGAGGCAGTTTAAATTTAATCCCAAATGAGCTCTATCAGGATCCGTGTTACCCGCACCCAAGGACCAAAGTCCTTGTGCCTAAACCAGAGGTGTTCATCCACGTCAGCTGGGAGCTTTAACAGTCCACACTTGTACCCCACCCACGCAATTCAATATTCAGCACTAATATTCTACTAAAACTCCCCAGGAGATTCTGATGGGTTCTTTTGGTTAGGAATTAGTCTTGTACATATCCACTCTCTTTACTTCTTTATTTTCTCCTAATTCTTCTAGGACAAGTAAGTCTCTGAGGCCCCTATAAACCCTGGTACTGCCTCAACAAAGTGGTGGGAATGAAAGAAGCTTGCTTTCCTCCAGCGAGTCCCCAAGGCTTTTAGGATGGGATCTGCCACGTCCAAGGGTCACAAGCACACTTCCCTGCCGGCAGTTCAGTGACAGTGTGTTGACTGTGTTGATGGTAAAGAGGAAGCAGCGTGGAGAGGGAGAGGAAGGACCTCAGCTGACCCTCCAGGGGACACCGAATATCTGGAATCACACTGAAGCTTTATGCTACTTTCTTGTTTACTGGGGAATAATGCTGATATGAAGAAGGAATGTAGAAATATGTTACTTGATGAAATCACATGTATCGTGTTTTAAAAAAGGCTTATATTTCAAAAAACTTTTTTTGTGAAGTGGGGATGAGCTTAGGACATGGTAACGCCGTAAGTTGCCCACCTTCGAGGAGTGGGACTGCTGTTTGGACACACTTGGAGAGCTACGGAACCTACAGAGAATTCTCTTAAGACACCACCTCCTACCCGCTCCAACCCACGTTACCCCTTAAAAGCCCTTTTCTTAAACCAAACACATTCAAGAGGTAGTAGGAAACCAAAACTATTTAAGAAACCAAATACCTGGGAAAGTAACCATCTGAGTCAGTAGCCCAAGGCAGCGTGTGCATTCATGATGTATTTTTCTTTACGGAGAGAATGGTATTAATGAAAGGATAAATCTTTGCCTGTCATTCTTTCACAGGGGGAAGATGGAGCCCAGCCAAGAACAGCTCGACTGCAGAAAAACAGGCCTCTTGAAAGAATCTACACGGGAGCTTAGCTCCACCTCGTATGTCCCCTGTCTAGATCCTGTGGGGACTGACAGAATACCAGGAAGGAAAACTTAAACCGCTGAAGTCACCCTTTCGGACAGTGAAACATTCAGAATATGGATCTGAAAAGTAACCATGCTCTGAGTTATTTGCCATGAGTTCTACATGATTAGGGCCACAAATAAAAAGTCCAAAGCTACACTGGCAAAGCAAGAATGACAATAGGCTTGCAGTTGTGACATCAAATTCAACTTGACATCTCTAACTTGCCTGCTACAAACCAAAGTTCCAAACCAATTCACTAAGTATTTCTTGCCCACAGGTCAAAATACTGAAATAAATCTGCAAAAATGTGTTTCTGTTTTATTTCTGCTCAAAAACCTTGAATGATGTATGGTATAAAGTCCAGTGTTCAGAGTGGCGTTCAGAGACCCGGCTGGCCTGCCCTAACCTACCTTGAAAAACGTTATCTCACCTATTCAAAAAGAAGTTGAATTTAAGAAACAAAAGTACATAGCTGTGTAGAATATTTTATTTACAGAGAGAAAAATGACTAAAATGACTAACAGAAGAGAATAAAGAGTTAAAACAAGGTTGCTTGCCTTTGAAGAGTAGTCTAGAAGTGAGGATGATCCTTTTCGTATTAATATTTAGTATTAGATACTAATATTTCATGTAAGAATTTGGGGGAATGAAACGTCCAGAATTTTAATCTGGATGTGTGAGGGTCCTTAGTCTTGAATTTCTGAATGTGATTTATGCATCTGACTGTGCTTAGTCTTTAGTATTTTTGTAGTAGTGGTGGTGGTTGTGTTTGCTTTGTTTTTGTACTTTGAGAAAAATGTGTGTACTTTAACAGGAAAATTAGAGTTTGGTTATACTTAAAAGAAAATACAGAGCACGTGATTAATAATAAAAATAAAATCACAGCACAGCCAAACAAAATCAAACGTCTGCCGACATGAGCTAAAGCTTATAATATTTCGAAGCAGCTGAATTAATGAGTGAAGACTTCAGCTGGCATGATATTGGGAGCACGCTGTTCCTCCCCTGTGCCAAGGGCAGCCCTGCCGCACAGAGTCTGCCCGGCAGGTCTCAAAGCACTAGCAGCACTTTGGGTAGCACACCATTTCACCGTAGACTAAGAGCATGAGACAGGGCCACTTTTTTTTTAAATAAGGAAGATAAAAGAAGTATGTCAGACTATGTGATTAGTGAGTCACAGTGAGCTGTCACAAACATGTCCACTCTGCTGTTTTTTGTTGATGTTATTCGGCATAGCTCCCGACACACCCTGTGGACCTGATGTATTACGGGTGTTGATAGGCACAGCTATCGTGTGTTCCGTTCCCATTATAAAACATGCCAAAACGCAGCTTGTTTCTTCAATATAAACAAGTGAAGCAATGACAGCCCAAGTTCTAAGGTGTCTGGATGACTTCTGTGGAACTTCGTTCTGCTACCCAAAATCTGACTGCATAGTCCAAATGGAAGCGCCATAAGTTGATACCATTTCACCACAGTAAAGTACGATAATGCAAATTGAGCTACGATAAACAGAAGCCCAGTCCCTAAACAAATACCTTATATTTCTGTCATACTCAATTCCTCTGCAAAGAATGGGCACTGAAATACAAAGTTCCTTTTCCTAACTCGGGGGAAAAAAATATGAATGGGAACCTGATGCTTCCACAAATACTCCCATGCAAATTTAACAGGCCTCAGTGGTGCTGCTGGAAGATGTGATTAGAGGGGCTGGCGTGAATCCCCTACGAACCTGAAGGAAATCTTCCATCTGCTGACAAAGTTCACCATCCCGCTGGATGTTTTCCTTCAGCGATCTCGTCCTGACAAACAGCGAGTGCAGCTCTGCCTCCGTGTTATCCAGAGATAATCTAAAAGAAGAAAGGGGAGAGTGGGCAGTTGGCACAAGGAAGCCCTGTGTCGTGTGGGTACATCAAATAAGACCAACTATTGGTCAACCTTGGAAACAGAAGGGAGAGCTACTGCAATTACATTCACCTACCCCTGTATTTAGATCTTGTGTGTTTCCTCCTTTTTTAAGTGGTGATTCCTTCCTAAAGACATACACGGGTTCAAAGAAAGCAGGCTGTAACTTTGCTCTCGCAGGTGAGATGACTCAAACTATGGGACTTACAGAGTTTCTCATAAAATAGGTCTGAAGAGCTTTACATAATAAGTGTTAAAAATTAAAAGCCATCAGGACTCTGGGGGACACATGCTTTCCTCCAGCCACTCAACACATTAAACTGTCATGAGAAGCAAGGCAATTATGTTGATAATCCTGATTCTAAGGGTACTATGGAGATGGTAAGCTGACTTCACATTGTTCGCCACAGATACCCAGAGCAAGCTCTCTGTATTTTATGGAGAACTAAAACACAGCTAACAGTTCTGCAACTTAATGGTTCGGTCAATTGCAATGCTTTTGTTATATACATCGAATTGAGATTAGCAGAACATGAATGATGGTTTTGTCACCTGGTAAAGTGAGCAGGTGAAACCTAAAATCCAGGTGAAATTCATAAATTAGGTTGCATTCACGTTTCCATTATTGATTCTAATTTTTCTTTATGCAGTAAAGTTTTCCAACTTCATTGGTCATTCGTGCCCATCTGAGATGTATTTGTACTTCACAAGTGTATTTTGCCTTCCATTTCAAACCAACCAACCAACCTACCTGACTGAATAGGGTTTTTCTAAGCTAAACTACCAATCCAACTCTGACCAGAAATGCCAATTCAAAAATGTAATGGTAATTTCTTTCTATATATCTCTTAGTTTCATTTCTATAGTAGTCAGAGTAAAAGTATTCCCACACAAATTTCCTTTAGAAATTCAAAAACAAAGCAGTTCATATCTTATAAGATGCCCATTCCAGTGATTTGTAAACATGAATTATGAACTGTTTACACCTTTGAACTGATAATCCCACTTTGGAAAAGACGTATGATCTCTGGTTAGATGTTCACAGAGTCAGTAACATTGAGCTACCAGCCAATGACAGGGCTATGAGCTATGGTTTGTTTGTTCATATGCATATGGTTCATAGCTGGATATAGCCACAGAATGAATAAATATACGATATGAACTGGGTTGATACATGAAGTGGTGTGCTGAGCCAGCCCATGAGAGCCAACTGTGGGTATCTCTTCCCAACTCTGCATTCCGTAACGCTGTGTTGGCAGCTTGCAATCATCCCTGGCAGCAGTACTCAGGGCATGGAAATCAGAAAATGCTACAAATCAGGACTTTTTTCTCAAAGAGCTGATTAGTGATCATTTACTACAGGGTGCATGGATATGTACTGTAAATTTAAAAACATAGAACTCAAAACAGCACATACACACTGATTATAGTGACATTAAAATACATATCTACATTAGTATCAGAAGCAAATTAGAGTGATGTAAACAGACCTTTATGTTTGGTAGATAATTTCTCTATAAAGTCGAGTGACTAATTTAAAATAAAATCCTTTCACAGTTCTTGGTATAGTTCCAACCTCTTCTAACGCAATAGAAAATAAATGTACCATGTCAGATTCTACAAGGAAACAGTAATGTATGTCCCTGAAAGTTTGATTGATATATATTAACTCCCAAGGTAATAGGCTGTGTTGTTTAAACTCTATCTTTTGGGTGTGGAGGGATTTGAAGTTCTTAATCCATATTTTTTTACACTGATGATATTCATTAGAAGAGACCAAAATAGTTTTTTACTTTAGTTTAAAAACCCCAAATATCAAAGGTGCTCATACACATATCTTAAGCAAATGTAAAAGAAAGCGGAAAGTTCAACAAGACAAAACCTTTTCAAGTTCAAACTGAAATCCAAAAGTTGTAACTATTCATCGGTTTTCATAAGAAGGTAGTTTAAAAAAACCTTGAATTCTCACAATTCACTGCCAGTCTTCCTTGCTTACCTAGCAGCCTCCTGAACATGATGTAGTTTCTCCGAAAAGTTTAGAAGAATGGCATCTTTCTTTTGGGCTTCCTGGAACAAAGACAGAATTTCCTCTCACTATAAGGATAAAATTGGAAGGTAATAATTTTCTTAGGGCTTAAAGGAAACTTAAAATTACTGCTCCTGTTTTTAAACTTGACACATTCAAAGCAATTCATTGAGACATGAACTCTGATATTCTTAGTAAGATTTACCAGAACTCCTCTACTCTCAAGATACATTTAACTTCAATTAATCTTGACATGAAATACAATTCATGTGCATTAAAACTCAACAGAAGGAGGTGGCACCTTACTAGGGCCCACTGTTTCTAGGAGAATCCAATATATCCTGCTTAAATACCACCCATACCTATGAGTATGCCTTTGAATGATTGAGATACCTTCAGCTGTTAAACCAGTTTGCAAACTGAGTTTAATCAGAAGGTACACAAGCTATGGAGGTGTTTGGATTCTTCCTTCACCTGTTCAGAGGGTGAGAGGAAGGCAGGTGGGAATGGACCAATTACTGACTCAGGAAACTTCCCCACATGGGCCGGGACCAAGTTACACAGAACACCTGGGCACATGGATCTGTGAGAACTCCGCTAGAATACTATCTGCAATCCATGCTGGGTAAGGAACACATTTTCTTCTTTTAATGCTTTGAAAATTTACTTTCCAATCAAGTACCAAATTAAACATGACCCTCTCTCTTCTGAATTATATGGTAATAACAGTGTGTATTATTTATGGAGAGCATACTACATGCAAACATTGAGCTAAGCCCTCTCAATTAACTGGTTTTGAGGTCAGTTATCACCACTCCCATCATTAGATGAAGAAATTGAGGGTCTTAAGGCTTAAGTAACGTGTCTGAGGAAGTATAGCTAGCAAAGGACAGCCAAAGTCTCCAGTCCTGCCCTGTTCTGAAGCCCATATGCAAAACAAACATGCAACATGGCTTCCTCCCAGGTTAAAGCTACATGTGTATCACTGATGTCAAAACAACAGGGTGATTCAATGGAGAAAAAGCAAATCAGTACAATTAGCTGAGATCATTTAACAACAAAGAGATAACTGTCCTTGGCTGATCTTTCACTTTGTACCTAGCTATTTTGGTGTTACAAAGACCCAGTCAAGAAAAGAACCAATGGACAGGGTCAGACCCCAAGCCCTGTGCTGGCAGCCCTGTGCTGTAACGCATGGTTCACAGAGAAAAAAAGAAAGAAAGTGGTATTTCTACACATATCTGGTCAAAACTCTAGTCAATTCCACGTGGGAAATGATTCACTACCCAGCCCTCTACTCTCTGGCCCTATGGCCACTACCCTCCTCAACTCTCACCAAATAATTGCCACCAACTCCCACCAAGACATGTCCCTATTTCTAGTTCTTTCTCCACTCCAGCCCAGCCTCCACAGTGCCTTATTTTCCCAAAAGAAAAACAAAAAACCTGGTCATGCTGTTATGCTGTGCACAAGCTTCTGTTGGCCCCCCACTGCTAGAGCGTGAAATCCAAATTCCCCACCTTTGACATTTGAATCCTTCATGGCTGGCTTCACCAGCCTCTGTGCCTCACTCCCCCCACTTCCCTGCAGCCCTATAACCCCAGGTGCAGTTCACCTTGGGAATCTACAAATAGTGCTTCTGCAACAGAACCTTCTTGGAACTCGCCATGCCCCTTCCTAACTCTGTTTGACACCACCTCATGCCTGGGGAAAACTTCACCGTCTCCCAGGGGAGTTCACACACATTCCTTCCCTGTATTAATCATTTCCACATACCTGTGCGACAAAGTGCAGAAGATTCATCCCAGGTTTATTTGCTTTTGTGTCTGCCAATTTGAGCAAAGAAGACAGTTTAAATCCTACTGCATTGCCAGCATACCCTCCCTAAAGAAGACAAATCAAGAAAAAAAAAAAATATATATATATATATATATACACCTTTAGAAGAACAAAGTTGAAAATACAACATTTCAATTGTTTTGAATTTTACTTACTGCATTCATGATATTCCCAGCCTGGAGCACCAAGTGTAATATCGAATGTAGCTCTTCACATGACATCAGCTCTATCAAAAAGAACACACCACACCACACCATGTTAGAGAAGCCTTCAGCTTCAAATGCACAGGAGACAGCTACCACATCCAAGTTCAAGTGTGTCTGAAGCAATTTCTGACCCTAAATGGTACACAAAGACTGAAAAAACAAAGCAGCACCTTCTATGGTATACCTAACACACCATCTGCTACTGGCAATGTCATAGTGTTTGACTGGGAATCAAATATATATGACAGGTAAATATCACAGAATAGCTCATAAAGAGAATTTTCAAGTACTAGAAAATACAAAAGCCTAATAAAAAGCAGTACACTGTGTTACAAAAGTTAACTTTCTTCTCAGCAGTTATTTCTTTAAGTTTTTCTTTATGTCCACTAGCCTTTGAGACTGCATTTATAGAATATGAAAACTAATAGCAACCAGCATTTTGCTCAGCCAATGAGTTATGAAGAGATTAAAAAAGTAAACAGGCTTGGATGACATGTAAATAACTTGCAAAACACTAACCCTGAGGGCTCAGGCACCCAGAGAATCTTTCCATTTTATTCAAAGCTGCACATTTCATTTGGACTGGCTGAAGGTTTTAAAAAGAAACTTATCACTGTATTATATTGGTAAACTAGTTCTTTATTAACACCAATCTTTTGTACACCTATGCAAAGAAACAAAATTAAAAATGTTTTCATATATTTGAAAAGCTAAAAAGAAAACCTGATGATTAAAATGACATTATATATGGATAATAAAATGTCACCTATATATTTTTAAGTTAATATTCTCCGTTAAGTCTGGTATTACTTTCAAAAAAATTACGTTTGGATCACTGCCTACATTACGTTATCTAAGGCGGCCAGTTTTGGAAGGGTAACCAGATAAGAAACGTTTCCGCCGTGCCCACAAATTTGCATTGCTCAATATGAAAACATATTCTTTCAGAACAATCTTTCCAAGTTGCTGCAATAACCTTGGTATAGGAAAAATCTTAAAAGGCCTCTATATCGAAAGGAAAAAAATAATTCTTCTTCTTAGTCTCCTCACTAAAATGAAGAAAATGTGATGGATCGGAGAGAAAATTTTTATGTCAACACAAGTCAGAGAGCAACTAAACAGGAAAAACAAATAGGAATGGACAGTCCTACAATAATAACTAGAAATCCGGAAAATGACCAAAAGGAAGTCAGGCTGGCTCTGATGAATGCTGGAAAATGTGAGGGTCAAGGAGAGCCAGAGCATTTGCCTGGGAGATGAGCAAGAGGCAGCTGCAACTCTGCCAGGCCTACAGTCCCAGCGCCACGAATGCCAGAACCCAAAACTTCCATCCCCACTGGATCAGACATACAGCAACCCTGACAGGAGTCTGTCCATGCTGGGCAGGCACTAATTTAAAGAGTTGTTCAAAAAAATGAAAATGACCAACTTGCCCCTCTCAAGCTTAAACAGCCCAACTGAAATTGGGAGTCTGGAGAAGTGGGTGGGAGAAGACACCACAGAACAGAAAGGTCAGGAACCTGGGCACGAGAGTCACCCCATTGATGCCTGGAAAGGCCATCAGCTTCTGGAACAGCAGGGACCCAGCAACCAACAGAGGCCAGAGCAGGGAGACAAGAGGCAGCTGGCCCAGGGGCCCAGGCCTTGTGCATGCACACACCACACACCACACCACACACACACACACACACACACACACAGACACTACCTGACACACACACACACACACACACACACACCCCTACCTACCACAAACACACACCATGCACATACATACACACTACATAACACAGAGACACATACATGGAGAAAGCTAACCTAGGAGGGGAGTAAGAGTGAGTTGCAACCAGAAAGGCTTACTCTGAAGCTTGAGATGAAAGAAACTTCCTTTCAAGGCAGGATAATATGCAAATCAATACTCATTCCGAGGAGTAGGGGAAGTGAATAGAAATAAATCTTAAATGCATCGCTAGTAACATCTCATTTCCCTTTTTAGGGTGTATAAGAAATACGGGACTTTCCATTTCCAATTTTAATTGAATTTTTTTACAAAAATAAACTGCTACCAAAATTAATAAAAACAAATTGTATGAAGGATCATGTGTTTACTTACCTTTCGTAGCAGTTTTTAAAATTGTTATATCTGTGTACAGAGAAGAACAAGAAGGTAAAAATTCCTTCTTTAGCACCATGGCTTCAATCCGAAGTGAGTAGCTGGAAAATAAAAAGTAAAACTGTAGAATTTAATGTCATTAGTTTATAGATCTTACTCTACAAAGAACAATGATCAGTGACTGTATCTTACTTTGGCACCTGAATTAAGCAGTGCAGAAAGGAGTCTGCCAGGGACAGCTTGGACACATCGCCACTAAATGTTTTTAATTTCTTTACCTAAAAGACAAATGGAAAAGGAGATAGAGGAAAAAAATCACTTATGGTTAAAAGTTAAGATTATTTTAAATTTTATCCTAGAATTCTTCTAAGAACATAGGATTTCAGTGCTAAATTCAAATTACTAAAAATATAGACTTCGGAAAAGACAGAAAAGGAAATCATCACATCCACTCCTTTGTTTTTCACAAGAAAGAAACAAAACTCACAAATTTGAAAGTGAAGAGCGAGTGTCACATGCATCTATAGACATCCAGTCCCATGCAAGCCCCAGAGCTGGAGCCACCAGAATCCTCAAGAAGGTTACCAAAGGGATGGGCTAAAAAAGGATCAGTTTTAAGGATGATATGGATATGTAAGCAATAATCTGGAAGTAAGATCATTGTTTGGGAGAAGAAAGAAGAGACTGGATAGTCATTATAACATGGTCCTTTAAGTCGTAAGTGAAAAAAATCTTATTTTGAGTATTTTGGATATAAAATACGTAGACTGGCTAAAGTCTAACACAGATCTTTCTGGGGTCAAATGCCACTTCACATACAATAGCTTTAAAGGAAAGGAATACGGCATCTTCAGGTGAGTACCTACTGGCTCTCCAGCCGGGAGAAAAAAAAGAAAAATTGCTTAAACAACTGAAAGATCAATGTTAAGATTTTCCCCTATGAAAAGATCAGATAATAAAAATAATTAATAGTATGTGCAGTCGGATCTCACTTCTATAAATTTTTTTAAATGTTATCTCCTACCCTCCAAGCCTGCCATGTGCACACCTGCATACATGCACAGGAGAAAGACGAAAAGGGCCCATGTACACTGGGTGATAGGACTACAAGGATTACTGTTTTCTTCTGCTGCTCATTTTTATTTCCTAAAACATCTACAGTGATCATGTATTTTTCTCTTAAACAAAAGTAAACTAAACTAAGCTTTTAACACACAAATATTCCTTCAACTGTAGTAAAGGAAAAAAAGAAGAGTTCTGACATATAGGTAAATAGCCAAATCACTAGCAGGTGGGGTGGAGGTGAAGAGAAAGTTTCAAACAGCGTTAGATAATAAGCCATGCCTTCCCCACACAGAAAACTGGACCAATCCCATGGGAAAACCACTTCTAAGTCCACTGTTAATAGAGAGTCATCCAACAAAATTCTTTATAGTAAGTGGTACCTTTACACTGTTAGTGAAGTATACAGCTTATCCTTGCAGCTAACTGTTGCCAGTAAGTACTTACCACTTTTTACCATTCTTTATAAAGCTTATTTTCTTCCACCCCCTGGGTTATGACTAATAACATAATTTTAAGTCCCTTGAAAAATAGGAAATGACAGTTCAAAAACATAAAGAAAGGAGTATTTGCAATATCTACCTCAATTATTTGAAAATATGAAAAACAAAATGTAACAGTACAAATTCACGCCCTAGTATTAAGCCTGGTCCTCAAGACTGTTTTCTTTCTTTTTTAGGGCAGAAATTACATTTCCCCTACCATGAGAGCCCAAAAGTGAATCTATCATTTTTTGCCTCACTACATTTCAGGGCATATGGCACTTCTGATTTAGCTAAACCTAAATCAGTGCCTGGTTTCTGAACTGAGAAATCCATAGGATGAATTCTGATTTCTTCTAAACTAGAGTTTAACAATTCACTATATATGGGCAGGGGCAGAGTGAGGTTGTACCTTTTATAAAACCATATATGTAGCATGTGTAAAGCTTCTGAAAATAACAGCAGTTTTTAGTCTAAAGCATAAGAACAAGTCATGCTAAGTAAACTTGGTAAATCTTTCTATTAAACATGTGCTGAACTGTAAGGGAGCAATGATTAATCTCCTTCACTTGTGTAAAAGGCTAAAAATGTTTATGGATTTCAAGAGAAGGGTGATGGAAAGACTATTTAATTTAAATGCCATGTATACAGTTCTTCGTTTTATTTCAAAATGAGATTTATGGTCATTAAGAGGGATTACTGTACCTTCACAGTGGTAGGGAAGTAAAAAAGAGAGGTGCACAAACCCTATAATTATTATGCATTCTCATCGTCATTATCAAAAAGCATTTATTAAACATTGTTAGGCATAATTTTGTTGGCTGGGCCAAGACACACTCATTATGACCCTGACTGTGCCCGGTGTTTGTCCTAATAGAGCATGCTCCTGGAGCCACAGGTTCCAAAGGGCAGGCTCCTCCATCCTATCTAACTTCAGTCACAAGGCCTGGCAATGCAGGATTTCCCACCAACGTGGCCACCCAACGGACCCCTGAGCTTCCTCCCTGTTCTTCCCCTGGTGGCAAGAGAGTAAATGAAGAAGACAGGAAAGAAGTAATAAAAATGCCCAGAGGAGGCAACTCCAACTGCTTCCAGAGAAACAGCAAGTTTCTACCAGCTCCAGCCCTGACACTGAGGCAGCAGACCAGGAACCAGCAGGCTGGGTGAGGGCTCCCCGGCCCCTCCCCGCCCTCCGGCGTGGGAACACTGTGCTGGACAAGAGCACACTCCCAGGCCTTCATGTCTGGGTCCACCTTCTTCCTCTGCAAGTGTTAACCACACGTTTGAAGAAGGATGAACAAACATGCCAGATAAAAAGATTTGTGGCGGAGGGCAGAGAAATTCCTGACAACCTTGGCTTCAGTCCGCCTGTCAGCTGAGAGGGCAGGAGAAAAAAGGGGCTGTTTCCGTTCATATTTTTCAGCGCACTGATAAGATTACAGTATTATTCGAGTGACACTTACACCAGTACTTTGTGATAGCAGAGGTGATGAAAAGGCTGGGAGGTGAGTGCAGCGGGAGGCGAGGTTTTGACAACCTTTGCCCTTCCTTCCTCGAAGGGAGGCAGTGGAGTGCCACAGAAAGGATGCCCTGCGCTGGGGCCAGAGGGATCAGGGTTCAAGTCCTCCCTGTCCTGTATCACCCTGAAATCATGTGACTCCAGGCAAGTTATGGCTAACTCATGGGAGCCTCAGTTTCTCATTTGTAAAATAAGGAATATAATGTCGCTGCAAGGATCAAATGAAAAATACACAAAAGAATCATTGTTCTGATTTATTCACTTTCTGTGTGCCAGGCACTAGGCTAAACACCTTAAATGTATGATCTCATTTCACTTCATTCTGCCCTGTCCGGTGCCTGGGACATGGGGGCACTCAATAAATGTTTAGTCCTTACTTGTGCTAAAAATGAGTGTACAATGTTACAACACCAGCTTAGCTTAGTAACGTGGTTATGCAGGCACTTAAGCATCCATTAGCATATTTCTGCCACATTCCTAAACCTCTCTTGCTTGGCCCTGCCTCCTCCTTTGCTTCATCCTACATACAACCTCCATCCAGAGACTCAGACTCCGGGGTTGGCCCTGGGTCCGGGTGGTGCCGGGGCCACAAAGCATTCACAACAAAGGCAATCTGTCCTTGCAGCGGGCATCGGTTTCCCTGAGACGCTTCTCACAGCACAGATATCCCAGAGTGTTCAGGGAGACGCTCCGAGCAGCCGGGGACTGTCAGGGTGTTCCTGCTGAAGGAAGCTTCCAGTTGAGTTTGGAGGGTGTGGTGAGCTGAAGCTTAGTAGTAATGTAAACAAGGAGGAGGAGTGCGACCAAGCTTGTCAGATATTCAGACCGCTGGCCTTGCAGCAGCAGGGTGAGGGGAGGAACAGCTACAGCCTGGTTTGGTGGCTGGGAACGCCTTACAGGGTCCCACCATGTTTCATCTCCCAGGTCAGCTAACAGGTCACCTACCTGCCTGGGGGCGACAGAGACTCAGGGACTTGGGGCAGCATTTAGGTGGGTTTTTGTCATCTTGTCCTTAACATTCTTCCTTCTGAATTATATCCCACACACAACTCAAAAAAACCCAGAATTCTTTTAAAATGTGAGAGGTTTGACAGCTAATTTGACTCTCTGAAAAATCCCTTTGCATTTTCTAATCACCTTTTGAGTGAAAAATGAAGATATTAGGAACATCCTATTCAGTTTCCCACCTCTTCATGGCATGAAGCTGGCAGCCTCCCTCATGTCTAACTTTCATTTAGTTAGCAATTTAGAGCTTTTCAGAGCACTTTCACATGGGCTATCAAATTTGATCCTCACTTAAAAAAAAACGATGAGGTCAGTTAGGAGTGGGTATGCAGAGCAGTCCTAAGGAGGAGTCATGAAAACAGCTCAAGTGGGAGTAAGGTTTCAAGAGCAACTAAATCTTTTTAAAACTCTAATCAGTGAAAACCTATCCATCCTCATGAAGATTTTGGAACTCCCATTCTTTGTATAAAAGAAAGACTAAGGTCTGTTCAGTATGTACGACCCAGGGTAAATTACGATTTAATGTACCTTTCCTTTAAGACTTTAAGACCCTTTACTAACATTAATAATTGCCATTAATTAATCTTAGCTTAGGTTAATTACACTTAATTTGCAAACAGAAAACTTGAGAGAGAGAGAGCGCCCCAGGTTATTAGATATACCTAGATAAAACTAGAGACTCTAGTTACTCACTAACATCCTAAATTTGGCATTGTGAGTTTAACATGAATCAAGGTAAAAGAAAAAGTACAAATATATCTCTCTTGTTGTTATTAATGGCACTAAAGTCAAGTTCCACAAATTATGTGTGGGAAGAAGAGTGGGAAGGGGAGGGAGGAGCCAGAAGTGTGTGTGAAGAGGATAACTTATATAAGAAGTCACCCTTTACTTTTACTTATAAAGTAAAAAACTTTGTAAGATTCTATATTATTTGTTTACAAGCACATGCATTTGTGTCATTTCTTATTGAATTTTTTTAAGGAATTTTTCTTCAGAAATAAAGGAAAATATCCCACTATTGGAAGATTTTATATTACTGTTATTCTGTTTTTTCCTATTAAGCTACTAACCATTGAATGATTCAGTTAATTTAGTCTAAACAAAACAAATAACTTTATATTATGACACTGTATGGCTATCACAACAATTTTCACCTTTGAATCAAGTATGTAGACAACACTTATTAACAATTGACCTACCTCCCCAAATTTTTAGAGCATCTTTATTCAAAATGGTTTTCATTTTTTAAAAAAAAGTCTATGTCTTATAAAATAACTTGAGTAAAGGTCATCATTAGATGATGGAAAAGGAACTGAAATGTGTTGAGCTCCCATGTGCCAAGAATCACGTTAGATCCACAACTAGGGTTTAATCATCTTGACAATCCAATGAGGTAAGCGTCATTATCCTCCTTTTACAAGTGAGGGAACTAAAGTTCACAGGACTTAAGAACCTTGTCCAAGTTTCTCAATTAAGGGTACAGCTTGAATTTGAACTTAGATTCTCTGACTCCATAACCCATGTTCTCTCTACTGGGTCACTTACTACTTTTATGTAAGAAAACTGGCTCTGGGTAGGAGAGTGCCCTTTCCAGGTGAGTTTTGACACTCCTAAAAATATTAAGCTTTTATGATCACTCCTAACACCCAAACCTCAAGTGCCAAATTCCTTACCTCTTCTGACTCTGGCAAAAGCTTAAGAAATTCTCGCAACGTCTCTGATCCATAATGCTCACTCTTTCCTTGATGAATATCTTCTACAATGGACTGAGGAGACCTTGAAAAGACAATGAATCACATTCCATTTCACGTTTGCTGGAGTGCCAAAAGAGACACAAACCGGTGGAAATTAAAACAAATCTCCTCCACCCTCTTCCCCATCCCGCCTCCTTCCCAATCTGGCCCGGGGGTTTTGTGTCAGTGCTCACGACAGCCCCACAGCTGGGAAAGGGGGACCCTGACACACGGCTCAGAGGCCCTCTCACCCAGGGAGCCATCCTCAGTCATCCCAAAAAGGTTGAAAGCAGCAACAACCACTGGGGGAAGAAAAATAACCCCCTTTGGTCTCATTGGAACCCCTGCAGAGCCCTCTCCTTTCTACTTTAGAACATGTAAATTCAACCATAAATCCAACCTCCACTGAAGGGGCAGCACTAAAGATGAATCTATAAATTCCCTGATGTGACAGGCTCGAATGGACACCCTGGGGCAATTCTCCATAAACTTCAAGCCACTACATTATGTTTTCATGAAGGAAAACTGCAGAAAGTGACAGACCCTTGCAGACTCAAGTCATGTGTCTAAGAAGGATCTGAATATGTGAGGAATGACTTTCACTCCTATTAGAAGTAGAATTTTAGCTCCGTCACACCCACAGACTTTGATACTGACAGCATAGATATGACTAAAGTTTCAAATGTGTGCAAAAAATCTTACTTCTTAAATTGCTTAAGAAATATCCCAATGTTCATGCTCCGTTTTGCGTCCAAGATAGTAATCTGAAAAGAATAGGGATATATAAGATTATTAAAGTACAAAAAAAAGAATTGGAAAAAAGAAGAGAATTAAAACCTATCAAAGTACACTAATTTTTAAGAGAATAATTCCCAACTTGTAAATCTGGTGATTAAATCGATAGTCCTAGCATAGTTTTACAAATATTAAAATATTACCATCTCCCCAAACTTTCTGCAATGATATTTCATCAACTGTAATAATGATACATATCTATTTTAATATTATATAACTTATAATATACAGATGGTCCCAACTTAACGATGGGACTTAAGATTTTGACTTATGGTTTTTCGACTTACAATGGGTTTATCAGGACGTAGCCCCATCATAAGTTGAGGAGCACCCCTACAGCTGTCCTTCAGTATCCACGGGGATTGGTTCCAGGACCAGGACACCCTGTGGGCACCAAAATCTAAAGATGCTCAAGTCTCACATAAAATTGCACTGTATTTGCATATAACCTACACACAATCTCCTGTATACTTTAAATCATCTCTAGATTACTTATCACACCTAATACGATGTAAATGTTATGTAAATAGTTGTTATACTATATTTTAAAATTTGTATTTTTTTATTGGTGTATTGTTATTTTTTATTGTGTTTTTTTTCAAATATTTTCGATCCCTGGTTGGTTAAATCTGAGGATGAGGAACTCATGGATGTGAAAGGCCAGCTGGATAATATAGGTTTAAAATTTTTTAAATTTAGCAATTTCCTCTTAGACTAATATAGCCCACACTTCAAAGCCTCACTTTCAAAATGTAGGTCTTAGCATAGCAAGAAGCACATGAGATTTCAACTGAGAAAGTAAAAAATAACTCTTTCAGAATGAATATTGCAGAATGAATGCCAACCCCAATTTATGGATATAAAAGAACCAATAAGGTTATTTTCAAACACATCATGAAATATTCATTGTTTTCTAAAAGAAAGATGTCATTTTATTGAAAAAGACGATATATGTCCAATGGCCCTTTAAAGAGGAAGTAAAGAAGTGTCCTATATTTTATTTATTCAGAATTTTAAAAAGGAAATTCTTGTGCAGTGTGCATTTCACCAAGTCTAAGATGCATATTTTTTTTGAATTTTTAACACCTCTGGAATCAAGATGTGTTTTATAATACATGGCATCTTTTGGTTTAACGAAATATGATATGGTTATTTTAACACAGTGTCAAAACTCAGATTTTGGCTGCAATAGTTTTTAACTGGTTAAAATTAATAATTTATCTGACTAGAAATAAGAACTCTTTTTTGGTTGTTAAATACAGAAGCCATTTCTGTCTCTGGAAGTAAATATTCAGTTACGTGTGGAGGAAAGATAACCTTAAAACTGCTGTATTTTTTTCCATTTGTGTTTTGGTAACAGGAGACTAGCAAAAATAGGAATGTTGTCATAATGCTCTTCCTTTCCAAATGTATGTAATTCATTGTGAACAAAAGAGAATCAGGTTTCAGACTAAATTCCTGATCTCTGGGTCTGTTTCTGAGTTTACAAGAAGCAACAAGACTGTTAACCAACGTTAATATCACTTCCTGGCTGTAAGGTTAAATTTTTACAAGAGTCTGGTTGCCTTCTTTTGAAGACTAATCTTTAACAATCACATTATTTACTAACGTAGGGTTTATTTCATCTTAACACAATCACCTGCCAGCCATAAAAATAAACTCCCCAGCTAAAAGAGCAGACTCCTTATTGGAGTCCTACCCAGGGATTGCAGTTCAAGTTCAGTGTGAAGGAGGGAGGAGGAGAGAAAGAAAGGTTGAGAATAAAACCTGCCAAACTCAACGCCCTTTAAAAGCTCATGCCAAAAAAAAAAAAAAAAAGAATCTCAATTTATTAAGACGGAAAACTGCGTTTTTTACAATTCATAAATTAAAAGGCCACAGTGAGAACACATATATTGCTACAGTTATACACACATCCAAAGAACTTCCTCTGCCTTTACTTCTACCTAAAATGGGGAAATAACTTGTTTTATATTTCTCTCATTAAATTGCCACCCTCTGCTATATTTAATTTAACCCTTGATTGCAGCATCTTTCTACCCCCCCAACATGTCCCAAGCCCCACCCCTCAACCCTCTGGGACTCTGTACACTTGGCCTAGATCCAGAGCTATTGTTGGAAAAGCCAGGCAGAAAATTACTCTTATTAACCCTATGTGACAGATAAGGAAACTGAGCCTCAGAGATGTCATTATGTAACTTTCCCAAGGCAGTATTTGAACTCAAATGTTAGCCTGGGTTTCTATGATTCCTTCTCACTCTAATTGCTATGAGTGTTAGTATCAGTGAGCTTCCTAGAGAGATGTAGCAAATGTCCCCCACCAACCTGGCATGCACATTGGGAGTTTTCACCAGGAATGGGGGCAGATTTGTAGAAAGTCCTCCATACTGCCTGGCTATGTCCCCTGCTAACCCCAGAGTTGTATGTGTGAAATGACAGATAGGAATCATGTTCTCCCCAGGCAAGACAGCCTCCAGGAGCCTAAGCCCTGGCTCTACAGAGCAACCCATCCACCTCAACATAGAGGCAGCCTCAGCCTGTAGCAGTTGTCTCTACAGCTCAAGCTGTTTCAGAAACCGGTCACCACTTAAGAGAGCTCAATGATATTCCTAAGGAAAAACCTGGGCTGGCCAGGACCGAGCACCTTGCAAGGAAAACAAAGCCCAGCACTTCACCCAAACAACATGAAAATGAGACAACTGATAACATTTAGGGACAGTCCCACTCTCTCCTGGCATCTTCAGATTTGCCCGGTGCATGAAGACACTCTTTCTCTACTTTATCCATTTGATCCTTCCAAAAAGCTATTATAAAAGTGACTGTTAATGTCCTTTAAAGAGGGTTATCACTACACATGTAAATTAGCTTATCTCACTTCCCAAATGCCTGCTGTCTCAAAGCTGGGCCATTCAGAAATAAATCCGTGTGGGACTGGCTAGTGTTGCAGAATCACTCAGAGCAGTGGAATCTGCACATGGGATCCCAGTGAGACTTGCTAGCTGCACAAGCGGACTAGTCAGAGACGAGAAATTGCCTACAGAATGGGGATGAACAGACCCGGCCAATGAATGAGCTGCGTCACTCCCTTCCTCCCACCAGTTCTAATCAATTGGCAATCTACTCTTCTGGTCACAGCAGGACAGGCAGGACTGCCACTGACGTCAGTGCCTGTAACAGCAGGCACAGTCAGCATTCCAAGGGGTTCATTAGTTCTTCCACTAAAAGTCCTACCGAAGAGTAGCAAACAAGGGAGCTAGAAATGTAAGGTAATGTAGGGTAACGCGCTCAACCCACTTCAAGGATTTCCCACTGTGCTGTGAAGGGGACCTGGGCCATCATAATAGTTTCCCCACAGACTGCCAGGGTGGCCAGGCTTGTTCTGATGCCCTCTGAGACAGTCAGCAGTGCTCTGCTACTGGCCAAGGGGAGCGAATGGCTACCATCCCTCTTGCTAAAACCTCCAAACAAGCTCTCCTAGTTTCTTCCACAATTCTTGTAGTTTCACCTGGTATCAATCCACTACAAAATCTGCCTCCCATAACCTTTAAAGGAAGAAAAAACTTTTTTTTGAAGCTGTGGTAAAATACAAATAACATTTACCATAACCATTTTGAAGGGTACAGTTTAGTGGCATTAAGTAATTAAGTACATCCATCACCATCCATCCATCTCCAGAATTCTTCACATCTTGCACAAGTGAAACTCTGTATCCATTAAACAATAACTTCCCATTCCCCTCTACCCAGCCCCGGCAAGCACCATTCTACTTTCTGCCTCTATGAATTTGGCTACTCTAGGTACCTCATATAAGTGAAATCATACAGTATTTGTTCTTTTGTAACAGGCTTATTTCACTTAGCATAATGTCCTCAAGGTGGAGGAAGAAACGTTTTAAACCGCTTTTGTTTCCGTATGTTCTTTAATTAAGTAACATTACATAGTGACTATTTCAATCCCACTTCAAATTCTGAGGCACAAAATTTTAAAAGTCTTCCTCTGTGCTCCCAGTGGACTTGGCTTTTGGTTTTTGATAGTTTTTCATTTTCTTTTTTATTTTTGGTTGGCTATCAGTTGGAAATTGTTCTTCTCCCCATTTTGGGGAAAAAAATGAAAATCTGGTTGAAGCACATTTTTTTCCAAATATATTTCAAATATTCTATCTAGTTCTACAGTTCTGGATTGCGAACGTGTCCCGGAATTCTAGAACATACTGGGATCATAACAAATTGAGAAAGAATGCCAGATACCTGAATTACAGTGTGGGAGAATAAAACATTACTTCTCATAAATTTAGAAAAACGAATCTTCCTCCCATACCTCCCTTCTCTTTTCCTCTATGTCTCTCCTTTCCTCTTTTTCTAATTAGCTATTTGAGTTATTGATATCACAGTGAATGACCCCAAGTGTTCCAACATTTGTGTTTTCTTTGAGAGTTCTGATCTGTTGATGCCTTGTAAGCAAGTTCCTTTGAGCAGTTCTGTCCAGTTCAATAAACTTTCATTTTCTTTGGAGGACCCCAAATGGCTAAGACATACCTCTACCCTTAAGTGCTGGTCAAACTGTAGAGGGAGACACGTGCAGCCCCAACTAGCACTGGTGGGAGGCTCTGGGGGGACTGAGGAATGGCGGCAACAGATGCACAGGGAAACTACAGTCTTCTCAGGGGATAAGATCAGTGTACTCTGAAAAGGTGAGTTTGAGCTGAATCTTTTTATTATCATCTGTAATATATCTTTATTTCTAATTACTTTATTGCTTTTTATTATTGTACCATCACATCTGTAGTCTCTTCAAGTTAATTTTTAGTTTACAAAGATACAAGGATAATAATATTTCATAATTTTTCATCCTTACTAAATGTCCTAATTTACTATTTTAAGAGTTGTTCTTTCTAAGTTCAGCCATGCTCAAACCCAAATCTTCCCTGTCTTCTGCAAATTCTTCCTTTGGAGTATAATGGAACTGATTTGTAATGATTTATGAGCCCGTTAAAATATAAGCCAGTCACAGAATGTTAGGCTGTGTCCATAGGTGGTTACTGTATTTCAAGGGGACAAATCTGATCCTCAGCACATTTGAACCTCCAGGATTGTGGCCTGTGTTGTAACGTGCTGATGCCACGTTTTGAGGCTCAGGATTGGTCCCTCTGCTGACCATGTGGTTGGGGGTATTCTCCAGTCTACACAGACAGATGGTGACAACTATTACTTTTGACCCTGGACTCTACTTATTGCAGTGAGTTGGAAGATTTATTACTGATCCTTGTCAGATTATAACTCTGCTGAGTTATAACTTCTTTAGAAGAAAATCTAAGGAGGGAAGGAAGTTGCACATACCATATTCTTTTACTGAAGAAAAGTTTATATACTATGTCAAGCCAGGTTGGAAATAACATGAAAAATTGAAAATAATTCTGGATAACCTCTGTTATGCCACAATATTACCTAACATGCATTTAAATGGATCAATCTAAACTACTTATCATACCTGAATACTGAAGAGTTGATAAATTAGATTATCTTATGATACATAGTCATGGTGATTTAATTTTTCTTTCTAGTATGCTGTCTCTCAGATTAGGACCTACAATTTTTGAAAGTAAAGATCTTTGTACACCCATGTTCATAGCAGCACTATTCACAATAGCTAAAATGTGGAAGCAACTCAACAGTCCAAGGACAGATGAATGAAAAAACAAAATGTGGTACATACACACAGTGGAGTATTATTTAGCCTTAAAATTGTGACACGTGCTACAACATGGATGAACCTTGAGGACATTATGCTAAGTGAAATAAGCCAGTAACAAAAGAAACAATTACTGTGTGATTCTACTTATATGAGGTACCAAGAGCAGTCAAACACATAGAGACAGAAAGTAGACTGGTGGTTGCCAAGGGCTGGGGGAGAGGGGAATGGGAAGTTATTGTTTAACGGATACAGAGATTCAGTTTTGTAAGATAAAAAGAGTTCTGGAGATGGATGATGGTGATGGCTGCACGACAAAGTGAATGTACTTAATGCTACTGAAATGTACACTTAAGCCAGGCATGGTGGCTCACGCCTGTAATCCTAGCACTCTAGGAGGCCAAAGCGGAAGGATCGCTCGAGGTCAGGAGTTCGAGACCAGCCTGAAAAAGAGTGAGACCCCCGTCTCTACCAAAAATAGAAAGAAATTATCTGGACAACTAAAAATACACAGAAAAAAAAAAAATTAGCCGGGCATGGTGGTGCATGCCTGTAGTCCCAGCTACTTGGGAGGCTGAGGCAGAAGGATTGCTTAAGCCCAGGAATTTGAGGTTGCCGTGAGCTAGGCTGAAATGTACACTTAAAAATGGTTAAGATGGTAAATTTTGTATGTATTTTTTTTACCACAATTAAAAATAATTTTGAAACTATTTTTAAAAAATAATTCTTAAAAGAAGTTGTTAAATTTTAAAAAAGTAGAAATCTACCTAGGATGCAGGGGTAGAGGAAGGTGAGAAGAGAGACTTTTTTCCCTGAATTTTAGATCTGGCCTGGAAATGGACATTTCTGCTTCTGCCACAGTTGGGAAAAGATGCCACACTCCTGCTACTTTCCTCCCTGAGTGGTTCTTAATCTCTCTTTAAATCACAAACATAAAGCAGCAAGTTCCCCCGTAGCCCTCTGAAACTTTCCCGATTCACAAATGATGCCACCTAGTCTGTCCTGCCGCTGCCTCCCCAGGGACATGGTGAACTAACTAACCCCCTTCTGCTACAGGAGCTGCCCTGAGACATACGCCTTATTTCCCACCATTTCTTCAGTATTCTTGCATTTCAGTAAGGAGAGCAAGGAGACAATGGTGAGAAATGACCTACTGTACAATAAAGAACCTCTGTTGGGAGCTGGGGCAAAGGCCAGGGTACTAAGGAAATGACTTCTTGCTCCTTCCAATATTGAAAGGATACTCTAACAAATAAAAGGACTTTGCATAAAAGGAAGAGACAGGAAAGCCTGTGTTCAGCACTGAAGGCACTAAGGGTTCTCTTGAAGATTTCTTTCTCAAATTTATTTCACAGTTCACACTTAATTTTAATCCCAGTGTTCTCTGCATTTCTTAATAAATAGACTCTTGGCTATTTCAACAGGGGATCAAACAACCAGCTTTAAGGGCCCCCAGGTGAATTAGTGGAGAGAAGGAGTTAACATGAGCCAGAAAGAGAAAAGAGGTCAATATTGTCAGCTCAAGAAGTCAATAATGCAGAGAGCTGCTACTTCATCCCAGGGCCCTGCCCACTCTCTTATCTAGTCAACTCCATCTTTGACCTATTTTCTCTGCTCCTTTACAACAGATTTTTAAAAATGATGGATTTATATTGCCTTTTTTTCTTCTCTTTCTCTCTTTTGTTGTTTTTTTGGGCAACATTCTTTCCTTTTAATCCTTAATTTCCTAATTATTTCTTCTGGCAAGTACAGGTTTCTTAATTTACTTTCATGTTTTGAAACTGACTGTATCTACAAATGCAATTTTTGATTCAGTTTCTATAATACATGGAGATCTGCAGCCCTGGGGTCATGCCTTCAGTTAACTTCTTATGCTTTAATAGCTTTATTTATTTTCTCAAAGTAACACATTTAGTGTTCATTGAAACACGCTCCCTATAAAGTCTACCTGAAAATAGCTTTCTGTTTTGGCTCTCTGGAAATCTCTGTTCCACAATGGTCATAGGTCATTCAGGATCTGAGGAATAAAGGCCATCTCAAAAGACTTGTTGAAGAAAAATTGAGGAAGAAAATAAGGGTAAAATCCTAAGGATGGATATTAGTTGATGTTATTGAACAAAAGGCATTTTGTCCCAGACCGCTCCAGTTCATCCCAGATAACCAAGTTTAGGAACTCAGCTTTTTGTTTCAACAGATGCTAACAACAGTGGACTTGAGCAGAATTTCTCCACCATGGGAACCCTCAGCAGATGTGCTAGACAAGGCAGTGCTGAGAGGCCAAAGACCAGTGCCCCAAATAGCGTGTTCTGTGCATGAGGTCTGGGAGGATATGGCACACACACTTACACTTCCGCCACGCTCAGCTCCAGCTTATCACATAAGGCCCTGACAATGCAGTCAGTGTGTTAAGGATTATCCCGCCACGTTCCATTCCTACCTCTTCTCGAGTGTCCCTGAAGGATGAGTTTAAAGTTCCTCCTCTCCTAGAAAGGGAAGACTTGGTGGGGTCTTCTTGCTGCCCAAAGAGCTCCTCGATGGTCTTTGTATCGATTTGGTAGTGATGCTGCTGCCTGGTCCAGATGTTGGTTTTGCCACGAACTTGCTCCTCTGGAATGGTTTTCCAAAAAAAGCTTCTCATCCGCTTTTTCTTACCAAGGTGGCTGTAGCCATTCATGTGAGAAATTGGGGGTGGTCCTGGAGGGGGGGGTGGGACAGGAGGCCCCCCAGGTAGTGGAGGTGGTAGGGGTGGAGGGGGAGAGGGAGGAAACCCCTCCCCTAAATATGGACATGGTGGAGGTGGAGGGGGTGGAGGAGGAGGTGGAGGAGCTGCTGGAGGTGGTGTTTGCCCAATCATGAATCCAGCTGCCGTGGCGATAGTCCCATTTTCTTTATCACTGACCAAGGAGACACAATTCATAACATGCATAGTACTGCTGTCTTCTGAGGAGATAATTTCTTGACCTTGGGGAAGCAGACACAAACATCAAACTTGTGTCATACTTTTTCGCCCACTATCTGCTGCCACAAAAAAGGGCAACTGTGCTGCAGGTCATCTTCCAAACCTACCAAGACAAAACAAATGTAAAAATCAGTACAGGCAAACGTTTTCATACTAGCTTTTCCCTTCAGAGGCTAGTGTCAATTGTACCATATTAGTTGGTTATTAAGATCAGTGAGGGGCAACACCCCCCAAAGTGCATTAAAAGGTAATACTTTTCTAAATGTGAACCAAATTTTACTATCTGGAAATACTGCCTAAGCAGCACCAATAAATCCAATTTGGAAACCTTCCATTAATCAATAAAGAACATATTTATTGAGAGCCTATAGGTTCAGCAAGTATTGTTCACTTCATGAATAAACTACTTGTTCACTAACTGGTTCGTGCTCTTCAGGCAATGGATACCCAACCCCTAGGGAAACTGCCCAAATTGCTGAAGCATTAGGCATTAGTGACCCTGCCTTTTTCCAGTCTGGACATGTTTCCTACCAATCAGTAGGTCAAAAGGCATCTTCTACCTTGTACAGAACGGGCAGGGCATTTGGATGACAAAATAATGGCCTAGCTCATTTCCCTGGGGACAGGGCCACCACGTTCCTTCTCTACTTGGTGATGTGGCTTCTCCTGAAAGAGAGTAGAAAATGGCAGACGTGAGGATTGAAGGTTCCAGCTCTAAATCAAGCTTTACTTTTTACAATTTTAGACAAGTCACTTTGCCTCACTAGACTTGAGTTTTCCCATTTGTAAAATTAGGAGGCTACACTGAATGACCTCTATCACTCCTTCCGATGCTATCATCTTGGATTCCAGTTAAGCCACTCTTTGGAAACCATCACCTACCTCTTCTGCTTCTTCTGTGACACTTATAGCAAAGAAGGACACACATAAGGACATGCTGCCACATGTTTGTCCCTGATCCACACAGTCACCAACTTATTTTGGTGGCTTGTATTTTTACGGAACTTTAAATGTTTGTTTTTGGTGTTGGGTTGTTTCTGATCTGATGTGAAAAAGGGGTCAAAACAACTACATTTCTTCAGACATCAGGACAGGTAAATGGAGGTGTGAAGGAAGAGACCCTATGTAGGCTATCAAGTGGGAGTGTGAAAAGGGGTCTTTTTCCTCCAGATCACAAAGGGCCATAGAGATGGGCTATTTACACTGGAGTTCTGGGTATAATTATCTTTTTACAGCATCACTGTCAACGCCCATACTTACAAACACAAGTTGGTTAAACAATACTGGATTATACAGGAGTAAACTGATATTACTAATTAAAATATTATGAAATTTTTTACATAGACCCACATATAAAAGGCAGGATTGCCTTGGGAATGAGAGTGGAGATTCTAGAAATAGACTGCTTTATCTCAGAACCCATTTCTGCTACTTTCTAGATGTGTGACCGGAGCAGAGGTAGGTTATTTAACTTTCAGAATCCTCATCTACAATATTAGGACATACTTGTTACATTGGATTGTATAAGAATACATGAGCTAGCACATGTATAGTCCTCACTAAGATGCCTGGTACATAGTTAGCTATAATAACAATAAGAAACTAGTATCATATGTGCATATGATTTCCCTTTATTTTCACAAGCATTACATTTGCTTTAAAATATGTATTGGGTTTACAGATAAGATGCCAAGTTACACCTGACTGCTGGAAACATACTTTTAATATTTCCATTCTTTGCTATTGAAGTGTAGGGTTTGTGAGATTTGTTCTTTTTCAATGCTCAGTGATTATATATTAAATTGTCTCTACATTTCAGTGCTCAGTAATTATATATTAATTGTCTCTACATAAAAATAAATATTTTAATGAAACATTTGAATATTTTAATTCTGAAAATTGCTTGTATATGCACAGAAAATGGCATTTCCAACCATGAATTGGATAATTTTTTTTTTGCCATTTTTAGGTGTACAATTCAGTGGCATAAAGTACATTCACAGTTTTGTGCAGCCATCATCAGAGGATAATTTTTAAATAAGTAAAATTGAAAATATTTATGCAAGCTGAGTTACAGTTCACTTGAGATGCAACTGGCTTTTAGAAGGAGTTTTCATAATTATCAGTAGGGGCATAACTAGGCTGTTTTCATAGTTGGCACCCCTAAAGCAAATGACTCATTGTCAATTACAGTTTATAGTTATATTTGAACTCTTCTTTTTCAAGACTGTACAGGTAATTTTGGCAGTTTATCCTTACATATTTTAAAATACTTCTGTACATAAAATATCTCATGTATAGAGGAGCTGCTAATCCTCCAATTCACCTCCAATTCCAGATATGCTGACTTGTTTACAGATTATCCCTCTTAAGAATGGCAATAAGCTAAAAAAGTCTCCAACCTAGAAAGCAATAACTCATTCAGTGCTGTATATGTACAGATGTGCCATTAAACCTCACGAAGCAAATATAGAGATACTAATAAAGACTGAGAAAGACTATACACTCAAAGGTTGTGCAACATCACTGTCTCCTAACACCAAAGCCCAAAAGGATGCTTTGTGAGTATTGTGCTCTGCAGAGGAAGTACTAGATAAAAGCTTGTCAAAGTAAAAAGTGACACATGTTAGTTCTGCATTGGCATGATTCTAACCACTGCCTCATCTTGAGAATGAATGTTATTTTTAAAAAGTTTAAGAGACAGTCAGCTGTGGTAGCTCATGCCTGTAATTCCAGCACTTTGGGAGGCCAGGGTGGGAGAATTGCTTGAGGCCAGGAATTCAAGACCAGCCTGAGCAACACAGTGAGACCCGTCTCTAAAAAAAAAAAAAAATTTAAGGGACAAAAGAAAATGTATAACATTGTCCCTGGTATGCTGTCTGGTTAATTTTTTCCCAGGGTAACATACAGGATCCTGGCCCCCTAACAGTGTCTGCACTTGATCTTAGCCAAAAGGCGGAGAAGCGATCCCAACAGCTTCTAATTAATCAGTTCAACAGCAATGATTAGTTAAGACAATAATACTTTTACTACCCTTACTTCAACAGGGCTTCCCCCAGGCCAGGATTCCCAATGTCAAAGAGGCAGTAGGAAAGGGAGAGTGCAGACAGAATTTGAACCCTTTCCACAGTCACAAGAGAAATTAAAATAGAGGTTGCACAAAGAATATTCAATTTACAGCACTTCACTGCATTGTCCATAGTGAAGATGCAAACACATTCTCTCCAGCTACACTAGGAGAACGCAGGTGATGCCGTATGTAGCCCTAACAGGCACTCACTGCCCACTTCTCACAGCCGACACCAACAGGGACAATGGGCTTAGCCCCAACTCTGTCTGGAAAATGTCAGTGTCCCATCAATCTCCCCAGGGCAGACAGAGACAGCTTGTATTTAACATCTCACCTACAGGCTGGAGGCCTGAGCAGCAGGAGGGACAGCTGCTAAGGCTTACAAATGCCCAGCCCTGAGTAAAATGCAGGGCTGTCATTGTTGGGCTCCGAAGATGAGAACTGTTCCTCAAGTCCCCTGAGTGCTAACCATGACCCATCAGAGGTGTGTTTGAGTGATTTAACTATGGGAAATTTCAATAAGATGATGCTGTGATCTTGTACTTAACTTTTAGTTAACTGGCAAGCAAAAAGGCTTAGAATGAGAATGTTCACTAGGGTGAACAGCCCTCTGGCCCCCTCCTAAGCTCTCTTACCTACAGAGCCTGCACTGCTTTGCCCTTGGTGTCAGAAACATCCCTAGAATTCTACTCTCTTGAAGGGAGAAGGCAGCACAGAAGAAAAGAGAGTACGCAGGCTCCATCTCACAGTGTATTTAAGAGGAAAACATGTTCCTGTAGTCAGTTCAGAGCTCAGGGCTCTCCTGAAAGAGGACCTAGGGCCTTGTTGCTCAGCTGGTCACTCACTCCCTTGGTCAACAGTAATCAAAAGTGACACCAAGGAAAACCTGCCAGAAAACCTTTCCCCTGGACTCCTGGCATGTGTCACAGGTGAGGTGAGGGCAGGTAGGGCTGGCCCACAGCTTCTAATAAGATCGGGACAGAGCAAGGCGGGTTTGCAGAGAGGAGACAGAGGAACACACAGCCCTGTTTAATGTGGGGCGAAGAAAGGGTGGGGAAAGTACAGGCAATTCTAAAATACGGAATTTTTGCTCTCACTCCACTAACTCTTGGGAAAAAGCTCCTTCGCCACCACCTTTCAAAACCTTCCCTGATCATTAAACACAGAATGTCAGTCAGTACAAGCAGAGTTGGACCAGAGCTGGAAAATCCGACTTCACCTTAGCTCTCCAAGCAGCGGTAAAAGAACCCAGGAAAACGAGTCACCGTGCTCCATCCGCAGCACGACGCAAACATTCACAGATGCCCTGACAGCAGCTCCGAGCGCAGACGGAGAACGCCTGGTTTTGAATGTACATTTTCAGTTTCACTGTCCCGAAATCAAGAAAAAACGCACACGAGTGCCAAAGGATGCTCCAGAGAGAGGGAAGGAACGCTGGCTACTCAGCCCAGGAAGCCAACTGTGGGTCACCAGAGGGGGGTCACAGACGGCCGAACACTAGGGGTAGTTTCCGTGCAAACAGATGTTTGAAAATTGACCACTAAGTCCTGAGAAAACTCGGCGTGGAGGGCATCGGGGGCCCGATTTCTTTCAATTTAGTCCGATACATGGTAGTTTACTAGGTCTATGCATGGGCGAGCGGTCCCCAGCCTCCCTCAGTCCCCAACCCCGCGCCCGCCGATGATCACTCACCAGAACGCCACCGGCTCGGCCGCCTCCCGCCGCGGCCCCCTCCCAGGTCTCAGAGGGCGCCGCGAGCCCCGCCAGCGCCGGCCCCCCAGCCGCGCTCGCCAGAACACCCGGGCAGCTGCCAGCGGCAGCCAGAGGGACCCGTGGGCGGTCCCGCGGGCCGCACGAGCCCCAGCCGGGTCCTTATCGGCGCCCAACCGGAGCGCGTGGAGGCGGCGAGGGTGGGGGTGCCGGTGCGCGGCGGAGATAGACGCCCACACGCGCCGCGCAGGCCCCGCAGAGGCCGAGGGCGCCGGGGGAGGCCGCCGCAGCCCGGCGGACACGATGGGGTCGGAGAGCCCACGCCGGGAAGGGCTCGACCCTCCGCCGGCCGTTCTTCCCCCTCGGCAGGACCTACTGGATCGGCCGCCGCGCGCGCGCACCCCTCCACGGACTCCTCCGGCCGGGGCGGACCAGGGGGTGCTCGGCCCCGCGCCCCGCCCCGATGGGCCCCGGCTTTGGAGCCCACACCCCGCCCCCCGCAGCCACGCCGAGCCCGGGTGCCCGCCCCTCTGCGGGAGCCGCCGCACAAAGCTCCCAGAAGTGGGAGGGGGAGGGCTAGCCAGGGGAGGTGGCTGTGCTATTGAAGCAAAAGGGGGGGGTCTTCCGGTTCGCGGACCCCGGGTCAGCGGCAGCTGCCCGCCCTGGGACCCGCCTCTCCTCGATCGTCCGCGGCGACACCTCCCCAAGTCCCGGGTCCGGGTCGAGGGCGCGAGGGAGAGAGCCTCACGGCCGCACTGCGGCTCGGCCAAAAGAGTGCAGGGAGAGCCGGCGAGAAAATCACAGAGGGGAGACTCCTGGCGTTTGAAACCGGAGTCAGGATTAAACAGAACCCGCGGTCCAACAGCTGGGGGGCATCGACACGTCCGGAGGGTGACCCGCCAGCCCACCCGATTCCTCCTCATACTTCTGCAAGCGCGGGGCGCAACTTCTAACCTGAACTTCGCACGGCCAGAGCAAGTGTGCAAGAGCGAGAACTGCCTGGTTCTTGGTCCCCATCACTGGACTCGGTCCCCGCCAACCCCGCACCCACTGTCACAGGGGCAAGTCGTGGCTCCTGGCTGGCGAGGGAGCCGACCGCGGCGCCCCGGCTGCGCGTTCTGTGCGGGGATGCCTGCTCTCTCCGACCGGCCGGGACAAACTGGGGGGCAGTTGATCTGAAAGTTTTAGCGAAAGCTGAATCAACCGACCCGGGTCCAATCCAACCCCGAGGCGGCCCGCGATGGAGCTCGTTCTCCAAACGCGGGTCCAGACCCGCGCGTCTTCGCTTCAAGGGTAAGGGAGGCCGCCAGAGTCAGCCGGGCGGATGTGTGGGGAGCTCGAACCTCCTCCCCAGCCTTCCCAGCGAGGCTCGAAGGAAGCCAAGACCCGGCACTCACCGGCCGCCCTTCCCGGCGCCCCTCGCCCCGACCCTCCCCAGCCCGGGGCTCTGGTTTGGGTGCCGCGCGATGCGGTCATCCTCGCCTCGGCCGCCCGACTCCCACTCACCTGCGGCCGGCGCCCCCCGCTCCCGCCGCGCGCACTGCCGCAGCCTCCAGCTGCAGTCTCCCAGCGCCGCCGCCGCCTCCGCGGTCACTGCAGGCCCCGCCGCCCGGGACCGCGAGGGGCAGGGCGGGGCGGGGCGCAGCCGCTGCCTCAGGTAACAATGCTGCAGACCAGGCTGCTCCTCCAGCCGGCCGCGAAGGGCAGCACGCCCTTTCCTGCTCCGCCCCCTTCCTCACTCCCCCTTCCACCCTCCGAGCGCCACCGTCGCCGCCACCGCGCTCTCCCTCACCTGCGCGGGGCCCCGAGGGCCTGGAAGCTGCCACCGGGCACGCTGCACCTGGCACCCGAAGACTGGAGAGGGGACGAGCCGTCGGCCGCGGAGGGTAGTAGGGGCGGCGGGAGACGGAGATAGCTGGGCTGCCGAGGACAGCCAGGTGTCCTCGGGAACCAGCGAGGGGAGGCGCCAAGCTGGCTTCTGAACCGGCGAGTGCCTTCCACAAAGGAGCCTTTGCGACAGCCTCCCGGACACCCTCCCCTGCGCACACGCGCGCGCACACACCGCACACTCACATGCAAGCAGGCACTCCGCGCGCTGCACACACGCACACACGCACGCACACACACACGCCCCCTCTACTCCACACTTGTTTTTCCAGGCTGGGCCAGGATTCTGGCCCGGTCAGTTCCTCTATGGACCCTGCCAACCTGTAAGTTTATCTTTTTTTTTTTTTTTAATCTCAAAGATGATGGTAAGAGGAACCTTTCAGTTGTATTAAAGCGAAGAAAGAAAGAAAAAAAAAAAAGCCCAATCCAGGCCTGATAGAGTGAGTGTGCCTTTCCCGGACAGCGTCAGGAAAGACACACTCCTCGTGGAAGGAAACAGGGGAATAAGTTTAATCGCATCTTTTCTCCAAACCGACTTGCGACGGCAGGCAGTGAGAAGCGAAGGAAACCTATCCCGGGCAAACCGGCTGATCAAAAATCAACTGCCGGGGTGGGAGGCGCCCTCTGCGGGGATGAAGTCATCGCTACCTTTGACTGAGTGATCCCAGATAACCGACCTGGGCTTTTCCGGCCTCAGGTGCCTGGTGACTTCCGCCTCCCCCACCCTGGTCCTCAGTCACTGAAGAGGACAGAATTCCTGACGTCCACAGACAAGCCTTGGCTAGAGAAGGAGAAACTGTAAACCTACCAACAAAAACCTGTGCCTGCCAATAGCCCATTTCTTGGCCATCCATGGGCTTACGCTCACCACGAGGAGAAAGGGATCCAACTGAGACCACAGAAAGTATCAAGCAATAGGAATATGTAATGAAAGAGAAAGTCCCATGCTCAGGGAGCTAATATTAATCCCAAAGGATCCCTGACTACAAGGCCAAAATTAAATTACAGCAGATCAAAGTGAGGAGCAGACTGGCATTCTCCTTTTCTCTTACTGTCAGCCTCGGTAGATGCGGAGTCCCCACCCCCTGCATCCTTCCCACTCCTCAAGCCCTGTGACCATGGGCTTCCCCGGCAACTGTACTGAGCATTCACTCTAAAATCAGCCACTTCTTGAGGGGTCAAGTCTGGTGACCCGTCCTGGGCTCCTCCTCCCTTTGATCTCCCTGGGGCCTCCTGGCCACCAGGCCTTCTCTCTGCTTCTCTGGCCTTCTGTGCTGACCCTTCTTTTCCCTGGGGACAGTGACAAGGTTCTTCCAACTCTCCATCTCCCATCATCCCGTGGGTGTTGGCGTCTGACTTCAGCCTGCGCCGGTCCTGATGTTGTGGGGCCTGAAGCTTGCTTGCATAATTTGTGAGGGAACATTTTAAAGAAAAACAATAAAAATTTATCATACAAATACAACACCAGGTACAGATCCTTGAAAGGGCCCAGGGAAAATAAGGGACATCGAAACATTAGCTTCAAGGTAAATCTACTCCTGGCTTCACCTCTGTGTCGGGGACTCTTGAATCCATATTGTTCTTGTAATATCTCAAGTCCAAATTTAAAATCCAAAAGACAACTCATCTTTCTCTCAAAACTAGTACTCTTCTCCCCTCCCTTTACCTAAGACCTAGTTTTAAAATTTCAAATCCTAGCTTTTCCTTTGAGTCTTTTTCTCTCTTAAATTCCTTATATCCAAGTATTTGCCAAATTTGCTGCTTTTCCCAAGTAATGTATCTTATACTTGTGCTGTACATCCACTGTCACCACAGTATCCCCAATTAGAGGAAGGGGAACCGATATTTATTTGCTGTTGTGCATGTCTCAGGCACCAAACTTGCTTCTCACAATGATCCTAGAAACCCCGCATTCTGATCTAGCTTACAGAAGGGCAACTGGATGCTGCACCCACTACTTCAGTGTTCTCTCCTCTCCCTAAATCCGTCCCGAAACCCTGCTGTCAGGTTATTGTTTTTTTTTTTTTTTGTTTTTGTTTTTTTTTTTGAGACAGAGTCTCGCTTTGTTGCCCAGGCTAGAGTGAGTGCCGTGGCGTCAGCCTAGCTCACAGCAACCTCAAACTCCTGGGCTTAAGCGATCCTCCTGCCTCAGCCTCCCAGGTAGCTGGGACTACAGGCATGCGCCACCATGCCCGGCTAATTTTTTCTGTATGTATTTTTAGTTGGCCAGATAATTTGTTTCTATTTTTTAGTAGAGACGGGGTCTTGCTCTTGCTCAGGCTGGTCTCAAACTCCTGACCTCGAGCGATCCACCCGCCTTGGCCTCCCAGAGTGTTAGGATTACAGGCGTGAGCCACCTTGCCCGGCCAAGTTATTGTTTTTAAAAGTCTGATTTCATCACATTCCCTACCTCTTCAGCACCTTCTGTAGGTTCCCATGTGTACCTCCAGGAAAAAGGCAGCATTCTTCAGTCTGACAACCTGGCAGCATCCTATCTTCCTCTCTCACAATTTGATGCGTCCCATTCACTCAAGCAGCAAGGTGGGCTGCCCCTGAATGTGTCATACTTATTTTGACTCTCATATTTCATACAAGGTGGGCAAACAGTACTTGAATGAAGCACAGCACAACTCTCCAACAGAGCTCTTATGTTAATGGATGCGATCTAAAGTTGCAAAGCTAGAAGACAATTTATTCTTCATCTATTAATATGCTTATTGCCTACCCAAAAAGGTACCAGCGAGTTTTTGAGTAGATCTGGCTCCTGAAGCCAAGTGTGCTCAAAGTCCTCCCAACCACTGGAATTTGTGGCTTGGAGGTGACGGCTGCTGCTACTTCAGGGGTTCTTAAGTGGTGAGTGGTGTGGTCAGCTCTCACTTTGTCAACCAAGCCATACCTCTCAAAGTGTGTTAGTAACTTAGTGCCATGCAGGCAGCGGGTCCTCACCAGGTGCCAGCACCAAGCCCTACAGAAGTTCTAGTGACTCTGGAAGCTGAGGTGCGAGGATCCTTGAGCCTAGGAGTTGGAGGCTGCAGTGAGCTGTGATGGCCCCACAGCACTCCAGCCTGGGTGACAGAGCAAGACTACATCTCAGGGGGAAAAATAAAGAAAAATCTCTGTTTTCCTGCTCCATCTGCAGCTTACTCTTCCTTCTCCCTGGGCTACCTTTTCCAGAATGCTCTATTTCCTGAACCCAATTCACTTTCTTTCTTCTAGCTTCTACGTCCTAGGCCCTGAGGCTTTCCGTGTCTCCTACATCAAGTATTTGTATTTGATTCTGTCATTAGGAACCTCTAAACAAAGCCTTCAAACCAAAATGAGCAAATTTCAGAGAAATTTAAGTCTAAAAGAGACTTACACAATTGCTTAAGGAGTAAATATAATTCATGAGCGGACTTCAGGGGTCCTCTAGGGCAGTGGTCCCCAACTTTTTTGGCACCAGGGACCAGTTTCATGGAAGACAGTTTTTCCATGGATGGGGGGGGCAGGGAGTGGAATAGGGGGGTGGGGTGGGGACAGGGGGCGCCTTTGGACCTCTGTGGCCTGGTCCCTAACAGGCCATGGACCAGTACCAGTCTGAGGCCTGGAGGTTGGGGACCACAGCTCTAGGGAACCATGTGGGACACATATTGAAATATATTGAAATGAGTCCCCTATGGCATAAGATTGAGGCATCAAACTGATTTTAAATCATTCTCTCTCTCTCTCTCCCTCCCCTCTTCCCTCCTTCCCTGTCTCTGTTTGTATGATACAGACCAAGATCTACTTTACCTAATCTTTAATCTTTATTCTTTTTAAAACATATATCTGTTGAGATCAGTTGTTCAGTATTCAGACTATAGGTTGTATCCTTGCCTCTTAAAATTGGAAACTGCAGAAAGAAACAAACTTTGTCCACTCTATAGTTAAACAGATTTGCAGACAAATGCAAAGACTTAACAAGCCTCCTTCTAGTAACATCTGTCTCTAAGCGAAACTGCTAGACCTTGTTTTCTTCAAAGGGTAGAAAGTATAAAATAAATAAAATCAGCAGAATTGTTAGTCACTATGAATGCAAATTTGCATCAAATACCTTATTGGAAAAATGCAGTATAGTCACAGTACTATAATTTTCCAAGCAACTTTGGAACTGACAAAATATTTGTGAAGGCTAACAAATTTAAAATGGTAAGTTGCCTTTAAATACAATAAATAATGACTAGGCTCTGATCATTAAGAGGGAGAAACTTTTTTCTCAGTGGTAATTAATGATCTCTGAAAGTTTTAAATAGAAAATGCCGTCGAATGTGATTTTAGTATCCATGTAGTGTCAATAGCATTTCCCTTGCCAGAAGTAAGTACAGGTACTTTGTCAATAACAGTGCCTGATTTGTTTGAGGGTAGGAGAGATTAAAGACAATTACCCAACATACAGGAACAAGGTAATAAGACACCTGATGGCACTCATCTCTGCCTGTCTGTACTGCATTTCCTTAAAGCCATTTGTCCATTTTCTCCCTTTCAAGGTGCATGTGTGTACATGCACGCGTGTGTTTTGGAGACTAAGATAGAAGAGGAGACCAAGGAAAACGAAATACTGTGTATATCACTGAGTTTTCACCCAGAAAACCTTCAGCTAGGCCTCATTTTAGCGAACAATTGATTCAGTGCTTAGAAAACTGGTTGGTGTTAGTCATGTAGGGTCTGGCTGTTACTCAAACCTTAAAGAGAAGACAGCTTTCAAATATAACATGAAAACATCACTTCTTTCCATTACCCATTATCAGAAACAAGTGCGTGAGTCTCAGTAAGAGGAATGAAGTTACAGAGTATGTCAGATGCCAGTTTCTTTTGCTATGGGTTGTAACTGTTTCCAAATTGTTTCCCCTTCTAAGAAGCTGGAAGAGCAAACAGTAATTTGAAACCATTAACACACACACTAGAAGCAGACTCTAAACAAACCTAATGAATCAACAATATTGGGGTGTGTGTGTGTGTGTGTGTCTGGGGAAATACTATCTGCACATCCCAGGCAAGACTTTGTAGGACATACAACAGTAGGCAAAAGGACGTATTGGTGACTTAGCAATTTGTAAAGTCCTTTTTGCACCCCTCGGAAATCCAGTGTGTGCTTAATTTAGTGGACCAGCTATGGACAATCCCACCAAGCTTCTATTTTTAATAAGAAGGTAAATACTTTGGTTATGATAGCAAATAATAAACCAGCCCACAACAATCAGAATCAATATTTCTCAAGCAGACTTAGAGAAATAATTAAAATGAACCACTATGGGGAAAGTTAAAGGGGGTAAACTTTTTGTTGGAAATACTAGTATTCAAGTTTTGACTGGCTTTGCACACACAGAGGATCCCTGTGGGATACTCAGCATGACAGTTAGCTCCATTTACATGCCTTTGTGGACCTGACCAGGCTAAAATTGAAGGGGGCTCTATCCGGGTTAAATCTAGGACTTCTTTCATCTCCCCTACTAACTCGCTGGCCCCCTACCGAAAAAA
>CM052440.1:117095843-117157747 GCA_028533085.1 Varecia variegata
ACATCCCATTTGTAATTTTAGAAAGATTATAAAGAAGGAAAAGCTGAGAAGACACTAGATGTTTACACAAATTCATTCCTCCCTCCGCGCTCCCCATTATGAAGATTTGAACACATACTGTAGCTTTGCATTCTTTCCTTCACAAGCTGCCTTCTTCACAGCTCATCTCATTCCATGAGCAGACTCATTTCCAAGGGTGGTTACTTGCCTGCTGGGCGTGACCAGGTTAAACCCTGTCTACTGGAGGGGAAGGCAGAGACATGAATTCTACCCCAGCAGCTCCACCGCATGGGAGCTCATAAAAAGGGGGGCCCCTGGCAGTCCCCGTGCCTAGTGCTGAGTCTACAGAAGTTCCTTGGTGGTTCAGAGCCCTTTGTCCTGTGGCAGGCTGGGTAGAGGCTCCATAAGGAAATCAGAGGGCTGGAGCAAGGACAGGGTCATAGAGGAAGAAAGAGGGCCATGGAGATTTATGATCCATTCCCAAATTTTTATTAGCATCCAGATTTTTAACAAAAGTCACATGCCATTCTAGCTTTAGCCAAAGCTCTTGAGATAATGACGGAAGATACATTTTTTTTGATGTGTGTTTCTTCTTGGTCACAATAAGCCAATTTCTTCTTCATTAGGCAGCAAAAATTGATACTGCAATAAAGAATTATCTACCAGAATTGTTTTCAAATTCCCCATGAAGCCATTTTTGTAGATTCTAAGTCTCCCCTGGGTGACCTTGAAATACCCATCCACCCCAGTCCTTGTGTGCCTGTAAGTTATAATCCACACACTTGAACAGCTAGGTTAACTAGTTATTAATTTCTTTTCCTTCTCAAAAATGGCAGCAGTTAGGCTGACCTCCAAATCAAAACTAAGATCATATATTAAATTACTAAATGTTCTAATCAACAATTTTCCCCTAATGATCTAGAAGCTTCACATGAATTCTGACACTTCAAAAACCATCCAAATATATTCTGGTGCCACTAGGTAAAAAGGAATCAAACATTCTATGTTGGATTGATTGGGAGGGAAAAAGGTGTTAAGAGTCAAAGCCTACAAATAAATAATATTGTCCTATATTTAAGATTTATGGGAGGTTTAGTTTGACAGCATGGATGGGAGCATCTGCGGGGACTGAGCTGCTATGGTATAATAGTAAAATGCATCCTTCCCCTCAACACACACGCATGCACAGAATCAAGACATTCCAGTCCGGAGCAGAAGGCTGGCTGCTTACATACTCAACCACTAATAGTATGTTCTCCAAACTGGTCCTTCCTTTCCCTACACCATTCACTCCTATGATTTGTATAGACTTTCTCACCCATTAAACCAAAAAGTTTCAGGGCAAGGCTCTCTTCTTCATCATTACACACAAGGCTCTGACAGTTGTTGGTAGCCTACGTGTCTGCCACCTCAACTTGTGATCCTCATCACCAGAAAATGACGTCGATGGGCCTGTGGTCACTAAAGGCCCCGGCAATGCTAATCATCATTATTGAAAACACTGAATGCCTTTTATGTGCAAAGCATAGGAAGGGCTACAAGAATGTTCAAAACAGTTCTTGCCTTCCAGAGGCTTCTATGGTCCAGAAAGGCATCCACCAGATTCTAGCTCTTTGAAGCCTCGCCCTCTTCAGGGCGTTAGTGGAATCAGGTGATAAAAGTCAACAAGGGTGAGCTGACCAGTCATTCAGCAAATACTCATGACTGTTTAAACTTACACATTTTTTTTTTAAAAACTCACTTGATAGTCCCAGCAAGTTAAGATGTCAGAGCACGTGAACAGAGCAGCCAGGTATCATGACATTTCATAGCAAACTGAAGAAATGTAGACTCACACAGGTCAGGTAAGTGAAACGTTTCAGAAGACATGCTGACGCTTGACCTGGAGCAATGCAGCCCAGCATTGGACTGAAAACAATTCCGACTTTGACATGGTTTGGGGAGAAGAGTGATGGGGATTGAGCTTCTTCTGAAATTTGATAAAGTGATCAGGCAAAGAGGATTCAGAATTGAAGCATGTAGCTTGGATCTTCTAGTTCTTCTGGGGCTACACAAAGAGCTGGGGATGCCTGATTTTAAACAAGGAGAAACTAAGTATGGCCTTGGTAAGACAATTGTCTGGCTCTGTCACTGCTTGGGCTAAACTGTTTCCATAAGCTGGGTGTACAAGATTCTGAAGAAGCCGCTGTAAGGAAAAATGATATTATAATCACTTTTCATGTAATGAAAAGTCAGCAGACCAAAAATTAAATTAATCATGAAGTTTTCCTTAATTAATTGGACAGTCCCAGTTCACTACTAACGAACAGGAATTCACATAAAATGAGCTAAAAGGACTAAACAGGCCGGGTTCTTCCTAGAATAAATGAAGGTCAGTGTTGAGGTCAGTGGCAAGGAAGTCTGGAGTGGCTTGGACTGAAGCTACTTGTGTGTTGGGGAAAAAAGACTTGTTTTCATTGCTCTAGTCATGAGCACAAATAGTGACTCAAAAAGCTTGAAAACTCGAAGACAACACAACAACCTCTTATATGTCATTGTACTTTATTATTAAAGGACAAAGGGGCAAGTTAGGGCCAGAGCCTGCTCTGAAGCTTTAATACTTTACATTCTCTTGTGAGTTTAGGCAAGGTCTCCTATAACACACACACACAGAAAAATTATTAGATTTGGAGCTGTTCATTTGCAGTTCCTAATTTCTCTTATTTTATGGCTGGCATAATAGGAGGAAAATGTTAACTAAACTTCATAAATAAAGTATGGTAAGCCTTTTCAAAGAAATACAATTTTGAGAAAATAAAGACATTCAGATTATTTTTTAGAAGACTATACCAGAGGAAATCTAAAGGATGAATTAAAGGTCTGTCCTCAAGTGGCCAACACCAGTCCAGGAAGAAACTGTTGGTGCCTCCATCAGGAATTATCTGAACCTCTTCAGGGTGTTAGTGGAATCAGGTGATGAAAGTCAACAACGGTGAGCTGACCAGTCATTTAGCAAATACTCGCGACCGTTTAAACTTACACATTTGTTTTTTAAACTCACTTGATAGTACCAGTGATTATATAGTAACCATTGCCATGGTTAAAAACTCCATTATCAAAACATTGGCCTTTTTGCTACTTCTATTATTGATATGAACTAGTCAGAAAATTTTAACCCATAGTATTTTTCTTGTTCTTATCTGAGAAAAGGGGTAAGGGGAATAGGGAAAAGGAAATTTGAGAACAATGTAAATATCCTTTATTTATTTGGGGGGTACTTTAAAGCGTTAAGCTATTTTATTAGTTTAAGAAGGGCGAATTAGGGAAAACTTGGCCATCTCATTAAATATCTTTTTAGATTGGAAACAACCATTATTAAAAATTACCAATGTACAAATATTTACTTTAAGCAGTCTTAAGTTGTTACAGTAAATAAACATGTAAGCAGCCATGTTTTAAGAAATCTATAGTAGTACAGAATAGTAATATATGCTCATTTACAAGAAGAGAGAAAAAAATTGAGAAAAGAAATCATCCTTATTAAACTAAAATAAAGTTAATGTTTTATTTTTGGACTTAAATTCCCTTGTACTTTCACATAGCTATTTAGAAGGCATCAATTTGGAAATGAACTGAGAAGAGAAACACAAGAGGAAAAAAGTCTAGTTTAGTGAATGCATGTTTTCCTACATAGAATCTTTTTTCTAAACTAATTTCATATCCCAAACTATTTCTGCTTTTTCACCTGCCCTGTTTCTTCTGTACACTTTATTGACAAACAGAAAATGATTCAACTTTAACACTTGAATTTCTGTGTTTCCAAATACAAATCAATTTCCTCCACAAGCTAGAGGAGAGATTTTGGTATCTACAAGTGGTGTCATTGTCTATACCAAAAACAACTTAATTGCCACCCAGGGGCAAGAGGAAAGAATTAGTGGGATCTTACTGCCTTTTGGGACCAGGTATCTTTTAAAATTATATTTATTAATATATTCTATTTCTTATTTTAAATTAAATTTTTATTGTGAAAAACTTTTTTTAAAAAAGAAAAATTAAAAGACTAGTACTATGAAACCCCACATAGCCACTCATTTCAATTCCTAACATTTGGTCATATTTATTTTACGACATCTTTCTTTCCTTTTTCTCTCTCTTCCAGCTCTCTCCATATATGTGAGTATGTATGAATGTATGTATTTCTGCTGAGCCATTTTAAAATAGATTGTAGACATCATGCCACTTTAAGTACTTGAGGCATACATCTCCTCATAAAGCTAGCTATTCCCCTACATCACCACAATACCATATCCAAAAAAATTTACAAAAGTCCCTCATGGCATCAAATATTCAAATTATTCAGTTGTTCTCCAAATGTCTTCGAGTAGCTAATTTTTTGTTTTATTTTTATTATATTTTTTAGAGACAGAGCCCAGGTTGAAGTGCAGTGGCACGATCATAGCTCACTGTAACAACTAATTCCTGGGCTCAAGTGATCCTCCTGCCTCAATTTTATAGTAACCGGGACTACAGGCCTGTACCACCATGCCTGGCCAATTTAAAAAATTTTTTTGGTGAAGACTGGGGCTTACTATGTTGCCCAGGCTGGTCTTGAACTCCTGACCTCAAGGGATCCTACCGCCCTCGACCTTCCAAAGTGCTGGGATTAGAGGTGTGAGCCACGACACACCCAGCCCTATTAAGCTAATTTTTTGAATTGTGGTCCCAAGTCTTTTATTTTATGAGTATTTCTAAATTTTTCTTTCTTTTGTGACTTTTTGAAGAGACCAAGCCAATTATCCTGTAGAATGTCTCAAATTCTAGATTTGTCCAATTAATTCCTCTTGGTATCATTTAACGTGTTCCTTAGTCCCCTGTATTTTCTGTACACTGGAATTAAATAAGGCAAAAGACTTGATTAGATTCAGGTTGAACAATTCTAGCAGAAATATCTCATAAGTGATGTTGCATAATTCATATCACATTATATACGAGCCACATTATTACCAGGTTATTAGTGATGCTAAATTTGATCACGAGTTAGATGGTAAGCACAAATCTCTTCTTATTAATGGAACTTTTCCCCCTTCCAAATTGAGCCATATGTAGCCATGCTTTGGTATTATGGAAATATTCTGTTTTCCTTCAATCTTTCACCTAAAGATTAGTGATCCCTGTGTGAATCAATCAGTTTAGTGAGGGCTGCAACATGGTGAATTTTCTAATTCTGCCATTCTGTCTACAGTTTTTAAAACTGGCCATTCTTCTGAAACATACCAGTATCTTAGGTAACATACCAACATTAATTTAGAATGAATTATAAGCATTCCGCCTCTTTTATAACTCAAATGAAATAGCAGTGCAACCACTGAATATTTTTCTGTATTTGAATTTTGGATTCAAAACTGAATAGATGGCTCCTTTAAACTAAGAACTATGCACAGAGTTGAGGATACAGGGTGAATAAAACAGCCTACACTGTGCCTTTCTCAAGAGCTTTAGTGTCTAGCCATAGTAAGTATATATTCCTCAAAGGAAAGAAGTATAATTATCTGCCTGAAACTTTAGGTAGTTTTTCATAAAAAGCTTCCTAATGTAGAATCAGAAATCATTGGTGGTGGGGCAGGGGCAGAATAAAGGTAAAGTAACACAGATAAATATATAAATAATATTCATTATTCCAAAAACCTCGTAATTTTAAAACTTTTTAAGAGATGGGGTCTTGCTATGTTGCCCAGGCTAGACTAGAGCTCCTGGGCTCAAGTGATCCTCTTGCCTCTGCCTCCCAAGTAGCTGGAACTACAGGTCCATGTCTGGCTATAATTTTAAAACTTTTCAGGAAGGCGAACGGGATTAAAGTTACCTTTCCTCTCTCTGCTCCATAATGCCCTCTACTCATTTAAAAAAAAGTTTTTTACAGTGAGAGTTTGCTTTTTCTTTAGTAAAACTTCAATAATCAAAGCTCCAAAATATAGTGAAGATTTATTTGGTTAACATTTTTTTTCCTATGTGCCCCATGCCAACTAGGTGTACATTTCACCTTAGGTTATTTATATGAACAAGTACACCTGTACCAAAAGCAATATGAAAGTCTAAGCTATGGAAAGTTATTTTTAAGATCAAAAAAATGGTATCTTGTTCCATTTACACCTTCCTGATGAATTAATAATTCATGATGAGCTGCAGTTGCATAAAACTCACTATCTTTCATGGAGTATGTTTGGGCCTAGCTTGGGCCCCAACAAAACACATTGTGGTTTTGGCTTTTTGGAACATTTTCATTTGTAAAGGTGTCATTGGAATTCTCAGTTCTGAAAGCATATTAATCAATTCATTGCACAAAAATAGAGTTATGGTTCTCAGACAGGGTCTACCCTCCCTTCCTCATATTGATAGTCTCCTTTTTTCAAATCAGAGTTAATATCAGACTAACAGTTCTCACTTAAATACATAAACTACCAAGAGTCAACCTTTACTTCACAAAAACAAAGCTGAACTTCATAGTTTCCTGTACATTAAAAGGACTACTGGCAATTTGTTATAAAGGCCCATTTATGCCAGGAAACCTGTTGAGCAGGAAACCTTCAAGTGGGAACGTGGAACAGAATATAATGAAAGTCCTCAAAAGAGGAAAGTTGTTTACATTGTCCTTCTATTTTAGTATGCCTTACTATATTGTAAAAATAGTGAAGGAACTGTGACCTTGGAAAAGTTTTGAACTAATGCAAAATATAACTGGACTTTTTTTTTTTTTTTTTTTTTGAGACAGAGTCTCACTCTGTTGCCCGGGCTAGAGTGAGTGCCGTGGCGTCAGCCTAGCTCACAGCAACCTCAAACTCCTGGGCTCAGGCAATCCTTCTGTCTCAGCCTCCCAAGTAGCTGGGACTACAGGCATGCACCACCATGCCAGGCTAATTTTTTCTATATATATTTTTAGCTGTCCATATAATTTCTTTCTATTTTTAGTAGAGACGGGGGTCTCGCTCTTGCTCAGGCTGGTCTCGAACTCCTGAGCTCAAACAATCCGCCTGCCTGGGCCTCCCAGAGTACTAGGATTACAGGCGTGAGCCACCGCACCCGGCCTATAACTGGACTTTGATCAGAAAATAGCCTACTCACAACTGGATAGTTTTAGCCAATATAAAAATTTCTAATCTTAAAAGAGAATCAGATTTTTTAAAATGTCTAAATTTGGTTAGACCTGAGTGAAGAAGGATTTCAGGTAGTCTCAACTTTCCTAGGAAACTGAAAGAAAGGTTCAAAAAAAGAACTACTAGCAAAAGATATGTAGGATTATTACAAAATGCAGGTATTTATGTAGTACTTCATGAAAATTAGCACAAATTATACATGAATTTTGCACTATACTAGCAACTTAGCCAATTTATTTTTCACACCTATGGTCATATCCAGTGAAAACTAAAGGAGACTGGGCATATTTTGAGATAGATACATTATTTTTCCAAATAATAGTCCCATGATTAGAAGAAATTTATCTTTAGTTTTTTCAGTATACATAATTTTACGTTATATAACACTTTTCAGGCTCACATGATTTCTTTTGCAGAATACTACAAGTTAAAGATCAGTGGATTGAAAGAATAAATCTTATATATCTCACAAAGTACTTAATATGAATCCATTTGGGGTTAGATTATTTTTTCAACTGAGAAGATATTTAATATACATTGTATTTAACTTTAGAATAAATGTGACACTTTTGCCACATTGATTTAATTATGCAAATGAAATGATCGGTTTTAAGGGGAAATTTGTGCATTTAGTTGCAAATACTTACCTGGCATTACATTTGGAGATGGAGGTTGGCTAAGTCAGTTTAATATATTTTGAAGCCTTGGATCTTCATGTGTTAAAAAAAAAAAAAGCATGTTACATAATCTCTAAGGAATCTTCCAGTTTCACACTCTGTGGGATAAGCTTCAACATTATCAGTGCGTTTTGAATACATAAAGATGCTTCTTGAAGTCTAGATTTCAGTTAAATTGCTTCCAAAAGACCAGATCCTTCCTGGACCCTAAGGTTTGGAAGCATTGGGATGAAGAGTTCAATTTCACAGACTAGTTCTTCAGTGCATTTTTTTTTTTTCTTGAATAGCTTCTATTTAATGAGAGAAGAGTCAGCCATTTCCATCCATCCATCCCTCCCCCTCACCTGACACTCCACATCCCCAAGATCCCCAAATCCTGTTTGTTCAGCCTTTGTCTTCTTGACAGTTTTTCCCTTTTCACCTAAACCATTTATAAAGTGATGTCCTGCAGATTCTATGCATTATTTCATTTTAAGTATACAATACTAGCTTAAAAAATATACTAAACAGGTACATGTGTATGCTCTTGGAGGTGTAAATTGGCACACTCTTTCTGGAAAGCAAACAGGCAATATATAACAGCCTTAAAAGTGTGTATATATGGCCAGGAGCGGTGGCTCATGCCTATAACCCTAGCACTCTGGGAGGCCGAGGTAGGAGGATCGCTCGAGGTCAGGAGTTCAAGACCAGCCTGAACAAAAGTGAGACCCCCCGTCTCTACTAAAAATAGAAAGAAAGTAGCTGGACAACTAAAAATACATAGAAAAACTTAGCCGGGCATGGTGGTGCATGCCTGTAGTCCTAGCTTCTTGGGAGGCTGAGGCAGGAGGATCGCTTGAACTCAGGAGTTTGAGGTTGCTATGAGCTAGGCTGACGCCATGGCACTCTAGCCTGTGCAACAGAGTGAAACTCTGTCTCAACAACAACAACAAAAAAGTGTGTATATACTTTCAAGGCCGATTTCCACTTCTTGGACTATAAGGGAATAAGGCAATAGTTTTTTTCTTTAAGACAAGACATGAAAATGAATCTCTTAAAGATGTTTAATATATTCATCTTACATATAATAAGAGTATAAAGATGAAGGCAGGTATGTTAACAGATATTCAACCCAGAGCTTATAATATAAAAAATTGGTAACTAAAATATCCAACTTCAAGGATGTTAGGTGCTTCCATGCAGTACTTATGCACTTGGGAAAGTACTTAATTATCTTGTAGTTTTTGAAATTTTCTTCTAATTCTTTTCTACAATGAACATGGATTACTTTCCTAACAAAGTAAATATACCACTCTGTAATGTTATTTTCTTCCCACATGTACCCATTACCCAGAATCACTGACATTTTTAATTGACTCTAAAAAATCATCAATCCATGAGACTAGTTAGCTCCTTAGCTACTACAATTGTTATTGAAATGTGGTAAGACCAGACATGTTCAGCCCTCAAAAGAGATCCAGATTGAGGAAAAAAAAATACTTAGTGAGCTCGAACAATTACAAATGACAGAAGCACCATTTTTTGTTGTTTTTAAAGTTCAGAAAAGACAAATTATGTCATATGTTCTCAGAATTTCCAAATAGTTACTGCTTACTTTAAACTCCGAAGAGGCAGAGAAACAATGTACTGCAGCAAACACTTTTAATAAGAATACAAAATTCACACCAGAGGCACATTCTGGGGAATGTAAATGAACTATCACAAGTAGTATTTCTGCTGGGAGAATAAAATAAGGCTCTCTCAGAGTACAAATATACAGGAAGGAATGATTTAAAATAGGTTTATGATTTACAATCACATTACATTGTATTAAGCACTCAAAACAGGCATATTAATTAAAAAGCCAGCTAAAAGGCATTTGAACATATATAACAAATCTTACAGTCCACAAAGTTCATGTTTAACGGTAATTTTAAGTACTTCATTTCAACACAAGAAACGAACAGATGAAGAGATATCTCTCAAAATATTAATTATGACAAAAATCAAAGGAACTTTACATTTAAAAAGGCTTCATTACTGATAGAACCGACAGTGGACAGGGCAACCACTTAACACAAAACCAACAGTGCTGAGCAACTGCATCAGTACTGGCCTTTTCAATCCTCTTTCTTCCTGGTAGCAGCACACTGTCCCAAATTACCTTTTCATTACGAAAGTGAAAAAAATCCTTCTGTTTTCCCATTCCTCAAAAGGTATCAAGAAAAACCAAGCAGCAAACTCAAAAGTTGATTTTACCATACACCTCAAATATGGTTTAACAAGTACAAAGGAACCCAACACTTATACACAGTGTTCCTTTCCAAGGAAGGAACAGATACATCAAACATTATCTGAAAGGGGTTCTTTATGGATTATGTACATTGGTTGAACAAGAATTACTGTATCTGAGAAGGCACATATCTGTGATTTAAGGCTTAAACGGTATTGTTACATATGAAAGTCAATAAAAGCTGTCTAGGCATTCACTTCTATCAAAACGGAATTTACCCCAAAACTAGCTTTCTAAGCACAGATTTCTACTCTAGAAACCATCAAGAATTTCCATTCCCAAGTCCACCTGTAAAAAAAAATTCCCTTAAGCAGGTTTCATTATGAATCAAAAGAAATTACAAACATAACTGCCAATGACTTTGGGTGATGCTAATTCATAAGCTTCATCACAGAAATGACACTGTGATTCCTGTGTCTTAAAAAAAAAAAAAGTCTAAACAAAATTACAATGGTACAGATTCATTTTTAAAAAGGTATTTGCCACCACTCCACAAGCTAATCAGTCATTCATTAGAGCTGCTGCCTCTGTGTGGACGCTGCAGGAACACCATATAATTTTACTCTGCAAAATAGTCTCTTTTTTCTTTAAGACAATACATGAAAATAATCTCTTAAAGATGTTTAATATATTCATATATAAAATATCTGATGTTGATACAAATCATGTAAACCTCCCTTTGGAAAAGTTACAACTGGCCCTCATTTCCAGGACCAAAAAACCTTGAATTTTTATCTTGTCAGTGCAAATCTATATAAGATGTCTTCAAACTACAGAAATAGCCATCAACCCTCATAATACAAAAGGATTTCTCAAAAAGGAAAATTATTGTGTTCAGATTATAGAAACTAGGTTTACATTAAAATCACCCATCTGCCCATCAAATTTAATAGTTCAATTGTTAAAGTATGAAAAAGGGAAAATTAAAGCTGTTTGTGCAAGAATCACTACAATGGTTGTCACCCTCCCCGCTTCCCTCAACTCTGCTTAATTCTTATTAGGTTTGTTTTGAAATATAACAATGTGACTTTCTTTTTTTTCCAGGTGTGATTTTACTGTTCTTCAAGCCAAGATGGGGCATCCACTCCAGGGGTTTTCAATTTGATATGGAACTGCTTAAGTGTCTGTTCAAGTTGCTTCTGATTCCCAGCAAAGTAAGCGGCAATGGCATTGTGGAAAAGGACCAGCTGATTGTGCAATACTTTAACCTGTGGACAGGGCAGAGTTACAAGACCACACATTAACACCACAGACAATGAAACAGAAGGTGATTTATTACATCCCTTAATTAAACAGTATATCTCTCCTCAAGAAAAGCTGTTTTAATAATGACAAAGTATTTTGCACATGCCGACCCTTGCAGGGTCCCTGAGCCTCTGATAACTTTTTAATTACCCTAAAGGAAATAAGTCAGGTTAAGGTGCTAAATATATACTCTGTTAACCATTTTTCAAATATTATTGAGAGCATTAATTAAAAATATCACTATTCAAACTAAGTATATTTAAAATCATGTGAGATATCAGAGGGAAAATTATATATAATTACTACACAATACATGCTATATACCAAGTATGGACATTATTAAGGCTAAGCTTTATGTAAAACCACGTAGGCTGGATATTTTTAAATACTGCCTTTCTTTGTAAAGAATGAAGCGAGTAGCGGCAAGTATTGCCCAGAAAGTCAGTTTACTTAAAGTTCATATGACTCTCAGTTATTTTCAACTGCTCATTACTTCTAATGATATCAAGAGTCCATTTTAACCAAGTAACACTAAGTCTATGAATCTTTCTTAAAGAAATAAGCAAAACATCACAAAGATTTATGAATTAAGTTGTTTCCTGAGGTTTTACTTATAACTGTAAAATGTCCAACAAGAAAGTATAAAATATGTTCTGATTTACCCATCCAATGCAATAGTCATTAAAATTGAACTTTAATAATTTTAATGATGTAAAATATGAAATATGATGCTAAGTGAAAAAAATAGGATATAAAATTTTACATGTGGCACATCTGTATTCACTAGATCACACATACACATGTTCTCTTTAGCCATTTCTGAAAATGTTTTTTAAAACTGCTGCTCTCAGTTGCCTCTGCCACTGTGACTGAGTTTCAGAATCCTTTGACAGAAAGTAGAAAGGTCCCAGATAATGTTAGATACAGAAGAGTTTCTTACATAAGGATAAAAAATAAATTATGAAGGAAAACACTGATAAATTAAACTAGATTAAAACTCAGAATTTCTATTCATCAAAAGACAGTGAAAATATAAGTTACATGCTGGGAAAAGGTATCTGCATTATTTGTAACTGGCAAAGGATATGTACCTAGAAGATGTGTACCTAGAAGATCCCACAAACCAAAACAACCCAATTAAAAAAGAGCAAATAACAAGGATAAACATTTCACAGACGAGGAAAACAGGAATGGCCAATTACATCTGAGAAGATATTGAGCCTCATTAGGATATAGGAAAATGCAAATTAAAACTAACATAGGATACTATTTTATACCCTCCACATTAGAAAAACTTAAAACAATAAAAACTCAATACATACTGCTGACTGGTGTATAAATTTATACAAGTGCTTTTGAAAACAATTTGGCATTAACTAGTAAAATGAAAAATACATACACTCTATGGAATAGCATTTTAATTCCTCAGAATCTGCCCTAGAAAAATTTGCATATGGGGTCCATGAGACATGTACAATTATGTTCATAGCAGCATTGTTTTTAGCATTAAAAAAATAAGAAAATCACCCTGAATTTGTATTTTCAGGAGAATGGATAAACTGTGGTCTCTTCATGTAATGGGGATACTATGTAGGAGTTAAAAGAAATGAAGTGCAGCTACATGCATCAACATGGATGAATATCAGGAACACAACGTAGAGCAAATCAAAGCAAGCTGCAGAGGAACACCCACAGTAAGATTCCATTTATATAAAGTTCGAAAACATACATAACTGAATGATATATTCATATGTGGTAAAACTAGAAAACCAACAGGAACAACAAAAATAAATTCAGAACAGAGGTTACAGAGGGAGGAGAGAAAGGATGAGGGAAGGGGAAAGCACAAAGGGGGCTTCAAAAGTGTTAGTGATGTTTTATTTCTTACCTTGGGGGGTGGCAACATGGATGCTATTTTTTCCTGTTTCTGTTACTGTTCATATTTTGTCTGGATATTTCACATTCTTTTGAACATATTTGACATTTTTTAATTACTAAAAAAGGGGAAAGGTTATGCAAGATAAAGTCTATCTTTATTATAACTTTGCTGAGGACCTGCATTGTTCACAATGTTCTAATGAACTGCAGACATCCACACTTTACATTCAGAGGAAAAAAAACGCCTAAAATTTTACTTACATTCATTCATTTAATAAATATTACAGACGCTCTGTTATATATGTAAGGCACTACTCTAGGGGCTGGGAATGCAAGCAATCAACAAAAATGACAAATATCTCTGCTCTCAAGAAGTTTTATTCTACTGAAGGAAGAAAGAGAAATAAGATAACTAAACTATGCAGTATGTTAGATGGTGATACATATTACAGAGAAAAATAAAGCAGCAATGGGACACAGGTAGGGTGGCTCACACCTGTGATCCTAGCACTCTGAGAGGCCGAGGTGGGAAGATTGCTTGAGCTCAGGAGTTTGAGACCAGCCTGAGCAAGAGCAAGACCCTGACTCTACTAAAAATAGAAAAACTAGCTGGACGTGGTGGCATGCACCTTTAGTCCCAGCAACTTAGAAGGCTGAGCCAAGAGGATCACTTGAGTGCAGGAGTTGAGGCTACAGTGAGCTATGATGACACCACTGCACTTTAGCCAGGGTGACAGATTAAGACTCTGTCTCAAAAAAAAAAAAAAAAAAAGAGCAGCAATGGGGATATGAGAGGTTGAGTATGAGTAAGGGAGTAAGGGGCTGCAATTTAAATAGGAAGGCTAGAAGAGGTCTCACTGAGGTGACAGCTGAATAAAGATTTAAGGAAGTAAGGGAATAAGCTTTAAGAAATCTGGAAGAAAAACATTCCAGACAGAGGAAACAGCAAGGACAAAGGTCCTGCGGTGGGCAGTGTGTTGGTATGTTTGAGAAGCAGCAGGCCAGCGTGACTGGAGCAGAGTAAGGGTCTGGTAGGAGATGTGGTCAGACAAGTAACAGGGGGCTAGATGGTGTAGGACGTTAGATATCATCAAAAAGACTGTGGCTCCTTCTCTGAGTAAGATGAAAAGCCACTCACAGAAGCTTGAAGGTTCTTAGCTGAAAAATGACAATATCTGACTTCATGCAAGGGTGAAAGTAGGGAGACCTGTTAGAATGTTACAGCAATAACCTGGGTGAGATAATGGTGGCTTGGACTGGGTAGTAACAGAGGAGATAGCAAGAATTCTGAATAGAATGTGAGGGGGAAGCTAATGGAATCTGATGACAGATGAAGATGTGAGGTATCAGAGAATAGGTAAAGATGATGCCAAGATTTTTGCCCTAAGTAACTGAAAGAATGAAGTTGCCATATACTGAAATGGCAAACACTGTGAAAGGGTATGGCAGGTAGATCTCAAGAACTCAGTTTTGGACAAGTTTGAGATACCTTTCTCAACAGCAGTCTGGGCTGGAGTTGTAACTTGGGAGTCCATCAATATACAGATGATATTTAAAGCCACATGACTAAATAAACTCATCAAGGGTGGGGAGACTGAAAAGTGATTCAAGGATTAAGTCATAAAAAATGAACCTTGATCCTTATATCTCAAAATATATACAAAATTTAACTCAAAATGGATCATAGACCTAAATGCCAGGGCTAAAGCTATAAAACTCATGAAGAAAACAGAGGAGAAACTCTTAATTATCTTAAGTTTGGCAAGGAGTTTTAAATAGTATACGCAAAGCATAAATTACTTGTAAAAAAATCAATAAATTGGACTTCATCAACTATAAAATATTTTTCTATTCAAAAGATGCTGTTATAAAAATGAAAAGATAAGCCATATATTGGGAGAAAATACTTACAAAACATGTACCAGACAAAGAACTTGATTCTAGAATACATAAAGAATTCTTACAATTGAATAAGAAGATGACAAACAACCTAATAAAAAAATGGGCAAAAGATTTGAATGGACATTTCACAAGGAAAATATACAGATGGCAAATAAGCACAAGAAAAGATGTTCAACATCTTTAATTATTAGAAAAATCCAAACTAAATCCACAATGAGATGCTACTACACATCCATTAAAATGGCTAAAATTAAAAAGACTGCCCATTGGTGAGGATGCAGAGCAAAACCTGATACACAACTGGTGGAAATGTAAAATGGTATAAGCAGGTTAGAAAAGTTTGTCAGTTTCTTAAAAAGTTAAACATGTTCCTACTATATAACCCAACTATTCTACTCCTAGGTATTTACCTGAGAGGAATGAAAGCATTTGTCCACACAAAGACTTGTATATGAATGTTTGTAGCATTTTTACTTGTAGGAGCTTAAAACTGAAAACAACTCAAATGTCTATCAACAGATGAACAGATAAATAAATTGTAGTATTTCCATACAATGGAATATTACTCAGCAATAAAAATAACTGATACATGCAACATAAATGAATTGCAAGAACACTGTGTTCAGTGAAAGAAACTAGGAAAAAAAGAGTATGAACTGATTTCATTTATATAAAATTTAGAAGGAAACTTTTCCCTCTTTTAAGGCTTTCACACTAGTAACCTACCGAAGTCACAAAGTAATTTTCCACCTAGATCTACTAGTATTATTTGGCCAATTTCCTTGTTTTCCTATTTTGAGAACCTTGGTTCCCAAAATTACAGAGCAACTAAGGGGCTTTTATATTTTTAGTGTGAAAAGTCTAATTTTCACAAATATGTTCTAATCACTTTACTGCTTTTTGAGTCAAAAAATTTTTTTATTTGAACTTTATTACTAATTCCCAGTGTTTTAGAATTAGACGAAAGAATAAAAGCAGAACATGGGATTTAATTCATGTACTGGGACTGTAGAAAGCTGTTATAACAGTCTACAAAGTTAGAGTCAGAAAGAAAGTGGGAAGGGCATCAGAACAGTTTTAGCTAACCCTGCAAATGTCAACACAAGTCAGTTTCTTTCCCTACCCTCTGAGGTGGTTGACAAACTGAACACAGAGAAACAGCTCCTCCTTATAGCTGAGGAAGATTTGACAGCCCACTAATAAAGCCTCAAACTAGGTGCATTAGCTGTATTGAAAATGGTCCCCCAACCCACAATGAAACTTAATCCATGGGAAATCAAGGAAGAGGGTGCTTTTTAGGATTGAATTCTAGTTTTCACAACAAAGTGATATGGTACCCATATTCACAAAAACATTCTCCCAGTAATTATTAGAAGATTGATGTGTAAAGGCTTTTAAAGTATACATACACACCAGATCAGTTTCCTGATATAGAGGGAACCTTGGAGCATGCACAGCTTTGCAATTATAATGTAAAAACAAACCAAAAGAAAAAAGAATTCTAAATGGAAATAAAGTACAAAATTGCATCTCAATTTAATATCAGAAGTTATTTTTTTCTAACAAGCTAATTGTTCTCATGTTGTCTTACACCAAAACAGATACTTTACTTCATTTTTCTAATAGCCTGATTATTGTAACCTAGTATAAGTTTAGTTTTGGTAGTGTATTTTCAAAATCAGATACAAATTTAAATAAGAATAGTAAGTTGACTCTTTTATCCAATCAAAACATAAATAAACCAATCCTCAATATGAATATGTTTTTTAAACTAAATGAATTCAAAACTTAAGAATATTTTGCTTTTATGCCTATTTTTGATTAACTTACTTGCACTATGATACACATTCATATAATGTCCTCAATGCCATTCTGCCTGATATGCTACAGAGAATCCTCAGGATGTTTTGATTATTAAGTAAATAGAAATCACTACCAATAAAAGAGAATAATTAAGTAGTATTAGAAAAAGAGCTACAACACAATTTTTAAAATAATGAATTTTTACAATTTTGATAATGACTGTGCTGTCACTAAGTAGTTTCAACAGAACATAAAAGTATTATTTTACTTTATTTGGTTTACTTGGTTTATCAGGTTGACTCTACTAGGCTATTTGACCTCATAAAGGTCAATCTGGGAAAGATTCTGCTTTGTCAAATAGAATTGGCTATTTGAGAAACCAGAGTGAGGTGGTGTGAAGTTCAAACCCCACTTTTAGGAGAAAGGACAAAAAGCCAAAATGTCCCAGGAAATATTTCAGGGTCATTATACTTCTTCAATTTCCTTCTATATTTAAGCTATATGAGAAATGATGAACATATAGAATCAACGAAAGCGCCAAGTAATTTTGGTGGACAAGGTTAGGTAATACTAACTTTTGGGATGTACCTTTTCTACATGACAGATAGTATGTTATCCTTACATCTACTCTGTACAGTCTTTATTATCTCCATGTTACAGTTAACAACAACAAAAAAAACCAGACTCAGAAAGTTAAATTGCCTAAGGTTGGACAACTGGGACGTAGATGGGCTGGGATATGGGAAATTTAGTAATGTCTTATTCCAAGACTGATCCCTGCTCTTTCCCTTATTCTAACCTGCTTCTATAAACATTTTAGAAAGCCTTTAAACAAAGTTTGAAACAAACAAAAAAGGGCAGCACCGCACTTAAGGGAAGAGTAGTTGTGTAGAAAAGATACACTTGAACCTCATTCCTAATTTTATCTCTGAAGTTGCACTTACACATTCTTTTTTTTTTTTGAGACAGAGTCTCACTCTGTTGCCCAGGCTAGAGAGCTGTGGCATCAGCCTAGCTCACAGCAACCTCAAACTCCTGGACTTAAGCGATCCTTCTGCCTCAGCCTCCCAAGTAGCCAGGACTACAGGCATGTGCCACCATGCCCGGCTAATTTTTTTCTATATATATTTTAGCTGTCCATATAATTTCTTTCTATTTTTAGTAGAGATGAGGTCTTGCTCTTGCTGAGGCTGGTCTCGAACTCCTGACCTCAAGCGATCCTCTCGCCTCAGCCTCTCAGAGTGCTAGGATCACAGGCGTGAGCCACCAGGCCCGGCTGACTTAAACATTCTTGGGATAAGGATCTAACACAAGGGTTGGAACAGATGAAAGAAATAAAAGTATGAAGAATACAACATTAAACTTTCACATAATTTTTCCACATTTACAGAGCAAGAAAAAGTCTTATTGAATTATTTGTGTCTTAAATTAGAAGAGATTTAAAATATAAAATATGACAGAAAAGCAGAGATTTGAAATAGAAACAAAAGAAGATAGAAGTAACAATTATAGGCAGAAATGGGATGACGACAAATTTGACAAATTTTCAAAACCTAACATCAGAAACAATTACAGTAACTTACAAATACACTCAATCATTGTGAACTCAGTTAAGAAGAACTTTTATAAAGATCTGCCAAACAATGAGTAACCCAGATCAGACATAAGCAAAACCACTATAGCAACATCTGTTGAGTGACCTAAACATACAATACAATACTTTAATTGTTAAAAGGCAAAACTAACTCCAACACTGACTACCAAGGCAGAGAGACAAGCTGGGGTTTAAGAGAAATTTAAGAGAACAGGACCCACAGATGATGACAAGTGGATGACACTGAAAAGTTTCTCTTGCCTACACAGCATGTATCAATAGAAAATAAATACCATTCACAAAGTTACTAACTGAAAAACCTAAAGATAAGCATTACTTTGTAGACATCAAAACCATATAAAAAGCATGTTATTTCTACCAAATGAACTTTTTTCTAAATCAAATTTAGATGACATACCTTCTTATTCAGAAGCACTGAATTATTTTTTTAAAAATCCATTTCTAGTTAAAATAAAAGATATTAGTCCTAATATATTTATAATTGTTAAGTTCTTCAATGTAGTTATTGGCTCTCCCACTAATTCTATAAAATAGGAGTTCACATTGAGTGTACAAAAATACTGGGATAGTAGCTTGGCTTAAATATGTGAAGAAAAGAGAACAAAATCATTCTTTAGTAAGAAGTCCCCAACCACTAATACGTAAAGTATCAACTCCTTTCATTACCCTCAACTATTTAAAAATGTACAATTATATGCTTTCCTTGCCTATCACAGATCTTTTCCTAGTAAGAGACCAGAAGAATAATAAGCAGGAAAATAGATCTGTCTTGGCCTTTTATCAGATTTGTGGAACATTATTAGTTCGCAAGAGCTTTGGAAATGCCTGTCACGTCAAAGCAACTATCAGTTGAGAAAGAGAAACACTATCAACAATATGGGTGTGGGCACTGGGAAGGGAGTGAGAGAAGGAAAGACAAATATGAGCTACAAGTGGGGGTGGGAGGACAGATTTTATTTTTCTGACTCACTGGGATAGGTTTCAACAAATCACTAACAAGTAGAAGTAGAAGGTTAAAAAAAAGAGTCCTACCGAAGGAAAAAAAGGCAGTTTTCTGTTCTGAAAAGAAGATAACTGATGAAATATTATCTATAGACTCAGTAACAGTAAGTCACAGAATTACGGTAATGTCCTACAATTCTTTATTTAATGGTACATTAAAATTCTGCATGCTAAAATTTTTGCTAAGGGTGAGACATTTTCTTACCCTTAGCAAAAACTATTGCCTTTTTTTGTTTGTGATTTTACAGTGTCAACTCCCTCCCTTCCAAAAGCTCCAGGTTTAGATGTGATCAATATGGCTTCTGTTTTCCACGGTTATCTTTCCATCTTCTCTCTCTGCTGTCTTAAGAACCTTATGTTAAGCAGCATTATATTAATAGCATTGTACTTAACTAAAAGCAGGGCTCTGGAGTCAGAGAATGCTAGATTTAAATCCTGGTCTGGCTGTGAGACTTTGGGCAAGTTACTTAACCCCTCTGAACCCCAGCATCATCATCTGTGCACTGGTATATGATTATCTAGATCAAAGATAATAAAGATACAGATATTATAATAAACAAAATCTTTATAGCAAGCTTCCTCCATTTATAGATTACAGTACTCAAAGATCAGCGTCCATCAACTAACTCAATACTCAATCTAGGAAGGCAATGCTCTTCCATGGAGCTTACCTCTAGGGGCAAAACAAACTAGCAGGCAATCACAACACAGCACGATATGTGCTTTAACTGGAGAAAGGCCTGGGCACTGTGGGAAGAAAGGAAAGGAGGAAGAGAAGAAGGGAGAAAGGGAGGGAGTGAGGGAATGACTAGCTTTCATGTTGGTAGAGAAAACATAAAGTATCATAAATTACCATCCAAGCTCCTAGCCCAAAATTAATTTAGGTACAAAAGAGTAGTTAAGAAATTGGGTATTTCCTTCCATCAATTAAGTGAGAGATATAAAGGTTATTTTCAAAAAAAAGTTGAGAGATGATCATTAACCTAACAGAGAAGTTTGACAATCATGGGCTTGTGAGCACTGGATGCACTTTCACAAAACCACACAGAAGTCCACAGGTACAGAAGTGAGGGCAAAAAGATCCAGAAATGGCACAGAAGGCTACAGGCAACAGGACGAGGAAGAAATCTCACCAATGCTTTTCTTCTTTACCCATCCCCAATTTCTACTGGATCTTTACCCCATCCCTGATCTCAAGTTGAGAATTAGTCCCTGTCCCTTCAGGTACTCACAGGGTTTCCCCAAGAAACCCAGAAAAAAGTGAGAAATATGTAGGTAGGTGTTTGCGGGGGAAGGCATTCACTAAATTCCATATTTAGATAACAAGAAACAGAAAGCTCAGGTATCCAGATCTCATGGAGCTCTCTTCTAAGTGGCAAAATGGGGCCAAGAGTGGATAGTGAAGTCACCACTGGGGTCAGCATACCCTGTGCTCACTGGCCTTTGGACACTGGGCAATAGGAACTTATAAGTCAAATCAATGGCCCACCCACACTCATCTTTACACTCACAAAATAGTTTTCCTTCACAAGTATGGCAATGCATAAATCTTGGAAAACTAACTTGTTTAAAAATTTAAGAACTCAAACCCTTATACAACTTACAAAATTCTGATCCTAAGGCACTTAATAACTATTTATAAACTTAATGGAAAAACTTTATCAAAATTTGTTATGATAAAACCACCATTACTTTTCTGTTTAAACAACCTGCAAGCATTAATACTATGCACTGCTTTAAGCAGAGAACAGAAAATTTAACAAAAGTTTACAAATCATTTAAACATATGAGCCAGGGTTTTTTCAAGTTTCTGACCCTTTTCTACCTATATACAATACCCATTCTTGGGTGGTCCTGCTCAAGTCAAACTGCTACCTAGTATAGCAGGTACTCTGCACCCACACTAACATTTTTCTTCATCAAATTCTATATTTCTTCCTCATGCTTAACATTTTATACATAACAGATTTTATTTAAATGTCCTCCATTAAAGTTGCTTGTCAGGGATTTTGTCATAATACCTTTGTATTATACAATATGTCTTTAGGATTAGGCATAATAACAGCCCCAAATAAGCCCCTTAAAAACTTAATGAATTTTTTTAAAAAGTATCTTTTGAAAATTTAAGGGAAGAAAGAAGGGTAGAAAATCAGGATGTTATTAAGAGGAATAAAGAAAAAAGCTAGTTATCAAATGATCTTTTTAATCGAACGAAGCAAAGTATAGAGGAGTCACAGAAGGACTATATGCTCAACACGAAAGTGCTGAGTCACTACTGAGCAAATTTCAAGGAAAGGTTAAAAAGAACATTGCAAAGTCAAAGTCTTAAACACTGCTAGTGCCTTCTGAGATTTTACTCTATCATCTCTTGTCTAAACTACTCTACTCACTCTTAGGTCCTACTAAACTCTAGCCTCCATGTTTTAGACTTATCATTTGCTAAGAATTCTTTCAAGGGTTTCTTGCTGATATTAAAATAAACTTTTCCTTAATGTGGTCTATAAGGCCTGCACGGCCTAGCCCCGACTCACCTCTTCAGCGTTCTTTCTATCCTCTGACCATGCTGGCTCCAGTCACATCCATTTTTTGAACATGCCACATCCTCTCCTGCCACAGGGCAGTTACATATGCTGTTCTCTCTTCCTGGAATATGCTCTGCTTCTCACTTTACCTAGTTAATGTTCTATATCACTTCCTCCTTGAAGCCTTCCCCAACCACTCCTGACAAGTACCTCTCCATGAGAGTACCAGTCACAGCCAAAATTATATATATATATTTTTGGTGTGATTTGGCTAATGTTGTTTCTCTTACTAGGCTATAAGCTTGTTGAGAATAAAATTTGTTTTAACTTTTTTCACTGGCTATCATCACTATGCAGAACACTTCCTGGCACACAGTATATACTTGATAAATGTTTGGTCAATGAATGAAAAGAGCAGTAACAAAATTATATCAAATTACGTGATGAAATATATGCAGGAACTAAGTCTGGAAGTAAAATTGCACGGATAAGGGAATGATTCACAGGATCGAAAAGTAGGTAATAATATTTGGCACAGTGTTGAAAGACAGTTTTTTTGTGTGCCCAACACCACTACCTCACTTCCCAGTTGCCTATTGCACCTACAGATTTCAGCCATAAATGCTTATTTTTTATTTAGAACCAGGTAGGGTTCTTTCACCTATATAACTTAATTCCACTTGACTAATGAGCATATACCAAGAGGTACTACTGTTTTTGCCTCCAGTTATAGAAATAAATATGACATTAAGTCATTGGCATGAATATTTTAAAAGTATTCTTACTGTAGTCCCCAATCCCTGGGCTGAGGCCCGGTACTGGTCCGTGGACTGTCCTCGTCCGCCCCCTCACGCCCATGGAAAAATTGTCTTCCATGAAACCAGTCCCTGGTACCAAAAAGGTTGGGGACTGCTGCAAAGTTAGGGTTCTTTTCTTTTGACAATGGGGAAAAAGAGTTCAATTTTGAGGTAATGATTAACATGCTCTTTAAATTTCAGCAACAATTATCCATTTTTTAAATTCAGAGGTTTACATTTTTTTCCTCTCAAAGAAAAGCTTAAGTAAGCAAAGTATATCTCTGCCCTCCAAGCTTTTGCAAACCTTTAGTGTATTGTTAAAAAGTACAAGGCTTGGAGCACTTCCTATTACAGTATGTATTTGCATAAAGTCAGAGTCATCACAACTATCTATATATATGTGTGTGTGTATATGTATATAGCTGTGTCATACTACATGAGTATGTTTACTTCATTCTAGGCTTTTATTTTCTGTGTATTTCCTTCTTTCTCCTGCCCCATCACTTGAATTCACTGAATTTTTCTCTGAAAAGTTAAATTCATAAGGTATGTCTGAAATAAGTTTGTAATGTATTAGAAAAGAAACCCTAAAATACAGGAATGTTATTGTATTATGATTATATATGAAACACTGTTGTGAGTGAAAACAACAGTTTTTACATAACCTAAGATTCAGAATGACTATGATTTTTAAGAAAAAAAATTTTTTTAATTAAATAACTATATTATGTGTCCAGGGTAGATACCAAGTCTGGTTCATCTTTTCCTGCCCTCTTTGTCATCCCTTAAGTCACTAAAATATAAAATAATAATGAAACAAACCTGCATTTAGTGGTTACAGCTAATTGATGTTACTTTAAAAAATATATTTTATCCTTCTTAAAATAAGAATAAAATCCTTACTTCTTATAATTATACCTCAAACTGCTCTGTTGAATCTTTTGATACATTCAGCCCCCAATCCCAATATATTCATAGCCCTGAAATGCAATTTACCATTTCCAATTATAGTCATCTAAAGGGAAAAATTAAACTATTTTGTCACATTCTATATAGTTCCAAGCCATATAAAAAGTTATTCTAAAAAAAAAAACCCTGAGTTGTTTGCATTGATCTGTACATTTTCCCCTAATGTTCTGCTTCCCCTTTCCACGCAAACAGTAAACACTGAAGACAAGAGAAGCATTTCTGAGAGAATATGCTTTGCCTTCACTAAAGCAAAGAGCGAGGTAATTAGCATTCAGCCTTCTATCCCCTCCTAGTTGATTCTCATTCACTTCCATCTCCTTCCAATCCCTGCAGTGCACCTCTCATTCCGGGAAGAATGCAAACACCCATTTGCTGAATCCGTCTATATGCTGAGCACCATTGCTAGGCATCATGAGGGCTGTAAAAGAAGGCGTGGTAGCTACTCTCACAAAGTCTACAAAGCAGGAGAAATATCTATTTTCTTTCTCTTTACTAAAGTAGCCTATGTTTTGTTTTGAACCTTGAAAAGAACAATAACAGTTAAACAAACTGCCTTAAGTCACAAAATAGATCAAGTTACATTATTTAAAGGTCTCAAAAGGGAGAAATACTGCAAGGAAAAACATTAGAAGAGTCTAGTTAACTATGTCTTATGCAACTCAATGTGGTTTGGTTAACAAAGGAGAGACAGAGTCAAATAAGGATTGTTTAAGTTAAAGGCAAATATACTGACTGTATCATGAAATGGAGGGAGAAAATACAGATTATAGTTGAAGAGCGTAAGTTTTTCAGTAAGGGTAAATGACAAATACAGATAAATGCATTTATCATTCACATATGCACAAATATGTATATTTTATACACCTTCCCCCTTTGTTTTACCAGAGGAAAAGAAGGCTTGATTAAATACATACAAACACTTCAATTTCTAAAATATAGCTAAGAACCTAATTCCTTATCTGCCTTAAAAAAAAAAGTTCTAAGAAGGAACAAAAACACTAAACACTAAAACTTATTACTATAGTCACAGGACTGGCTTTTAATCCTATACTCAAGGACTATTTGCTTTTACTTTATGTACTATTCTAGTTGCTTGGTTATCTGGCCTCTCATTTTAGAAATGAAGCATTACTATGGAAAGACACTCCAAAACTCATGATATGAAAACCAATACAAAGCTTGGGGGGTGCGGGGAGACAGAAAAAAGCTGCAAAAACAAGTCTACATACTGTGGCAGTCTTTAGGACATTATCATATTACAAAACAGCATATTCATTGATGTTTTAGTTCTTCCTATTAAGAAACAGAAGAGTAGCAGTGGGTGGTGATAAGCCTCTATCTAGTCCCAGCTACTTGGAGGGTAAGGTGGGAGGATTGCGTGAGCCCAGGAGTTTGAATATAGCCTGGGCAACATAGTGAGACCCTGTCAGAAAGGAAAGGAAAAAGGAAAAGGAAAGGAAAATAGGAAGAACATACCATATTTTATCAAAACTCAAGTACTATGTAGATTACCTAACAAAAGAGATGTTAAGGTACAAATTCAGTTGCAGTTTAACAAAAGAACAACCCTCCCCCCTCCAGATTTGAGGCATTTCAAATTGCCAAGAAAGCAAACAGCAATGACAGACAGTTCCTAGGCTAAAGGCTTGTTTTTCCTCCTTTTTCTTAAAGCTATTAAAAATAAAAGGAAAGTATAAAAGTTGCTCAACCAAAAAAACCCCGAAAGTTCTCTCAGGGATCTACATTTTCATCTAACTAATAGCTATTTTTTTTTTTTTGAGACAGAGTTTCACTCCGTTGCCCTGAGGAGAGTGCCATGGCGTCAGCCTAGCTCACAGCAACCTCAAACTCCTGGGCCCAAGCAATCCTTCTGCCTCAGCCTCCCGAGTAGCTGGGAATACAGGCATGCGCCACCATGCCAGGCTAATTTTTTTCTATATATATTTTTAGCTGTCCAAATCATTTCTTTCTATTTTTAGTAGAGACGGCGTCTCGCTCTTGCTCAGGCTGGTCTCGAACTCCTGAGCTCAATCAGCCCGCCTCGGCCTCCCAGAGTGCTAGGATTACAGGCGTGAGCCACTGCGCCTGGCCTTACATTTTCATCTAACTAATAGTTATTACTTAAAACAACAGACCAAACTCTTTATAGTTTTTAAAAATTTTTATTTATTTATTTTTTAGAATCTTCCTACCTCCTTATAGTTTTGAAGTTAAATAAAAAAGATAAAAAGACCAAAGCTTCTTTATAGATTATATTTTAGACATAGCTGATTACTGAGTTCAAATTGAAACTTAGGTTGATGACAACAGTGGAAAGCCAAAAACAAAGATTATCTCTAGGCCATCTGCCATGATCTGAATGTTTGTGTCCCTCCCTAAATTCTTACGTTAAAATCTTCACTCCCAAAGTGATGATATTAGGATAGTATTAGGCTTTTGGGAGGTGATTAGGCCATGGGGGTAGAGTCCTCATGGATGGGAAGACTGCCCTTATACAAGAGGCCAGAGAGGGACCCCTCCTCTTTTCACCATGTGAGGACACAGCAAGAAGGAGCCATCTATGAGTCAGAGAGCAGGCCCTCACCAGACACCAAATCTGCCAGTCCCTTGATCTTGGACTCTCCAGCCTCCAGAACTATAAGAAATAATTCTCTCTCATTTATATGCTACCTAGTTTATGGTATTTTGTTATAGAAGCCTGAATGGACTAAGATATCATCTAAGAACATAAAATCCTTGAGAATAGAAACAATTTTCTATTTTTATTTTATAGTAAAAAAGAGAAGATGTGATAATGACAATATTATTCTCAAAGTAATAACTTCCAAACTTTTATCTCTGATGCCTTGACCCTGTTCATCCAAACTCCAAACACATAGAAACTTCCTACCAATTGTTTTCACTTGAATATTTTGTCAACATCTCAAACTAAACACTGGGTCAAATAGAAAAAAATTCCCATCCCTCACCCTTACCCTCTTCAAGCCAAACCAGCTTCCTATTTTGATTTTCCAATCCCTGTCATGCAGCCTTAAAACCACCATATTCTTTCTTTTCTACTATTATTGCAATGACCCTAGTTCAGGCTCTTAGTCATTTCATTTGGCTATAAAAGATTCCTTACTGGTTTCTGTGCTGCTACTTACTTTTTCCCTTTAAACTATGGTGACTGAAGAGTCTTTCTAAATCACGTTTTTAGATCCACGTTTTAAATCCTGTCACTCCCAACTTTAAAAATTCTTCAATGCCTACATGATAAAGTTGGAAGTAAGACCCATCTGAATGACATGAAAACTTTATAGAGATGACCTAGCTGGCTATGAAGGTGGCTCGTTTCTTCTCTGCTTAGTGTATGTACATCCCTTGCAAGGCCACAATTCAAAGTCTTTATGTGGTTAAGGCTCAGTACAATCTGGCTTCCAATTATCTTTGATTTTTCTCTTCCTTTAAAGCACGTGAATTTCATGTTTCACTGTTAGTCTATTTCTCTATCAAACATGTATATTCCTCCAGCATACCTCTTCTAGCACTACACTGTATAGTAATGATAGGGCAGAATGTCAAAATATTTTTATATTTAAAATATACAATGTCTATATCTAAATATTGGTATATTCATATCCATCAAAATCTCAAACAGTGTAACTGATATATATATGTGACTAAAACAAATGCAATCTTATGTGCTCAGCTAATGAAGGCCAAAAGACTGGGCCATGCTCTCGTTTGAATGATGCTGGGCAATCTGACTGACAACTCTGCCGAGTTTCCTTTATTGCCCTGTGTTCTGGTGAGTAATTTTCACCCACAATTAAGCTAAAAAAGTGATAGTGCTGGACTTGGTAGATCCCAAAGAAGTGTATTATTCTGTAGGTTTTATGGTAGCCGTAAGAGTTTCTAAGGAAATGTTAAAGAAAACAATAAGTTATCAACATACAGTTAGTAATTTAATAAAAAGCTCTTAGATATTATGGAGACTATATACATTACTGCTTCCTGGGAGAACTGAAAAATATTTTTAAGAGGGGTACGTGAAAGAAAGTATGGTTGAAGACCTGTCATGACCTCAGAGGATGTGAAAGGCACCAGAGGGACTACCAATGTGTAATGGTGAAACCCATCTTCACAGGACTGAGCTATTCTGTACCGTGCTCACTACTGGCTCTCCCATTTCCAGAACTGCAATCATCCATACAAAACTGCGTGTGCACGTAATGGAAGGTATGACAAACATGGGAACCTGTCCTTTACTTAAACTAAAACTCAGAAGCCTACAGCACATCCAGTTTACCCCTCACTGCTCTAGTCCTTTGACATGTTCACATTACATAAAAACAATGTGCAAAATTCATTTCTTGGCTTATTCCTTATAGACTATGCTAATTGCAGCCCTAAGCTGGACATCTTAGCCATTCCTCATTTATCAGTTCCTGGGAAGAAAGCCATAATTCTCTTCCTGAAAGTTGGACCTCCTATGAATAGAAAGGTTTCAAGATATTCAGAGTGGAATCTATTATTATTTAACTTTTTAAAGCACCTGCTACCAACACCAATCTGAAGATCAATGGTTGAACATCAAGTATTTTTTGCCAATTGTTACATGTGAAAGACTGGGATAGTAGAGTTGATGACTTCTATCAAAGAAAGGTAAATATATTTTGTGCACTTTTGAAAACTCAAACACTGATTATAAATGAAATTCCTTCTTGTAATTGTCATAAAAGAGAACTAACAGAAACAAAAAAAATTCTATTTATCTTTCTTTAGGGTAATGTTATTTTAAAGTCCACAGAAAGATCTCAGAAGGTAAAGAATAAATTTACCTTATTTTCTTCTAGGAATTTCAATTTGATAGAAACGTCATTGCGCATTTTATCATATTTTTCCTTATGTGCTTGGAACAGATGCTGTGACTGCTCAATCTTTGGCAAAGTGTTTGCATCACGTGGTCCAAGATTCAGTTCTTCCAAATCAGTGCGATATGCATCATATTCAATCCTGGAAAGGAGAGAACAAGTGAAGTATACTACAAAAACAGAGTGAAATATGTTCAAGAGATGGATTAGAAATACACAGTATTCAGTCTCATACTAAATAATAATATATAAAATTCTCATATCTATTCTCTATGCTTTTGAAATCATCATTTCTTTAAAAACAAAGGACTATTCATGTAAGAACGGGGGAAGCTGCTTCTTAATCTCATTAACTATTTCTCTAAAAATACAGCATCAACTGTCAAGTAAAATTTCCAAAATTTAAAAACCAGTTTAAAAAAGTAGATGTCAGACCGGGCGCAGTGGCTCACGCCTGTAATCCTAGCTCTCTGGGAGGCCGAGGCGGGCGGATTGTTTGAGCTCAGGAGTTCGAGACCAGCCTGAGCAAGAGCAAGACCTCGTCTCTACTAAAAATAGAAAGAAATTATCTGGCCAACTAAAATATATATAGAAAAAATTAGCCGGGCATGGTGGCGCATGCCTGTAGTCCCAGCTACTCGGGAGGCTGAGGCAGGAGGATTGCTTGAGCCCAGGAGTTTGAGGTTGCTGTGAGCTAGGCTGACGCCACGGCACTCACTCTAGCCCGGGCAACAAAGCGAGACTCTGTCTCAAAAAAAAAAAAAAAAAAAAAAAAAAAAAAAAAGTAGATGTCAAAATAAGATCAAAGGTATAGATCAATCCCCCATATGAATTGGTTAATATTGATGAGGCAAAGCAGGTGAGGATAGCAGACTTCAGAATGGCATACTCATATAAGTCAGAGGGTCAATAGAGGGTCAGTGGTTCTCAAAGTAAGTCTAGGTCAGCAATGCACAATAAAAATATAACGTGAGTAACACATGTAATTTAAAATTTTCTAGTAGCTACTTTAAAACAATAAAAATTAATTTCACCTGTTTTTTAACACTATATTTCATTTTACCCAATATATTTAAAATATTATCACTGCAACATGTCATCAATGTAAAAAAATAGTTAATGAGCTACTTTACATTTGGAGGTAGGTACTGAGTCTTTGAAATCCACTGTGTATTTTACATTTCCATCTCAATTCAGACTAGCCACATTTCAAGTGCGCCACAGACACATTGGCTATTTACGTGACAACACAACTCTAGATGAATTTCTGTAACATCAGTATGTAGAATGTGACAATGGCATCTATTATAGAGCACTTACCACTTTGTATTTCATGAGATGCCTCACCCTAATACTCTTCCACCAGTAACTGAACTAGTTTCCCCACCATCATGACCCCCATAGCCCCTCATAATACCTCTATCACAGCACCTGTGTAAGTACAGTACTACTTTGCTTATTAAACAGTGACTTATCCAGCACCCTCAACTATTCAGTACTCAGCCCAGAAGCAAACTGATCTCCAATTTCGTCAAAATCAGAATCACAAAGCTTACGCCCTAAAATTAAAGCTCTTTATATATACATATATAGTATGATTCCCATCTCCTATTCTGGGAATTAAGAATGCTTTAAATCACATAAGCTATACTGTATGTATGACTAGAGAAAGAATACATAAGTTCCTCACACTGAGACTAATTTATTCTTAACTCAGTATTGAATGTAAGAAACTTGATCTTTCAGGGCCAAAAGAGGATCATGCATGCATTCACTGATACAATGGTTCATTCAAAAATTATCAAGTGAGCACATTCTATATTCCAGGTACTATGCTAGAAAGTAGAGCTATAAAGATGAACAAATAACTTTATCCTCAAGAAGCTTGTAGTCTGGAGGAAGAGAACCTTGTAAACAATTACAACAAAATGAGATAATGGAAACTACCACGAAGGAGGGTAAGATATAATGGAAATCAAGTGGAAGAATTATCGAATTAGGATCCGAAAAGATATCTCAGAAAAGAATTAATATACTATAATTAAATTTTAAGGATGGTAAAGCTTATTGGGTGGATTGGGACAGGGAAATTAGTAGAATATTCTAGGAAGATAGTAACATGGACAAAGGCATAAATTTGTAAAATACCATGACACATTTGGGAATTAATTCAGTTATGTTAGAATCTGAAGTTGGAACATAATAATGGAAGGAAAGTCAGACAGGTAGGCAGGATTGAGATTAAGCAGCCCTACAGGCCATGCTAAAGGGTTTAAATTTAATCCAGTAGGACAGGTCATGGGAAGCCATTGTCGAACACTGATCTGACGTGAAAGTGACATGATTCTAATTGTTCAGGATAGAAAGATGACTCTAGTGGTAGTATAAGGATTGGAGGATAGACTGGAATAAAAGATTGAGAAATTAGAAGCAAGGAAACCAATTAGAAGACCAAGGACATATGAGAAATGAGTCACTAAATCAAGACAAAGGTAGTGGAGCTAAGGAGACAGAAAAGATTTAGGAGGTAAGACTGACTTGGTAATAATAACAAGTTAGTTAGATCCATGGGTTTAGTAGCCGAACTGAATGACCACTCTGCCCTTCACTGGCTCTAACATCTTGAGCTAATTCTTTGATCTCTTTGTGCAACAGTTTTTCATCTATAAATGAGAATAACAACTTCCACAAAAACTTCACATATATATTAAGAAAGCACAAATGACACCTAGTAACTAATACCTTTAGGATGCTTATTATTATGGCCCCATTATTAATAGAAGAGGGGTAGCTAAAGGCAAACTTATAAAAAATAATAAGAAATAGAAATACAGTGGCTCATGTCTGTAATCTCAGCACTTTGGGAGGACAAGGCAGGAGGATCACTCGAGGCCAGGGGTTCAAGACCAGCCTAGGCAATATAGTGAGATCTCGTCTCTACAGAAAAACTTTTTTTAAAAATTAGCCAGGCATGGTGGTGTGCACCTGTAACCCTAGCTACTCTGGAGGCTGAGGCAGGAGGATCGCTTGAGCTCAGGAGTTTGAAGTTGCAGTGAGTGATGACTGTGTCACTGCACTCCAGCCTGGGCTTACAGAGCCACACCCTGTCTCTTAAAAAAAAAAAAAAAACCCAAAACAAAACTAGAAAGAAAGAAAGAGAAAAAAGTAGAACTGAAATAAATAATAATATGTGGTGATTTAGTATAATGACCAATATCCTTCAGTAGCCTTGGAGCACATTTCTAGGTAACACTGATTAATTTAAACACAATCAAAGTTATAATAATACTGACCTTATATTCCTTAATTTTTATATTCAGAATTTGTAGATGGTATTAAAGTAAAATTTTTCATAAGAGCTTTCTAACAGTGTTCATTACCACCAAGATAAGAAGCTCACTAAGTTTTTCAAAATGCAACTCTTCACTTCAAGGTTGCCAGTCTGAAATGAGTCCATATCAACAAAGTTAGTGATGGTTACTTTATGGCTTATGTAAAACTTCTAGAGAACAGGTGTCCACATCTGAAAAGTCTTGACCACAATTGACTCCCTTGTTGGTGCTGCTGTGGAGAAGTGTTGAATGGGCTGTTATAAGATTTTCTATACATGAAGCACCAGAGGGCTAGGAAATACTTGTACACAATGCATAATAGGGAGCATTAAAAGGCCACCCAGGCATTTGCACAAATTACCACTTTTTGTGCTGATCAAATAGATGACCCTTGCCTTAAAAGTCAGTAAATTCTGGTTTTGACAGAGAACAAAATTCAGCTACTGAGAAACTTTTAATCTTGGATTGTTTTTGACTATTATCCCTCAGTATGCAATGTTTCAGTGTTTTAACTAGCTAGTTCTTCAGCTACTTCATAAACAACAGAAAAGTCAAACCCCAGGCTAAACTTATGAATAAAATCATATATTGTAATTTGAATTAAAAAGGATAAATTATGGGGTGAGGTGATTATTGTTGTTGTTTTTTAAAGCAAATACAGAGGTTGTCTAAGGGATCCTTTAAGTAACCTGCTACCAAGTACATATAACTTCATTTATAATTTTGGTCAAAAGTTCCAAATAAACCTATATACATATTATATAAATTGAGATCTTATACCACATTATAATTCCCAATCTAATGAATTAGATTTTTCATTATAAGATGTGAAAATTATTTTATATAATTAGATATGAAAATTTTAGATTAATCCAGTTTAAGCTTAAGTCTTACTGAGCAAGCGTAAAAGATAAGGAACCAATGGTTTCTCATTTTGGCTTTGAAACTGACTACAAGTGAACAAACCATTTAACCTCGAGAGTCTTCTTCTCTGCAAATTAAGTATAAAGTGTTTTGTGTATGAACAGTGACTAATCTGATAAATCTGGCTTTTGTTAATATGGGTTAATATTTTTAAAAGCATGCTAGAAATAAGGCTGAAGAGAAAGATACTCCATGTTAGTTAATTAAAACATATCTTAGGACAGGTAGACAATTATGAAGTGGAGAAACAAACTAGATTCACATAGTTCTTAACCGGGAGGTGGTAGGGGTACTTCTGGAACAAAACAAAAGAATTTTCATCTTTAAAACTTGGCCAGGCATGGTGGCTCACACCTGTAATTCTAGCACTCTGGGAGGCCAAAGTGGGAGGATTGCTTGAGGTTAGGAGTTCAAGACCAGCCTGAGCAAGAGCGAGATCCCGTCTCCACTAAAAACAGAAAAAATTAGCCAGATGACTAAAAATGTTAATAGAAAAAAACAGCAGGGTGTGGAGGCACATGCCTGTAGTCCCAGCTACTTGGGAGGCTGAGGCAGGAGGATCTCTTGAGCCCAGGAGTTTGAGGTTGCTGTGAACTATGCTAACGCCATGGCACTCTAGCCTGGGCAACAGAGCGAGACTCTGTCTCAAAACAAACAAACAAACAACCCATAAGTATTAAAATAATCAGAAAAACTAGCTTAAAATGATTAAAGAGATAAAAGGAAGATAATCCATTAGGACATTATGAATAAGGAATAGACAAATTTTAAAAAGAATCAAATTGAACTTACATAAATGAAAATTTTCATTCATATATATAATCAATCCTTTGAAAAATACAATGTCCATGAAAATATTTAAATAGAGACTGGAGTACCAAGTACTGGGAATGTTATTAGGATTTCCATGGAAGAATAACTTACTGATAGATACCTAGTCCTTATTCCACCACAAACCAAGCTTTTTGTCTTGACCTTCATTTCCAAGTTAGTAAGAATCTTCTATATGTTAACATTAGACAGAAAATTACAAACACAGCATGGGAGGGAAGCAACTCTTCTTGTGAAAAAATCAGAAATTAACTTTTCCAAATGAACTGGGTTTTTATGTACTTAAGGTATAAGGAAATATAAACTTAATAAGCACTTAACTGTAAAAAGACCAGATGAATTTGGGTTTTCACAGGTATTTCTCGTATCACTAAACTAGGGCAAGAGGCCAAAAAATAAAGTTATGCTTCTAAAAGGTAAAGTTTATCTTCAACTATGCTATAAAAAGTATAACAGAAAATAAGAATTTCAAGTGTTCAGAGGGAAAAAAAAAATTAAAGGGGACCAGAACAATATTTAAATAAAAGTGGCAGGGCATATGGGGCAAAAATTGGGCCTGGAATCAAAAGCTGAAAAAGGCTATCATGGATCTGCTACTCTTTAGATATATATGAGTATTTATTAGTATGTATTTTATTCACCTAACAGGATTATGAGATAAAGAAAATTTATATATACATACATATATATGAAACAGAATGTATGAAAACACTGTATTATAAACAGGTATCAAAATGTGAGGCAAATATTTATGTAAAAGGCAAAATTTGAAAGGGTTTAAAGGCTTGTTATAATCTGGATAAATGGAAGATCATTGGTATTCACAACAAACAAAATCATGGAGGGAAAATGAGCTTGTATATTCGAGAGAAATTGAAGGAGTAAGTATGGCTGTTGTGGAAGCAGTGATAATAAGGATGAAAGGTAATTTAGGCCAGATTATAGAGAACCATCTAGTATCTATGTGGTGGGACACAGGGCCCCGTCCTCTTCTAAAGAAACTGGAGTTGGGATCCTCCACCTCCCTATTCCCTAGAAGGCAGGGTTTGGGCACATGACCAAGGCTCAAATGGACACTCTCAAGGCAATGAAGTAAGTATTCAGGAGCCTTTGGAAATTATTTATGGTAGCTATGAGCTATGGCAGCATCAAATATCAGAGCCACTCGACATCAGGGCCCTAATTAGATTCTTCTGAGGCATTACTCGGCTTTGGTTCTTGCCTGTTTCCAGAATTTTGTTCTCCTCCTTTTCTGTTAGGTCTGTTGGCTATCCTATAACCATCCAGTACATTTTTTTCCTGCCCATATTGGCCACAGTTGGTTTCTGTTGTTTGCAACCAAAAATCTTAACTGAATTATGTGTCATCTGTAAAACAAAACATAGCCAGAATTTACACCTTACCTGGCACTTTCATACTGTTTCACAGTCATTAATGTATCTTCAATTGTTTTATTCACCAAAGTGTTCACACTAGCAATGAAAAAGTTAATGGCCCCAAGAAGAGTCTCTCCATTTTTAGCCAGCAGCTTTTGAGTATCTGCATTATAGCCAAATTCTTCCTAAAACAAAGAAGTCACCTTAACTTATCTAGTAATAAATTAGTACATGTAATTTAAAAAACTCAGACATATCACTAATGGGAAAATATTTGATTTAGAAGTCTAGCTATAGCAGTTTTCCCTCTTCTTTCAATCTTAAATAAAAGTCTAAATGACATATAGGTATGTAATTACTGAACAAGTCTAATTATCTTTAAAATTGTCATCAGCTCAGATGCATAACTAAAATCTAAACAATTTTTTAAACTACTCTGTACAAGAAAGAATATTATCATTTCTACATTTTGTTTCTATTATAGTATAAGCACAGCTGTTAGGAAGAAAAATATAGCAGATTATTAATCAGAGAAACTATAACTTTCACAACCAAATTAGGTAACAATTGGCTAAAACTTTCAGACATAAAATAGAGTGCAATTTTTTGTGTTTTGACTGAAACTCCTCAAAGTATAAATATTAACGACACACATTTCTTTGTAAACTTAGTGACCAGTTGACTCCCAAGCTTGGGTCTATCTAGACACATTGCTGAGAAAGGATCACTCAACACCAGATTTAGTTCATTCTCTCTGAATAAACTGCATCTTGGCTCAGCAAACTTTACACATGACTCCTTCAGATATGGCAAGAACTAACCCTAAATGTTCAGCAGTGAAAGCTTTCCAGTCCAAGTTTTACTGATTAACAGATTAATCAGGAACACATCTGATAAATAAAAAATTCATCACATAATATTATAAGATGTATCATTTGAGAATTCTCCAGTTTGTTGTAAAACACCTTTCACTTTCAGTTGAAACAAATAATGTACTATTAACTAGAATCTTAGAAGATGCAAATTCAATGCTAGTGCAATCGCTATAATTAAATTTCTAGGTGATAAAGTACTCAACAATTCAAAAAATAGCAGGAAAGTGAAATTCTTTATTATGCTAAAAGTATTTTCATTTAAGAGAGGTCTATGTAACTCTTTACTCTGGACTCAGTCTTCAAAATTTTATAGACCTTGATTTGCAAATACTGGCAGATAGAGGATTACATAGAAAAATAAGAAGAGTATCAGTCAATGTATATAAAAATTAAAATGAAAGGCACGACAGCAGAAGATTTTTGGCACTAAGTTTCTACAAGCTAGGTTACACACTGAAGTCTACATAAACATTACTGGAAATAGGACAGTACAAGAAAAAACATTTTTACAACTTTTAGAAAAAGTTAACAGAACAGGCTGGGCGCGGTGGCTCATGCCTGTAATCCTAGCACTTGGGAGGCCGAGGCGGGCAGATCGTTTGAGCTCAGGAGTTCGAGACCAGCCTGAGCAAGAGCGAGACCCCGTCTCTACTAAAAAAATTGAAAGAAATGATCTGGCCAACTAAAAATATAAAGAAAAAAATTAGCCGGGCATGGTGGTGCATGCCTGTAGTCCCAGCTACTCGGGAGGCTGAGGCAGTAGGATTGCTTGAGCCCAGGAGTTTGAGGTTGCTGTGAGCTAGGAGGATGCCACGGCACTCACTCTAGCCCAGGCAACAGAGTGAGACTCTGTCTCAAAAAAAACAACAAAAAAAAAGGTTAACAGAACATATTACAACTGTACTTATTACCTGTGATATTCATTAAGAGGTAAAAGGCAAAATTCAAAAAGCAACAAACAAGAGGAAGAAAAATATGAAAGTCAGATTTATATAAATACAATAATTTATAAAAAGCAAAGTTCTTAAAGATTATATGAAATATCTTAAGAGAACATCTCGGAATTCTACTTTCATTAAGAGTTCAGCAAATCATAAACATAACAAATTACTGCAGAATACTTCTATTACCATTTTCTACCATCCCTGATAGTTATTCAAAATAATCTTACATGGAGTTCTAATGACTTCAAACTCAGATCAGCAAATGCATCTCCAAGTTGCCTTTGGGTATGCACCATTTGGAAAAGCTGGGTTGACAATGTTTGGGCCAGTTTTAGAATATTTTCGTATTTTTTCTTGTTATCTCTTAATATATCAATCTGAGCTTCAAGTTCAAGGTCCACAGTTCTTGAGCCACGGCCTAGCTTCTCAGAGATAATTTGTCGAGTACACTAAAAGTAGAAAGATACGCTTTGTTTAGGAAGGAAAAAAAAAAAAAGGAAAAAATAATACAGCAATTCACAATATAAATGCTAGAGCATATGGCTACACCATTTTTTGGCTTAAGCTAGTCTAACAAATTGAAAGCTGTCAGCCCCCTTAGAAGTTCACCAAGACTCAGTAAATTCACCAGACATGTCTAATAACTATTACTCATCAGAGGAAGTTTTAAGACTTATCTAGTTAACTTATATACTACCAGAAGAACACTTTCACATAATCATATTTCAAGTTTAGGGCACATGGGCAGATTATTTATAACAATAGAAATATTTGGCATCATTTAGGAATAATAATAGACTTATTATTATAATATACGAATAATAAGAGTACCAAAATTTTACTTTCTAATTGGTTTGAAATGGTCTTTTGCTTCTATCTTCCCCCTTAAATAGCTTAATGTATATATGTGTGTGAAGGAGGAATTAAAGGAAGAAAGGAAGGAGAGAGAGAGGAAAAAAAGGGAAGAAAGGGGGTGGGGAGGAAGAAAGAGAGAGATTAGAGATTCCTGAGTTCTCCATTTACTTTTGCCCAGATAGCATGGTATGGTATCACATTTTGTTATTGTATTCTGTCCTAGAAACAATGATACAGAAACCTATAATTTTTAAAAAGTACCTAATTTCAAAGCACACAGAAATAAGTTTTCTAGTAATAATTTTTGTTGAAAATCAAATTGTTTTAAGAATAACTGGGGCATTAATATGTTCCACATCATTAAAAATTATCAAAAACATTCTTAAAAAGTAGTAAATAAGTACTCCAATTTTTAAAATTTGTAAATTTGCTCTTTATCACATCTTTCAAAGTTTTGGTTACAGAATTAATGTTTGTTGTAAAAATGAAAATAACTCATGAAATAAAAGGTAAATCTCCTCTTCCTTTAATCACACTAAATGATAGAAAACTACTATTAGCAGTTTGATGGGAATTTTAGATTCTCCTTTAAATATATATAATCACATGTTATATTTTTCGAATAAATGTGAAATTATGCTACACTTAATATCCTGAACATTTCTTTCCTATGAACAAAATAACTTGAGACTTTTCCTTGTCAATATACATAAATTTGCCACTTACACGTATTTTTTTATTTTTTATTTCAAAGCATTAAAAGGGTAAAAATGCTTTTCTTACATGTATACCTTTTATAATGCTTAAGTCAGGGCTCTTAGTGTGTATTTTTCTATTTAAAATTGAAACAAATTTCTCAACATGTTTTCTATTCTCATCAACTAAGACTCAATCTTTATAAATAAAAATTTTTTTACAAAGGAGTCATTTTTTTAAAAAGTAGAGAAATTCTTAACTATTTAGAAAATGATAGGAGAGGTGATAGACCAAAACCACAGGAGGAGGATAAAACTATTACTAGGAAAAACATACAAACATTCCTAAGAGATGAAAATCACATCAAAAGTTTAACTGAAGACATTGTGATTTTTAAAAAAATTATTTAAATTTTTTTTTTTTTTTTTTTTACAGACGGCCTCTTACTGTCACCCATGCTGAAGTGTAGTAGCCTGATCAGAGCTTGCCTCAAACTCCTGGGCTCAAGCAATCCTCCTGCCTCAGCCTCCTGAGTAGCTGGAACTACAAGTGGGACTGTGCCTGGCTAATTTTTAAATTTTTTTGCAGAAACTGGGGTGGGTGTGGGGTGGGGGGTATCTCTCACCATGTTGCCCAGGCTGATCTTTTTTTTTCCTGAGATAGTTTCACTCTGTCGCCCGGGCTAGAGTGCAGTGGCATCAGCCTAGCTCATGGCAACCTCAAACTCCTGGGCTCAAGTGATCCTGCTGCCTCTGCCTCAGCCTCCCGAGTAGTTGGGACTACAGGTGCATGCCACCATGCCCAGCTAATTTTTTTCTACTTTTAGTTGCCCAGCTAATTTTTTTTTCTATTTTTTTAGTAGAGACGGGGTCTTGCTCTTCTCAGGCTGGTCTCGAACTCCTGACCTCAAGCAATCCTGCCACCTTAGCCTCCCAAAGTGCTAGGCTTACAGGCATGAGCCACTGCACCTGGCCCCAGGCTGGTCTTGAACTCACAGTCACAAGCAATCCTCCAGCCTTGGTCTCCCAAAGTGCTGAGATTATAGGCTTGAGCCACCATGCCTACTGATTGTGATTTTAATGAGAAAACATCAGCAAGAAATAATGTCTGAAATGGTAACAAGATAAAGGGGATGGGTCACTCATTCCCATACTTCCACACCAAGATTCAGCATGTGGTACCTTCCATAGCAATCTAGATATAACAATCCACTGAAAGTCAAGAACCCAGAATTCTCTGAAGGAGTTAGGTTATAGAAGTTTGAGAAAGCACGGATTGTTTAGGAAGTCTCTGGGTAATCTATGTATCGGGATCCATACATTGAAGAGAGGAGTAGAAAATAATGTTGGAAAGGTAGATAGGGGTCAGATTTGTGCCATTCCAAAGACACTGGGAAATCAACTCAAGGATTTTAAGCAAGAGTAAACAACATTAGAGTAGAATATGTAATCTAAGAGAATTTGTTAAGAAATCATTACAGTAATGTGAGAGAGTAAAAAAGACATCAACTATGGCTGTGAAGGATGAGATAGAGAAAAAGGGGAAAAGTAAAAGAATATTAAAGAGACAGAATCCATAGGATTTAATGACTGACTGGGTATGTGGGATCAGCAAGAAGATGGAGTGGAAATTTGTGAATATTTGGGTAAACTGTTGTTATAATAATAAAATTCAAAGGCAAAACAATACATGGATGAGAGATTCCATATCTGTGAGAACAGAGAGGGCAATTATTAGACAGAATGTCCTAATGAAAAGAGTGTAAGCAAGTACAACTTTTTGAAGATTACCATCAGCATTTCTCAGATTCTGCATTGTCATGAACTGAATAATTTTTAGAAAGATTCATGTAGCATGTTTCAGGGCACTTTCATCACCTTAAGAAAACCTGTAATTTTGTAGAGGACTTCAGATCATATTTTAAACGGATTAACGGAAAGAATAAATTCATTTTGTATTACTCTTGAGAAGACAGATAAGAGAGACCTGTTCTGTATAAAACTACCGATAATTCCTGATTTATCAACCACCAGACCCATAACCAGTTCAGGAATGTAGAGAGAGTTGTTGCTGATACTCTAACCTGAGTTGCTAGGGCTTTCATCCACTTAATTATTCAAAGAACTCTACTATCTTGTCCCTGTTAAGATTCAAAGGTACTAAGTGGACTTGGGGCTTGAGTTATTTGTAATACATCAAATACAGTATGAATTAAATAATTTGCTTATTTGTTATGGAAGGCCTAAGAAAAACAATCACCAATTACTACTCTGAAGCAATGCAACTAACAATGTTAACAGACTTCAGGAATCTAACTCTTTTGCAATCAATCTAGTGCTGCCTGTACAGTTAATGCTTAGTAATTAACAGTAAAATCTGAGAATTTCAATGTGTTCGAAGGCACTACATTTCTTCAATTATGTACATTATCTGTCAGTTAATAAGCATTTTAGTAGTTTTTTTATTCTTTTGTATTGACTTTTTAAATTACCTAAAAAAAAATCAGTAATATCCTAATTATATTTCTACCATGTTTAGATGGCATCATTCTCTCCTCTATATTCATATAACTGCAACATAATAATTTGAATAACATACAAATGAAAATTCTTAGAGCCATTTAGGGTGGAAACATTAAAAAATTACAAACCTTATAGGTGTTTAGACTCCACTTTCTAACAAGTTCTAACTTTTCCATTGCAGGATTTTTAATTTCATCTGCTAGAATAACTGGTCCACTTTTTGTCTGTGTTCTCTGGCCACCTGCATGATCATAACAAAAGATAAAAACACAATCCAGATAAAGATGAGCAGGAAAAGAAAACAAAACATTGATGTTGTTCAAATTAAACTACTTATACATCTAAAAAATAAAAGATTCCCACAAAGTGAAGAACTAGAACTTCCTGAAATCATTGAAAATAATTTCCTAATCATTTAAAAAACATTTCTGCTATTAAACACAAATGCCATGTGGTTTGTCTGCCTTCTTAAAAAAAAAATCTGCTGCAATCAGCCTTCTTCCCTACATAAGCTGCTGTTTACTTAGAGAAAAATAAAATTTCCACAACTAATCTTATTACCTATTGACGCTAACAAGAACTATTTTTGTCAGTAAAAAATTTAAAAGGCCACGTATTTCTCCATGGTGATCCTTTTCACTGTAATACACAGACCAGAACAACAATAGGATGTTGCTATAATTTTGGAGGATTTGAAAGTATAATTCAAATTTTATTAAATAGTTCAATTCAAGTAGCCATTAAAATTTCTTACCACTAGTATGAAAGACTGAGTTGAAACAAAACCTACATTGTACCTCTTTTTCTCAAGAGACCAAAAAGAAGTGAAAAAAAAACTTCCACAAAACAGCCATAATGAATAAAGGCAGTGTAAAGTCCTGACAATGTACTGGGCCAACAATTAAGAATTTATGACATGAAAGCAACTCTACAACAATATAGTTCCTAATAGTAAAATATTTTTCATAGCAGAAAAATGTTTCATAAACGTTTATGATACTAATGATTTGGCATGGAAATTTTGTAACAATTTAAAAAGAACAATGAAATAAGGAAAAAAGAAAATGTTGTAAAAATCGTTTTAAAAAATTAGAGTTGGCAAAAATTTCTTCTCTCATTTTATTCCTACCGCCAGACCAATCTTTAACCATAGCTTTACCCCAGTCTAAAATTGAGAACAGTGTTTAAGATGAAACACATTTAAGAATCTACAAAATTCTCATAGAAATAAAATATAAATGTTAACATTTCATATAAAAAGAAAGTGTTCATTTTCCCCTTGTTTTTATAGTCCAGTAATATTAAAGTACAAAGTGAAGACACTGATTTCTCAAGTATTTTTCACTGGGTATAACTGGTAAATTACATAGTATTTTGTTGCAATCTGCGAACTATTTGTAAGTTGAGGAGAAAATAAGAAGACACAATCTTTTCCACTTAACCCATTCCCCAAAATAAACAACTCAATTTTTGAAGCTTCCTTTTTTGTTTAACTGAAAACAGAGGGCAGAGCTGCAAAGCTTAGAGTTTAGGATCAAATAAGTAAACCTACGTTTTCTAGAGCAAAGAAAGGATGATTTAAAACTCATCAAATTTCACAATGTTTTTAATTTTTAAATGGATTAAATTTCAGGTTTGAGATATAGCCTAATTACTTTGAAAAGCCAGTATTTCCCTTATTGTTAATAAGCAGCCACCAAAAAAGCCAGAACAACACACACCTAAGAATATAAGGCAAGTGATTAGGAAAGTGAGTGAATTAGTTTAGCTTCAGCAGTAGCAAGAAGGGTTGTATCCAATCGTGCAGCGAATACCTGCAGGAACAATTAAATCACTTCCTTGTTGAGCCAGTCGACTAGCTGCAACCCTGCTAGGAGACATAACAGATGGCAATGGTGGTGCTGGGGAACCTGAAAAGGGTAGACATTTAACTGTGAAAATCCTTCTCCTCTTCTAAATACTGTACATTTTCCTTTAAAACATTCAAGCACTAGGATTAAGAGCTTGAATTAATATAGTTGCTTTCTTGCAGGAAAGGACTAATAAATTGATCCTATCAGGCTGAGTTCTCATACAAACTTTTCATCAAACTATCAAAACACATAACTGTACAAGAAATTTGGCAAGATCACATCTAACTAGGACTTTACCTGGACTCTGCTATTTCCAAAATCAATTAATGGAATGTGATTAAAGTCCTACAGTTGAATGATTTAAACCGTAAGTAACTATTTCAAAACTTGCTACTCTTACATACTAAGGAAAAACTCTTCGAGTAAAAATTCAACGGCATGTGTAAGTAAGGGCTATTAAAGCTTGCTTATGTGTCTTACAGAAATGTAATTATAGCAGTCACAGTAATTATAGTCAAAAGTTTCAAATTATAAACCAAATATCACAAAATATAGCTTATTGTTATTCATAATGTGGATGCAGGTGACCTAAGGCAATTAAGTCACCTGGAAGCTTGTTAGAAACGCAGCATCTCAGGCCCTTCCCCAGACTTACTGAACCTGGAATCTGCATTTTCACAAGATAGCCGGGGTAATATGTATGTACTCTGAAGTTTGAGAAGTGCTGATGTAGAGTATTTTCTGACTGCTCATATGAATCACTACTGGAGCTTTTAAAACATACTTGGGATACTCTGAAAGATCTACTGATCGTCAGTGAAACAGGCATCTGTTGTTTTCTAAAAGCTACAAGATGATTCTCAAACACAACTAAGTTTGAGAACGAGAAGAACATAATTTTTGAATGAAACACAACTGAGTTTTAAATTCTAACTCTGAGTGTGAAATTCTGGCTCTATCTATCACATAATATCAGGAACACCCTGGTAAATTATTTAACGTCTCTGAGCCTTAGTTATCCATACAGTAAGAAATATTAAATACCCAACATTGTTGCTAATGTTCAGCATTAAACCAAAGAGAGTGATAATTAAAAAGAAGTTTAAAAGAAATATGAAAGTCCTTCCACAGCTAGCTGAGAATATTTTAATGTCTATAATGTGTTTTTATTTCAATTACACTCTTCCCTAGTTCTCTGGAAAACATATAATGCATCAAATTCATAATTCAATTTTCTCATAAGAATCAACATCTAGTTTCTTTACTTACAATTAGTAATAATTGGTCATATCCCAGATATAGTAAGTTCTGTTGAAGAAACAGTCACCAGTTCTAAGAGTATAAAAATCTTAATTTGGACTGGATCTTACATTAAAATTCAAACATGCAATAGACCTAAATAAATTGTCGATATCTTTTAAAGTGAGAGATACTTGTCTCTAATCTGTTGAATTGTAAAGTTGAAAACTAGAAGGGATGACGGAAATCAACTAGTCTAAACTCTCACATTAAAATGTAAGAGAAATGAGACCCAGAGAGGTTAAAACAGTTTCTTATTAGAGACCCAGATGTTCTGAACACCATAATATCTCCATTATTAAATTCAGTACAGAAAACACTAATCCATAAGTTACTTGCTGAGTTAGAAGGCATTTTAATAGGTTATCTAGTCCAATTATCATTTTAAACAAAGACTGCATCTCTACTATCCAAGGCACAAGGGATTCTATTATAAGTATTAAATAAAAGAAGACTACTATAGTGTCATGTCTTGACCCCAGGAACAAAGCTCTGTTGTTCTAGTGATTACAGTTTATTAATCTTGCATAAGAAATAATGCTATGATACAACATGAAATGTGTATAATATATGTAAAAAATGATATATAACTTTCCAAACTAAAATGTCAAATGATGTGGTGCTGAGGTAATCAGGACTTCATGTTTTTTGCTTTACAAAAGGTAATTATCACTTCTTTATAACTTCAATATTCTAATCTTTTAAACAATAAAAAATAACTCCTAAAATTCCAGGATCTTCCTAATTGACTAAATTTGGGAAATTAGATCTGTTTCATCTCAACAACAGAAATCTAGGAATCTGAATATATATATGCAGTGATTGAAATCTCCATTAAAACAAAACCCAGGAACCAAGTACACTTCATTCAAAAGCTTTGATTTATTCATGATTTCCACTATTATTGATTCTACAACATTTTTGTTGTTAGGCAGATTTCAATATTTGTTGTTTTTAGGCTGAATTTAAATTAAGTATCATTTCTTCTAAATTTGCTCTAGGCAGAGCTAGATGGAAAAGCAGAGATAGATGGAAAATAATACTCATACTCTTCTTGTAATACGCTCTAGTAATAAAAAGCCATTAAGTTATCATTCAATCATTTTTCCAGAAAGCTAACACAGTCCTAATTCCTTTAATATTTTTTCATAAGACCAATTTTCTAGATTTTAATCATTATACAGTTCTTTTTCATGTTCATTCCAATTTATCTATACACCTTAAAACAAGGGCATTTAAAACAACTACAACTTTCTAATAATAAATGTTTAATCTGAGTATGGTAGAATGATTATCTTTTTAATAACACTGATAAACAATGCAGTTTGGGTTAAAAAATGTTTTATAAACTCAGTTCAAAAAGATGTAAATTACTGCCGTTATCATGAAACATACTTTTTATTTCAATTTGAAGGATTAGGATGTATCTACAAGCAAATGAAACTGCCTAGATTTTAATGCTCATGCATAACATTTTATAATGGCCAGTTGATTTCAATTATCGTATATGACTATTTCACTTAAGAAAAAAAGATTAAATCAAATGTCAGCCAAATAATTTCATGGAAACTACTTAAAATATCTTAATAGTAAAATTAGTTTTTAATTCTATGTTGACATTTAATTTTGAAATTGGTGACTGGTCCAAAATTGCATCAAATTATGCAAAGTAAGCCTAATATTTTTAAGTACTCATAATTTTAGGCACTCAGTTAATCCTTCCTAATGCAAAGTTATCACCTATATAAGAATGCCACAATGCTTCAGAATGACTAAGATATTGACATACTTGCTCCCTTTTTATAGCTTCATTTTTCTAAACATAAGAATGAAAAGGGGGAAAAATGATGTCACTAGATAGCCCATTCATTTCACAGCCCAGAGTAGAGGATATTATTCTAGCTTATCCTAAACACCTATTTCCAGGACTCATATAGTAAACAATATATTTCAAAAGCTAAATTGTTATTGAATAAAGTATCAGGGCCAAGAGTATAATAAAAATATAGACTACTACTACATACAAGAGGGCTAAGGATTGCAAAGGCATGAGGATCTTTTTCTTCATTTTGTGTAATTTTAATGCATCATTAAAATTAATATGCTTCATTGAACCTCAACTATAACTATACTTTACAGCACTGTCAAAAAAACAATCTATTTTCCACATTCAGATGTTTACACGGTTTTACTTTCTCTCATGTAAAAATAAAAAAAAGTTATTACAGGCGAGAGCATTAAAAAGGGAGGCATTTTTTCCTTTCTATTAAAAACAGACATATATATATACATAGGATGTGTGCAGAAAAGAGTTAATTAATATAGCAGGTACATCTGTCTATCATTAAAAAGGCCTGCTTAGAAGATTGGCCTTTTGCTGGTATCTGGGAAGTAGAATTTTGGAAGGATTCCCCCCACTCCTAGAATGATTAAGAATGGCTCATTGTGCTTCAACTGTTTATACCAACAATGTGGTTTATGCTGCTTATACCTGCTTTGCTTCTGGAAGTCTTGAATCTTGATACGTGCTAGGGAGAGGATGCCTATGTGGGAGACCCCCAATAAAAATCCTGAGCACTGCATCTCTAAATGAGCTTCCCTGGTCAGCAACATTTCTCTTATGTTGTCACATCTCACTGCTGGGAAATTAACAATTCCTATGAGACTGCACTGGGAGAAGACCCTTGGAAGCTTACACCTAGTTTTCCCATAACTTCATCTTATGCACCTTTTACCTTTACTAATTGCGCTTGGTATTCTTTCACTGTAATAAATCATAGCCATGAGTGTGACTATGTACTGTGTCCTGTGAGTCCTCCTAGCAATTTACTGAACCTAAGGGTAGTCTTGGAGACCTCTTATATAGATAGCACATACAGGAGGAGAAGAAAAGTTCATTTTCCTATTTGCTTTGAAATAGGAAATATGTATTTATACAAATTAACATTAAGATATATAAATTTTGTGATTACAAGTTAAAATAATCCAAATCTACATTTTTGAGTTTTTATTTCAGTATTTTAAAGCCAATGCTTAAATATTTAGTGAAATTATGCATATTGATCTATTTATATGAAGAATATTAAAACAATTTCTAAACTACTTAGAATGAAGAGAAAAAGGATTATGTTTATATTCAGTGTTTTATCACAGAATCAAAGGGCTCAATTCTTGTGCTTTATTAATAAAAGTAGCATGAACTCCCATCCTCCATCCCGCCATCTTTACAAATACATGGGCTCTTACCTTGAAATGCTCCTGCTTCAATAACCCCCTCTTTGGTACTGTCAAAGCCATGAGATGTAATTTGGGTTTCTGAGAGACCAAGTCCAGATGGTAATGAACGCTTCAAATCCTTAGCAACATTTGAATAAAAGAAAAAATCTTTGTAAAATATCCCACATCACATAATGGTTTAGAATAATTGTGTCCTTTTAATCACATCTTAAATGGTTTTTCTCTCTACTGTGTAGTATTCCTTTAAGCATTCTATAACAATGTATAATCAGCAGCAAATACAGCAAGATTTGCGATTAAGCAGTACATTGTATATCACATATAACACACTTCATTATTCTGGAACTAAGCAGCAGGCAGATATTAAAATTTAATTAAAATATTTAATCTGATACATCAGGAAAATCATTTTAATTAACAAAATTAAGATCACTAAAATGTCATGCCTAATATGTAAAAACTGACTGATGTCTATATAATCATGGTGAGCCTGGCTAATGCTTAGTATAAACAAATCATTCATATGCAATGTTAATTTCCCTTCAATTTCAAGGTTAGCTAGGTAAACAGGGCTCCCCTGACTTCATTCAGGGTGAAGTAAAGGAAATCTTTTTATTTGGATTTATTTTAAACAGTGATACTAGTTGAATTAACTGCAAATTAGCATATAATTGAACCTTAACTGTAGTAAAAATAATATTCAACATCAAGTCTTAGAGCTTAAAAAGAATAAAAGTCAAGAAGCATGACAATCTTTAAAAGGCACAAATTCAGTTAAGTATATTTGAAAAAATTTCATCCAGAACCTTGTAAATTAAATCTCAGGGCTTAGTAATTATTAGGCAAACAGGCCAAGTAAAACTATGTAAAATCACCAAGAACCAAAGCTTAGGCTATAGTTTGTTGGCTGTATGTGATGCAACTGCATTAATAATGCAGACTTAAAACTGGCCTATCCACATGACTAGAGCTTCAAAGAAAAAAAACTGAAATGAAGGCACTAAATCTAAAATAAAATCACTTTTCTATTTACCTTTATTAAACTTTCATGATAATTCCAGGGCTATGACAAGTTATAAGTAAATACACCTAATGATTAAGCTAATTTTTTAGACTGATCACAGTTTAGGATAGACTTTAGATCATAAAGATATATAACTAGTGTTATATATTCTTTCTAGTCCATCACAGCTCTTTCAATGCAATGGTAAAGAACAGAGCCTATAGCAGAGGGCTAGGATATTTCTCCAAAGAGGGAGTTATACTTTTTTACCTAGGACAAGACATATACATCTTAATCAACAGGTGAAGGCAATATATAATTAAACAGGAAAATACTTATAATGTATGTAAGATTCAGAAGAAGGAATGATCAGTATGCATTAAATAGAAGAAAAGTCTTAATGGAAGAGATGGAGCCTAAGCTTCAGCAATGACCATTGTGGAGGATATGGAATGTTGGAGAGATGGAATGGAGTGAGGAAGGAGTATTTTCAACCTAACAGAAAAATTACAGGGAGGGAGTGGGAAGCCCTGGGCAGTCATTATGTTACTGGCATAGCATGCAGTCCAGCTGAGAGATGGGGGTAAATGAATCAGAAGGAGGCCAGGTAATAAAATACCAAGGTAGGGAATTTGGCCTTGATTGAATTATGAAAGTTTGGAATAGGGGGCTTACTTGATTTGGTTGAAGGACTACTTTAAAAATATTAATTCGGCAGACATGTAAGAATAGTTTGGAAGAGTTAGAAACTGAGGCAAGATCAATCCTAAGATATCACTACACCTCAGGTATTCAGTAACTACAACCTAGGATCAGAGAGGTGGCCAAAAGAATGGAGAGAAAGAATGAAATTTAGGAATAATTAAGAGTAATTGAAATATAAGCTTTTAATGAAAATTCGGGATACAGCTACGTGTTAAGTATAATAATAAAGTGGAATGGCTGAGATAACATATACTACCGAAATAAGAGGCCCTTAGAGAAGTTAATTTCCATAATCACAAACCAGGATGCAAAGGGGGTATTTAAATCACTAGTCAAGAAGATCTGATTCTAAACAATTATATATACTCTGCTACTAAAGTAAAAATATCATAGTACAAGTTAAGTGACATTTATGTTGTACAATACAATTTAAACACATTATTTTGGAATGTTTGCTGAAGTTTCTATCTGGATTCTAATGTTCTCCTAACTTCTAAATGTATTCATGATTGTTTTTCTTGATCAATGCATTAGCAATCCTCAATTAACTTATTTTCCTGAAATTTTTCACTATTTTTAATTTGGAACTTGTTAACTTACACAAAGTGGCAAAAACACAGTGAGAATGACTAGGTTAAATCATCTCTATACTCCTGAGAAAAGGCATATGCTGTAAATGAAAATAGATACGTAGTTTGAGAACTGAAACAAAACATTTGCTGAAGATGAATAGAATCTTCAAGGTAACTAGGCATGCTTTTCTCTACTTTGAGATCATCTTTGGAGGAATCTCTGGGATTATATTAAGATTGGGTACTCAGGTCCAGAGAGTGCTGAATCTCTACCACTAAACTTCCTTAATTTAACCATAAACATTTATAGGAATACATAATTTCAAATTAAAGGCATAGGAATTAAAATAATTCCCATTCTGGAATGTCCTTGAGTTTTAATATTATTTAAAACTATTCTTAAATATTTTCACTAAAGCATTTTAATAACTTAAGTATTAAAAAGCCAATTGGTTCGATTAAATTAAAAACAGTTCTTGAAATTCCATCCAGATCCTAACTCCTGCTAAGATTGGAAAAACAAACACCCATATATTGACCTTCTACTGTCCTTCTAGCATAAGTAGGCTGTATATAAAATCTGAAAATTTACCTTGTCATAAGTAAATAATCACATGATACCTTTAAAGGATCTTTGCTTAGTTTTAGAAATTTTGTAATTTTATCTATTCAACCTTAAATCTCCAACTTTGGAGGTTGGTTTCCCTTTTTTAGCCAAACAAATATCTGTCCAGTTACCGAGTGATATATTATTGGAAATAAACAGAATGGATTGTGTTTGGAAATGGCTCCTTAATCCTACAGTTCTTGACCTTGCGATTTTATCATACTACTGTCTTCACTGGTAGTGAGGTGAGTGTTATGTGATTTGTTACTAATAGTAGTTGAAAGTAAAATATTTATCAACTTCAGTGTGTAAAGTATTTATATTATGGTAGGTTCAAGGTAATCTCTATAATTTACTCTTTAGTTGCATTCCAATATGCTTTCTGTACTGAGAGATACAGGGTAGAGTTTCAGGAGGCAAACGAGAGTGTTTGGGTATCAGTGAAAATGTTTGAGAACTGGTTCTGATTTCCAATACCTCCATTATTTTAAAAAATAACAATTAACAATCATCTGATAAGGCAGTTTGATGTAATGGATGCAATATGGCCTCTGAAGTCGGGTCAGATAAACCCAAGTTTAAATCCTGGCTCTGTCATTTAATGGTGGCATGCATGATTTCAGGCAAGTTCTCTGAATTGCTGAGTTTCTTACTATAAAATGGGGGTGTTAAGGGATAACAATTCTTATCTCACAGAAACATACAAAAAAGTACACACTATAAAATATGGCACTTAATATTACTAATTTCCTTCCTCACCATCCCAACTTGTAAATAGAACTCTTCTGGAGATTAGAAGTTGGAGCAGTAAAAGATTGTTTTTTTATAATTAAAACTGAGCATTATATGTAAGAATGTGTTTTCCTATTTTTTAGGATGAATGACTTTTATTTTTTGAGTGACAAGGACAGTAGAATACACCAATCATGAAATTATAAGCATACCCACCCTTAGTATTATGCTCACAATGCTATCTTAATTATTAATATATTAGGGCATGCCTATGTCTGAAAACCACTATATAATTAACTTCTGATATCCACTGACTCTAAAAAGAGCAACAAAACAGAGGTTACAAGTCTGAGAGATCTGAGTTTTAAATGTATATTAAACCTCAGTGTATAAAATGATCATACCTTTAACAGGAACATTTTGTGAGTATGGAGGGAGATAGAGAAAAATGTGGGAAAGATATACTTTAAAGGGAAGGTAATTGAGTTTAATACAAAAAGTAAGGAATATATAGAGAACAAACAAAAAAACAAGGGAAAAGGCCAGCAAACAAAAGTTTTTCCACAAAATAATCTCCTGTCCTTTATGTAAAACAGCTGTATAATCTGAAAAGCACTAAGGCCTTCCCTTCCTATGCCTAAGCTGCTATTAACAGAAGGAACCTAACCAAAAGTGGTACATGTGAGTCCATTCTGATTCTGAAGAGTATTAGCATTTTGATTATGGTCTGGCAGCTAAGTCACAAAGTGATTTGGGCTATGTGAGAGAAATGGATGACCTGTGAGATAACACTCAGGATTTTATGAGCTTGTTGATTGTTTTTTTATAAAATACTCATTCTCTAAGTAATATTATAGTCTCGTAGTTCACAAAAACTTAAAATGTACCTTCTTTACTAACTCTTAATTTTTTTCAGTGTCTCAGTTATAAAGCTGCGGCTAGCTTACCAACCTTTTAAATATCTGCTACTGAATTTACTCCTATATTTCAGAGACAATGAGTTCATTTATAACCAACAACATAAAATCCCTAATTTGCATTTTTATGTTGCTGACATTCAACTCAAAGTTTAACACTTTGCAAGGCTGAGCTTAACAACTGTCTAATAAAATGGAATAAACCTCAGTTAACTTTCTATTCAAGCCACTAGGATAATGCTGGAGTATTTAATAATTTTAAAAAATATATTTTCAAACAATTAAGCTAAAACAAAATATGATGTTTTTTAGCAAAAAGCTCCAAATAAGTTTCACGTATAATTTAGTTACTTTTCAAAGGATACAAAGTAATATTTGTAGTAATAGCTTTCATAAAGTTGTGAAGGAAAGCTCATTTTAAATCAAAATAATTTGCTCTATTTTGCATATTTTAATAGAGGTTAGAGTAAGAATGACCTTAAAAACACAAGTTTAGAACTTAAAATTCAGCATAGTAATCTACTTTTGAAGAACTAAAGTTAATGCAAAACCAACATATAAAGAACACAAAATGTTCAGCAAATTTGCTTTAAATACACATCCTTAATAAGAGGCACAACATTGGAATACATAAGGAGAACTAGAGATTAATCCTATCCTTTAACTTAAGGTTAGGAGGAGATATTTTGAATAAAGGAGTGATTCTCAAAGCATATACTTTGAGAATTATAGAATACTTGGAGAATTCTATAAATTACACAAATTCTCCAAGTATTGTATAAATTACACAAACTTCCTTCTCCCTTACTTTCCTTACACTGCATTCTCCCAGTTTTCCTCATCTACCTTTAAGAATAGCTTGGTCTCCTTTACTGATCTAGTTTCTCTACCAGAAGTCCTAAGTCTTACTTCTCTTCTTCCCTTGGAGATCTAACTTGTTCCCCTTCTCTCTAGTCCTGTCAGCCCTGCAATTCATTCTTCAGACTGTAGGGGGAGACAATTTTCTAAAATGAAAATCTGATTGAGACGCTTCCATTTTTACATTATTTAGTGGCTCTCCATTATCTTTTGGGTGAAGTTTAAACTCCTCAACGTGGTTTTAAGGTTTTACAGAATCTAGTCCCTAAATATCATTTCTCACACACCTGCCCCCATATTCTCCACTCCAACAATAGTATTTTCCAATTCTGTGGTCTTGTACCTCCCTCAGGTCTTTATAGTTGCCTCTGATGGGGAATATTCTTCACTCTTCTTCATCTGGCTAGCTCCTCCTTCAGACCTCAGTCTAGATAGCAACTCTTCAGGTAATCTTTCCATACTCCTCCTATCTGTTCTGAGACCATGCTATACTTGACTAGTGTATCACTTGTCACACAGCACTAAAATTAATTTGTCTATATTTTCTCCCCACACTCCCAAGACTGTTCTCTAAGACCAGAGAGCTTATCTGCCTTGTTCCCCTTTTATGTTCCTGACATCTAGCTGTGTGCCTATTACTTCATTTACTAAGAAATTTTCTCAACTTAAACATCTCATCCTGCAAAATGGGCAAAACCTTCCAAAGCATCTACGTAGTATAATTTTTAAAGAAACAAATTGAAAACTTATGTTAATGTTTTATGAATTTTAGTAATTTATAATCCCCTTTGTTGTTTTAACAGTTAGCTGTCTACAGGGAATATCTGCCAGAAGCAAAGCTATTACAAACAGGCCTCCACATCCCCAGTTCTGCAACATCATTAACCTCCCCATAGTCGCCTCTCTGCCTCTCTACAATTATCTTGAGCCAAAGCCAATTATCCTCCAACATTCTACTGTAGAAGGCAGAGTCAGCATTTCCTCAGCTCTCCACTATACTTCTAAACAACCAGTTCTCAAAATTTAGTTTCAGTTAGAATCACCTGAGGATCCTGTTATCAATGTAGATCCCTTTTAGCTGCTCATTGTGATTCTCATTGGAGTGTGGAGCCCACAAATGGTGATTTTGATGCAGGTGATCCTTGGTCTATTTTGAGGAACCTGTTGTAGAGAACTTCCCAGTCTTGTGCAACACTGACCCCACCTCACCCCAGTTTCCGTGTGCCACTCTACTTCACTGCCCTCTTTCCCACCTCAGCATTGTCATCTACCTTCTTTCCAGTCAATCCCATAAACTTTTTGAAGGCTTTGGCATATCTAGGGCTTGTGCTCTACCCCCAACTCTCACCATTAACTTGGGTGTTTCTAACCTTTTGCACGTCACTGGGTATATTTTCAGGGAATAATTATACGTTTAATTAGCAATTCCTTCCAAACTGATATATAAGCTGTCTAAGCTGAAAGTTTTCACAGATCATCAAAACTACAGTCTACTAATGGTATGTAGTATATTACTATATTTTAAAATATAAATTATAAAATATTAAAATTGAAATAAAATTTATTGCATGAGACTACCTACCTATGTTGATGCAAAATGATGGGGTATAGTAATAACAATATGTAAAGGTGTATAATTTTTTTTCCTCAGTATACTTCCAGAAATGTCTAAAGTTGATAATTTGAATCAGGTTTGGAAATCTGTAGTTAGACAAAGCGCCTAAAAAGTGTGAGGGCAGATAAAAAATATATAAGACTTAGTACGACCCAACCTATGCCTTAGTCTCAGACTTGATTAACCTCTTCATCTCTAATACCTTTCATCTTTTCATACCCCATTCCAATCAGGCAACCTAAACTTGAATAGCCACCCTTTGGACCTTGTCATCACTCAGGAAGCAACACTTCTGGAATCTCACTTTAAGTAAGTCTAATAACTCACTTTATGATTACAATCTCCTCCTGTATCTGTTATTCCACCTGATCAAGAGAGTAAATCTCTTGACTTATTTATTTTCTCCATTTTATTATCTCTCTCTCTCTCACACACACACACACAAAACACAATCTCAATCTCCCTATCTCATTCAATCATTCAACAAACATTTAACAAGAACTTATAGTACCACTACCTTGTGGCGGTTCACTGCCTACCCTCTTGGACTCACCCACTCCCACCCCCTTAGTCTAGACTGCATTAATAACTAGATCACAAGTTTGATAAGAAATCATATGTCAACTTGCATCAAAGAAATACTGAATTCATTCAGAGACTATCACTGTGGAAATACCTGTATGACTCTAAATTCAAAACAATTCCTCCTAGAGATCAAGAAACTTATTCATGATAGGTTTTGTTATAAATAAGGAAATAATCTACAGATTATAATTAAGATAGATAAGGCTTCAGCCTTTCATTATATTATATTTTCAATGGCAATCTCAATCCAGACTTAATTTAATGTATGTGTATATAATAAACACATATATATATATAAAATTTTAATTTGTGGTAACAGTATTAAGAGTATGGTCTACTGCTAAAAAGCAAACACAGTACTAAAAAGAATCTAGATTTGCATGGGTTAAACAATCCTTGAAAAACATTTGCCATACCTCTAAAAGGGTCCAAGATAAATATTTGGTAAAAACTGGACTTCTGAAAAAGCCCCCATCAAATCAACGTTGCCATTAACTGAGCTACTAGATTTTTAAGATGTGAGTAATGTGGAAACATTGTATTATATTAAACATATAGTATGGAGACAAAGTGTCATCATGTGCATTCAAACTCTAGGGTAGGATGGCTGAGGTAGAAAAGATGTCAAATTTTAAGTTCTTATAATTCATTCTTTTATTGAACAACTACTGTGATAATAAACTGTGCTGTGTGAACACACTGTCTCTGACCTAATAGTGATTCCAATCTCTTGGGAAAAGCAGATAAATAAATGATAAATGAATGAATGAATGACAAATAAAAGCAGATAATTTACAACATAAGGTTGGTGAGGGTAGGGGTTAGAGGGTGGAAGTATGTCTAAAACAGTGTTATGACAATTTCTTATATCCTATTTATTTTCCACATTCTAGTCTGGTAGAGTATGTTATCTCAGCCTGCTAAGTACAGGGGAATGAACAAACTACTTAGTTCAACAAACGAATTAAAATTAAAACAATAACAACAAAGACTGCATATACACAAACTCAAGCAACAACACATGCAGGGAAATTAAGGACACAAGATGTACCAAATCTAAGATTACAATATCGCTTCCCTGTTTTTCCACAGAAGTCTTTAGAAACCTTGTTTCTGTCCTGGCTCTAACATGAGTGAACATTCACCAAACATTTATTGAAAGCCTGTATATCTATATATGCCAGGCTCTAGAAACAAGGTAATGAATGAGAGAGTTCTTTCCTTACTGCACTTACAGTCAAATCACATGAGCTTGGCACATCTATTTAATACTGCGTAATTCTTTCACAACTTCAAGGGCCCTTTCATCTGTTCTAAAACAGCCAGACTCAGAGATCTCTAAGGTACTCCTACTGAACTAACTCAAAACTTATAGACCAGAAGTTCTTTAGACCCAGGAAACTGAAGAACCCATACTTAGGGGGTCCTAAGCTCCCTAAATTTGAACACATAATTTGGAAGTTTTGTGTATATGTACTTTTTTTTAAAGAAAAGGTTTCTAAGAAAAAAACCTTAAATTAATAGATTTTTGTTTTGGGCCTTCCACAGGAAAAGTTTCACTTTAGCTACATTTAATAAGATAATTTCTCTAAATCTGCTAATTATGAATTCATTCACAAGAACTTTCAATCATGTGGAGCTAGTATTTGCTTCCTCTCTTTAACTCATGGTATAAGTTGCAAATTTCTAATCTAATATTTTGCCCAGCACTGTAACAGCATCCATTATAAATAATATGCAGCTTGCAAGTCAAAGAATAATTTGAATTCCTTAGGGATTAAACTTTACTAATCTTTAAAAAAATTATTTTTTATTTATAAGCAGAAATATTTTTACTGTAAAAAATCTAGACTAAGATTATTATCCTCTCCACATCTAGCTATTGCCCCATCTTAATAAAAAGAGTAACAAACCTAGAAACATTAACATATGAGGTAATGACTAAATTGCTGGCAACAGGATTTCTAGGTCTACATAAATCTGAATGTTGACTATGCGCCTAACCAGGGCCTCTCTTAGGACAGACTAAAAAAAGAAGTCAAATTAAAAATCAAACCACTGTAAGGAACAAAACAAAAAAATCGACAGTTTCATTGCCTGTGCCACAGTGACACCAGCTGGCCAGCCAAGTTATGACAACTTAATAAGCTACCATTTGATGCTACTGAAGTGTATTATGCAGCATGCATTAAATAAATGCTATTATAAGCTTTCAAACAACAAAAAGGCAAAAAAAGGGAAGACGTATATAAGTAAAGTACCTCAGAAAACTTTGGTATGATCCAATTTTACATTTGAATACATTCCAATGCTAAGTGATCATTTAATACTTATTTTCCCTATAAAATTTTATTTCTATTAAAATAGAAAAATGGACTTGAAGTTAAAAGTAATTTCCTGTTTATTGCTCAGGAAAACAAAGGCAGGACAGTGAGCCAAAATTTAGGCAAACATATTCCTAACAGATCTTGAGTGTAATTTATCAAAACAGTCAAAAGATGCTTTTGAAATATTTTCACTCACAGGGAAAAGAAGTACATAGCTAAGTTTTATTTTAATTAAAGGATATTAAATATGTAAAGGACACACATGATGTGTATATTTTTTAATAAGAGCAGGTACAAACAGAAACAATTAAGTTTTATTACATTGAATTTCTTTGGGGAGGTGAAGTAGAGTATACTGGTTGAAATGGATTATTGCTTTTTTGGAGGCTTGCCCACTGATGAAGTTCACATCCAATAAGGGGAGACCTCCAAGACAACACCTCCTTTTTCCCTTCTTTACCTTCCCATCGAAAGTGAAATAATATCACAAGGGGATCTTCAAAAGGAGAATTTGATATTAAGCCATGAGTAAATTTATAAAGGAGCAAGTTATTGGCTTTGACTGCATAAGCAAAGAACTTACACTGATATGTTACAGCTTAATTCACTTCAATAAAAATTTTTATTCTAAAGTTAAAATTGATCTGAAAGGGGGAAAAAACTTTCTTCAGTGCTGCTCAAAGGCAAGTAAAGGTTCTTAACTAAATAAAGACTCTGGGTTCAAGGTACAAGGTGCCCTTGAAGAAGAACAAAGCTGTAGGAATTAACTATCACATATCAAGGTTGGGTCTGATATTTGCTCCAGTTTTAATTACTGTAGTTAGTAAATAAGATAGTGTGGTATTGTTTTGAGGAACACATACACACACACACACACACACACACAAAATAGAGAGTCCAGAAAAAGACCCACACATATGATCATCTGATTAACAGCAAAAGCCCCCAGTGGAGGAAAGATAGTCTTTTTCCCTTCCAGCTTTATTAAGGTATAATTGACAAATAAAATTATATAATTTTAAGGTGTACAATGTGATGTTTTAATTTATATTTACACTGTTACCACTTGTGTGTGTGGGTATCTTTGTAGACAGAATACTTAAGATCTACTCTCTTAGCAAATTTCAAGTATATAATACATTATATAGTTAATAAAACTAGAGTTACCATGTTGTATACCAGACCTCCAGAACTTACTCATAACTACCTGCAAGTTTGTACCCTTTGACCAACATCTCCCCACCCTCCCCATAATCACCCTTCTACTCTCTGTTTCTATGAGTTCAACATTTTTTACATGATCTCATATCAGTGAGATCATACAGTATTTGTCTTTTTTCTATGTCTGGTTTATTTCACTTAGCATAATATCTTTCAGCTTCATCCATATTGTTTCAAATGGCAGGAGTTCCTCCTTTTATAAGGCTGAATAATATTCCATTGTGTGTATATGTGTGTCTGTATACATACACACCACATTTTCGTTATCCATTCATCCATCAATGGACATTTAAGTTGTTTTGGTCTTGGCTATTGTGAATAATGTTGCAATGAACAAGGGAGTGCAGATATCTCTTGAGATAGTGATTTTATTTACTTTGAATATATATCCAGAAGTGAGATTGCTGGATCTTATAGTAGTTCTATTTTATTTTGATTTTTTGAGGAATCTCCATACTGTTTTCCATAATGGCTGTACCAATTTACATTTCCATCAAAAGTGTACAAGGGTTCCCTTTTCTCCATATGCTGACCAACACTTCTCTCTTAACTTTTTGATACAGCCTTCCTAACAGGTGTAAGGTGATACCTCACTGTCGTTTTGATTTGCATTTCCCTGATGATTAGTGATGCTGAACACCTTTTCATATACCTGTTGGCTATCTGTATTTCTTTTCTGGAAAAATGTCTACTCAGGTCCCATTTTTAAATTGGGTTTTTTTTTGCTATGGAGTTATATGAGTTATTTATATACTTTGGATATTAAACCCCTTACCATATACATGGTGTGCAAATATTTTCTCACATTCCATAGACTACCTTTGATTTTGTTTATTTCCTTTGCTATGTAGAAACTTTTTAGTTTGATGTAGTCCTACTTGTTTATTTTTGCTTTTGTTGCCTATGCTTTCGATGTCATATGCAAAAAAACATTGCCAAGACCAGTATCATGGAGGTTCTTCCAAATGTTTTCTTCCAGAAGTTTTATAGTTTCAGGTCTTACATTTAGGTCTTTAATTCATTTTTAGTTAATTTTTGTGTATGGTGTAAGATAAGGATATAATTTCATTTGTTTGCATGTGGACAGAAAAAACAGTCTTTTCAATAAATGGTGCTGGATCATCTGGATATTTACATGAGGGGGAAAAAACAAATCGTGACTGTACACAAAAATTAATTCAAGACGAATCAGAGACCCTAGTGTGAGAAGCAAAACAATACAACTTTTAGAAGAAATAGAGTGTTTTCAAGATACTGGAGTAGGCAAAGATTTCTTAAACAGGACATGAATATCACTACAGATGGACACATTGATAAATTGGACTTCACAAAAATTAACAACTTCTGTTTATCAAAAGATACCATTAATAGAGTACAAAAACAAGACAGACTGAAAGAAGATACTTGCAATACACATTCAAATGACTTACACCCAGAATACACAAAGAACTCCTGCAAATAAATTAGAAAAAGGAATATACCCAGTAGAAAAATGGACAAAAGACTCAGAAAGGCACTTCATAAAAGACAATATCCAATGGTTAATAAAAATATGAAAATATGCTCAACATCCTTAGTCATCAGGGAACTGCATATTAAAACCACAATTGGACACCATTATGCCTCCATCAGAATGGCTAAAATTGTTATCTCTGACACTATTAAGAGCCAGTAAGGATGTGGAACAACTATTAATAGAACTATCATTCGTTGCTCATGGAACTGTTAATTAGTTCAACCATTTTCCAAACATTTATATACTCATGACCCAGAAATTTCACTCTTGGGTATGTACCTAACAGAAACAGATAATCACGTACACCAAACAACCTGTACAAGCATGGTCACAGCAGCTTTATTCACAATAGCCATAAACTCAGAATAACCTAGATACCTACCAAGTGAAGAATAGATACACAAATTGTGGTATATTAACACAATGGAAAACTATACCAGAATTTAAAAGACTGAAATATTGCCATAAGCAGCAATATGAATGAATCTCACAGACATAATGTTGAATGAAAGCCAGTCAAAAAAAGAGTATATACTGTATTATCCCATTGATACGTAGTTCAGGAACAGTCAAAAGCAATCTAGGAACACAGAGTTAGGTTAATGGTGGTTACCCAGGGATGAAGGTTGGTGTGTTGCCTAGAACAGGGTATGAGAGCCTTCTGAGGTCCTGGAAATGTTCTGGGTGATAGTTCCATTGAGCAGCACACTTAACATTTGTGGGGTTTTTTTTGTTTGTTTGTTTGTTTTTGGTTTTTTTTTTTTTTTTTTTTTTTTTGAGACAGGGTCTTGCTCTGTCACCCAGGCTAGAGTGCAGTGGCATCATCATAGCTCACCACAACCTCAAACTCCTGGGTGGGCTCAAGAGATGTTCCTGCCTCAACCTCCTGAGTAGCTAGGACTATAGGTGTACACTACCATGCCTGGCTGATTTTTCTATTTTTGGTAGAGACGGGGTCTTATTCTTGCTCAGGTTAGTCTTGAACTCCTGGCCTCAAGTAATCATCCTGTCTCAGCCTCCCAAAGTGCTAGGATTATAGGCATGAGCCACCCTACCTGGCCCATTTGTGCTTTTTACTGTGTATAAGCTATACCTCAAAAAAAAGAAGAAGAAAAAGAATAGGCTTAAGGTGGCAGGCAACTTCCCCAACAATGAATGCAATACTTTGTATATACTGCATTTTTCTTAAATAAAGGTTCTTAGCTTTTATGATTGTCTTTTAGAATGTCAGCGTCCTGATGGCAGATATTTTTGTTCACAGCTATATCCCCAGTGCCTGGTACATAGCAGATACTCAATAAATATTTGCTGAATAAGTTTATAAAAGGAGCTGTTACCAAAAATAAGATGAAGAAATCATTAACTAAAATCTTGATATAATGAGTATCAAGGTGAGTATAAACTAATAGGCATTTATAAGGTAATTGTTAGAGTCTAATGATGGTACCTTGAGTTTCCTTATTATGCAGGCATATCTTACAAAGGATAAAACCTGAAGTGAAAATTTCTTTTGCGTGCTCAGAATTTAAGAGTCTCTTGTTTCTGAGTCACTCTGTATTGGGCCACAGGTGCTCAGAAACCAAATTAAAGTACTTGCAATTAAAATAACAAACCTCAAGCTTGAAGACACCTTCGATCCTTTCAAAAGACAGTAGAGGCACAAAAATAAATAAACTTCAATAGTATTTGCTAACATCAATTAAACTGAGCTATCTGTAACAGTGGTTTTCAACTACGTATGAGTTTCTCCCCACCCCCGGGGACATTTAGCAATATTTAGACATTTTTGCTTGTCACAACTGGAGGACGCTACTGGCATCTAGTAGGAAAAGGC
>CM052440.1:117158247-117215148 GCA_028533085.1 Varecia variegata
AGCCAAGTGATTCTCACGTGCAGCCAGGTGAGAGCCAATGCTAGGAGCACATCCTAGACAAGAAAGGAAGGTTAACACAGCAAAATCAGCTATACAAATATCTATTGTGTTTATATAAAAACCCAAGAACATGTACTATCATTTAAGGCCCTGTGTTACATGCTGTACCTTCTAGTCACAACCTTTGCCACTTTGAAAAACAAATAGAAAACCTTAATATGGGGAAACACCTACAAAGTCATTCAGTTCAACTTGTCATGCAGATTCAAAGTACAAATAAGATACCATATACGTCCATTAGAATGGCCAAAATTAGAAGGACTGACAAAACCAAGCAGTAGCAAGTATGTGGGGCTACTAGACTTACACACTGCTGTGCAAGTAAAACTTGGTAAAATCACTTTGGAAAAACTATTTCACAGTACTATTAAACATATGCCTTTAACCTAGCAATTCCACTCCTAGGAAATATACCCAAGAAAAATAAATGCATATGCCCATCAAAGGTAAGTATAAGAATATTCATAGCAGCTTTACTCAAAATTGCCAAAAACTGGAATCAATCCTAATGTCCACCAAATAAATTGTGGTAGAGTCACACAATGGAATATCATACAGCAATAAAACAGAACTGCTGCATCAAAAAACATGGATATACTGAACATTCACAGACATATATTCAGCAAATGAAGCCAGAACCAAAGAGTACATATTGTACAATTCAATTAAATTGAAGAGTGGTTATCTTGGGGAGGGGTAGTACTGAGTCATGACCTTGGAGTAGACAAACATATCTCTGATAAAATAGAAAAAGTAAAAACAATAAAGAAAAAACTGATAACCTGTACTTCATCAAAATTAAAACTTCCTTTCAAAAGACACCATTAAAAAATGAAAAGGCAAGAAAATTAGTTGCAATATCTATATCTGATAAATGACTAATACTCAAAATACATAAATAATTCTTGCAATTCAAAAACAAAATACAAATAAAAATTGGCCAAAATTTTGAGACTTCACAAAATATTTGAATGGCAAGTAAGTGCATGGAAAGATGCTCAGTATCACTAGTCATCAAGGAAATGCAAATTAAAACCACAATAAGATACCACCATATATCCACCACAATGGCTCAAGTAAAAAAGACTGATAATGCCAAATGTTAATGAAGGGCAACCAGAACGTGCCTACATTGCTGGAAGAAATGTAAAAAAATACTTTATTTGGGAGAACTCTTTAGTAATTTCTTATAAATGTAAATATACACTTGACCATATGACTTTGCCACGCTACACCTAAGCATTTACCAAAGAGAAATTAAAACAAATGTCCTGACTTGTATATGTGTATTCATAGCAGCTTTATTCCTAAGAGCTTAAAACTAGAAAAAAAAGCCCATGGTTAATGAGTAAATAAATTATGGTATACCTCATACAACAAAATATTCCTCAGCAATAAGAAGGAATAAACTCGGGACGCATGCAACAACTCTTAATTTCAAAAAAAGCCAGACACAAAAGAATATACTATATGATTCCATTTATACAAAATTCTAGAACATACAAAACTAATCTGTTATGGCAGATCAGTGGTTGCCTGTGAAAGAGGTGGTATAGGGGAGAACTGATTGCAAAGGAGCACAAGAAATTTTAGGGTGATGGAAATATCTGTATTTTGATTGTGATTATGGCTTCCCAAGTTTATAGTAATACATTTGGCAAAACCCATTGGACTATATATCTAAAATGAGTGCATTTATGTTATATGTAAATTTTACCTCAATAAACTATTGGTTTATTTTGAAAAAAAGGTAAAATTCCATTTTATTATCTCTAATAGCAGAGGATCTATTTTTCCTGCAAGCCCCAAATCTACCCACAGAGCAACCACACTAGTCTCGTGGGGGGAGGTGTGTGACCCTGATCACAGTACCCAACTACAAGGACTGATTTGCCGCTCCAAAACCCAGCACCAAAAGAAGTTTGTCATTTTCCAAAATATGTCTCGCCCACAAAAAATAAATTACACCAATACTCTTTCACTATAAAAATGACTGCATAGTTTCTAAGTATCATTTACAAACATATATTCCCTGTTTGATCCAGAGTCTGAAAATCAGAAGTACTGCCTCTAGGAAAGTATCTAAAGAATAGCGAGTATCTAAAGAATGGCAGAGCATAAAATGTAATCATGAAGAAAAAAAAAAATCCCTCTGTTCTTCATCTTTTATCTTTTAAAACAGCATAACTGGTTTGCCAAGTCCAATGATAGCAAGTATTACATACATCTCATTGTTTTGGGCTGCCCAACCCCATCCCCAACCAAAGCTGGGAAAAGCCTCACACTGAGGCTTGGAGAAAGGCAGAGCTTGCCTTGTATTATATCAAAGCTCAAAATACTTGATAAACAAGCAAATATCTGGAGCTAGATTGCTTGGGTTCAATTCACGGCTCCTCCATTTACTAGCTGTGAACCTCAGGCAAGTTCCTAAAGTTCTCTTTCCTCATCTGTAAAATGATTACAGCACCTACCTCATTGCATTGTTGTGGCATCAAATAAAATATATATGAAGTTCTTAGAAAGTGCCTGGCATATAATAAGTGTTATATATGTTAATATATGTTAATATTATACGTTAATATTATTAACATTAATGTTAATATATGTTAATATTATTATTTGTTTCCCAAGCTCTAAGGCACTGCCATTATGACCTAAGCTCTACCAAATCAAAAGCACTTGCCCCAGACTTAGAATCAGAAACTAGTGCAAAAAAGGGATATCAAGGAACTCACCTGGGGGCAACAATAACTGCAACAAGATCAAATTCCTGGGTCAGCTGTGGCCATAGCACTAGCGGCAGCATCCATCAGTCACCAAAACTAGGGGTACTGGCAGTGCACGCTGCTACATCTGGTGCTAAGCAATCTGGCGCCCTCACTGGACCATAGCTGAACCACGACTTGGATCAATTTTCATAGCCTGGAACCTGGTTTTCTAACCCTCCTGAAAATTCTCTATGCTACCTCACATCCTCTTAGTAAATCCCTTTTCTGAGTAAATGAGCTGGAGCTGGTTTCATAACTGCTTGCGACATAAGACCTTGATATCAGACTTACAATCAGTAAGTACATAAATGGAAAATAGTCTTCTAATGTTTTTATGAATGCCTTTGAGTATCAAGTGATAACTCTGAAATGGTCTAGCAAGTTTTCAGAATGTCAGAGCGCTATGAAACTTGTTTGATTGCTTCATGGTTCCCTATTCTGATACCAACAGTAATCACTAAAAAGTTGGCCTTTATTGAATGTTTACTACATGCCAGGCACTGTGCTAAGCACATTACAGAAATTATTTCATTTAACCCTCACAACTGCCCCGTGAGATAAATATGACTTTCCCAATTTTAACAGATGAGGAGACTGAGGCTGAGAAAGGTTAAAGAATTTAACTAATTTAATTTAAGGAATTTAACTAATTTAAATAATGCATCCTCTTGCCTATGAAGCCCTACAACAGTAAGAGCTAACACTTAATGAGTACTTACTATGCGTCAGACACTGTTCTGTGTTTTTCACATATTAACTAATGTAATTCCACTTGCTTTATGTGCATTATCTCATTTAACCTCATAACAACTCTGGGACCTAGGTACCATTATTATTCACACTTCACAGGTAAGAAAACAGAAAGATTAGGAACTGGTGATTCAAACCTGGCAAACTGGTTTGAGTTTTTAACTCCCACATTACGCTGCCTCTCCAAAAGTGACTGAAAAATATCAACAGGCCCTTCCAACCAATATATATACATTTGGACATTTATATGAATCAATCCCACTACTTTCTTGATGTTGACCAATTGTACTACTGTTTCTTCTACTTCTAAACCATCCTCCACAGTAAAAGAGTGGCACCTGTCTTAATTTACTCTGTTCACTTCCAACAACTCAAGATTGAAGCACCATCTCCATTTACATCATTAGGGCTTTCTGCTAATACAAGAGCCCTAGAGACAGCTACATCCAGGAACGTTATTCTCTTAGCATTTGGCAGTTGCAGAATTAAACTAGAACACCCAGGAATCAGGAGTTCCAGGATAACAAGCCTGTTGTTGAAAATGGCATCAACTGCCAGAAAATATGCATGTGCTACCATTCATTGATCCTGATAGCTCAGTGGTTCTCAAACATATGGGAGGTGGGGTGTGGATTTTGACCTCCCCCAACATTTAGCAATGTCTGGTTGTTACAGCTGGGGATGGTGTGCTACTGGCATTTTGAAGGTAGAGGCCAGGGATGGTGCAAAACATTCTACAATGCTGTACAGATAATTGCCCACAGTAAAAAATTATCCAGCCAAATATGTTAGTCATGTCAAGTTGAGAAACTCTGTAAATAGCCTGATGCTATAAATTGCTTCTTAGACTAGCTGGCCCCATGGGTCTTAATACTTACCCAAAATGTCATAAATATAACCGATTTCAACTGCATTGAGGGAGAATAGCTCTCCCCTGCCTTCTTTTGGTGGACCAAACAACATTCCATCAAACTTTCTCAGCACTACAATAGTGATAACATGGCTCATAAAACTGCTTATGAGTCTATTTCTATTTCTCTAGCTGCTTCTCATACCATACTCTCCCCTACTCTCTTTCTACTGGCTAATTTGGACAGTGGACAAATCTTTACTAACTTTATCTTTATCCTCAGGATATATAGTAACTTTCCTCCTTGACAATTCAACTCCTAGTCTAAAGTCCTGTCTGTAGCTGCCCAAGATGTAGGGCTAAAAGAAAAAAGCTCACAGAATCTTTTTCTTGTACTACTTATGTTTTTCAAATCCTGAAAATATACCTTGACATTAATATAACAAAAGACTTTACATTTGACAGTTTAGCATTTATAGGTGAATATCATATGGAAAATATAAGAGGCATCATTAACAAAGGCTCATCCAAAGACTAAAAAACATCTTAATGCAAAAGAAAGGCATGCTAGAAATCTTCTTGCTATTATCAATACGCTAAATTATTCATAGTGAAACTTCATTTCTAAAATGCTTAGAAACAATGTAGTAACTTTCTAGACAGGATCTAAAGGAACTTGTCTTAGCCTTATTTAGACTTGTAGAACTATATAACACATTATATCTACTAAAACACACACAATTAACATTATTCTTTAATGCAGTTTACTACTGAACAAGCAAAAACAAGGTTGTATAATAATGCACTTAAAGTTTTTCCAGCTGTTTCTTAAATCTACTATTTTTTTAAAGTTATTTGAAAATGCAATAAAAAGTACTGTGAAATATTTCCAATGCTCTGTTTATTGACTGCATATGTTCAGTAGGTATTTTGTCCTGCTATCAATTCTTCTAACTTAAAGGATTAAATTCTTAATTTCAGTCAATTTTAGACAAAGCAGTGAAGAAAGTAAACACTAAAAGAAGAAAAGAAAGAAGAGAAGCCAATTCAACCTTAACAGTTCTAGTTATGGCTTCAGACAATGAAGATCACAGTGCTTTGTAGACTAATTATGCATGTCAATAAAGACCATATTTTGTTCCAATACCAAAAAGCACAAATGCCTTTTGCATCAGATGAAATTATTCAGACTTTTGACTATAAAAAGGAAGCACTTAATTCAAATAGTCTTTGAAATTTCCTTCTGTATTAGTAAAAATACGACCTTCTTTAAAAAGTGTTAATGTGTTTATTACAAAGTGTTAATTCAACATGGCTCAGAGTATTAGGTGAACAAGCCTACTGCATGAAGTAGCAGGAGAACTAATTAAGGTATTAGAGACATGAACTTAGGGTCCAGCTCTGCCCCTTTTTGAACTCCTCACCTCAACCAATCCTCCCACCTCGGCCTTCTAGAGTGCTAGGATTACAGGCATGAGCCACCGCGCCCCATTTTTATACTTTATAGAAGTCACTTTCTGTAACTTTCAACTTCCTTATTTATAAAATGGAATTATTAACCTCACCTTTAAAACAGCTATTGTGAAAATCAAATGTGCAACTATTATATAATACGAAAATCAAATGTAAAACTATATAATATGAAAATATAATATAAAGATGTTATAACTATAGCGTACTGCGTTCAGCTCAAGACCAATAGAACAAACACTGGAGTAGTTCCAATAACACTAGTATTTACCAGCACAGCTACTCTTCATAAGTTGGTTGGTATCGGTGCCCTAACTACATTTTTCTAAAACAGAGTTGAAATATGAGTATAAATGTTAATTGTTTGTAGCCTTGGTTTTTTTCTTTATTCTACCTATCTTGGCAACTTCATGGCTTTTATAGGAAGATGAAGCAAACTGGTGAAATAACACAATGTGACTGAGCGGGATTTTTTTCCAGGGTTACAGGATTGATTCAAATAGGCAATCTATTAATATATACCATATTCCTAAATCTAAAAGGAAAAACATACAATTTCCTCCATACACAGTGAGATGAAGTGTATTTGACAAAATTCAACACTCAAGGAAATAGGAATTAAGAGGTATTTTCTCAATATGATAAAATATATATATATTTTTGTCATATAGCCATTATCTTATTTAACAAATAAATAATAGAGGCATTTCCACTAAGATCAGGAACAAAGCAAAGATGCCCACCATCTCCACTACTACTCAACATTGTACTAGAGGTATTAGCCAATCCAACTAGGTAAGAGAAATCAATTTGAGGAATAACAGGTAAAGAAGTAATAGTATCTCTGTATGAAGATGATATAATAGTATGTCCGAAAAACCCCAAAGAATTACTACTAAAACTAACTCAAAAATAAAAGAATTCAGTAAATTAAGCAAGACACAAAATTAACATATAAACATGAATAGCCTTCATATACAAAAACAATAATCAGGAAACATAATGGCAGAGAAAATCACATTTACAATAGCAGCAAAGATTAAATACTTAGGAATAAACTAAACAACATATAAAAACTATATGAGAAAAAATTTTATGCATGACTGAAAGACACTAAAGAAGGCTTGAGCAAATGAAAAGACATCCCCTGTTCTTAGGATGACAACATTATAAAGATGTTATTCCTACCTTAATTTATATTAATAAATATATTTATATATAATTAATTTATATTAATAAATTCAATGAGATGCATAAAAATATGAACAAACTATTTTATAAAGTTTAGCAAGTTGATACTAAAGTTGATATGGAAAATCAAACATGCAAGAATAGCTAAGAAAACACTGAAAAAGGAAAACCGCAAGGGAGACTACCTTTATCAGACATTAAAACATATCAAAAAGCATCTATAATTAAAGCAGTGTGGGACTAACACATGAACAAAGAGAACAATGAAACAGAATAAAAAGTCTAGAATTAGACCTAAATATATTAATACAAAGAAATTTAGTATATATCAAAGGTGGCACCTCAAATCACTGAAGTACAGATGGACTTTTCAATAAATGGTGTCAGGAAAATTAGGTAGCCATTTGAAAAAATGTAAAATTATAACTGTATCTCACACCATACACAATAAACTACAAACGGACTAGGAATTTGGATGTAAAAAATGAAACAATATAAAGTACTAGAAAAAACCATGGTTGAACTGTGCTTTAAAGTTGGTATTCTGACTCAGAATCCAGACACAATCAAGGAAAATACTAATAAATTTGACTACATAAAATTTTTTAAAATTATACAAACAGTATATGCAAGGCCAAAAAACAACTAAAAAACTAGGATGAAATATTCACAACATATACCACAACAGGCTAATATCCCTAATATATAAAGAAATCTTAAAAAACAAAGGGGAAAAGAGCCAAAAGAAAAAGACAGAAAAAGACATGAACAGTCAGTTCATGAAAAAAGATACTAAAAGGATGCTTAAATATATAAAAACTTCTCAAACTCACTCAAAATTAGAAAAATGCAAATTAAAACAACACTGAGATACCCTTTCTCACTTATTAGAGGAGCAAAAATTTTAAAGTATGACAAAACATTCTGTAAATGAGGATGTGAGGGGAAACAGGTACTATCACACATTGCTGATTAAACTGGTACAACCATTGTGGAGGGAACTTTGATAATGCCTAATAAAATCATATATGCACTTACCTTTGGCTCCAGCAATTCCACTTCTAGGAATCTACCCTGGGAGAATACACCTCCAACTACACAAAAACATACACACATTGCAGCTTTCTTTGTAATTGTGAAATACTGGAAACATAGGAAAGTGACTGAATAAATTATAGTACATCCAAGCTATGTAACTATGGGGAGAAAAAAAAGAATGAGGAAGATCTCTATGATATGGAGTGATTTCTAGGACACTTTGTTAATTGAAAAAAGTAAAGTCCAAAAAAAAACCCAAACCTATTATATGCTACCTTCATGTAAGAATAAAGGGGGATACAAGAAAATACACATTTCTGCTCACTGGAACAAAAGAAATACAAGAAGGACAAACCAGAAACCAAGGAGACAACTTACCTACCTGTGACAGGCAAGGAAGGAGTAGAAAGAAGTGGGAAGTGAAGGGAATGGAAAAGGGTAGCAGAGATAAGGAGGGAGTGACACTTCTCTGGATATACTGTATATTTTGTAATAATTCTGACTCTTAGAACCATAGTAATTTTCACATACTGATATGGTATTAGAAAATAACAAAAACTTTAAAAAAAAAGTGGGGGGTTGTTGAAAGAACACAAGAGCGAAACTAAAGGAGCCCCTAATAGTCTATGCTGGAACAAACTGAGAAACAAAATAAATTATAGTACTGGATTTAACCATATAGAATAAAACAAATATTAATGAGTCCAATAAATGAGTAAACAGAGGAGAAGAGACCATCTTCCTCACAATAGAACACAGTAATTAATTGAATTACTAATTCAATTAATAAATGTAGGAAGGAAAGAGGGAAACAGAATCACCGTAATAAATGTTCACACAAGATCCACTTGATAGATGCTAAAATTAGAGGGCAAAAGTTTGAGGAAAAACAGGATTTATAGTCTCCAAGTATCTTTCACAAGCTACTTATCAACTAAAAAGGGAAAGATAGTAGCTTCTAGTGGAAAAACTCAGCACACTCAACTAAGTGATCAAGTAATCACCTGTTAGTAAGGCATATTAACATCATAAACCCCTTAATACAGGGCACTGAGAAAGACACAACATCATTTTTGTGGTATTCTTGCCAAGAATGCAAAAGCTCAGTCCAATCATGAGAAAACACTGGACAAACCCAAACTGAGAGACACCCTAAAAAAATAACTGATCAGTACTCTTCAATAGTGTCATGGTCATGAAAGACAAGGAAAGTGTGAGAAACTTACAGATCGGAAGAGACTATGGAGAAATAACTAAATTCAATGTGGGTTCCTGGATAGGATCCTGGAACCAAAAAAGAACAGTAGTTGAAAATCTGGTTTAATTCTAATAATGTCTGCAGTTTAATTAATAATATCATACTAGCGTTAATTTCCTTCTCTTAGTATTTAATAATATCTTATGGTTATGTAAAATGTTAGCTTTAGGGGAAATGAGGTGAAGAACATAAGGGAACTCTCTGTACTATTTTTGCAACTGTTCTTCAAGTCTAAAATTAGATAAAAATAAAAGTTTTTTTAAAAACAGTATGAAATTCTGAGCAAAGGTAGAGGAATTACCCCTCAGATAGAAGGAGGAAATCTCTTCCACTGAGGCCAGAATGAAAGGAAGAAGAAACCTGTAGAGATAGTGAAGAGTGTAATGAAAAATGAAGAAAGCTAAAGCAGTTCATTTTTGCTATTTTTTACTTTCTTGTGAAATAGGAGTTATCATCTGCTCCCCTATATTAAATAGTAGCACCAATTAGGAAAATACAGTAGTTCTCCCACCCCTACAATCCACAATTTAGCTTCCCATAGTTTCAGTTATCCATTGTCAATCATGGTCCAAAAATGTTAAACAGAAAATTCCAGAAAAAAACAATTCACATGTTTTAAATTGCGTGTCTTTCTGAGTAGCATGATGAAATCTCACTCCATCCAGCTCAGTCCCACACTGTATATGCTATCACCCTTAGTCACTCAGCAGCTATTTCAGTTAACAGATCAACACATCACAAGAAGGGTGAGTACAGTACAATAAGATATTCTGAAAGAAAGAGAGGGAGCACATTCACATAACTTTTATTACACTATCGCTATGGTTTGGATATTTGACCTCTCCAAACTTCATGTTGAAATTTGATCCCCAATGTTGGAGGCCTAAATAGTCAGTGTTTGGGTTATGGGGGCAGATCCCTCCTGAATGATTTGGTGCCCTTGAGATAATGAGTGAATTCTTGCTCTATTATTTCCCAGCAGAGTTGGTAGTTAAAACCTCCTTTCCTTTCCTATCTCTCCTGCCCTCCCTCCCTCTCCATGTGATGGCTGCACATACTGGCTCCTCTTAGCCTTACACCAAGAGTGGAAACATCCTCGAGCCCTGACCAGAAGCCAAGCAGATGTAGGCACCATGCTTCTTGTACAGCCTGCAGAACCATGAGCCAAATAAACCTCTTTTCTTTATAAATTACTCAGCCTCAGGTATTCCTTTAGAGCAATACAAATGGACTAAGACAAGTACATTGTTATAACTGTTCTATTTTATTATTAGTTATTGTTGTTAATCCCTTACTATGCCGAATTTATAAATTGAACTGTACCATAGGGATGTATGTATAGGAAAAAATATAGTGCATATAAGGTTCAGTACTACTCATGGTTTCAGGCATCCACTAGGAATCATGGAGGAACATATCCCTGGAGGATAAGGGGGGACTACTGTATTATCATTATCATTCAGCTCTAGAGAAGACCAAATACTCAAGGCAGATAAAGAAACATGAAATCAAAGTTCTGAGAACTACAGATATAGGTACTAAATCTATGTTATTCATATTCTTTAGGTGCTCTGATCTACTTCATTTACTTTTTAAAGGTTTGCTTGTTTATAACTTTGATAACTAAAATACATGGGAGTGATAAGATTTAAAACATTAATAACTTGTAATTTGTGTTGTTTAAGATACAGATTTTCTGATCTTTACATGAATTTGGTTATTTTTAAAAGTTGTCCTTAAAACAGAATGATAAACTACTACTACAGAACTATCACTAATGTTCAGACCTCACAGGCCAGTTATATTGGAGGCCAAAAATGTCTTAAGTCATCTCTACGGTTCTGCTTCTATTAATATAAATCAGCCAAAGGTATTCATTAACTAATGAGTATAAGAATCAAAGACCTACAAAGTGAATTACTAATTAGCATTTATTAAAATGCATAATAATATAACATGAAGCTTATAATTCATCCAATTGTTTGTGGCTGTTTTGATTTTATTATAACAATAACATTTTTATTTCTATAAACTGAGTAGACAATCTATACAGAGGGAAACCATTTAAGAACTTTTCCCAGATTTGATGAGGGAGAATTTTATACTCTACAATTCTTAAGTGCATTTAGGGTCTTCTTAGAACCCAGGAAAGAGAGGGTAGGAGGTTTGCCAGGATTCCTAAAGATAAGAGGAAACAAAAGACTCCACGAATACCAGAAAAAATAAAAAACGCCTTCACAATAACACTGAGTTTAAAGACTTAGAAATCTAATACTAAAGTATCTATCGGAGGATCTTTCCAAAGATACATCAGCAAAAGAGTATGAGAAGTACTATAAATAATAATGTATGGAATCAAGGAGTTCTAACTGGTGAGTCAAGAACAATACTAAAGAGGTAAATATAGAAGACTAAGAGCAAAAAGGGGGAAACTTGGGCTTGCTTTGATCTGATCTTTCTTAGTTTTAGACTGTTAAATCATTGCTATTCCAGAGACTGGATTAAAGAAAGTGGTTCTATTTCTTTCATTTTTGATGGAATCCAACGGAATATGCCCATCTTGTCTCATTCATGGATAAATGGTAAGAGACTGATATGACTTGTATTTTTATTTTACCATAATACGTTTATTTTGCAAGTGATTTTTAATTCTTTAGACACAATTTCCCCACATTTTTACATTACCATATCTTTTTTCTATACTTTTTAAACGTTAGATACAGAATTTGTTAGAAGTTAAAAAGAAAAAAATACATTCTTTCTGCTAAATAATATCATAGTATATTTAACTTAAAGAGTATTAAACTTTTGAATATCAAGAATTGAAGCTACCGGGGGTCACATTTATTTGTAGGTCCCAAAATAGCCCTGAGGTCTGAATAGGAAAGTATCTTTTATAAACTATAACAAAACTCATAATTCAAAATAAAACATTCCGAAATATATACAATTACATCTATATTGAACACCTACCTTTACAATATCCAGAAACCTACTGGATTTTGAGAGATGACAATGAAAATAGGTTTACATTCAGAAACAGTGCTTATATCAAGATAACAACTTGAAACTTGGCAAAAATGTGTTTTTATTTCATAATTCAATATTAATTTTCAAGTTGAACTGTTTATAATAAAAATTGAGTTAAAATATATCATGACTCCATTAAATAACTACATGTTTAAAGCTGAAAATAATATCCAAAATATAAAGCTTTCTGTTTTAGTCCAAACAATTTTGTTTCCTATGATAGTTTTACTAACATAGAAAAAAAATCCTTTTCCCTATAGTCTAATGCAAATGTCATTGAACTGAAATGGCTTACCACACAATATGTTCAAAGTATATCAATTTTTTCATAAATAGAATAACCAAATAAAAAGAAATAAGTTAAAACAGAATCATTTACATAATGCTTCTGTCTTTATATCAACAGCTATCTGGCATCTGTAAAAGCTATTTTGCTAGTTACCTACAAGTTCTTTTAGATACTGATAAATTAAGTTCAGGTTGCTCATTAAGATAAACACATCAGTCTAGAAAATTCAAAAGTAGAAAACCTTGACAAAATGCCATTAATTATATGTAGTAATGAGAAACAATTTAAAAGTCAATCTAACAGATATTCAACTATGCCTATCTCCGCCACCATAATCAACTCTTAACCAAGAAACAAAATTAACTGTTTGGAGAAGTCTTTTTAATTTTCCCATTCAGACTGTGTTACAGAGAAATTAATAAGTAATAAGACCCTCAAAACTAAATTACCCTCTGAAAAGAAAACTAGCTGTAAATAAACTCTAAATTATTCAGTGTACTATGCTAGCTGAGTTCCAAAACATAAGCAAGGAAGCCAACCAAGAAGCAAGAGAGGTGGTCATCTGTTTTTAGTGTTTGTTGTCATTGATTTCATTCCAAAATCAAACAGAGTACCTGTTATTTGGTATTATTTGAACTGCTTTTCTCCCTTAGCAATGGATAATTGGAGAGTTACTTTAATCCTGTTACTAAACTCCCAAAACCATGTAAAATAAATCCCTCAATATTCATGGGTAATTTTTTCAATGGAAAAAAAAACTCATAGTAAATAATCTAAGAATATAGCTTAATGTAGATACAGATGATTACATATAGAACTATTTCTAGATATGTGTATATACACCAGTTACTGTACACACATATATTTCCTTGCTGTATCTGCTAAGAGGGCCTAGAAGCAATGACGTCCCAACAGCAATGAACACACATGGTGCCCAGCTATTGGTTTTTAATGCCATTCTCCATAAAAGGAATCAATGCTCCTTGGAGAAATGGATGATTCTAGACCTGGCACAGGTAACATACAAGATGACCCTGGAGTACCTCAGCAGTGCCAGAAAGTTAAAAAAAGTACTCAAAAACAAACAAACAAAATAACAACAAAAAATCTCATGATGGGAGTGTATCAAAGGAATATAGGAATCAACTAAAAAAGCTTCCAGTGGCCAAAGCTGGAACAATTTGAGCAAAAAAATAAAGTATTACTGCATTATAACCCAAAGTATAAAATAAATATCCATGAGTCAATACAGATATAAACAAATGAATTAATTAATAAATGGGAGAGAAGAAACAAATATCCCTTACAGAAGATTTCTAAAAGATTAATGTAGTTACTCTACCTTTAAGGAGGTGGAACATAATTCGCCACTCCCTAATTTTGTACTTCACATAGAGACTTTATTTTAAAAGGTACAACACGCAAAGGGAGGGAGAAAAAGAGTAACTTTACAGCAGACAAACCTGACGAATACTCCCTCTAGCCAGGTGATCAAGGTTACTATCACCAGTGCTAAGTCATATTAACAGTATGCACTCTTGATATGATGTGATGGGAATGGCACTTTACCCCTGTGGTGTTCCTCCCAAAAACACATTACCCAGTCTAATCATGACGCAAACATCAGACAAGTCCCAACTGAGGGGCAATCTCCAAAATACTTGACCAGTAATCTTCAAAACTATCAACTTGTAATCAAAAACAAGGAAATATGAGAAACTGTCAAAACCAACAAGACACATGACCACGAAATGTAACATGGTTAATAATAATGTGGCAATTATTAGTACATTAACTGTGACAAATATATCATACTAATGTAATATGTTAATAGGGGAAACTGGGTTTGAGGAATACAGGAAGCTCTATACTACCCTAACAATAATTCTGTAAATCTAAAACCATCAAAAATAACAGTTTATTATAAAATAATCTATGAATATTGTGCTATATTTTAATGACTATTAATAATTTATTTCCATGCATTTGAAAAAAACAGCTGGCAATTTAACTATACGTTGAGTATCTCTTAACTGAAATGCTTGGGACCAGAAATGTCTCACATTTCAGATTTTTTTGGATTTTAGAATATTTGCATATACATAATGGAATATCTTGGGGAAGGGATCCAAGTCTAAACATGAAATTAATTAATGAATGAATATATACACCTTTATACACATAGCCTGAAAGTAATTTATATAATATTTTAAATAATTTATATAATATTTTAAATAATTTTTTGCATGAAACAAAGTTTATGTACATTGAACCATCTGAAAACAAAGGTGTCACTATCTCAGCCACTCACATGGACAATCTGCAGTTGTTTGGCATCACCATCATTCCTGACTCTGAATTTATATGCTAGTAATAAATGATCATTTTCTTACACACATGTGCCATTTTATTACCCTTTGTGAGTGTGCTTGTGTAGGGGAATCTGAGTGTGTGCAAAAAATATATAATGCAGCTGAAGGAGGCTGCTAGGGTATTTTTTCTTTTATGGATGCTGTATAAAACTGTGTGTTGTGCACTTGAGTTTTGACTTCAGCCCATTCCATGAGGTCAAGTGTGGAATTTTCCAGCATCATGTCCAGCTCAAAAAGTTTCAGATTTTGGAGCATTTCAAATTGCAGATTTTTGGATTAGGGATGCTCAACCTGTACTACTATTTTAACTACTATTTTGATAAAAATTCATATTTAAAATATTTTATTACAAAACTCCATGAACTGAGATCCTGAATACCATCAACTTGGAAATTCAGTGAGTTAGTATTTAGGTGTCAGGCACTGAACTAGGTATTAGGGATTCAATAGTGAGCTAAAAATGAAAACAAGATGTGGTCCTACCTTCATGGAGTTTGTAGGCTATTGAAGAGAAAGACAATTTTATAATCACACAAATAAATGTAAACTGCAACTGGGGGAAATGTATGATACTACTGCCTTAATCTAGAAGGTTAATGTATTCCTTAACGATGCAAAGCTTCAGCTGAGGTGTGAAGGATGACTACGAGCTAACAAGTGAAGTGAAATAAAAGTAAAGAAAAGAATGGTACAGACAGAAAAGCATGTGCAAAAAGCCCAGTAAAAATGGCAGGAGCAAGGCAAGTAAAAAGGACTCAAAAAAGGCCAGCATGGCTGAAGTGGAGAGTTATGTAGAACACGGTACAAGATGAAGCTGGAAAGCTAAGCATTGTTAAGGAGTTTTATTTTTATCCTAGAAGCAATGGGAAGCCATGAAGGATTGGAGGAGGAGGAGGGTGACAATCAGATTTGTGTTTCAAAATAAATCACGGTGCCTTCAGGATGGATAATGGATCAGAGAGGGGCCAAAACAGAAGTGGGTAGACAAGAATGAAGAACATTTTAGAAGTTTCAGGCAGGATGATGGTAATAAACTAAAATGGTAGAAGTGGAAATAGAAAAATCCAAGAGACCTTTAGAAAGTGAGATTAATAAAACTTGATGACACACTGGATGTATCAGGGAGAGGGAGTTAAAATCACTCCTAGTTTTCTGGATTTTACAATGAAAAGATAATGGTCTCATTCACTGAAAAAAGGAACAAAGAATGGACCAATATTAGGCGGGTTTTGAGGGGAGTGAGGGGGAAATCAGTTTAGTTTTAGACATACTGGATTTGACATACCATTAAGATATTCAAGAGAGGGTGTCAACAAGACAGCAGGCTATACAGATTTAGAGCTCAAAAGGAACACAAAACACTCATGCCCTCAATAAAGCTGACATCTTTATCCTAGAAAAGCAGCTAACTATAATCCTTGAATATCCAAGGAAAACATTAGACTTAGACTTTTACCATCTGGATTTAGTTAAAACAAAAAAAATGAGAGAGAACACGGCAATAATATTTCATCAGCTAAAACAAAAACTGCTAGGCACCACAGGGAACACAGAGATTTTTTAACTCTTGGTATAATATAGTAATTATGTCACCAATCATATGGCATTTTAAAGTTTGGCAGGGCTGGCCAAAGTTGAAAATGTTCTAAATCTCCATTGTCTAGTAAAGCAGTCACTAGCCACATGTGGCTACTGAGCACGGAAAGTGGCTGGTACGAGCAAGGAACTGAATTTTTTATTGTATTTGATTTTAACTAACTTAAATAACCACATGTGGCTAGTAGCTATGGTATTAGAGTAGGTTTAGAGCTTCCTCATATATTTCATCCAAACTTACTTTTCAAACTGGGAGAGGGTATGGAGGATGGAGGAATTAAAGGAGTAGAAGAAACTTCTGTTCCATCTGTGTATAATATTATTTAAATTTTTATTTCAAGAATATGTAGTACTTTAATAATTTAAAATATTTTTTAATTTTAAAAGTAATTAATATGCAGTATAAAATAACTGGGAAATACAGAAAGAAAAAAATAAAAATCACCTGTAAGCATATCTTTAAGAGATAAGCTATAATTAACATTTAGCCATACAGGAAGAGGATCTACATTTTTTAAACCTTTTGTTAGAAGTACCTGTAATACTAATGACCCAAGTTACTCTCTTTTCTACCTCACCTGCACCCCAAACACTTTGGGAATCTTATTAGACAGGTATCATCCCTAGAACTGTACCTCAAAACTGCCAAAGATAAACACTTACTAGTCCACTTGCCTCTTTTCTCTTACCAGCACCACCACCATCCCCTACTACCAACATCAGATGCTTTAACTGACACCCAGTCTCTGCTCCCAATGTCATGGAATTATTTAGTCACTATAGTGAAGAGTACAAGCTTTGGAGTCAACTTTGGTTATGAGTCCTGTGGTTCTCTTTTTATTACTTGGGTAACCTGGGGCTAATAATTTCTGTTGGTTTCTGTACCTGTTTCTCCATTTGTTAACAAAAAATAAGACAACCTAATACACAGTATCTATAAAGCATAATGCCTAACCAGAGTAGCAGTCAATAAATCATAACTATTATGAGGTCCTATGTGCCTGGCACTGCCCTAGATGCTGGAAGTAGCACTCTGAGACAAGAGAGATAGGGTTCTGGCCATCCTGGAGATTACAGGCCACTGGCTTAACCTCCAGGGACTCTTTCACTGGGGTTTGAATTCCTGATCCATCCCTTTTTCAGTGTGTGCCTTGTTCAAAGCATATTACCTAAATCTCAATTTCTTCATTTCTAACATGGTAATATTATCTACCTATGTGACATGACTGGAGTAAAAATGAGAATATATGTGAAAATGCTTTGTAAAGTATTATGTGCTACGCAAACAGAAGGCATTAAACAAAGAGTAACATATTCCTTTTCTCTAGGGCAAAGCTTCCCAGTGAGCCAAGAATGGATTACAGATGTGCTTCAGGGAACCAGGAAGGGCCTGACTATAGTATGCCACACAATTATAATCATTTTTTATGTGTGCCACAATGCAGAAAAGTTTGGAAACTTTGCCCTAGAACACTATCTCATGTTAGCAGAAACTGGAGTTGGCCAACTAATTCCCTCCTTTGGATGATTTAGGGCTCACCACCAATTCTGTTAACTCTCAAGATCCCACTCCAAAGGCAATGTGTCACTGTTCCCCAAAGGACCAAAGAGGATTAAGCCTGAACATCAAGGAGCTGCTGGTTCAATGCAATCATAGATACACCAAAATAAAACAAAATAACTCTTAGGTGAGAGCATGGCAAAGATACTGCCATATTTTTACAAAGGATTTGAGCAATTGCCAGTTTTACAACTTATATTTGGATCCCAAAATATTTAAAAAATCCTTTTTGGTGGCAAATCTTTGTCTTTCAAGAGGGGATCCTCTTTCAAGAGAGGATCTGATTTTTTCCACATACCCAAATTTATTCAGATTCTGGTGACTGAGGTGAAGTGACCAAGCCAAGCAAGAACTTCTCACTTTCGTATGTCTCAGTCTGAATTGGCAGTAGTACTAGAAGTAGATTTCAAAGCAGACTGCCTACTCTGAAGAAGAGTATTCACTTAAATAAATATGTTTGCTAGAGAAAAAAAAGTACTTCATGAGATCTTATATTACGTTTTCAGGAATCAACTGCTAACAGGGTTAAGCAACACTACCTACCTATGTCCATTCTAAGACAAAGGTTTAGAAGAAATGGAGGAGAATGGAATGAGAGATGGGAGAAAGAAAGGAAAAGGAATAAAGGAAAGAGAAAAAGAAAACATATATTTTTGTCTCATAAATAACTGACAATCTGCAAGAGCTATTCAGTGGCTTCCATGATTGCCTAAAGCCAGCAGACCAAGGATAACAAGTTTATTTTCAGACTCTCTTGTTTTTTGTCTTTAGAGACAGGGTCTCCCTCTGTTGCTCAGGTTGGAGTGCAGTGGCCTGATCATAGCTCACTGCAGTCTCAAACTCATGGGCTAAAAGGATCCTTCTGCTTCAGCCTCCTGAGTAGCTGGGACTACAGGTGCATGCCACCACACTCAGCTAAGTTTATTTTATTTTCGTAGAGACAGGGTCTTGCTATGTTGCCCAAGTTGGTCTTAAACTCCTGGGTACAACCAATCTTCTTACCTCGGCCTCCCAAAGTGCTGGGATTATTTGGGTAAGGGACCATACCCAGCCCCCTTTTGTTTTATGGTCTTTTTCATACATCCCAGAAGTAATGCTGCTATGTATCTGACTTTTAGACTGGCATGGTCCCTAAGTCATCACCTTCCATATTATGTGGAACAATTTATTTCCCAGTCTGTACAAATACTGTTACTTTTCCATCCATAGCCATATTATCTTTAAGTTTCCTATTGAATTTATTCTTTCCTCCATCCCAAATTCATCATTTAAAATTATTTATACTTTCAGACTCTTATAATGCCAAATTTATTACTTATAACTTTTATTTTCACATTGTTCACTCCTCACATATAATGCACACCCACATACACACACTCCAAAGACTCACACCCATCACCATGAGAAAACCCTATCCACTACCACTCCGTAGGCCTCCTCCAAATTCACTTCTTTTTGTCATACTTTTCAGGATGATATTCAATCAGGTGTTCATCCACTGAAGATTAATAAAGGAAAAAGACCATTTCTTAATGACTGATAGACTGATTTTTCCAGCCTGGGCAACACAGTGAGACTCTGTCTCTAAAAACGTTATTTTAAAAATTAGTCAGGTGCAGTGGCATGTGCCTGTAATCCCAGCTACTCTAGAGGCTGAGGCAGGAGGATCACCAGAGCCCAGGAGTTCATGACCAGCTGAAAGATTTTTTTTTTTGAGACTTCATCTCAAAAAAAAAAAAAAAAAAAAAAAGAAAGAAAGAAAATCAGCCAGTGAGATATCCCCAACTTATTCCAAAAAGAATATAATGATATAATGGAAGTATGGTAGAAACTGTCTATAGTAGTAATCTGGAGTCAGACAACCTAGGTTCAAATCCTGGCTCCATCAGTGTAATTCTCAGCAGATTACTTTAGCTTCAGTTAGTCCTTTAGTTTCACTTTCCTCATCTATAAAAATGGGGATTTTAGCCACCTTATGAGGTGGCTGGCAGCAATAGATAGTAATGTAAAGCATTTAGCATGGTGCCTGATGCAAAGTAAGCAAACAAACTTTAATACAAATGTTGTTATGGTGTTCGATATAATACATCTTTTGAATATGCCATTACCTTAGAAGGAAACTAACTTAGCCAAACCTATTCTTTATGTTGGCTCCCCCATGTGAGAATGCTAGACAGAGGAAAAATTTTTTCATTGTATAAGCAAAAGAAACTGATTACTCTAGACAGACTATGGTGAGCTGTATAGGTCTCTTCAAGTTACCATTCAATTAAAAAAAAGGTCAAATCTTTAGAACTTCAACCCTCAATCAACAAACACTTCGCAACCAAATGACTAAGTTCAAACATGCACTCTAAAACTTACATTAAGCTTGGAAGGATACAAATTTATTCACAAGAGGAATAATCATTAAAATGCATAATACGGAATGGAGAGAAAGGGGATGTCAAGATAAGCAGCAACATACCAAAGGCTCATGGACCACCCCACTGAAATATCTTGTTTGCCCATCCTAGCAAAGCCAAAACCTAAGGCAGATATACCTCAAGCGAAAAATAAGAAAATGAAAGCAAAGAATGACCAGAATTTAAGTGTTTTATTCCAAACTGTACCTAGTAGATTGGTGATATTTAATATGTAATAGATAATGATAAGCACAGCAGTTTATAAATCCACTTGATCTCCAGAGCATTGGCCACAGACAGCCATCCCTAAAAAGAAACCTCAAAACCACAAATCAGGAACTGAAGTAGGCAGTCTCACTTCCTTCTCTAAGTCTAGGAAGGAATTCACAAACACTGAAGTTTTAAAGTAGAGATTTCAATATCAAGCTAGAATCCTGCATTCTACTTTCCTTGGTCCCAAAACAAGCCATTTACAGCTCCAAAAAAAAACTGTTTACACTAACTTAAACAAGACATTGTCTAGGCAGTGGTTTAAATCCATCTGGAGGTTATATATCTCCTGAGAATTTGATAAAAAGAATGGACATTTTTCCCAGGGGGGGAAAATGCATTCAAACAAAACTTTGAATGTAATTTCAGGTGTGGGGATGAGGAAGACCCCTGAAAGTTGCTGATCCTTAGACCGGGGACCCCAAGTCATAACCCAAAACTAAGAGAAATAATCCAAGGAAAACTAATTTATCAATGTGAATAGGAACCAAAGTAATTGAGACAGGACTTTTAATCCAGAAAATAAAATAGGATTAGAAATATTTTTTTTTCTGAGATGAGTGTTAGACTTGGTTGGGAGAGGGCGTTGGTCACACTGAGCACAAAAAAACCCACACACACACACAGGACAAACGGAAGAAAAGTAGAATTAAAACAGTAGTTAAATACAGTCATCTGTAGTTGCTCTGAGAGACAAGCAATGAAATGGTCAATTCCTGCAGCCTTACAGAGGGTCGACTTAACCACTTCTGGTGCACATTTCTATGCCATTGAAGTTAACTAAATGGCAAACGTGAGCACATCCTCGAAGGTGAAAGCACGAAAACACAAGTTTATGAAAAGTCCTGTAAATCTTCCATTTTTTTCCTTATCAAATAAGAACCGAGTTAGAAAAATTATATAATCTAAAAGAAAACGAAGTGGGGAGAGGCTGAAATCCTGAAACAGTGGGTAAAGGATTTGCAGGAAGTGTAAAGTACAAACATTTTAAGATCAAAGAGCTCAAAAGGAAGATAAAAACAAAACAAAGTAATAATAAAGTAAAAGGGAAAAACGTCTAGCATCTAAGAACTGTTAAAAAAAAAAAAAACTCTTTCCTTTTCCTATACACGTAAACAGTAGTAACTTGGCAAAGAAGAACCGACCAGAAGACAACAGCACAAGTCCCTTTCCAAAACTCCAGCATTCCCTGGACGTCCTCATAAGCACAGTCAGGCTTGGGACATTTCATAGGCAAGGCTCCTCCCTGCACCACTGCCAGATGAACCTCTCCGAGGGACTATCACTATCTCCCTTCCTCTCACTGCGGCAGAAAGGAAGTGGGGGACGCAGGGAGAGGAGGAGAAAAATAAAGGTTGGACCCCAAACGTGAAGGTGGCCCACTTCGACACTTTGTCAAAAAAGATCTGGATCGTGCAAGCACTCCCAACAGGGTGCCGCCCTCAAAGTGCCGGTCCTACTCCTTCAACCGACTGTTTCGGGGGCACACTCAGAGGGACGGGAGGAATGAAGAGTCAAAAACCAAAAGGATACTTGGGTAGATACGGCACAGACTAAGGATAGAAGTTCCCTGTGAAGTCCAGAACGGCGAACCCGGAGGCAACGTGTCCGCCCCGCCAACCACCTCAAGCCATCTTTCCCCCGCCTCTTGCCCGGCGGGCCAGCTCCGCCCTCACCTGTCTGCGGGGGAACCCGGCAGCTCTCAAGTCGAGGATTATCCCTGCCGCTGCTCCCTATAAATCGCCTCAACCCGGGCAAGAAGTGAGCGGAAACGCGACCCGGATCTTTTCCTTCTTCCCCTCCCCCCACGCACCTCGGATCCTCGGGGGCGGAGAGCAACTGCAGCTGTCACAGCCTCACACTGACCAACCGCCGAGGATACTTGGACCGGCAACCTCTCAACCCAGCCTACAGAACCAGCACCAAGAGCAGCAAACCGGAAGTGAGCAGGCCGGAAGTAACGTTGTGCTTGGCCCTGGACGGCCTCTCTCTCCCTCAATCTGGCCTGGCCCAGCCACGTCTCGATGGTCCCAGCGCACCTCCCACGAGGCTCCCTCCGCCCCTCTCCAGGAGACTGGCCCCGCCCCTCCCGCTGCTGCCCTAGCAACCACATCCGGGGCTCTGGCGGTGTCGTTGCCCGGGTAATGTTACCGCTGTGGCCAAATAGGAGAGGGGTGTGTGCGCGGTCCTAGGGCACCAGCCGGAGCTGAGAGCTTGCGGAGGGCGCACAGGCCTCATCTTGAGTGGTCGGAGGTCTTCCGGAGCCCTCCGCGTCCCTTTTCATTCATACACCCCGGCCTCAGGGGTTAGGCGTCCCGGCAACAGCCGGTGCCGGGAGTGTGGAGGTGGACGTAGCTCACTGGCACATTACCACAGAAGAGCCAAAGCATCTTTCCCAGCCACCGGAAAGCACGAAGAAGGTTGTTCCAGCCTCGGGGAGTGGGGTGGAGGGTGGTGGAGGGAACGCGGGGATAAGAGAGCGGACCGGATGCGGGGTCTCACCCTCGCTTCCCAGTGCCTGGAAAGCCCTCTCCCCTCAGAAAGGCTAGACCCCATGCCTGGCACCCGTGAGCTCTTTTTACTTGCTCTGTCTTTGTGATCACTTTCTGCTCTGCTCGCCCGCTGGCAGTGGATCCCAGTACTTTTCTTTCCTGCTCCTCTTTCTTTTTCCAGACGACCGAGCTCTGCTTTCTTTGCTCGCCCCATTGCTTCTTAAATAGATCACTGCCCTGTCTACAGAAACCGCTGAACAATTCCTTCTCTCAGAGCCCTTCTTAGTTTCCTAAATTGAGGCCCCAACCTGCACTTCTGTACTTTCCCCATTTCCAGCACTGAATGGAGGGAAAGTGTGGCTCGGCAGCGGTACTACACACACCTGAAGCTCATTTACATACAGCGCCTACAGATGGTCCATCCACACACATCTTCCTTCGAACTGCTGTACTGCTTTTCCTTTGACAGCCTTGGATGCTCATTTTTACTCCCATTTCGAAACTCGAAGGGTAACTGTGCACGTGGTGGAATTTACCCCTTTTTAGACCGTGCTTCTCAACCTGCCTTTACTTGTCACATTAACTGAGAAGATATTTTTAATGACTAAGTGCCCAAAGGCAGAACTGTACAAATTTCCAGGGAGTTTCAGTATAATGAAATATTCCTGACAGGTATCTACCCCAGGTCCGTGAATAGTAAATACTTGTGATACCATAAATGTTTCAAACGTAAATAACAGTATTGTTTGAGATCTCCAGGATACTACCATTTATGAAAAGAGTGCTGAAATCCCAAAACATAAATATGCGTATAACAAGCCCTTTCTTTTCTTAAATGGGTCTGTGTTTAAAAAAGAAAAAGAGCAACTATACGTGGCCATCCCACTCAAACTGTAATTTCAGTTCTATAGCTTACAGTGGATTTTTCTTTTCAAAGCCATCCTGTTGGTTTGGAGCCAATTAGCCTTCTCAATTAGGAGAAAAAAATCCCAGCCTAGAATAATTACTGCTCTTATTGTGTGGGAACAAAGTATTAATAGTTACAAAACTTGTAGCCAAGTACAAGTGTTATTCCCAAGGTTTCAGAAGGTGACTTGGAAGAAATGCATGGTATTGCCCTGCAGTGCTTGATTGATGTGGACAATAAGTACTTAGCTGGCTCTTGCCTTACCGTTCCTGCTAGCTATCTCTTGAATTTGGGGGTGCTTAGCTTCACTATTAGACTCAGAGGTTTATTTTTTATTCTAGAAAGGTGAGCACTTGCTTTAGTTTACCTTTAGCTGGATAGTTTCCTTGGCAGCTGCTGATCATTTTGATAGAGATTCTGATGGACTAGGAACTGCTTGGAACTAATGCTAAATTTTGCTTGGTAAAGATGCTATTAGTCATGTTAGATACTCTTCAGTGAGATTTTGGTACTGTGCATGATTAATCTTCATCCCTAGTAGGGCTATACAGAGCATTAATTTTTCCATGATTTCTACTGCCCCAAGGGAAATTAGAATGCAGTCTGGCTCTAAGAAAACACTGGAAACTACTTAAGCTGATGATGGAAAATAGTGAAATTCTGTATAACCTTTGGGATAAAGGAAGCAGCATCCAGGTGTTCTTTGGATTTGGGGAACATTTTTTGGTACTAACAAAGACCCTATTTTAAACCTAGCCCTGCTTAGATGGAGACTTGAGTGTTTTTTTCTTTTTCTTTTCTTTTCCTTTCTTCCTTCTTTCTTTCATTCCCTTCTCTCTCCTTCCTTTCTTCTCTTCTTCTAGCTTCCTCCTCTCCCTCTTTTCCTTCTTTTGCCCTAGAACTTGAGGAATTTTGCCTTCTCGTTTTATATTTGGGAAGAATAGATTACTACTTTTCTCTGAATTGGCATTTATGTTTGGAGAGGTAAGAAAAAGGGAATAGCTTCCTGACATATATACTTATGACATGGAGATAATCTATTCATTTATCTTTGCACTGCTATTGGCTGTTTATTCAGCTTTTGAAAAATCAGGTACTATTTAGTCACTGAGTTTGTGAGGAACTCTAGTAGCCTGTCTTTTATTTAGTGACCAGGAAAGAAAGGAGGCAACAGGTTAAAGGATATTGTTTTTATTCCTTTCTGGATGAATTAATTGTGCAAACAGCCATATATCTCTGATTTAGATGTTGAATAACTGTATACTGCTTATCAATGTTATTTTTTCAAGAGAAAGAAGAAGGTGCTACCTTCAGATATTTTCTATGGGAATTCTGGTGATGTCTCAAAAAATTTCATCACTCTTTATCAGTAGTTCTCTTTTCATGGAGAGAGATTTAGGTTGCTGATCACACAGTATAATCCTTGGGAAACAAATCCTTCATTAGAGGATACTGAAGAATGGAACATTTTAAGAAATCCCCAGATAGGTAGGGTACAAAGTGAAGGTGTACAGTGTGAGTTACTAGGACTTCTTACATTGAAAAAAAAATTATAGTAGGTACATGTACAACTTCATTCAGTTACGTAGAGACTATACTTGTATTCTTGTTGAACTTAGTGATATTAAGGCTCTGAGTATCAGTTCTTTCTAAAAGCAGCAAAGTTTTCTTATGCATTTACTGTGATAACTAGGGAAAGTTTCTTGTGTGATCCTGTTGCTCTTCCAGTCAAAAACCTTGAATGGCATTTGTGGTGTAATTCCTTATTCTGGCATTCAGAGCTTACAAGGTCTAATCCGTCTTGCATTCCAGTGTGTACAGGGTATAGTCAACTAAATGAGCACTCTCTCTTTTTATATCTGGAGGAAATGTGCTCATTTAGCCAACTAATAGATAAAGGTATAGATAACAATATCGATATGAAGGTTTAGTTACATAGAACTGTTTAATATGCTTCAAACTACCCTGTAATTTCCCTTCTCCCTGCTTTACTTTCTATTCTTACTAGTGGAAATGTTTTTCTCTCTCTCCTTACCTGTCATGTACCTATCTATCCTTTATGGTTGAGTTCAGATGCTGCTTCAATCATGAACCCATTCTTTATCCTCCCTGTGAGAATTCATTTTTCCCTCCTCTTTGATCCCACAGCCCTTAATTTCAGCCCCCATTTTAGTCTGCTTTATACTACTGTCTCTGCATAGCTGTTTCTTTCCCATGATAAATAGATCCTTTTTGGAAAACTGAACTTTGGACTCATTTGATTCTCTCATAGCACCAGGAAACTGATTATATCTGCCTGGGTTATAGAAATATGTTGTGTGTGGCACACCAGGAAAGTTCCAGAATACCAGCAACTACTGCTACTTGGGGTAATGGTATAGGCAGGATTAAGTGGACATAGTTGCTATCTATTTGTGGAAGACAATGAGTGAGTGCTTGCTTAAGTTTAGAAAGTGGTTGAGTCTCTGCAGAGGACTGTGAACTACTGATAAAAGGAGAGTAACTTACTATCCCTAGAAATCCTGAATGGGAAGAATGCCAGCTTTATGTTTCCTAATACTGATTTTTAAAAAAATAATCTAGTGCCAAAGTAGAACATTATAGTTGTAAAAATGTTTTAACTATAAAGAGAAAAAATTAATTTATTCATAATCCAGTTACCTAGAGGGGACATTCAACATTTTAGTCAATCTCTTTTTTCTTTATATATATAGATATATATTTCTTCATTTACTTAACAAATTGTTGAGAACCTACTGTTTGCTGGCAGTGGGCTCCGTAGGAATAGCCATTAGCTTCTGCTCTCATGTAATTTTTAGTATATGTTGTATTTGTTGAAATATAGTTCTGTATTTTGCTTTTTCCACTTAATATATCATGGAATTTTTCTTGTATCAGGAAATATTCTCCTTTAGTGGCTAAATAGTATTTCAGCATATAAATATTCCTTAATTTGTTTAATTAACCCTTTTGTTACACATTTAGGTGATTTCCAGTTTTGTCTACAATTATATAATAACAATGTGAGGAATATTCTTGTGTGGTAGACAGAATTCTGAGATGACTTCCAATGACCCTCCCCTCATATGATTCCCTCCCCTCTGAACATGATGGAATATTACTCCCATGATTATGCTATGTTACTTGCAAGGGGATTTTGCAGATGTAATTAAGGTTACTAATCAGTTAACTTTGAGTTAATTAAAAAGGAGATAATCTGATTGGACCTAACCTAATCACGTGAGCCCTTTAAGAGCAGAGTTTTTTCCTCTGGTGACAGTAGAAGTCAAAGAGATTCAGAGTGTAAAAGAGATTCTACAGGAGGAAAGTTCTCCGTTGCTGAAATGACGAGGGCTACAGCAAATAAACTAGGGACCTCAGTCCTACAACAGCAAGGAAATGGATTCTGCAAACAGCCTGATAGAGCTTGGAAGCAAATTCTTCCCCAGAGCCTTCAGATAAGAACACACCCTCTGACTGACATCTTGGTTTCTGCCTTGTGAGACCCTAAACAGAGGACCCAGTTGAACCCACCTGGACTTCTGATCTACAGAACTGAGAGATAATAAGTGGGTATTGTTTTAAGCCACTGAATGTATGGTAATTTGTTACATAGCAATAGAAAACTAATCACATGTGTAAGAAATTATTTTTATATCTGTAAATATTCTTATGGGATAAAATCTTTGATGTGGACTTGCTAGATAAGAAGTTATCCACATTTTTAAGGTTTTTGTATCATATTGCTAATTTGCCCTCCATAAGCTTTGTACCAATTTACGTGCCTCCTAACAACCTATGTTACTGTACCCCGTCAAACACTAGATACTGCCATTCTGATAGGCAAAAACAAAACACAGAAAGGTAGCTCCTTTTTAAAAAGAAGATTTATATTTCTCTTATTAATAGTGGGATTAACCATTGTTTTCTTTATTTGGAGTTTACTGTCTTTTTTAGTGAATTGTCTATTCTTATTTTTTCATTAGCTTTACTGTTGACATAGAGAAAGTATTCCCTAATGTGTAGTTCAGCATTTCTCTGCTGTAATATTTTCAAGAGGGAGAATGATTAATGAGCTTAATTGAGAGGATGACTACTTCTGAGAAATATTAGCTGCTGCCATTACTCCCTGTAAAAAAAATCCCACATATTATACTGTGGGAGATGAGAGAACGTCAGCTTCATTGATCAGGCAGTATTAGTGCCTTATTCTTTTCTAGGGAAAACGTCTAGCTTGTCTGGTTTGGCATTAGAAATGGGATTGTTTTGGAAATAAAGATATATTGTATCTTACTGTGGAAAATTGTAGTGTTGACTGGTGTTTTTGAAGGAAATATATACTGTTAACTCAGAGGAAAAAAATTAATATCTTCCTAAATAAAGCTGTCACTATTTTCAATTTTATCAGGGATGGCTGGGCATGGTGGCTCATCCCTGTAATCCCAGCCCCTTGGGAGGCTAAGGCAGGAGGATCGTTTGAGGCCAAGAGTTCGAGACTATCTCTACAGAAAAATTTAAAAATTAGCCAGGCATAGTGGTGCATGCCTTTAGTCCCAGCTACTTGGGAGGCTAAGGTAGGAAGATTGCTTGAGCCCAGCAGTTCAAGGTTACATTGAGCTATGATGGCATCACTGCACTCCAGCCTGGGCGAGAGCCTAAGCAATAGAGCAAGACTCTCTCTCTACAAAAAAAAAAAAAAAAAAAAAGATAATGAGTAATCTCTGATTATATTATATTGCTTTAACTGGGACGAGATAAGGGGAAATTCAAGTTACTTTTTCTGTAGTCCTTGTTATTTGAGATGATAGATTTTATTTCTGACAAATGAAATAAGGCAGAAAGGAGAGAGGGAGGAAGGAGAGAGGGAAGAAGAAAGAAGTTGAGAGATTGCCTTTTTTTTCTTAGAGAGTAGTTTTGGTTGGTTTTGTATTTTCTTGAAAAATTGGTCTTGATTTCTGAAAGTTAGTATCTTCTTAATAAGAGCAATATTTTTTAAATTTTTATCTTGAAATTGTAGATTTCAGGAAATTGCAAAAAACTACAGGGAGAGCCAATATACAAGTAAGATATTTTTTTTTCAGTTGAATAGTCAAATCTTATTACTTAGAAACATTAGCCCCCTCTAATAGCTGGATCAGGTTGCTATTATGTTCACAGAATTCATAATGGCCTATTCTTCCATGGAGACCTGACATTGCTTTTTTTTGTTTGTTTTTCTAAATAAGATTTGGATAGGCATTGGAAATGCTGGTTCGGCTTGGTGCTGGGAGCATAGAATGTGTAACTGGTAACAGGAGGCCCCACCAGTGTGATTGAAAAATACTGTAAATATAGTGAAAAGGATGTAGACTTGACATTAAAAAGCCTAGATTCAGGACTACATTTAACCACGTTATAACTGTGTAACCAATGAAATCCAGTTTTACCTGCCTCCTTAGTTTTTTGGAATATAGATAGTAAAGCCATTTGGAAACTAAAGCCCTGAGCTGCTGCTATGATTATTATTATTATTATTTTCTCTTTTGCAATAAAAATTTAAAAAAAAAAACTTCCTTTACTGGTTGTAATTCCTGTGATAAAAATTACTACTTTGAGTTGGACAACAAAAGCAGAAGAATTTTGACAAAAAGTTTTGTCAAAAAAATCTTGTGCAAAACTGGCATGTGTCATCTGGGAAACCTGGAAGTGCATCAAGAGGAATGGAGTGCCTGCACTCTGACACAGTAGCAACACCAGTCATCAGATGAGCTTATTGTTACCCTGACTGAAGTAGACCCAAAGCTGATAGATTCTGGTAAGGGAAGTGCTGACTGGGAAAGTAGAAGTTAGCCCACATGGGGCAGTGTGATTGTTCTCATGGCTTAAGAAACCTACTCTTAAAGTCTCAGGACCTACTTTCATTATATATGTATAAGGTGGGATTCCTCTTGTATTTGCAAGTAGGATTTTATAAAAATTTTTGAATTGTAGATTCACACACGCAAAGGACACAAGAAAGACAATAATGATGATGAGATCATCACCATACACTTGTTGAGCACTTTCTTGAGCTAAACACTGTGCTAAGTGCCTGACATTGTCTCATTGAATGTTATTGAATATGCAATAACCCTGTGAGGTAGCTGCTGTAGTTACCCCCATTTTACATATAAGGAAACTGAGTCTTCAAAGGGGTAAGTAAATGACCTAGGATCACATAAGTACTAAATAGCAGAATCACTTCTCAATTTCGATCTGCTGGCAACTTTTTTTTTATAGATAGAAAGTGAAGGTCCTGAGAGGTTAAGACTCATGATCACTCTTCTTTTTACTCCTAGTCTATGTCTTTTTCTGCATTATATTCTCTTAATAATTTGTTTATTCCTATGAATTTTGTCAAGTATTTCTGGCCTCTGTACATTTGGCTACTATGTAAATGAATACAAGAGTTACTGGGTTTTTAAACTTTTAGATAGAATGAGATTTAGATTTTTTAAAATGGAATTATCAATCACTTGATTTGTTAGTGAAGCAGTTTCTATAAAGGAGACACTGTCTCCCATGTGCTATTAAAAGTTGAACCTTGTGACTACTGTCTGTTTTTCTTTTAGAGAAGTTAGAGGGTGCAGTCTGTGACCTCATGTAAAAAATAGCCACCAAGGATCTATCCAGCATCATTTTTAGTTCTTTAATTTTGGTAGGCCCACATTTTTAAAACAGATTAAATTTATCTGATTTATTTCAGAACTATATATTATAAAGTATTAAAAGGCAAGTGAGAATTCAAATGCGTAGAGCAGAGCCAGAGAGCTTTTCACAGAGAGGCTCTTCAGGAGGTAAGCATTTCTCCTGGAAGCTTTGATTATCATATTTTCAGAAACACTTTCCCATTCTCTTCATTATTAAGAGCATAATAATTGGTATAAATATTCTTTATGATATTCACTAAAATTGCTGCTTTCTTTTTCTTTTTTTTTTTTTTTTACTTTTTTAAGAGACAGAAGAATATTTGCTGGCAAGTTCTAGGAGGATTCTATCATTTTCTTCTTTACCATGAAGAGACTTGGAAATTAATGGGTAACATTTTGCATGAAAATTTCTGAACATTTTTTCTTCTTATCTCTGAGGCCTTCTGTGGAGAATTAATAGAAGGTTGAATGTGTGCATGGATAAAATGGATCATCTTAAAGGATTGAAGTTCCAAAAATATATCAGCAGGACTGGACAGGTTTGACATAATGAGATTTCTATTTTAGCTTGACTTCTAGAACTCCAGAATAAACTATAAACTGAGCTAGCTACACAAGGTTCTAGGAAGGAGGTTTCTCTTCTAAAATATTCTAGTTGCATCTTCTTCAGATCCTTTGAAAAAGTATAGTCATCAATTTCCTGAAGAATAAGACTATTAGACACCAGCTTTTAATACATGAAGTGGGATTGAAAGGAACAATCCATATCATACTGTTAAACAAATTTAATTAAGGAAATAGACACCAGGAAGTAAGAGGAGAGATCTCTACATAAGCATTGATTGAGATGGCAGAAGCTTCTGTGGATGCCTCAACTGTGCCGGTAACGGATGCCTCAACTGTGCCGGTAACGGATGCCTCAACTCTGCCTGTAACAGTGAAAAAAAAGAAAAGCCTATCCATTGAGGAAAAGATTGACATTATAAATGCAGTGGAAAGTGGCAAGAAAAAAGCAGAGATTGCAGCTGAATATGGAATAAAGAAGAATTCATTGTCATCTATTATGAAGAATAAAGACAAAGTTCTAGAAGCCTTTGAATCTCTAAGATTTGATCCAAAGAGAAAAAGACTGAGAACTGCTTTTTACACAGATCTGGAAGAGGCATTAATGAGGTGGTATCGAATTGCTCAGTGTCTAAATGTACCAGTTAATGGTCCAATGTTGCGTCTAAAAGCTAATGATTTTGCCCAGAAACTGGGTCATAATGATTTTAAGTGCAGTAATGGTTGGCTGGATCGTTTTAAATCCAGGTATGGTTTAGTATTCAGATCTCAACCTGTAGAAGCTACAGGTTTATCAGTAGACCCTTCAACTGTCTGGTGCCAAAATGTACTTCCTTATTATTTAAATGATTATCATCCTAAAAATGTTTTTAATATAAAAGAGACTGGGCTGCTTTATCGAATGTTACCTACAAATACATTTGCATTTAAAGGAGAAACATGCTCAGTTGGAAAGTTATGCAAAGACAGAATAACTTTGGTGGTTGGCACAAACATGGATGGCTCAGAGAAACTTCCTTTGCTTATCATTGGAAAAAACAGAAATCCACATTGTTTCAAAGGTATAAAATCATTGCCTGTGTATTATGAAGCTAACAGAATGGCATGGATGACCTCAGATATATTTGAACAATGGATGCAGAAGCTTGATGAGAAATTTCAAGCCCAGCAACGAAGAGTGGTGATTTTTGTTGAATCTTTTCCCGCACATCCAGAGATAAAGAACCTAAAGTCCATTGAGTTAGCATTCTTTCCATCATGTTTATCTTCTAAATTTATAGCTATGAAACAAGGTGTTATTAAAAACCTTAAAATCAGATATCGACATTGTCTCATTAAGAAATTTTTAAGCTCCGTTGAAGGCAGCAAAGAATTTACATTTTCACTACTAGATGCAGTTGATACATTACATCTATGTTGGAGGGCTGTAACCCCAGAGACTATTGTTAAAAGCTATGAAGAGGCAGGGTTCAAGTTGCAAAAGGAAGAAAGTGACACAACAAAAGCAGAGAAGGATACTAGTATTGATTTAGTTGCTGATGCTCTGGGGGCAGGGGTGGAATTTCCTGAAGGTTTATCTATAGAAGAGTATGCTGCACTGGATGATGATTTGGAGACATGTGAAGCAGCACCAAGTGACGATACAGTCTTGACCAAAGAAAGTAAATCAGATGAAACTGGATTTTATACTTCGGATGAAGAGGATGATGGTGGATCTCTAGAAACTGAACTCCTGTTGCCATCAAAAAGCGATGCAATAACTGCTTTAGATACTCTTAAAAAATTTCTTAGAAGTCAAGATATGAATGATGGACTTCATGATTCTTTAGCAGACCTTGAAAATTTTATTAACTCTTCATCACCTAAGTAATTATTTATTGTACATCTGAAGATTAATAGCTTTTCCTGATGTGTTTTACTATAATAAGGTATGTGAAGGAGAAATACCTCTTAAACATAAAAAAATGAAAAACTAGTAATCTTTGGTTTAATTGCAAAAGTCTTTGGTCTGAATAGCAAATCTCCTTAGTAAATAATGATTAAATAAATAAAAATGACAAATTTCTATTTAATAAGGTTTTGGGGAGTAGAAAATATAATTCAGAGGCCTTGTACTTGACACATATGGTGTATATGTCAAACATACAAGGAACTCTTTAACTATCTGATATTTATACACATTGAATTGTTGATTGCTATTTTCTTTGTTTTTTTTTAAGTTAAGATTATGTTCTAGAATACTTTAACTTACCTACCTAATCTGAGAAACAAAATACTATCAATAGCTTAGATATTTATTTGTATAAAAACATATGTATGCCATATGTATTCTAACTAGACTTTTAAGTATCAAAGTATTAAAGTAATTTTAAATTATTTTTCTCATAAGTAGCTAAACTTTCTAATAAGAAATTATGAAATTATCATATACCAAAATTAAGAAAATTAAAGAAATTATCTTTACCAAATAAATTATCATATACCAAAATGATTTAAAATATATATCTTACTACTTTCAAGTTCTTTGTACATAAGATCAAATGAAAGGCTATGACCCTATCAGGTTTTTTTTAACATCTATAATAAGATATGGATTTTTCCTAAATATTTACATGTATATATGTGTTTAATAGAAAGATATATTATTGAAACATTTATTAAACTTATGATATTTATATTTTAATAGTGGTGCTTAGATATTTTTCTAATTTTAATAGCTGAAGCTTTTAATCTATAATATTTATAATTTTCTTGATTTCACTGAATTTTATTTTCAGGAAAAACTAAATGTCCTTTCAGCATATTTTGATATATTTAATCCTTTTTTCCTCAAATTTAATGGATAACATTTTGAATTAAAATTCTGTTTGAGGAAGTTTTCTCTACAGAATGTTTTAAAATATTGTGTGAGATTATTTAATATCCATCTATAAAATATTCTTTAGACAGTGGAAAATAATAACAATGTGTCAGACTTTTCCATTGTAAAATTTAAATTTTAAATAGTATGCTTATTTAACTTGTTACAGCTAATTTAGGGTCCCCTTTGTAAAGTATTTTTTTAAATGTAAAACATGCAGATTATTTTATTATGAATTATTATCAGCCAGTCAAAAGATGACACATTTGGAAAGAAATATCTATAGAAAACATTTTTATTTTCCAACTGTTGATTTACTCTGCCTTTGAGATTTAGTAATCATAAGCCTTTTAAAATGTATTAAAATTAAATTTATTTTGAATGAAATATGGATTATTTAAAAGCATTTTATTAATGATATGATTTAAAATTTTAATTTGGTACAATCATGGACCTAAAGGAGCTCTTAAGAGCCCCACCTGTAACTATAGTACCTGGCATATATTGACCTCTCTTTTTTTTTTTTTTCCTGCCACTTCAGGGAAGATATATTGACCTCTCAATAATTTTTTTCTTTCTTTCTCTACTTCATGCCATTTTGCTGCATTTAATCATTCCAATTATTCCATGACATAAGAATTATTATCTCTATTTTTACAGATGAGGAAATTAAAACCTGGAAAGATTAAATGATTTGGTTAAAATCTCAGAGCCAAAACTAAAATGCAATAGTTCCCTGTCTCCTAGTCAGCATTTCTCTGACTATATACTGTAATGCTTCTTACCTGTACTCTATAAAAGAAAATGCTGTTGTTAATATTTTTTCCCTTGAGTTAGGGGACTGAGAGCAAAGTAGTTAATATTTCAGAGAATATGCTGAATCCATGCTGATAGCACATTCACAACATCTCTCCTAAGAACACTATTACTAATGAAATGCTGGGATACCCCATGATTTGTGAATTCTATACCACTCTATCACAGAGGTTCCGGTGTAGTTCTATTGAAAATATTTAAAATAACTTTAGTATTTCCAAAGGGCTAAAAGCACCCACTTTTTCCCCCCATATAACATGATCCATTTCTTACTATAAGTACTTCTGAGTCATAAATATAGCTAAAAATGATAAAATAAGACAAAGATGTTATAAGAGTAAGAAAAAATGCCTGCAGATTTAAATTCAGAGATAACTTTAAGTTGTTAATGTTGTGCACTCTTCTGTGTAGTTTATAAGATGTATAGATTTAAACAGTTTGTGGAACAAAAATTTTAAAAATTAACCTTTCCTAGGACATAAACAATCACTGCTACATATCTGGCTCCCGATTTATCTTCTCTATGCACAATCAATAAAAAGTTACAATTAAAATGTCACTTGTCTTTTCAAAAAACAACATGATGTATAGTTTGTCGGTTTTTCAATTAAATGTAGCATTATTTTCATTGTTCTTGCCTTATAAATTCCTACTGTTTCAGTAACTACTACTGTTTTTGCTTTTTTCTACTTCATTAGGAACAAGTCTTGTGTTCAATTTGGGACATTGTTTCACTACCAATGGCTGCTGAACTAGTAGTGAAAGGTTTGGTTCAGGATAAAATAGGACAATGAGTAAATCAAGGCCTATGGGTTTCATGTTGCCTGCCTGGCTTCTCATTTGGACCTGAGATCAAATCTCAAACCTCCCTTTCACTGTATACAAAGCAGATTAATTGGAAGTGGGAGAAAAAGAGGAAAGGGAGAGTTGAAGGAGAACTTTCCAAGCAAATACCTTAGCTGTTAAGAGAAGCCATTGTCAAGTCCTGGTTTAGTAGGGGCTCCAGCTTGGTAGGAATAGGCAGAGAGAGGTTTACACTTTAGGAGAAGCAGCACCACACATCTGCCTGCAAATTCAGAGTCCAGTGGTAGGCTGATCTTTGGTGCACCAGGGGTTGCACCTTCTTACTATGTGCTCACATGACCTATTTGTGTGAGCATGGAGAAAGGGCAAGCTCTCTAGTGTCTCCTGTAAAGGCACTAATCCCATCATGAGGGATCCCGATTATCTCCTCATCTCCAGATACCAACTAATCCTGATTACCTCCTCATCTCCAGATACCACATTGGGGATGAATTTTGGGGGGACACAAACATTCAGTCCATGACAACTACTTAGTACCAATAAAGGTATTCACATATTAATCAATTTAGTTTCCTATTTGCTAAAAACTGAAAGGGCACATGTATTTCAGCTGTAGCTATTAGCAAGGACTTTTAAAGTTTATGAAATATACACCTTGAAGAAATGGGAACACTTTATGTCCTTGAATAAATGGGAAGACTCAATATTGAAATATGTCAGTTTCCCTCAAGTTAATTCCAATCAAAATCCCAATACTGTTTTGTTGAAAACTTTCCAAAATAATTCCAGTTTTCATCTGGAAGAATAAATGTGTATCAATGTATAAGAAAATTTTGAAAAATCAAAATAATAAGGGAGTATTTGACCTACCAGAAGTCAAAACACTATGGTGTGGACAAGAGAATTAATAGATCAATCAGAAGAATAATATATCTAGAAAAAGACCAAGAATTTAGTATATGATAAAAATAGAGTTTTTAGTAAGTGGTGAAAAGATGGATTATTCAGTAACTGGTACTGGGACAACTGGCTAAGTATATAGGATTTTTTTTTAAGTCAGACACCAAAATGAAATCTAAAAGGATTAAACTCTGAAAAGGAAGAAAAGAATGAAGAAAGAAATGAACAAGCTTGCAAATACTAGAAAAAATATAGGCAAATGTAAATATTTTAATAATCTTGTAATGGGGTCAATCCTTTTTAAAGTGTGACACTCAAGAAAAACTTGAGTATAAAAATAGTAATGGTTAATAAAAGTATGAAAATATTGTCGGCGTCACTAGAAGTCAAAGAAATGCAAGCAAAACAATGGGATTTTTTTTTTTTTTTTTGGCCTGTCACATTAGACAAGAATGATAGTACCAAACATAGACAAGAGCATAGGGAAATGGGTGCACTGTTAGTTAGAAAGATAAATTGGTTATAAATCGGTACACTCTTATTATAATTATAGCTGACATATATTCATTGCTTACTAATTGCCAGACATTGTTGTATTTTACATGTGTTACCTCATTTAATCCTCAGAATAACTCTGACTCTCATTCCCATCTTACTGATGAGAAAATTTAAGTATAACTACAGCTGATAAGTAACAGAACTAGGATTCAAACCCAGAAAATCTGATTTAATATGTATACATATTTTGTCAGGATATAAATTTATTCTGACAAAACAAAAATGTTAAGGACATTTGTTCCAATGTATACAGTTCCACAGACCCATATCAAAAACCCTGGGGGCATATGTGTTTTAAAATTCAGAATTTCTCAGATTTGAAAAAAGATTTAATATATTTTTATATAATATGTAATTTATAATTTATATGATAAATATGCCTATAATATACTCTATATTAGATAACACCCTCAAGGGGGTACTAGGACAGCATCCCACAATCAAACATTAATAATTTTGCAGTGAAACATATTCACATGAAGTCAGATGTGTGAAGATTACAAATAGTTAATAGCTTCACAGGTTTTAGTGCCAAATAAGTTCATGTCAGGTCAGCTTTTACCACCAAATGGTAACTCTTTCAAGAGTTTTTTGTATTTCAGAACCACAGATAAAAGATTGTGATTCCATGATAGCATAAAACAAAAACAAAAAATTGAAAACTATTTGTTTCTAATAGAAAATTGATTAAATATACATGTTTATATATTGAACAAAACGTCTAGGCTCAGACTTTTTTTTTAACTTCTTTTACTTGGGTGTATATGCTATGTTGCTAGCCTGAACTGAAGTAGACAGTTTCTAAATTTGACTTGCAAATTCTGGAACTAAAAATCTCTTCCTGTGATTCTCCTTGTTGAAAATCTCACTGTCACCACAAGGCTAGAAAATTCCTTGCCAAGTAAAACAAGAACTATAGCATAATATTGAATTGGTGAAAAATTAGACTTGCTGGTTTAGTGTACTATAAATTACACGTTCATCTTCATACATTAGACCAATTTAAGTCCAAAGGAGTCTGCTTCCTTGATCAGGCAACTTTTAGCCACTGTGTCAAGAAGAAAAATCAAAATGAGAGCCTACTTCACTCCACTTTTACTTATTTTTTCTTAGTTGTCAAATCTCAACAACATAGTGGGTATTTTTAAAGTTGGGACTGTTATATAATCCTTTTCTATATCCCCAGGGCTACCTATTAGATATAATCGTAGACTGTTGATTTGATTAAATATTTGCTTAATTGAAGAATTAAATGAAAAGATACAGGTAGTCTTATTTCCTGTATTAGAAATAAAGGCGAGACTATTGTTTTGTTGTCTCCTAACTTCCTCTTTGTAAACCACTAAACTCTCCTAGCTGTTAATGCACGGTTACTGCCTGTGTTGTTAGCTGGTACCACACCTTGTTTTCTATGTTATGAAACCGGTAACTCAGCACAGAGATAAGAGTCATTTTCATGTCACTACCTGCCCAAATGAGGAACCATTCCCAAAAAAGATCCAGAATTGCATCCATCTCTCAACTCTTGGAGTGCTTTGCAGAGAATTATTTCCCCACACCATATATGGACTGGTTTACTGTTTTGTTACGCCTTTCCTGTATATAACAAGTGCTGCACCTGCACCCTGAGGTAATGCTGGAGAGGAGTTTAAATGCTACGATGTCTGAATAATTATACCAAGAAGAAATTAAGGTTTAAACCAAAAGACACTTAGTTATATTTAAGTTGAAAAATTAAGTTTGTTGTTTTTCTGCTACGGAATGGAAATGGGGACTTGGGAGTAAGTAAAGCTTAATTAGTTTTAAAGAGTATATTTCTTCATTCCCAAACTGTACTATGTGCAATTTAATTCTACTACAGGGCTAACAACTCTTTACAACATCTACTTGTACTTAGGCTGTGGAATTTCAACTTTGAGCCTTTTTTCCATATTTGATCATTGTCTTCCAGATTTAATTATTTTGTTAGAGAAATCATACTAAATCTTCAGGAAATCCAAATTGATCTTACCTAATTTATTCAGTTACTGAGGAGGTTTTCACAAATAGAATTGATTCAATCCTAGTGACTCTGGATTGTAGTGAGGAAAAGAAATGACTTTATTCAGCAATTATGCTAGGCACTGAGGATTTACTGGTAAGAGTGAAAAAAAAATCCCTGTCTTCATGGAATTGGCAGTCTAGTAGGGGGAAGCAAACATTACTCAAAACAAACAAATATAACATTCAACTGCAATACATACTCTGAAGGAGTGGCACCTACTTTTATAAAATTGTATAATATGGAAATTTGACCTAGTCTCAAGGTCCAGGAAAAACTGGAGATTTGAATAATAAATAGGAGTTCACTAGGCAAGGGAGGCTAGGGGAGGGAGAAGGCCATCTGGACAAAGGCTCCAGGAGGGAGGGAGATTGAATCAGTTAAGGAACTGAAAGCATCTAGGGTAAGGAAAAATCTGGTGAGGTAGGTGGAGTGTAGGCTTTGCAGGAAGGCTGGGTAATATTAGCTATCTTACAAATTTACAGGAAAAAATATAGGAGGTAAGAAGTCTTCCCATCTTGGTTTCCAAAAGCCTGGACCTTAAGCAGAATAGTAGGACTTGGAATGTAGCCAAAAATGTTAGAAAGTATAGTTTGAGGAAAGTGGAGTTTCCTTCCAACATTAAAAAAGATTCCCTCCAGGCGTGGGGAGAAAAGAGCTGGATGGAGAAAGACCCTGAGAGCAGAGAGAACAATGGGACCACCCAATAATGAGGAAGACTATAGCCAAGGTCACTGAGAGGAGCATTATTTGAAGGTTAAGGAGCTGTGGAAGCTGAGTTGGCTCTGCAGATAGCCCAGCTGCCACTGAAATGAGCAATGTCCACTGCCTGGGCCTAGGGGCTTACATCAGAGCTCCACCCTCCTCTCAGCAATTCTAGGAGAACTTCCTTTGACAGCAGCCAGTACTTGGCTTGGTGACCACCTTGCAGAAACGATTCAGACCTTGGCAGATTTTGTCCACTTCTCCACGTGGGTAACCTCCCTTTTAACTCCCCAAAGAAGGGTAGGTAGGGCCTTGGAGACCTCATGAGATGGTGGGGATGAAGAAAGGAAATCCTCCCATGCCTAAATGTGGAACAGAATCTGAACTGAGCCCATTTAAGGTCCCTGTAACTGTCCCCACTCCATACACACACCTGTAGTGGTGCAACCATTTCCTTTATACTAATATTAATAATATAAATTATACCTGGTAGGAAAGAGGGTATATATGGTACAAATACATAATAAGGTCATACCATAAAAACCATATATCTTTACAAAAACAATGAAATAAATTTTAATCATTTCATATTAATGTTCTTGATTCCCTTTCTACCATTCTCTATAAATATGTATAGATAATAGTGTGTAATAAGGAAGCACAGGCTGAATAATAATCAGGGCTCCTCCTGATTCTCTGTTTTGAGGTGTGGTTTTTCATGGAGCAGCTCAAATTGTTAGGCCAATACTCTCAAATGGCCTCATTGGATTAATATCCCTCATTGGGATTAATATCCTACCTGGAGGCTAAAACATCTTCAATGCTATTGGAAAAGAAATAACAATCCACCTGAAAACTATGTATTTTAAGGATTGAGCCTCACAAAGGAAGATTTGAAAATATTTGAGGAGGAAAAAAAATGATAAAAGGCCAAAAAATTTTGCTTGGGAATAAATGATTCTTTAATAAATTCTTTCCCTTTTTTTCTTATCTAATATAGTATTATAACAAGATGCATTGTTCTACATGACAGTCTGGGGCTCAGGTGTCAAAAAGGAAGAGTAAAATTAAAGTATTTATATTTTAGGACATGTGAACCACAAAAGATAAGGTTCTTTCTCTAATCTTTTTATTTTGGACATTTTCTTTGGTATTTTAATCATATTCTACTGCTATCCTTAGCATAAAAGATTTAAAAAATACATGTGCAGAACTATTCACTGTCTTGTCCAAATTCTGTTATGATTAGAGTGCTCTCAGCTGGAGTGTCATTCACTGCTTTATGATGAGCACATTAAACAAGAGCAAGTCTTTAAAATTACTTTCACTGAAAGCCGGTTTTTCTTCTCGCCCTGCTCCACCCCAACCCTATTTAATAAACAAGAAGCCAGACTTCTTAAAAAACTGACTTTATTCCACATAATGTCCCTGGTTAGAAGATAGTTCTTTTAATTTTTATTTTCTGTAGGAGCTTTTACCACAAGCTCAAGCAACTTTTTTTTTCCTTTCAATAATATGTGTAATAGACACACTGCATTGAGCGATTTGAAAAGTTCAAGACAAAGGCATAGTATGTAATTAACTGCCCAGAGAACCATTTCACTGTGGGAACCACTTAAGTGCTTCTAGTGGGTTTTGTGGTACCTAAGGGAGATGATACTACGCTTTTAATCAGGCAAACCAAAAAGCTAACACTTTTTAATGACGTACCAGCCTGACTGCTATGAGGACTGCAGATGTTCAAAGCTCTCAAGAGCAACTCTAGAAATCCTTGTCAAGTTCTGTAGTCCAAGGGATCATTATGTAAGGTTAGCCTTTGAAAACTACCTGTGTGGTTTTTTTTTCTTTTATAACTTTGAGACTGTTAAAGGTAGAGGCTGTTTTGTTTTGTTTTGTTTACTTTAAAATAAGTAAAAAATGCATTGAAACTTGAGACATATTTGGAATAAAGGTAATTTGGAAGTATCTCTTCTCTCCTTTTAAACTAGTTGGTGGGCAGGAAGAACACTGTGCTTTTATAATAAATTTGATTAAAAGCCCCCTTCGGGAATATAAAGAAAGCTTTAGATTTTCTCCAGAAAAGGGATATGTACAGTCATCTCTTGGTGTCCATAGGGAATTTGTTCTAGGACAAATGCTCAAATCTCTTATATAAAATGGTGTAGTGTTTCCATATAACCTACACTCATCCTCCTCTATACTTTAGATCATCTCTAGATTACTTAGCAAACCGACTACAATGTAAATGCTGTGTAAATAGTTGTTGTTATACTGTATTGTTGAGAGAATAATTACAAGAAAACGTCTGTACATGTTCAGTACAGATACAACCATCCATTTTTTTTACCTCAAATATTTTTGGTCTAAGGTTGGTTGAATCCATGAATGCAGAACCCATAAATACAAAATGCTGACTGTCTATAAAATTTACTTAAAATTTCAGGAGATTCACTATTAAGACATCTCACGTCATCTTTGCGCTATTTGTAAAGTCGTGATTATTAAAAGCTATATAAAATGTTAAAAAAAAAACCCAGTTGCTAAGGAAATTGAGTTACCATCTCACATATGACCTCTCATTTTTAAACACTTCATTGTTATCAATAAATACTTTTAAAAATATTAATAGAATTATTTGTCTAAACTTGTATTTGAATTATGCAATTTAGTCTTTTTGTACATTTTTTAACTCTCTCCTTTGAATGTTATTTTTAATAGCTTATTTGTGTATTTTTACAAGGAATTAACTCCTCTTACCAAATCCAATTAATAAATAGAACTATCTGAGGCATGTTCTGTCTAGAAGCTGAACACAGAGTCTGAAATTAGTACCACACTGAATCTCCATAATAAGGGCTTGCTCATTGCGACACTCTCTGATATTATCATCTAGTGAAGCATCAGAAATACAACATTTAAGAACTGAAGATTACAGATCCCAAGCTGACCTCCCAGGAATGACGTGTTTTCTGTTTTTAAAGTAAAGAAAATAGTGATTCAATCATGCAATCATTATTAGTCAAGTTATTTCAGAACTGGGAAGAGGACGGTCACATAAGCATCAAATGTTATTCTGAGGGCCTTGTCTGTCAATGCATTGTGTTAAGTAGTAAGCAGAGATACAGAGGAGTTAAAGACCTGGTCTCTACCTTGGATTTTAGCATCTAGTCAGGAAGACAGAATAAATGCCCTGGATGATACAAGCCATGATATGCTAAGTTTCAAATCAGTTTGACAAAAGGATTCCAAGAGTACAGAGAAGAGCTTGGTATGAACTGCTCTAGGCAAGAACTTGGTGTGTGCTGCTGTAGTTGGGAAGGATTCATACAGAGGGTCTCAGGCCTGGACAGGTGAAATGCAGGATAATGAATTCAGATAAGGAAAATTGGGCAAATGACCGAGGCTGGAATGAACACAGCACTTTGGAAGAATTTCTAAAGTTTTTGATTTCATATTTTCTGTGTTGTATATAAAGAAGAAAGGACATACTTTTACAATATTTTGAAAGATAGATATAAAATAGGAGTCCACTGATTCACATAGGGATTGTGTATGTTGTAGATAAATCTGCAAAATTCTAGCCTTGATTGCCTGAAACTCCAATGAGGAAATGCCCTTCCATTCCAAGTGTGCATGTAATGTTCACAAAGAAACTTCTAAAAATGATTAAAATAACAATTCCTGCAATAGGTCTGAAAGGAGCTTAGGCCTGAGCTCATGCTTTAAGATATCTGGGGTGGGGTTGGATGAAAGGATCAAGTAGGAAATAGCAAAGTCCAAAAGGGTACTGAGGTCATGAAAATTATTTTGGGAGCTAGAAGTTTATATTAAGCATTTTAAGGAGTGGGTGGAAAGTAATGTGGCTCATGTTAGTTGTTGTTCTTTGCCCCAGAAGCAGCAAGTTGACTTAAAAGGAGCAAGCCTCTGTTTGCATTAAAGATTTTGAAGAAAGAGCAAACCACCTCTCTGCTAAACTTACTATCTGGCTTACTTTTCAGTAATTCAGTTTTATAGTAACTTTACCAGCAACCAACTTAAATATAAATATAAAAGTTATTTTAAGTAGTATACTTAAAACCAATTCTCACTCCCCACCCCATCCCCCAAATCTAAACCATTAAAGGTTAAGGTTCCACTTAAACCAGATTTATGTTATAAGGTCTTATAAAGGTGAAAAATCACTGAATTAATGACACATTCTGGGGAGCCAGAGCTAGCTCAATTCTTGGATGGATTGGCTAGTTTTCACATTATCTGTGGTAACAGTAGTACTAGCTACCCATATTGGGTGCTTACAATGTACCTGGCACTGTGCTAAATATTTTATGTTCATTATCTCATAGAACATCCTGATAGCAATAACCTTATAAGGCAGAAATCTTGATTTTACAAGTGAGGGAACTAGTAAATAGTCAAGCCACAACTCAAGTACTTTAGAGGATGACTCTAACACCATCCCTAGCTACATATCTCCCTTCTCCTGGTATGTCCTTCCCACTCCTCTCTGCCCATCCAAATTTTGTGAAGGCCCAGCATAAATCCTATGTCTCTAGCTAATGTTCTTACTGCCTACGGCGATGTCTCTCATCTTAGAACACTTAAAAGTATCACAAAGACATCACATTAGTAAAATATGGAGTAGTGGGGGGTTCACAATCTGATCGTAGTCAAAGCATATTGAGTGTTTAGTCTGTATAAGGAATTGTCCTAAGAATTATCTGTGGATCCTAGCACTTGGGAGGCTGAGGCGGGCGGATCGTTTGAGCTCAGGAGTTCGAGACCAGCCTGAGCAAGAGCGAGACCCCGTCTCTACTAAAAATAGAAAGAAATTATCTGGACAACTAAAAATATATATAGAAAAAGTTAGCCGGGCATGGTGGCGCATGCCTGTAGTCCCAGCTACTCGGGAGGCTAAGGCAGGAGGATTGCTTGAGCCCAGGAGTTTGAGGTTGCTGTGAGCTAGGCTGATGTCATGGCACTCTAGCCCGGGCAACAAAGTGAGACTCTGTCTCAAAAAAAAAAAAAAAGAATTATCTGTGGATTAACCGAGGTCATTCTCATAACAAGACTATAAGGTCAATACTATTATTTCCATTTTATAAATGTGCAGACTGAAGCAGAAATAGGTTAACTAACTTTCCTAAGGGCACCGGTTAGAAAACTTTCTCCAGTTGGTGAAGACTGTAGGACTTGAGGATTAAAGGAGTTCATAGTGTAAAGCATGTAAAACAGTATCTGGTACATAGAGTAAGTGTTAGCTATTATTACTATTTCACTCCACTTTCTCTCCAAAAACACTCTCTGTCTCCATCTAGCTGATTCATCTGCCCAGGAAGAAAATGAAGCATCTTCAATGAGCCAGATCCTGGGTTTGACAGTTTTATAACTGTCAACTCACTCATTCATTCAACAAACGTGTATTGAGCACCTACCACATTCCAGGTATTGTTCTAGGCATCAGGGATACAGCAGTAAAACAAACAAAGTGCTACTTCACAATAATCCTGTAAAGGGGGTTCATTAACTCCATTATTACAAATGATAAAACTGAGATTCACACAGCTAGCCAGTTGAAGGGTTGGGGTATAAATATAACTTTCTCAAACTCAAAAGTTCTAGGTCTTTCCCTCAGAAGACATAATGCTACTTCTGCCTGGGATCCACTTAATATAACCTATTCTCCCCGATGAGACATAATGCATTTGGAAATTAGGAAGCTGTTGCTTCTTCTTCTCATATTTAGGTTATAATTTCCCAATAACATCACCATCATCCCCAGATAATATTTATATAATACATGCATGCTATATCATTGGTGAGGCTGCTCTCCCCACCCTGCCCGAAGCCTTCCAGCAAATGAACTAATCAGAAAAAAAAGAGAGCTGCTCTAGCTGGGGAGGAGGGTGGACTAGGGGTGGGTGGTAGATGGGCATTGAACCCCAGTTGCTCTGCCTCTAGTCTCTAAGGTGACCCCCAATGAACCTCTTAAGAACTCTACTGCCCCACAGGATGCAAGGGAAACAGTTGTGGTCAGGGAAAAGCTCTGGTTTTGGAATCAGAAAGCCTATTTTATTAACATATTTTGGTTATTTACTTAACCAATACCCATATATCACTTACTATGTGACAGGCACCATTCAAAGCATTTTACAAATCCTAACCCCTTTTAGATCTTAATTTTGAGTCTCAAAAGTTTGTGTGATTATGGCCAAATCTTTTAACTTCTCTGTGCCTCCATTTCTTTGTTGTGAGAATGATAAAATCTCTGAAATTATAAGAATCAAATGAAATAAATCATATGCCAGTGCTTTAGAAACTACAGTATAACAAATGTTATTGTCATCTTGGTAACTGTTGCTCTTCAAACGAGTTGGGCATTTCTCCTCCTAGGAGCTGCCGACCTGTGATGACCGGAGTTGATGTAGACAAACCTGAACTGTAGGGACTGGGCTATAGAACCAGGAACCACATCTCAAGTTTCAGAAGAGCATGAAATATTAAGACGTCAATATAGTTATTTAGAATAATGTGTGTGTGTGTGTGTGTGTGTGTGTGTGTTGTCACCAAAAGGAGTCAGCAAATGTTGAATCTACAGGAGAGTTTTGATGTCATCCCCTCACTATTCCTTGTCTAAATTCTATTCACCCTCAGGTCTCAGCTTAGACATTACTTCCTCTGGGAAGCCCTTCTGATTCCCAAGCCTGGGTAATGGGTTTCTTCTGTGTGCCCCCATAGCACTCTGTTCTTCCATCCCCTTTTCTTGATAGTTTTCTTGTCTAGCTCCTCAACCAGACCATAGTTTTGGGAGGAACTAGGTCACACCTATTTTTTTTTCAGCCTTGTATCCTCAGCATTTAACGGATATACTCACACTTAGTAGGACCTCAATAAATAGTGGGATTAAAAAAAAGATTCTATATCTGGAATGAAGAGATAGAAAGAACTTGGAACTCTAGTATATTTACAGAGGACTCCCATACAGTTGTTCTGCTAGGAATATGTATCTCTTCTTGTTATCATAACACTCTGCTCTAGTGTAGTGAACATGGACTCCTAAGGTGACCTTGTGACCAGCATCCAAGGTCACATTGCAAGTGCTCAGAAAATATCAGTTGATTTCTGATTCCTAGGTAGCTTTTGCCCACTAGCTCATTATGGACTTTCAAGTGACCAATTATCCTTGATAGTGTGTGTCTGCAATGAGGCTTAAGTTCAGTTTTGAGATTTGAGTACAGGTGGGACAGATGTTCCATTTTAAGGACTCAGCATCTGGAGTGTAGACTGGAAGGGAAGCCTGGCAGTGTTGTGTTATTGAACTTGTCTGGGGCATACGAATATCCTTGTCAGTTTCAGAAGGGTCAGTGAGTATTCTGTTCACTGAAAAATTTCCTACATTGCAAAGAGATGAAATGGCACTGATAATAAAATGAAATGTCATCCACAATGAAATGAAATGTCTGGGAAAGGGAAAAGGAGACAGACAAGGATGATAGAGTTGACAGTCACAGGCAGACAGCTGTTTAGCATAAGTTAATTTACCAGCCAGTTCAGTTCAAAAGGATGCTTATATCTGGCTTACACTATGATATATTAGACTCTGACATGATGGTAGGAGGGGAGGAGTTACAAAGGGCCATTTCCAAGGACAGAATATATTTTATGTATGAATCGCAAAAGCACATAAAGGACCAAGAGGAAACAGGTGTTTTTCATCTTTTTCGGACTCATGCCACCCTTGTGTCTATGCCAGCTCCTCCTCTGGAAGGCAGGACCCAAGAAGTTTTGATGCATCAAATTAAATTTTGTATCTACACAGAGGTGGAAAAGAGATTTCATTTGGAATCAGCCAGAGATATGCATATGTCTGTGCTCACATATGTAAGTACGTGGCTAACTTCTTCACAAGAGTCAACTAGAAAGCAAGACACCCGTATTACATATGTATCTCTTAGAATATGACTTTACACTGGATATTGGTAAATAAGGCCTCTGGTTGTAATTCAAACGACACTTAAAATGCAAAGATGAATAAGACCTGGGTTTCTAAAAGCTTGAAATAGTCACAAAGACTAAAAGACAACATAATTCAGTGCTTTTCTAATCATAAGCAGCTGACAACACAATTCCTATTAAGGTATCTGAAACTTTCGCCTTTTCTCCCTAAGTACCCAGGGAGGGAAACCAGGAAGCCATTGCACAAAAGAAACATCAAGAAGGTAATGAAGACGAAACACAATTAGACTGTAAGCCATTCCCCTTGGAGTGCCTGGGACACAATAGGTATTCAAATGCCTTAAATGAGAGGGTTGAGAGTTTCCATCTGAAGGAAGACTGAAGTCTCTTGACACTTGAAAGCGATTATATTAATAATATCTATCTAGCAACCCTGCTCTCGCGACCAGTTGTTGTCAAATGGTGGTTAATCAGAGCAAAGGCCCAGAGAAGGGAAAACCAACGTTCTGGGCAGAGCGACTATGTCCCGCATGGGCACACCTTCCACCTGTGTGGTCATCTTTCTACCTGCCTGATCCCAAAGTGCCTGGTGGAAAGACAGGTGGACAGGAGAGGAGAATGCTGCAGTGGGGATATCTTGCCTACCGACAGCTGCCTCTGGAAAAAATAGAAGGTGATGTAACATGATTTGAAACTACTGTACTCTTGAAATTTTAGATTTAAATATAAAATGGAATCATATTGTACATGCACTTTAGGAGTTTATTGAGCAAAGGCAATCGGTAGTATATCTTCTCTTAAGTGCAAACCCTGTTATTTTAAAGGAAAACAATACAATCATATTTTAACCAATATGTCCTCTAAGCTTGACTTTTAAATGGCAGGTTCTCTTATGGTGAAATACTTTCATATGCTGAAATTTATTTCTGTAATCATTCTGTACTCCAAAGCAATAGAAAAATAAATCACTGAAATATAAAATACATTCAGTAAAAATTTTTAAAAAACACAGGACCAATAAAAAGTTGCCCTCTTGATAAGTTGTAAGGTAAGAATTGATTTTTGTTATTATTTCATAAAAGAAATAACAGCATAAAGAAGGACTGTTGGTAATCTGACAACAAAGAAACACAGATGAATATATTTTTATAAACATATTCATAATTTTTGAGTGTAGAAGAGTTGTTATATGAAATATTATTTTAACAATATCACACCCAAAGTGGAGCATAAATGTTCAGTTTATTCTCATATTTTATCTTTATCATTCACTATTAAATTCAGTTTCTCCTAGGTTTGTTGAAGATGGAAGTAACACTCTTAATGGCATTTCCCTTAATTTGGAATATTCTGTGTAAACTGAAGCAAGTTCACCCACAACTCTGATGCTGTCCTTATTCCTTACGGGGCCCTGAAGAGCATGAGGGTGGAGCCTGGTGCCTAACAAGATCCTACTCAGTGAGTCCTCTTAGGCTAGGCTGGGCAACTGAGGCCGAGGGCTTCAACTCAGAGCCCGCAGGCCTTACGGGAAAAGATGAGCTGGCCTGTGAAAACTTCCCCTCGGACCAGTGCCTGTTCCATTGCTCAGCATTTGGGAACCACTGTCCTATAGGACGTAAAGGTCAAGTTTTCTCTTGATTGTCCATAACCATTAGATAGTTGGCTCTATGTTATAAATGCGTAACCTCCCCCTTTTGTCCATTTTCTGCAATGGGCCACACATTGTAATTGGCTGAATAATGTTCCCCCTACATTTATGTCTACGCAGAACCTTATTTGGAAATAGGGATGTAATTTTTCTTTGCAGATGTAATTAATTATAATTAGTCAAGGATCTCAAGAAGAAATCATCGTAGATTTAGGGCGGGTTCTAAATCTGATGACTAGTGTCCTTATTGAAGAGGAGAGGACACAAAACAACACACAGGGGAGACCACTGAAGACGGAGGCGGAGACTGGAGTGATGCTGCCGCAAGCCAAGGAACGCCAGGAGCAGCCAGGAACAGGAAGAGGCAAGGAGGGGTCCAACCCTGGAGCCTTCAGCGGAAGCATGGCCCTGATGACACCTTGATTTTGGACTTGTGGCCTCCAAAACTCAGTGAGAATGAATTTTTGTTGTTTTAAGTCACAAAATTATGACAGCCCTAGGAAATTAATACAAATAGCTTTTGCTTTTTATGACTCAATTCTCTTTCCGCTAGGTCCTTTGCAAGAATGAAGCTGTACAACTAAACAAGAGATTCTTTGTGGAATCTGCCTGTTGACTAAGTAACATTTCTAGCTTCACAAACTCCTTGCCACCCTGTTGGTCGTCTCTCATCATCCTGACATCTCACCTGGTACCATTGATCCTGTTTTTTGCTTCTGTTTGCCTGCTTCCTTGTGCCCTTAGGAGCTCTAGCAGGAGTGTGTTTGTGCAGATGGATGGGTGCCTGTCTGTCGCCCTCTTTCCATGGAATGCTGAGTCGACTCAGAACTAATTCAGCGGATTTACATTTGGAAGAATCCGTCATGCTCAGGTCTTTTCCGAGATGGTCATATTTTTACCATTCATCTTGTTACATCAGTGCCCAGGCATCTGCCACTGATATTTATAACTACTTGTCTATTTCGGAGACTCTCTTTTTTACTAAAACAATGTCCCCTTATTTGGTAACCTTCCTGGCCCCTGCCTATCTGCCCTGGTGCCATAGTAATCCCCTAAGAAGATTCCGCTGTTCCTTTTTAAACAGCTCACATCATGACCTTACCAGTCCAGAAAGTACACGAACATTCAGCCCCTAGTAAGCGCTTTGTACTGTATCAGGAGGTCTCTTGCGTATTTATCATCATGGATACACTAAATAAAAGAAAAACCCCTTAGTCTTCAATTCCAGCCCTCTAGTTCTCCCCAAATGCTAGTCCTTTTTCCTCTAAGTCTCCCCCAGGGCACCATTGCGCCACACACAGGGTTGTTTCTTTGTTCAGACACCTAGAGACTCTCCTGCTAAAGTGGAAGATACTTTTGTTATTAAGCAAATATGCTCATTTCCCTATGCACACAGAAGCCAGTACTGTGTGGCACCGGCTTTTGAGAAAAGAAGACTCTATTGCAAAACCAATCAGCAAGGAGACAGGAGCAGGCTCAAGTCTGTCCCCCTGATTTGGGGTCTGGAGCAAATTTGTTGGTTCAGAGGGCAAGGAAAAGGATTTAGGAATGTTGGTTTGGCAGGTCTGATTGGAGGGCTTTAAATTTGGCCATTTGTGGACAGGTATGTTGAAGTGGATTTTAGCCCTGGATCTTCCAGGCCAATAGACCCCTTGTTTCTGAAAGAGTTCTGGTGTCCAGGTTCCGGTCACATCCCAGTCTTTGTGGTTCTGGGTGTTGTTAGAGGTCAAAGCTTTTTCCATTGCACATGCCTGGGCTACGTGACTTGCAGTTTTTGGCTCTGTTATACCTAAAAGGTAACTTGACATTTTGTTATCAAAAGAGTAGACCCAGTTTGGGCTGGTCCTATGGTTATACTTTCTCTCCTCTACCTGAAGCCTATTTTGGGTGTTAAGGCAGAGGGGAAGGAAGAGTGAAACCAACTGTGCAGCAGACGCCCCTTAAAGCCTCCTGTCCTGAGCTGCCCCCTGGCCCCTGGCCCCTGGCCCTGCCCCATCCCGGCACTCCTCTCCTTTCCTGTCTGCCATGCCATTTCCCAAAGGGAGTCTGCCAGGGCTGAGTGCAATCATCACCAAGCAGGAACCCCACAGCTTGCCCAGCCATGGGGAGATCGGAAGCTAGCAGGGGAGGGGCCCCTTCAGGGGCTTGGGGGAAGCAGCTATTGCCAACTTGTACAGAAACATCGAACATTTTAAGAACTGGTACAGCTATACTGTGGATGCCAACTGGTACCAGCCCTGTCTCGCTGTGTGACCAACACTGAACAACTTAGGCTCACTGAGACCCAATGTCCATGTATCTTCAAGGAATCCTATTTGTCCTGCCCACTTTACTGTATTACAATGGATCATTGTCTATAATGAATACTTACTGTTCAATAATTTAGATGCAGAATGTAGAGGGCTTTTACTTAAACTTTACCTTTAGATTTATTAGAACTTCCCATATGATCTTGGGCCAATTATTAATATTATTTAACCTGTCTGTGCCTGTTTCCTCATCTGTAAAATGAAAGGTAACGATAACACCCATCTCCGAGAATTGTTGTGAAGATTCCTTGAGTTAATACATGTGGGGTGGTTGGAACAGTGCCTGGCACCATAATTGTTAGGTGGCACTAAGTTGACAGACACCTAAGTCCTATAAGTTGAAAGAGAGTCTCAGGCATCTAATTATGAAAATGAAAGCCCTGAGGGTGACCAGAAAGGGAGGCTTTACTTTTGTTTGCTAGACATTTATATTTTCAGATGCTGAAAGCTACCAAGGACAAAAACAGAAAAGCAAAACAATTCTTCTTTAACACTTACGTGGCTTCTGAAAAATTCCTTCTGACTTTCTGAGTCATCACATACCTAGTACTCCCTTTTCCTAACAATCTTGTTATTTTTTTCCACTATTTCCTCATGTGTCCTTGGGAAAATCACTTCTTTGAGCCTCACTATATGAAAGTCCTCTGAAAATTAGACACATTGTGTCACTATTAGGCAGGAAGACATTTTTATGATTTATTAATTACGTAAGTACAAACTTCTCTTTAGGACTGGAAATGCTCCTATAAGATTCATTAAAGTTACAAGATAAACAATAAAACCTATGGAGATATTCAAAAGGATATGTATCTTGAAGATGGATAGACCAGAAGGCTAGGGAGACTTAAAAGTGTTCACATGCAGAAAAGGTGAGAATTGTGTCCACTGTTTTCTATCTTCACTGATGACAGGATAAAAGAAAGTGGGCACCAGCAGGAAGGATTTAGTTAGACAAGAAGAATTTTTCTGCTAGTGAGGATTTCTGAAAACTGAAATGCTCCGCTCAGTCTACATGGGTTTCTTCTCTGAAGGTCCGTAGATGTGACGTGTCATAAGGACACGAGGATGAGCACACAGGGTCAGGTCAGGGGAGTTGCCTGGAAACATCCCAGATGTTCCTGAACTGCCATGTCCACACCCACACTTTTCTTGAACAAATTTACATTTTCAGCCTTTGCTGCTTTAATAATTTATGTGCATCCTGTATGTAAATTGGCATTCCTGTTTATTAAAGGGCTGTTGCATTGAGATTAGAAGCACAGACTTAGAAGTCCAAAAGCCTGGGTTCTAATCCTAATTTTGCCCCTTTCAGCTGTGTCATCTTGGCTAGGTAATTGATTGCTATACCTTGGTTTCCCCACCTATAAAATGGAGATAATAAGGGTTCTTACCTTACAGGTGGTCGTAAGCATGCATGGCGTGGAGCAAATGCTCACGAATGGTAGCCGGTCTTATGCTGAAGTGGTCTCTTCATAGTTTCAAAGGGCATCTCTTAGGTCTAGTACTTACAGATTTGTTTGTTCCATTATTTCAGTGTTTTATATGTGTCACTTTCCAGTCTGTAGTTTGCTCCTCCTCCTCCTGTTCCTTTTCTTCAATCTATTCCTATAGGAAAGTACATTTCCCTCCTTGTTTATTGGAGTTGCCATTCTGTGACCTCTCCCCAGGTCCATTACATCTTCCTCGAAGCGAAGTGACCTGGAATTGTTCAAGTGTGATCCTCCCTAAAGGCAGAGGGATGGAATGAATAATTTATTAAGGTACCTTCTGTCAATATGAATCTATGCAATGACTTTCAGGTGAAGGGAATTTTTCCTTTCAGACTACCCCATCAGTTAGCAGACATCTCTGTGCAACACTAGGGGTCACTGTTAAAGCAATATTTCAAAAGCATAAGCCTTTAACCAGCAATGAAATTGAGAAAGAATCCTTCGGAACTCTGAGAGGGAAAAGATAATTATACGGGAAGTTTGAGGGCAACAGCTGGGGTTTTATCAAGTTCCTAAATTGAAATTCACTTCTAATCTCTTCTTGTTTCTCACCCCTAGAAAACAATTCCATTTTCCCTGAGGTGGTAAGACCTCTACCTGGGAAGATCTGGGGGTGAAAAATCTGCTCCGGCTTGGACTGCTGACTTCTAAATCAGCTTCTCCAGCTCTGACTCCTAAGCCAGGCCTGCTTCCACTTTCCACTCTGACCATCTTCAGTCCGTTTCCAGGTGGCAAGCCCCCCTGCCTGCACCATCAACTCAAAACATGTTAAATCAGAATCCATTTCCCAGTCCCTTCCTCCCCTCCACTTCTATACCTTCCTTATTGGGGATTAAGATTCACCCTGAAATTTCAAGGTCTTCATTCACCAAGTCCTGTTGATTTTACTTCCTAAATGCTTTTTGAATACATCGCCTTCTGTAAAATTGGAATAACAATAGTACTCACTTTATAGAGTTGTGGGGATTAAATAAGGCTACCATTAGGCAGTGACCACCTCTCTGGACCCCACGCCTCCCCCTGCAGCCATCAAGGGAGATTCCCAGGACCTCTCCAGCTCCCGTCAAGACCCCCTGATTGATCACTATCTGCCTAGTGACCATCAGGACTGATCCCGCCACCTCCCTTATCCCGCTGATGTGCATCCACACAAAAAACCGGGACTGCCGGGTCATCTCTCATCTCCAGGAATCTAATCGCTATTGAACCCGGCAATGCCCTTTTCTGACCTCATCTGCCATTCTCCCCATCTCCTGAAACCGTTTCACCTGCCCCTGGACCTTGGGTCAATCATGAGCAGAACCCTCCTTCCGCTCAAGCTCTCCTCTGGGTGTTGCCTTCACGGCCACCTAACTGAAACTTGACTCTGTCCCCGACACTGTTTCCCTGGCAGCCCTCTGGGTGGTGGTGGCGGCTGGGCTGGCCTCTCGCCCCCAGGGCCTGGAGGTAGGGGAGGGCTCCTCCTGCTCCCATCTCGACCCCCACCCGCCTTTTCCATGACTACCCTGCTTTGAGTGTCTTATCATCAGACTGTATCTCTTAGCCTCCAGTCATTTAAAAATCACTATTTAATTATTTTAATACCGGAATCACTCTCACTGTCTTCACTATTACCCTGTCTGGAGTCTTAACAATTTCAAGTTCCGCACACATGATCTTTGTACCATGCTGGCCTCTGCTCTAACGATCTTGTCCTCCATCTGACGTCAACGACTTATTCCCCTGGTCACAGCCTAGGCCAGTGCTGCCCAAAAGAACTTTCTGCAATGATAGAAATGTTTTATATCCATTCTGTCCAATAGGGTGGTCTTAGTCCCATGTCACTTGCTCGGGTTACCAAGCACTTGAAATACGACTAGTATGTGAGCAACTGAATTTTAAATTCTATTTAACGATTAATTTAAATGTAAGGCATCTGTGCTTGTGTTCTGTCTTCTCTCTTATTTCTGTAAATGAACTTAGCTCCTCACTCAACTCACCACCAGAAATTCTCCCTCCTTTCTCCATCGGTTTTCCCCTCTCTACAAGGTTATTCCCATCAACCCACAAACATGCTGCTATTGCTCCCATCTTAAAAAAAGAAAACAAAAAACAAAACTCTTTTGGCCCCAGCTCCCCATCTGGCTACTGCTGTATTCCCCTCATTCCCTCTAGAGCAAAACTCCTTAAAAGAATTGTCTGTGCTCACAGACACTAGTGCCTCTCCTCTCACTATTTCCCGAATCTCCATCTGCAACTGCCCAACCCCGGGTACCCGTGGCCTCCAGATTGCCAGATGCAGCGATTCTTTCCCAGTCCCCCCCTGGGTTGACCTATCAGCAGCATTTTACACAGTTGCTTCATCACACTCTCCTTGAAATACTTTCTTTGCCTGGCTTCCGGAACAGCACACTTGCCTGGTTTTCTGTCAGCCTTTGGGCTGCTCCATTTTCATCTCCTATAATAGTTTCTTCTTCCTCAACTCCTCCACCTCTGAATGTTGGAATGCCCGGCGGGCTTAGTCCTCAGATCCCTTCATTTTCTATTTACTCCCTCCCTAGTTGATCTCATCTAGTCTAGTAACTTTAAACATCACCTATATGTTAATCATTCTTACATTTTCATCTCCAACACAGACCACTCCCCTGAAGGCCAGGCCAATATATCCAACTGGTAGCTGGAATCTCACATCTAACAGGTCCTAAACTGAACTCCTGGTATCTCCCTCCCTACTTGCTTCTCCTAGTCTTCCCTATCTCAATTAAGGGCAATTTCATTTGTCTAGCTACTCAGCCAGAAACCTTAGACTTAGCCTTGTTTCCGCCCCCACCCCTATGCATTGTATCTGACCCATCAGCAAATGTCATTGACTCCATCTTCAAGTTATAATCAGAAACTGATCATTTCTCACCCCCTCCATCGCAACCATCTTGTTCTGAGCCACCTTCATCTTTCTCCTGGATTATAGCTCTAGTGGTTTCTTCAATTCTGCCCTTGTTCCTGCAGTCGACCTCAAAAATCAGCCAGCATGATCTTGTTAAAATTTAAGTCACATCATGTCACTCTCCTGCTCTAGTGGCTCCCAGCTCACTGGGAGTGAAAGCCAAAGTCCTTATTAAGACCTTCAAGGTCCAACAAGATCGGGACTCTATTACCTCTTTGCCTTACCTCCAACTTCTCCTCCCCTAATTTTCTGAAGCCTAGCTAAACTGGCCTTACCGCTGTTTCAGGAACTTAGCTCCTACCTTTGGGCCTTTGCACGTGCTGTTCCTCTGCAGGGACTACTCTCTGCCCAGGTA